>CM057345.1:117207326-117832326 GCA_030015575.1 Agapanthus africanus
TCTACAGGTAAGTGTTTAACACTTTTGATTCTGACAGCCATCACGTGTGAGCACGTGATGGAGGCCCCCACTCTGGTCTGTTAGAATGCTCATTAGGGGTCACGTGGTGACACGTGAGGACGCCCTAAATGTGAAGCCAGATCTCCTTTGTTTTATCCTCAAATCTGCGAATAAGTGTTAAACACTTTTCATCTTTATTTTAGAGCATCACGTGTTGGCACGTGATGGGGGTTTATGCATCGAATATTACAGCACTTGCTGAGGGGTCACGTGGGGACACGTGAGAGCCCCCAAAGCTTCTTTTCTTTTGTTTTGCCATTAAGTGTTAAACACTTTCATTTTTATTTTTAGAGCATCACGTGTTGACACGTGATGGGGATCTGTGTGCCAATTGTTAAAGCATTTGCTGAGGGGTCACGTGATAACACGTGAGAGCGCCCAAAGCTTTCATTTCCTTTGCTTTTTCTTTCTGCGTTTTGGGAGTCACGTGGGAGCACGTGAGGTGATGCTTCAAAGTTCTTTGCCGGGGATCTTTTCAAGGGTCACGTGGGGCACGTGACCCTAGTTCTTTTCATGAACAGAGATCTTTTAAGAATTGAATTCTTTGTGGGGTTAAACCCTAATTTCTTTTCAAAGGAATTAAATTCCCAGATATGTAAAAGAATTAAATTCTTGATTAGGGTTAAACCCTAGTTTTGTTTTAGGAGAATTAATTCTCAAAACTCAATTCCCCTTCTAAGTTTAGGATCTGCATGGCAGGATCTCGACCCGATGAGAATTAAATTCTCAAGTTATGGGGAGATGTGCTCTGTGCAGATCTTCAACCAGAAGAAGAACTAAGTTCTTTTTTGTATAAGAGTTAAACTCTTGGATTTTGAGAATTAAATTCTCTGTTTGAAGTTTATCTTTTTCCCTTTTCTCACCTAGGGTTTTCTTTGTTGAGAATTAAATTCTCCTTTCTTTTCTTCCCTCTTGAGAATTAAATTCTCCTCTCTCTGTTTTTCTCTCAAAAAAGTAGATCCCCTTCTCTTCTCTTCTTGGCTCCTATTTATAGGAGAAGGAAAAGAGTTAATTTGTTTAGCAAATCTCTCATTGGAAGATTTGATTTGATTGTTGAGAGATTTGATTTATATTTATCATTAATCTGGGCCTTTAGATCATTCAGTGAATTTTATTCACTGTGGATTTTAAATCCAAAAGATATTCTATTTGTTATCCTGGTGAGATTTTCATGGAAATCTTTCCTTGTCCAAGGTTTTTCTATAAATTGGTGATTTTTAATCACCCTTGGATTTTTAATCCAATGGTTCCCCATGACCCTTTTCCATTTGGAAAGATTCAGAAACTTTTAGAATTTTAATTCTATTAAATTATAATGCTTTTAAAGCCAGTCACGTGCCGGCACGTGACCTTTGGTCACGTGTGAGCACGTGACCCCCAATTGGGTTCCTTTCTCAGCCGCTTATTTATGTTTCCGTTTTAACCATCACGTGTCAACACGTGACCATTGGTCACGTGCAAGCACGTGATACCTCGTTGAGGTATTTTCTGACTTTTAGAATTAAATTCTATTCATTATTTTAGAGGCCTTAAAAGCCCATCACGTGACCCATGGTCACGTGTGAGCACGTGATGCCCCATTGGGGTCTTTTCTGAGTTTATATTATATTTTTAACTCCTCCAGCGGGTTCTTAAAAGCCCATCACGTGTGGACACGTAATTCCTCATAACTTTTGATCCCGGATGAATTACGAGGCCCATAATATATCAAATCGAAGGGTATTTAGAGCCGCTTTCGATACCATCAGAATTTATCTGTTTCTCATTCGGGAGTTTGTCAAAAAACAGCCTGGAAGATACTGGTTCCCATTTTCTTAAGCGTATCGCCGCCATTTGATACCTTGGGCTCTTTTGCGCAGAAATTTTTGGCGGGAACAAATGCCCCCCACTACTTTGCCCACGTAAGTATTTACGTGGGTGAAGTAGTGCAAAGTAATGCATAGCGTATGACCAGTTTCGGGTTGGTATATTACTTTCAGAATCTTGATCTGAGAAGATAACGAGCGGACACAAGCGTCGTCATTTATCATTGACTCAAATCTCGACTCTTAAGAGATATAGTTCCAAACCCTTAACTCCAGGAGCCGCACCCTTCTATCTCTTTATATCTTATTCTGGTGTGAAGTAGTTTATATGCTCATGAGTAGCTTTTCCATTTCAGTGGCATGTAGCTTTGGCGAGTGTGGCTCATAGATGGTCCATCTTGACCTCTTTGCAGGGCAGTGATGGCTTAGGAGACAGGGTTAGGATCTGCCACCTAAGACTTTTCAACTTTATGAGCCGTGAGGGTCTCATAAAGACTTTTCTCCCTACGGATCGAGAGGATCTCATAGGTGTATTTTCTCCTTAGGAGTCGTGAGGATTCCTAAGTATGTTTTCTCTTATAAGTCGTAAGGATCTTATGAGAGAATTTTTCCCTCTTACGAGTCGAGAGGACCCATAAGCGGTTGTTTCCCTCCTTATCGAGATTCGACTTTGGAGAGTGTGACCCGTGGATAGTATGCAAGAGACCGTTTTGGGCCGACTTGCAGGGTCCCAGTGCTTAGGAAACAGGTTTTTTAATCCCTACTGCCTAAGGCTTTATCTCACGAGTCGAGACGCATCGAGAAAATCTCGCAAAGACATCAATTTCCTCACGAGTCGAAACGGATCGAGCAGATCTCGCAAGAACATCTTAACGTCGCATTTAACCTCTGCTCTTTACGACAGAAGCCCGTTAAGGTTGGTGGTACTTAGGGTTTTGGCCATCGTACCGTCGCATAAGCTGATATAGTCCTCGATAGGCAATCGTGCTGTTCGAGTAGCCCTGCGACTGCCGTGTCTCTGATCCCTTCGGGGGCTGGACAAGTCGTCTTCAAGCAATCCTCCTTGGCAGTTTGACCGTCAGAAGAGCAAGCGCTAGGAATTTGCCATGCCGCTTTTTACTTGAGGTTAGGCTCATTTTGGAGAGCCCCGATGAGTCATAACCACTCCGCGCTGGTGTGGGGATGATCTCCGATAGTCTTTCGGGCTTTATATGAGTTGCCGTTAAGACCCTGAAGCTAGGAATTTGGCCTTTGCTTCGTTTGCTGGCATTGCGTCTGCTGTATCGAGACGAATGTTGCGGTGGGAACTAGGGATTTTGCCGTGGCTCCGTTTGTTTGATGACGTTACGTCTGCTGTGTCGAGACGAACGTTGGGGTGACATCTCGTCTGCTGTATCGAGACGGGCGTCGAAGTGGTGACCACTCCACACTGGTGCGAGATGATCTCCGATTGTCTTTCCGGTTTTATATGACTTGCTGTTAAGACCCTGAAGCTAGGAATTTAGCCTTCGCTTCGTTTGCTGGCATTGCGTCCTCTGTATCGAGACGAATGTCGCGGTGGGAACTAGGGATTTTGCCGTGGCTCCGTTTGTTTGATGACGTTACGTTTGCTGTGTCGAGACGAACGTTGGGGTGACATCTCGTCTGCTGTATCGAGACGGACGTCGAAGTGGTGACCACTCCACACTGGTGCGAGATGATCTCCGATTGTCTTTCCGGTTTTATATGACTTGCCGTTAAGACCCTGAAGCTAGGAATTTAGCCTTCGCTTCGTTTGCTGGCATTGCGTCCTCTGTATCGAGACGAATGTCGTGGTTGTCTCTAGGTTACTGGTGAACCGCCGAGGTTTGGAACTAGGGATTTTGCCGTGGCTCCGTTTGTTTGATGACGTTGCGCCTGCTGTGTCGAGACGAACATCAAGGTGGTGACCACTCTGTGCTGATGCGAGATGATCTCCGATTGTCTTTCCGGTTTTATGTGAGTTACCGTAAAGACGTTGAAACTAGGAATGTGGCCTTCGCTTCATTTGCTTTGTCATGTCTGAATCCCTGCTGGAGGAAGAACGCTGAGGTTGACATTTCGTCTACTGTATCGAGACGAACGTCATGGAGGTGACCACTTCATGTGAGATGGTCTCCGATTGTCTTTCCGGTTTTATGTGAGTTACCGTTAAAATGTCGAAGTTAGGAATGTGGCCTTCGCTTTATTTGCTCACACTGCGTCTGGTGTATTAAAACGAATGCTGAGGGGGAGCTGGGATTTTGCCGTCACTCCGCTTGGTTTCGACCATGGGGTCTTTTGTTAACTTTGCATGTACACCCTGCTGGACTGCGAAGGAACGCCGTTGTTGACATTGCGTCTGCTGTAACGAGACGAATGCTAAGTTGGAGTTGGGATTTTGCCGTTACTCCGCTTTGTTTCGACCGTGAGGTCTTTTGTTGACGTCATGTCTGCATTTGGCTGGAGTGAGGAGAAACGCCGTTGGTGATCTCTAAGTTGTCGATGTTGACGTCGAGACCCTGAAGCTCGGGATCTTCTTTTGCTTCATTTGTTGACATTGTGTCTGTAATATTGCGACAAATGTCGAGATGGTCTCTAGGTTATCTATGAACCGTCGAGATTTGGCTTCTCTTTCTGGTGGAGCCTGTTGGGAAAGTATTGTTCCTTTTTTATCTGTGCCCCTGGATTATATACAGGGATCGATGTGATTTCACCTGTAGGGCAAAAGTTTCATTCTTTCATTTTTTTTATTTTTTTTCCGCGATGCTCTATCATTTCAGCTTTTATATCGCGAAGGTCGCGATTGCCCAATCATTTCGGCTATTTTTCGCGGTGCCCAATCATTTCGGCTGTTTACTTTATTTTTACTCGCTGCTTTTTATTGCGAGTTGCCCAATCATTTCGGCTGTTTATTTTATTTTTACTCGCTGTTTTTTATTGCGAGTTGCCCAATCATTTCGGCTATTTTGCATGCATACATTTTTACTTGCTGATTTTGTTTGCAAGTTGCCCCATCATTTCGGCTATTTCGTATGCATTTTTTTTTTGGGGCTCGCTGATTATTTTTTTTGCGAGTAGAGGATTTGGGATCTGATACCAATCTTGGCATCAGCATCGCTGCGACTGGAATACTGCCAGGAGCGAATCATCATTTGCCGTGAAAGGACTTGGAATTTGATACCGATTTAGGCATCAGCATCGCTGCAACTGTGATATTGCCAGGAGTGAATCATCATTTGCCTCTGTCGATGTTGAACAAAAGGTGGCTTAGTAAACAGGGTTAAGGGTCCTGTCGGCTAAGGCTTTTGACTTCATGTGCCGTAAGGGTCTCACAAAGGTATTTCTCTCTACAAGTCGTGAGGATCTTGTAGGTATGTTTTCTCCTTGGGAATCGTGAGGATTCCTAAGTGCATGTTCTCTGGTAAGTCGTAAGGATCTTACAAAAGGGTTTTCTCCTTATAAGTCGAGAGGACTTACAAGTGTTGTTTGCTGTACAAGTATATCCCTAGTCACGGATGGGACTTTGTTAGGGAAATGTTTATTCGTGCCCGTGGATTATATACAAGGGTCAATATAAGCCGCTTGTAGGGCAATATCGAAGGTTGTGGGGGTTGCTTAAAAACAGGTTAAGGTTTCTGTAACTTAAGACTTTCAAATCTTATGAGCCGTGAGGGTCCGATAAGAGAGTTCTCCTTACGAGTCGTGAGGATCTCGCAAGTGTATTTTCTCCTTAGGAATCGTGAGGATCCCTAAGTGTGTTGCTCCCTTGTGCGTCGTAAGGATCTCACGTGGGTGGTTTCTCCTTATAAGGTCGAGAGGATCCTGTAAGTGTCTTTTAACGAGGTTGCGCCCTTTCGGGTTTTCACAAACACTCGCCGGTAGCCCTGCTGTTTTTACTCACGGAGCCCTTTTGGGTTTTCATCCGTGCCCTTTTTGCTTATGGACATACCTTTTTTATTTTTATTTTTTACGAGGTCGCGCCCTTTCGGGTTTTCACGAACACTCGCCGGTAGCCCTGCTGTTTTTACTCACGGAGCCCTTTCGGGTTTTCATCCGTGCCCATTTTGCTTGTGGACGTACCTTTTTTTTTTTAATCATCTTTTATTTTATTCCTTTTTTTTTTAAACGAGGTCGTGCCCTTTCGGGTTTTCACGAACACTCGCCGGTAGCCCTGCTGTTTTTACTCACGGAGCCCTTTCGGGTTTTCATCCGTGCACATTTTGCTTATGGACATACCTTTTTTTTTGCCGAGGTCGCGTCCTTTCGGGTTTTCACGAACACTCGCCGGTAGCCCTGCTGTTTTTACTCACGGAGCCCTTTCGGGTTTTCATCCGTGCCCATTTTGCTTGTGGACGTACCGTTTTTTTTTGTTTTTTTTAATCTTTTATTTTATTCTTTTTTTTTAAACGAGGTCGTGCCCTTTCGGGTTTTCACAAACACTCGCCGGTAGCCCTGCTGTTTTTACTCACGGAGCCCTTTCGGGTTTTCATCCGTGCCCATTTTGCTTGTGGACGTACCGTTTTTGTTTGTTTTTTTTTGTTTTTTTTTCATTAACACGTCAGCCTGAAGATGCTGCGGGTTGGGAGTAGTTTAACGATGTTTCCGTCATTTGCAAGTTTTAGGACATTGCGGTCCGTCGTTAGTTTAAGGACATCTCGGTCCGTTGTTAGTTTAAGGACGTTTCGGTCCGTTATCCAGTTTTAGGACGTAGTGGTCCGTTAGGCTTTCTCTATGAATGAGCATGATGCCCCCGGCGTGTCCATATTTTTCGGAGCATGCGGTTGTGGCGGGTTCACCTTCCAAATTTCGGACAACACGAACTTGCCCTGTTGGTATTGGTCTTCAACCCAGTTCTTGAAGACGTAGCAATTCTCGATCAGATGACCTACCGTTTGGTGGTAAGGGCAATAATTAGGATTATTAATATCGCCTGGCTACAACGGACGTTTTGGACTCGGCAGATTGATGAGTCTGTCACACACTGCCAGCTCGAACAGTCCCCTTGTTTTATCTTGCGGAAACGAGTAAGGACGTTTCAACTTTTCCTGGAGGGATTGCCGCTTGTTGCTTTGACGACAAAATGGTCTAGGGTTACTCGGCTTTTGTTGAGCGTTGGCGACGAAAGTCGCTTTTCCATTCCCCTTATCCCTTTTGTTCGATCTCTTGTTTGCGGGTTCGAGATTCTTTTCGGGTAGCGTGTGATTGCGCAGCTGAACGTTCTCACGGCTCTTCTTTTCTTCCTCTTTTCCTGAGGTGGATTCTTTGAAGGGAGGGCTAAGAGTCATTTCTTTTTCAGAATTGCTCTCGAAGGTGAGAGCTTGCGATCTTCTGCCGTCAACCATGTAACCGTTGCCGGTAGTTTTCATATGCTCATTTGTCGTGTTCTGTTTCCGACGAGCTTTGCGTTTCAATCGTTGAACGTGCTGCCGGTGAGCAACGTATCCCTGCCACCAGTTTTTAAAGGCATTGCATTCTTCAGTAGGGTGTGCAATCTTCTGATGATATAAGCAGAAGTTAAGATGCATGTCCGCTTCATCAAGATATATATCGGTGGGAGAATTTCTTCTGAAAGAGGGGAGCTTCATTCCCATCGATATGGCTTTTGGCGAATCTTTTCCTCATCTTGAACCTGCTTTTATTTGTGGTGGATGTACTTTGATCCGGTGGGAGTGTTTCGACCCTTTCATCTAGTCGCCGGCGTTTGGCTTTCTTGAATATGGCCATCTCGCGCTCTCGATCAGCTTTGCTTTTATGACGGGCTTCGTTCAGGAATGCATCAATCATTTCGTCTGATGGTCCTAGAAGTTTTGGCTCAGGATCTGCCCCCAGCTTCTCTGTGTAAAGAGCTCCTTCATTGTTTATCAACGAGTGAGAGATCACATGGCAGTTTGCCACATAATCTTCAGATTCATCCGACGAGTCCTCTCCATTGTCATCATCTTCGTCCTTAATGACGTGGCTGAGAAATTCTTGGCGTGTGATTGGATTCCGCGCTTTTTGATTGTATTCTTCCAACGCGTCAATCTGCTTTTGCATGTCCGTGCACTTGCCATTAGGCTTCACGGGCTTTTTGGTCTTCTTCTTCGACGACTTTGATGGCTGGGTGTGCGAGCTTTGGCTATCACCACTGATCCTTAGAGTTGGGCGTCGCTTTAGCATCCCTTCTACGACCTCGGGTTCTAGTGGATCTTTCCATCTGATCGTCAGGTATGTCTGGAGATCATTCAGCATCCTTTCGGTTTTGGCGGAAAGCACGACCCTCCATGGAGCTTCTTCAACAAAAGAACAAGTTGCCTCCGGCGTGTCCGTTTTCTTTGGAGTGTGCGGCTGTGGTGGGTTTACTTTCCACTTTTCAGACAACGCAAACTTGCTTTGTAAGTACCGATCCTCGATCCATCCTTTAAAGACGAAGCAATCCTCGATCGGGTGACTTACCGTTTGGTGGTAAGGACAATAATTGGGATCGTTGACATCGCCTGGCTGCAACGGACGCTTTGGACTCGGCAGATTGATGAGTCTGTTGCGCACTGCCAGCTCGAACAGTTTTCTTGTTTTATCCTGGGGAAACGAGTAAGGACGTCCCAGTCTCTCCTCGAGGGATGGGCATGGACGCACGTTGTTTTGGCGAACAACCGGCTTTAAGTTTCTCGGTTGTTGTTGAGCGTTGGCGACGAAGGTTGCTTTCCCTTTGCCCTTTTCATTCCAAGGCTCCGTCTTTAAAGAGGAAGGCCTATGGCCCATCTGGTCCATTTGGGCCAGCTTGTCAATCAAGGCCTGGAAAGTAGTTGGCTTGAAGAACATCATGAATTGCGAGATGGTTGCTTGCGGATCAAGAGTGCCCACGAACATGCCCACCGCCGGCTCTTCTTCGATCCGCTGTTCGCATTTCGACCATAGATTCCGCCATCGTGCTGCGTATTGAACCCACGTTTCGCCTGGCTTCACCCTGGCGTTAATCAGTGCTGTTATCGGGATGCGCTCGCTGGCGCTGACAAATCTTTGTGTAAACAATAGTTCCATCTCCGCAAATGTTTTGACAGAGTCATTAGGTAGCTCCGAATACGATTCAAAGGCCGTTTCTGCTAAGCTGCCGACGAATTGGCGAAGCAACAGTTTGTCATCGCCTCCTGTGTTGCCGCATAAGGCCCTAAATTGAGCGACATGCTGATGTGGATTCCCTGTCCCCTTGTACACATGGAATTTAGGGATCGTATATCCCGGCGGGTAGCTGATTTGGTCATACCAGCCCGGGTATGGCCGCACAGCTTTGACGACTTGGTCGGCCGCTTCACTCGCCTGATGAGCTCGTATTTGCTGAGCTATATAGTCATCCAGCGCAGCCTTGGAAATGGTTTCATCTTTAGCTGTTGAAAGAGTCGGAGGAGGATTAGATGTCTCTCCTCTATCGTCTTCAGTAATGATCGGAGGGTCTTCAACTGGAGGGTCCGGCTGTAGCATCATCCCTACCATATCTTGGAAGAGGAGCGCCATTTGCTTTATGTTAGCCGCTTGCTCTGCGGCTTCTCTGTCCTTCTTTTCGAGGACTCTGCGTAAGAAGTCAGCATCAGTTTCTTGTTCGTGACGCTGCTCTGATGATGCCTCTGGGCTTTCTTTTGGCTCGGTAAGTGCGGCCATTGTAGTCAGCATCTTTTAAAGCTTCTGCTGTTGCCGTTCTTGAGCTTTTGTCACGGATCGGGTGAGCGGTCGGTGACCCGTCGAAGCACGGCTTTCCTCCTTTTCAGAAGCCATGTATACGGTGTGCACCACCATGCCCCTATACTTGGGGTGTTTGTGCTCAGCGCGTTTACGGTTCGCCATGTTCACAGGGGCTTTTTGCGGCCTCCTTTTCAATTGAGTGGTTGAATTTGAGGGGGCCGTTGTAGTGGGCGCCCAAGTAGCCGTTGCTTTTTGTGGCTTGACGGAGTAATCCTTCCCCTGCCGAACCTTCATCGTTTTCTGCCGGCGGAGATAGTCTTGATCAATCACCGACTCCTGGATCTATCGCCAGACCTTGTAAATTTTAGAGGGTAGCCGTTGAGGAGGCTGCTCTGGCTTCTTCTCTGTAGCATTCTTCACAGGTGAAGGAGTTCTCTTCAGCACTACAGTAGGAGAGTTTCCGTGCACCTTGTTCAGCAATTCAAAGCTGTTCCCGGTTGGAACAGCAGCATCGATCCCCACCGTTGGTGCTGGCGGAGTTATCCCAGAGGGGGAGTTGCCCCCATCCTTCCTCACTCGGCGCCAGTGGCGACGTCGAGCGTATCGTGTGGATGGAGTTGTCTCAGCCGTAGGGGTGACCTCCACATGCCCCCTGCTTTGAGGAGAGACCGTTATTGGTGCTGGCCTATCGAAGACTGACACCCGTTGAGAAGCAATGTCTAATCTGTCAAAGACAGACCTCTGGGAAGAGGAAGCAGCTTTGAGGACTTCGCCTGGAGCAGAAGCCGGAATGGCCATCCGTGTAAAAACTGACTTTTTGGAAGGAGAAGCCTTTCCAATGATTTCGTCCGTTTGAGCCGGGATGGCTATCCGCTTCGGGATGACAACTTCGGGTATCGCGGGCTTGTAGACGCTCTGGCCCAATCTGTTGAAAACTGAGGTATTGAAGTTGGGCGACCCGTTGAGAGGGGTCGCGGCAGTGGTAAGACGATCAAAGACCGACTTCTTTGGGGCTTCTTGCAACGTCATTGTGGCATTGAAGCTCAATGGTGGGAGCATGGTCCCGAAGAATAATCCAGTGGTGGCCTGAGTTACCTGCTCCACTGGCATCTTGAAAAGGGAGGCCGCTTGGGGCCCATAAGTCACTCCTCCAGTAAGGACCGAGCGAGAGTTGCAGTTGCAGGCAGTGCAGTTTGAAGCCATTGATCTTCTGTTTTCTGCACGGAGCAAGACACCAAATCTTAGTACCTTGAATCCACAGGCAACCACAGTAAACCGTGATTCGTTCGCGAACACGACACACGAAGTGTGGAGTGGAAAGTGGAAAAGGTCCCACCGGGCGTGCCTGAATCTGTTCCCCTCCGAACGGCGGCCAAGACGTGGGCCGTCTCGCCTGAGATTCGGGGCAGATGCTAATTGGTGCTATCCGTCTACCTCTCCGAAGATGCCAAGTTGATTTATGGCACCATGTATCGAGGGTTTAAACGGATGCGTCCGATGTAGCAGACTTCGTCAGATTCCCCCTCGTTTGAGGGGTTTTTGATTGTGGGGACGCTCTTCCCTGCAGGCGCAAGCCCCTGCAGTTAATTACGCTACCGCATTGCGGTAACAACTTTCTCCTTCTCCAGATGGTCACTTCGTGTCGTGTGTGTTTGTTTTGTTTTTGGTTGCCCGTGGATTGTATACGGAGACTGAGTTATGTCGTCGTCCTAGGGCGTGGACTAGTCCAAATCCGTATTTTCTTAGATTTGGGTTTGGGGTTTTGGTTTGAGGATGCGTTAGCCATGTTTGAGGCTAAGATCAACTCAAACGTTTGTTAAGGATACGTTAGTCCGATTTGAGACTAAGATCAACTTAACAGGATCGTTTAGATCCGACAAAAGAGCGTTTGGGCTCTATTGTTCCAGTTTAGGGACATGGTGGTCCATTGCATGTATGGTCGTCGGGACCCGTCACCTCTCTGACGACGTTGAAGGATTACAACGACAGATGTCAGAGGAGTTCAGAGATGTACCCTTGAACCAATGCTGATTGGGGGGATTCATAATCCAATTTGGGACTAAAGTCTGTTTGAAGGTTTAAGGATACGTTAGTCATATTTGAGGCTAAGATCAACTTAAACGGTTGTTAAGAATACGTTAGTCCAGTTTGGGACTAAGATCAACTTAACGGGATCGTTTAGATCCGACAAAAGAGCATTTTAGGGCTCTATTGTTCCAGTTTAGGGACATAGTGGTCCATCGCCAGTTTAGGGACGTGGTGGTCCATCGCCAGTTTAGGGACGTGGTGGTCCATTGGTAGTTTAAGGACATTGCGGTCCATTGGTAGTTTAAGGACGCATAAGTCCATGGGTTTAAGGACCCCACAGCCCATATGGGTGGTGTTTAAAGACGCATTAGTCCGTTAGTTTAAGGACGCATAAGTCCGCGGGTTTAAGGACCCCACAGTCCGTATCTTGGTTTAAGGACGTATAAGTCCATGAGTTTAAGGACCCCACGGTCCGTGTTGATGTGTGGTTGTCGGGACCCGTTACCTCTCTGAAGACGTTGAAGGATTACAACGACAAATATCAGAGGAGTTCCGAGATGTACCCTTGAACCAATGAGTTGGTTGAAAGAGCAGATGTGCTCAGTTCAAGATGATTTGAGGACTTATGGCCAGTTTGGGCTAAGTCCGATTATGTTTGAAATATTGGCCCTTTGGGACATTAAACATTTGTCTGGGTTCAGTCCCTCATCATTCAGCAATGTTAAACAGAGATTTGGGGGCTCTGACAACATTTTGTCTTTGATTTCCTCAATATTGAGATTCATTTGGAGGAGGGACTTTTGCCTCTGGAGAATCAGCCAATTTGGCTAAAAGTAGTGTTAAACACTAGAGGTAGAACTCTCAAAATTAGTGTTAAACACTAAAAGACAATCAGTGTTAAACACTGGAAATATGATCTTCAATTTGGTGTTAAACACTAGAAACAATCAGTGTTAAACACTGGAAATAAGATTTTCAAATTAGTGTTAAACACTAAAGAAAGAGGGGTCACGTGTGGACACGTGAGAGCGCCCTGATTTCCCTCATTTTATTCTGCAGGTAAGTGTTTAACACTTTTGATTCTGACGGCCATCACGTGTGAGCACGTGATGGAGGCCCCCGCTCTGGTCTGTTAGAATGCTCATTAGGGGTCACGTGGTGACACGTGAGGACGCCCTAAATGTGAAGCCAGATCTCCTTTGTTTTATCCTCAAATCTGCGAATAAGTGTTAAACACTTTTCATCTTTATTTTAGAGCATCACGTGTTGGCACTTGATGGGGGTTTATGCATCGAATATTACAGCACTTGCTGAGGGGTCACGTGGGGACACGTGAGAGCGCCCAAAGCTTCTTTTCTTTTGTTTTGCCATTAAGTGTTAAACACTTTCATTTTTATTTTAAAAGCATCACGTGTTGGCACGTGATGGGGATCTGTGCGCCAATTGTTAAAGCATTTACTGAGGGGTCACGTGATAACACGTGAGAGCGCCCAAAGCTTTCATTTCCTTTGCTTTTTCTTTCTGCGTTTTGGGAGTCACGTGGGAGCACGTGAGGTGATGCTTCAAAGTTCTTTGCAGGGGATCTTTTCAAGGGTCACGTGGGGCACGTGACCCTAGTTCTTTTCATGAACAGAGATCTTTTAAGAATTGAATTCTTTGTAGGGTTAAACCCTAATTTCTTTTCAAAGGAATTAAATTCCCAGATATGTAAAAGAATTAAATTCTTGATTAGGGTTAAACCCTAGTTTTGTTTTAGGAGAATTAATTCTCAAAACTCAATTCCCCTTCTAAGTTTAGGATCTGCATGGCAGGATCTCGACCCGATGAGAATTAAATTCTCAAGTTATGGGGAGATGTGCTCTGTGCAGATCTTCAACCAGAAGAAGAACTAAGTTCTTTTTTGTATAAGAGTTAAACTCTTGGATTTTGAGAATTAAATTCTCTGTTTGAAGTTTATCTTTTTCCCTTTTCTCACCTAGGGTTTTCTTTGTTGAGAATTAAATTCTCCTTTCTTTTCTTCCCTCTTGAGAATTAAATTCTCCTCTCTCTGTTTTTCTCTCAAAAAAGTAGATCCCCTTCTCTTCTCTTCTTGGCTCCTATTTATAGGAGAAGGAAAAGAGTTAATTTGTTTAGCAAATCTCTCATTGGAAGATTTGATTTGATTGTTGAGAGATTTGATTTATATTTATCATTAATCTGGGCCTTTAGATCATTCAGTGAATTTTATTCACCGTGGATTTTAAATCCAAAAGTTATTTTATTTGTTATCCTGGTGAGATTTTCAGGGAAATCTTTCCTTGTCCAAGGTTTTTCTATAAATTGGTGATTTTTAATCACCCTTGGATTTTTAATCCAATGGTTCCCCATGACCCTTTTCCATTTGGAAAGATTCAGAAACTTTTAGAATTTTAATTCTATTAAATTATAATGCTTTTAAAGCCAGTCACGTGCCGGCACGTGACCTTTGGTCACGTGTGAGCACGTGACCCCCAATTGGGTTCCTTTCTCAGCCGCTTATTTATGTTTCCGTTTTAACCATCACGTGTCAACACGTGACCATTGGTCACGTGTAAGCACGTGATACCTCGTTGAGGTATTTTCTGACTTTTAGAATTAAATTCTATTCATTATTTTAGAGGCCTTAAAAGCCCATCACGTGACCCATGGTCACGTGTGAGCACGTGATGCCCCATTGGGGTCTTTTCTGAGTTTATATTATATTTTTTAACTCCTCCAGCGGGTTCTTAAAAGCCCATCACGTGTGGACACGTAATTCCTCATAACTTTTGATCTCGGATGAATTACGAGGCCCATAATATATCAAATCGAAGGGTATTTAGAGACGCTTTCGATACCATCAAAATTTATCTGTTTCTCATTCGGGAGTTTGTCAAAAAACAGCCCGGAAGATACTGGTTCCCATTTTCTTAAGCGTATCGCCGCCATTTGATACCTTGGGCTCTTTTGCACAGAAATTTTTGGCGGGAACAGGTCACATAATCGAGTTAAGGTTTGTTGTCTTCTAGAGGGACCATCGCGTTACTTGCACTACTTAGAACGTTATTAAACTACGGAAAAATCCAACACTTGGAAATTTCCCGACAGGGGAAAAATTGGGTATTTATATCCGGTCGAACTTTTTAACATATTCTAAAATTTATCCAGAAAGCCACATAGACAAAATCTGATACTCCGATCGAAACACCGAATCCCCAAAACAACCCCAGAAAATTCAACTCTTGAAAAAAATATTAAAAATTCCCAGGAAAACCAGCACATAAAACTAAGAATTACTGTGTAGAATTAGACGCACAAAACGACAAACTGGCCGCGGAACTGCCGCACAAGCCAGCTTGTGCCGCGGTTCCGCCGCGCTACAGTGGAATCATGGACACGTGTTGCACAGTAATTCTTAGGATTCCCTGCTGATTTTTCTGCATATTTTTATTTTCGAAAAATCCACATTTTACAGAAATGTCCAGAGAGCATGTTTAGGGTTTGGGTTTCGGGTCGATCGGACTTCAAATTCCATCTAGACTTCGCCTAAGGCTCTAGCTAGGCTCTGATACCAGTGAAAGGTTCCTAGGCACACACTAGAGGTCTCACAAAGCATCAACCATGCCAATTTACAAAAATTGCGGTGCCGAGAAACCCTAACAAGATCGTTGGCTAGAATTTTAGGCGATAAAACGAGCTAGTTTACAACTAAACTATAAGATAACGGAAATACAACCTTTGTAGATCCGGTGCTCCACCTCCATAGCTCCGCAATGAAGTCTCCTCGCTGTCCAAGTCGAATCCCGGGCTCTAGCGTCGGCTTCATCGGAGAATGGACGGGCTAGGTCATCGACGACGATGCCGAAGATGATCTACGTCGAGGCATCACTAGATCAAGCTCCAACTTCACCAAGCTTTGAAAACTTATGAAGGAAACACCCTATACTACTTGGCAAGAGGTAGAGGATGAAGAAATAGGAAGTGGGTTCACTTTAGAATTGGATTTCTCACTTGTTTTCATCAATCACCATTGATGAAGCAAGCTTTTCTTCTTGTGAAGAAGAAGAAGAAGATGAAGATAATATTATGATAAGTTAATAGAATAGAAAAGAAAATGAATTCTTATCATAATAGTAACCATGGTAAAGTGTAGAGAGCTAACTATAGTTCAATGAATGGTTAGGGTTAATGAGATGAAGACAAAAGGGTTTCTTTGGTCAAAGCTTCATGAAGCTTCAACATGCTTCATGAAAGAATGAAACCCTTTTGTTTTTCTTTTCTCATTTTATTTCTTTTAATCCAAAAAACAATAGATAAATAAATAAGTGAATAAAACAAAACCCTAACCATTATCATGTAACCATGGTTTGATCTTTACACAAAAACCCTAGCAAACATGTATCATCAAACATGATACATTTAAGTGCACAAAAGTATATCACATATATAATGTGCATATCCGAGTGAGAATATCCATTTAAAGTGAACCGATACTAGTTAATGCAAAGTAATATATCAAATATATATAATTATGCATTAAATCATTAAATCAACACTTGATTTAATGATCCGGTCATATCGCATATAACCGACTAATATCAACAGTAACAACTTATCGAATCAACACTTGATCCGATAACCCGGGTATATCGCATATAACCGATCAATGTCACAAATCGCGAGAATCGAATACAGTATCACATACTGGTATCATTCTCGGTCCCGCACATATCTCATATGCGCTCCTATTTCGTTTTGCTTGAGCCAGGAAACCTCTGTGTATGACTCTAAAGACTCGTCAATACGCCGGCAGCAGGTGATGATCATATCAAACACCCACAAGCCGCAAGCGGTCTGCTAAACGTAACGGCCACCCGGGTATTGAGCGATCAGAAGATCGACGAGCAAGCCCGCTCACACTCCAGTGAATCCAACCAGTAACACTTACCGTACAGTCCGGTCTGTTCGTCTGATATGTCGCATATCTCGCCTAGGGGTGGTAAAACGTCAGACCCCAATAGCTCGATAAGTCGTGTCGATATGAGGTCTATAACAGTTCGAGAAACTACTGGTAACACTTACCAGTAAATCTCAGCAACCCTGGCCAGGGATTTCCGGTTATAGCCAATCGAACACAGCGCAACATCAACTCCCTATACCGGGAGAGACGAATCCCCTCCTATCGCTCATTGCCTCCATGTGATTCGGGACTGTACCCAAAAGCCACCGTTTTGCACGCCCTCTTGGACGTGGTAAGGTGGAAATCAAAGCACAGTGGGAACCACACAAGACTCTATGACGATCTCGGGTCTACAGACTAACCTGTACCAGTGTCACCAGAGAACTGCCATCTGACGTGAGGTATAATACCATCTGGGAGTTCTCGGCGAGTCCGTCCAGTGTACCCAGTCTCCACTGAGCACCCGTATATCATCTCTGATGTCATACACCAATGGATATGGGATCATCCATCGCCCATCTGTATGGGTCGAGAAGGTATACGCTAGTCTACACTGGTATATCCATGCCCCGTCTCGATACACCCACGACTAGGGACTTTGAAGGATGTACTTATGGACTACCATGTCCCCACTAGTATGATCCGCATCATAGTCCAGATAGTCAAGTACACATCCTAAGGGCTTTACCAACATGTATCATAGAGACAATCAATGTACACGTTAAGGTAAAGAGTAACCAGATAGCCTACTATCATGTCGAGCAAGAAAGTCCTCCCTATATATGTCCCAGCATCCACTACTATATACATCATATGTACAGTAATGGCCTCTAGAGCATACATATAACTGTAAGCTCGCGGGGGCGCCCCGGCCGTCGATCCGACGCCGGAAACGCGGAAAACAAAAACTTTGCGGACTTTGCAAAACGGCACCACCGCGGACTTTTTACCCGGATCGGGCCATTAACCTAGCTAGCTAGCAAAATAAGAAAGGAGTAGAAAAGTATACCAAGCGATCCGTGTCCTTCGGTCTTCGTCTCCACTCCGATCTCCTGCGGAATCTCCGTCACCTCCTCGCTCGTCGGAAAGGGCACCACGTAGCCGGAATCTTTTACGGGCTCCCGCCTCTTGACCGAGGCAACTCGGGCGCGAAGTTGGCTAGCCGACGCGTCCAAGATTTGCTGTAGAATAGTATAGTAAACTTGTCTCTTGGGGTTATGAGGTTGCCATGATGGAGGAATTTTGAGCACAAGAATTTTTCATGGATGCTTTGCTAAAAAGGAAATGGAGCATCCAAGAAAAGAGCTCGGCCAAGGAAAAAAAATGCTCACTGTAAAAGTGAATGAAGCAAGCTCTAGCTCTAATTGGATGAAGTGTAGGAATTAAAACCAAAAGAAATCAAATTCCTTCACAGCACTCAAACATGGAGGGGGGTCCACCACAAATCACATAAAGAAAATTAACCCACCAAATAAACCTCACTCCAATTAGGAACAGTGGCCGGCCCAGCTCTTTATGGGTGGAGAAAAAGAATTAATTAAGAGAGGAAAAAGGGAATGAAACAATTAGAGAAAAAGTTACACCAATTTCATTTTCAATCAACTCCACACCCATCTCATAAATGCAAGTGATTGATTCAAAAGGAATCTCATGATGATGGTCAAATCATAATCCACACTCATGCAAAGAAACCCCTCACAAAAATGTTAATTGCAAACTTGCAATTAACATCCTCCAACGAAAAGTCCGACCGGGAAGGAAAAAGAGAAAACCGGCCGGAACGGAATGCAAACTGGCAACCCCAGAAAACCGATCCCATAATAAATTACAGGAAAACCCCGCTACTGCAAATACATGCCTGCATTTGTATTCTCACTGAACACAAATGCAAAGAGACAAAACTACACTATCAAATACTAGAATCCGGCTTAAGCCAAAGCCGGCTAGTAAAAACCGTCCGATCACGATCCGTGCAATACCGCACGTATCTGATCGAACCCTGCCATATCTCCATACGGCCTCTACAGCGTTTCGCCCGAAAGCTTGAGTAACTGTAAGTGTGGTGGACTCTAAAGACTCGTCAATACTATGGCTGTGGATTTAACCACTAGCACGTCAGAGGTATAAGCCAATACGTGACGGGCCACCAGCTATTGACCAAAAGGGACGTCGATGAGGAAGCTCACCCCGACACCCAACTGAGCCTGTCAGTGACAATATCCGTACAGTCCGGTCCGTTCGTCTATGAGTATCGCATGGCGGGCCTAGAGGGTTGGTAAAAGTCAGACCCCCAAAAGCGGTACAAGTCGTGTCGGAGTGTAGCCCAGAACACCCTGAGATACTACTGGAATACCTACCAGCAAATCTCCTGCCTTGGCCAAGGACTTTTCATGTTCTGGCTCTCCTAGACACAGCACGACCTCACCCCCAAACCGGGAGAGACGAACCCCTGAAGATCCGCTCACTGCCTCCATGTGGCTCGGGACTGTACCCAACTAAAACCTGTTTGCACGACTCCTTTGAGCCGTGGTAGGGTAGTAATCAAAGTACAGTGGGAACTCACACGAGACAAATGACGATCTCAGGTCGATAAACTAACCTGTACACATGTCACCAGGGAACTGCTATCTGACGTCTGGTATAATCCCAACTAGCAGGTTCCCGGCGAGTCCTGTCCGGTGTACTCATAACCCAATGAGCACCTGTATACATCTTAGGTGAACCAACTGACACCAGTGGCTTGTGAGACCGGCCACCGCCCCTCGTCGGGGTCTCGACTGTATACACTAGTCTACTAATGGAATATCGATGCCCTGTCTTGAAACTCCTACGACTAGGGACCATTTTAGGATGTGCTTGTAGACCCCCAGCTCCCACTTATATGATCGCCCTCATACTGCTGGTAGTCAAGCACGAATCCTAGGGGCTCTATCAACGTGCAATAGCGACTCGTAAGGTCACCTAAAGCAGTACACGATGATAAAGGTAAACCAGATAGCATACTATCATCTCGAGTAAGATTGTCCTACCGGGATAGGTCCTCTCTCAATCATTGCAATCACGTGCCTGTGATCCAATAATTGACTCTGAGGGCACTATCTCCAACAATCTCCCACTTGCACTCAAGGCTAATTATTGCGATGTCGCATACTCACAGCCCGTGTGATACCGAACACCCAACTCCTCTACTAGTCAGTCTCACAAAGCTCGTTTGCGAAACTATTGCGTTCGAGGAATAGCCTCAGTGAGTGGGTCCGCTTTGATGTTTCTTTCTATGTCTCTCTGTATCTCAAATTCGCGGAGAAAGCCATCTCCCGAAATGAGCAATACGTGTCTTAGAATGTCTGGATGTCTGATGGGACCAAGCTCATAAGTGAACTCCAAATCCAAACTTCTTAGACTGTATTGTCAACTGAACTTAATCAGTATCCTGCGCCATGCCTTCCCTCAGTTTCCACCTGGACCACCTGTCCAAAATACTGCCCCTCGTCAGAGGGAAAACTATAATTCTGACAGCCACTCTGCCATCCATGTCACCTTGGAAGCCTGGAATGATAACCGTCTCCTAAAGGAGGCTGCCGTTATCAATTCCCTAGAACATCAACTTATGTTCTAAAACTGCTTCTGATTGTGACGACCAAAGTATAACCGATCGTAGTATAGGAATATTACTTCCTACTCTGTGTATGTCATCAAAAACCAGGACATCACACCCTACTACCTTCTTAACTGATCCATCCCTTATTCTGATGAAGTCAAACCTATGACTGTCACATCAGAAATAGATGATCTATCTCCGCTATATCTGCTCTAGTCTATAAATAGACATAAGCCTGATGTCCACCAATGCTTCCGCTGCTCCCACTGACTACGACAACCCTCTGGCAGAGTCATATAGATGTGCACTTCTAAAGCCAGTTTAGAACGACACTATACTCATCCTCCTGCCGGGTCTCACAGTCTGGAACAACAGCAATGGCAAGTCTTGGTAAACAAGAACCTCCCTGCCACCGTCCTTGAGCATACCGAAGTACCTCTCGAGTGCCTGAGGTTACCCACCTTATCTGCGGAGTGGCCAATGGAATGTCAAACCAGATTGAATCTTTAGGTTCTTATCAAATCTTCAGTAATCGTTTGCGGTTCTGGAATCACTTCCAGTTCTACCATACTCCCACTTCTGTTTTTCTGAAAAAATCCATTTTTGATAAAACTGTGGCGAGTCAAGAACAATATTTCTATTGATCTTCCAGATGGTAGAAAGTCAACCCTCGTCATAGCCCGGGTCAACCCACAAACAGCCATTACTGAAACGTGCCTTGAGTTGTCCAGAGTCTGGTTTTAAGCATAAGCCGGACAACTCCCCGTATCTTAATAATGTCAAGATATGAACTGTTCTATATCCAAGAAACAGAGGCACTGATTTAATTGAACCAGATTCAAATCATGCAGCTGTCTCCAGTGCATGTCAACTAAATGGAAGGAGGCCGATCAGCGTTACTCAACTTAGGAACGCTTCCAATTATGAGTAAGCTGAAAGAGAAGCAAGTTCTCTTAACCATTACTATCAACTGAATACCATGTACATGTATCTACATCTTCGATCATTTTGAAGAATCCCGATACTTGCAACACATGGTTCTCTACTTTATTCTTATACCTATAACTTCTCAAAACTTCGACCCTGTGTTTCTACGAAACACCTGTCTAAGAACTAGAGAAGTCATAAGTAAACAGAATACAGTACGAGGACCAACCCCTCTGTCCTCATGGACACTGGACAATATACAATACTCTGTATAAGTCCCCTGAGTCAAATGACTCATTCACTGTGTGTCGTAGGTTGAAAACTGTACTTTTGGTTAAGAAGAATCACACCGTTGTTCAAAGCTCCTTACCTAACCATCCACTGGTATAGGTAAATGTCATAGACATAATTTCAAAAAGGTATGTCTCACTCTATAAAAATAGACGTACAGATATATCAATTTGAAATTGGTGCATAACAACGGATATTCAAAACCAAATATTTGCCGACCGGCAAACAACCCAGGTGGCTTCCTCAAATATCACCAATTCCAACGAATCCCGATATAATGAGGATGGTCACCTAATTCCCAATAACTTACTCCTCTTCATCATCTGTAAAACCATACAGATGTGAGACTCATACCTGGTAAATACATACCCTGGAGTAAGTATCTAATCGGGAAATCAGTTTTCTTTTAACAGTACACAGTGAAACTGAAACATTGATATGTTTCGATGGGGTATGCTAGTATTCCTAGTAATGCCTCTTCCATTATCCAGATTCACAACTATAACCGTATAATTCTTTGCCACTTCTCCAAATCCCTTTATCTGTCTTTAGTCATTACCTTCTGTACACCCCTTTAGGCCAAATGGTTTTCTTCCTTCCCTACCGTTCGGCACCAGCCTATGGTTTGGAAGAAGACTATCCAATAAGCATAAAGGGTGTACTGTCCTAATCCTAGGAGCACTCGCAACGCGAGAGAAGGTGAAGATAAAAGACACCTGAATGTACTTTATTCCTATTTCTCCTGAACCAGGATCCATCCCCGAACTGGAACAAGTTCCTTTCGAGTTCGTATATAACCATACGATGGATTATCCTATAAACTGGGATCTTCGTAGTGATACGGAGTGTCTAGGAGAAATACAAAGGTGATTCGGGATTGGCGAAGAAATACTTGGTTTGGTCGTGAATATCAGTCGCAATTTACTTTGCCCTCTTACTAATCCCTTGCTTTGTCTGAACTTAATACCTTCTGTACACCGTTTAGGCTAACTGGTTTTCTTCATTCCCTACCGGTCGACACCAGCCTATGGTTTGGAAGAAGACTATCCAATTTGCGTAATAGGTGTACTACTCCTAAACCAAGGAGTACTCGCAACCTGAGAGAAGGTGAAAAGAAAAGACAACTGAATAGTCCTATCCGTTTTCTCCAGAACCAGAAACCATCCTCGAAGTCCTTCGAGTTCGTATATAACCATACGATGGTTTTGTCCAATGGAAGTGGACGGTCGTAGTAATACGGGGTGTCCCGGAGAAAAGGGTAAAAGTAGGAGTGGCAAAGAGGTTTGCAACTCTGACAATCCAAAAGCCAGTGTTAAGTAGGTTCGGTCAACTTGGTCACTGAGTCATAGTCTAGGGTCGGGTCAATGGTCGCTGCCAAAGAGAGAGAGAAAAGAAACACTCAGCGTGCACTCTAACCTAGATCAGAATGGTTATCACTTTATCTAATCTGGAAACCTCCCACTGTACCTCAAATTCTCCTCCAAACCTGAAAGAAGAATTAGTCGGGGTCACCCGAGGAGTAAACCAACTCATCAGTGGGAATCGGGATCCAACCATCATCGCATGATAACGTGACGGAATCCGCTCACGCTATCACACTCCAGAAGGTATGCGCATATCTGGCAAGTTTCAGTACTTTTGAAACTCCCGATGTGGATTTCTACCCCATGCTCTTATGACCTTGACTTTGGCCAACATATCATAAGTCACATGTCAAGTTCTACCCGTCATTTTCCTGGTTAATTTGAACCCACCCGTACCTACCCTTGACTTTGGCCAAAATGGCAGTACGACTGTCCCAAACCAACGCATCTATCTATGCTGCATATGAATACCCAACAGCTACCAAACACTGTGCCTTGACTTTGGCCAACATACACAGCTTGAATACTATTGACTATCCATATGAAACGACGGAGGGCTACGAATGGTTTCTGGCGAAAACCTTTAACGTAATGAACTTGATATCGTTGAAGGAACTGATAGCTTTATAAAATATAGTGACGAAAACCTTTGCTAAAGAGGTCACTCCCGGTGAAGGGATCTCGGCTCTTTCCCCGTAGAATGGGGTGCAGGATATTCCAAATGAATACCGCGATGCAAAGCAAAAGTAATCGGCTATAGTGAAGTTAATGCCCTGACGCAAACTTTTGTCCAAGGGGTCACTCCCGGTGAAGGGATCTCGGCCCTTGCCTCGTCGACTGAGGAGCAGGATATTCCAACCGAATACCACGGTGCAAAACAAAAGTGAACGTCCTTGCAATAACAGCTTTTTGAAAAAGTGTTCCAACAACATCAGAATAGGTTTGTTTAACTTGAATTGATCCGAATCAACGCAGTCCCATCAATTGATCACACCAATAAAGAACGAAAATATACTGATGTACGTATATGCCATCCGCATTCGCCACTGGGTCCCGTCATCACCCGTTAGGTTAGCTAACTAACGGCAGAGCGGGGACTGGACTAGCGCGGATGAAAAACATATACAACATCTACTAGTATATATATAATATATAATTTTCGCTCAAGGCGTGATAAAAAAGCAACAGTACAGAAATGTAGAGCAACACAGATCAATACAGATATCTGGGATCCCCGGGTTTCACAGAGCCGCTAAAACCCGACGTTCCCCTGGTCGTGTGGATAGCCTGTGCAATGAAAATCCTAGACCCCTACGGGCGCGGCAAGTTACCCGCCAAAACCTGAAGCGAGGCAGCCCCCTTCAGCTACGTGAATGGACCACCCAGCACTTCACGGAATCCGGTAACTTGGGCACCCCTCCTGGGTCAACCCTATACCCCCTACGAGTGCGGCGAATAGCCCGCCAATCCTAGAGTGAAGCCCCCTCCGTCTCACAGCCATGAGATGCGGGCTCGTTGCCCTCTAGAACCCGGCTATCCGTGCACCCCTCCGCAGGGTAATCCTAGTACAGAAAATAAAATATACATACACCGGGTACATCGACCGCAACCTGGTCGTGCCCCAAAAGAATAATACAAACAGGCAGTGACGGCAGTCCACATGTCGGACGCTCGCCCCGCAATATCAAATGTACATATAAAACAGAACTGTACTATATTGCAACCAGGCTATCTCCCACGACCGATCCGCAACAACACAGTACAATCACAGAACATCAACGTGAAAGTCACGTTCGCAAATCCGTCTAACCGGGCTATAGCAGTTAGACAGGATTTACCGATCAAGTGACATTCACGGTCGCAGATATAATGTAAAAACTGTGAACTGGCATGTTTAAACTATCCGATCGAACAAATTTTATCAAGTGGGCCCCTAGCAGTACTGTAGCACTTACAGAAAATCTGGGCCCAAAAATAATGTCCCAAAACCCCTATTTCCAAGTCTAAAGCCTACTGGGAAATTTTGGTGCAATGATCACACCTTCCCACCGCGGAACCGCGGCCAAACCAGGGGTTTGGCCGCGTTTCCGCGGCCGTACTAAGAGATCACTGCATCAAATTTTACCAGATGTCTTAGAATTTAATGCTTGTGTTTCTGCAGTGTCCTGAAAAATTTTTGGAGCTTGAAAAAATTTCGACAGAAACATATGCATGGAAAATACGGATTTTGGGGATTTTGTTCGATCGGGTTTTAAACACACTAGACCATGCTAGGCTAAGTTAATGGCCTGTCTCTGATACCATTGTAAGCCCGCGGGGGCGCCCCGGCCGTCGATCCGACGCCGGAAACGCGGAAAACAAAAACTTTGCGGACTTTGCAAAACGGCACCACCGCGGACTTTTTACCCGGATCGGGCCATTAACCTAGCTAGCTAGCAAAATAAGAAAGGAGTAGAAAAGTATACCAAGCGATCCGTGTCCTTCGGTCTTCGTCTCCACTCCGATCTCCTGCGGAATCTCCGTCACCTCCTCGCTCGTCGGAAAGGGCACCACGTAGCCGGAATCTTTTACGGGCTCCCGCCTCTTGACCGAGGCAACTCGGGCGCGAAGTTGGCTAGCCGACGCGTCCAAGATTTGCTGTAGAATAGTATAGTAAACTTGTCTCTTGGGGTTATGAGGTTGCCATGATGGAGGAATTTTGAGCACAAGAATTTTTCATGGATGCTTTGCTAAAAAGGAAATGGAGCATCCAAGAAAAGAGCTCGGCCAAGGAAAAAAAAATGCTCACTGTAAAAGTGAATGAAGCAAGCTCTAGCTCTAATTGGATGAAGTGTAGGAATTAAAACCAAAAGAAATCAAATTCCTTCACAGCACTCAAACATGGAGGGGGGTCCACCACAAATCACATAAAGAAAATTAACCCACCAAATAAACCTCACTCCAATTAGGAACAGTGGCCGGCCCAGCTCTTTATGGGTGGAGAAAAAGAATTAATTAAGAGAGGAAAAAGGGAATGAAACAATTAGAGAAAAAGTTACACCAATTTCATTTTCAATCAACTCCACACCCATCTCATAAATGCAAGTGATTGATTCAAAAGGAATCTCATGATGATGGTCAAATCATAATCCACACTCATGCAAAGAAACCCCTCACAAAAATGTTAATTGCAAACTTGCAATTAACATCCTCCAACGAAAAGTCCGACCGGGAAGGAAAAAGAGAAAACCGGCCGGAACGGAATGCAAACTGGCAACCCCAGAAAACCGATCCCATAATAAATTACAGGAAAACCCCGCTACTGCAAATACATGCCTGCATTTGTATTCTCACTGAACACAAATGCAAAGAGACAAAACTACACTATCAAATACTAGAATCCGGCTTAAGCCAAAGCCGGCTAGTAAAAACCGTCCGATCACGATCCGTGCAATACCGCACGTATCTGATCGAACCCTGCCATATCTCCATACGGCCTCTACAGCGTTTCGCCCGAAAGCTTGAGTAACTGTAAGTGTGGTGGACTCTAAAGACTCGTCAATACTATGGCTGTGGATTTAACCACTAGCACGTCAGAGGTATAAGCCAATACGTGACGGGCCACCAGCTATTGACCAAAAGGGACGTCGATGAGGAAGCTCACCCCGACACCCAACTGAGCCTGTCAGTGACAATATCCGTACAGTCCGGTCCGTTCGTCTATGAGTATCGCATGGCGGGCCTAGAGGGTTGGTAAAAGTCAGACCCCCAAAAGCGGTACAAGTCGTGTCGGAGTGTAGCCCAGAACACCCTGAGATACTACTGGAATACCTACCAGCAAATCTCCTGCCTTGGCCAAGGACTTTTCATGTTCTGGCTCTCCTAGACACAGCACGACCTCACCCCCAAACCGGGAGAGACGAACCCCTGAAGATCCGCTCACTGCCTCCATGTGGCTCGGGACTGTACCCAACTAAAACCTGTTTGCACGACTCCTTTGAGCCGTGGTAGGATAGTAATCAAAGTACAGTGGGAACTCACACGAGACAAATGACGATCTCAGGTCGATAAACTAACCTGTACACATGTCACCAGGGAACTGCTATCTGACGTCTGGTATAATCCCAACTAGCAGGTTCCCGGCGAGTCCTGTCCGGTGTACTCATAACCCAATGAGCACCTGTATACATCTTAGGTGAACCAACTGACACCAGTGGCTTGTGAGACCGGCCACCGCCCCTCGTCGGGGTCTCGACTGTATACACTAGTCTACTAATGGAATATCGATGCCCTGTCTTGAAACTCCTACGACTAGGGACCATTTTAGGATGTGCTTGTAGACCCCCAGCTCCCACTTATATGATCGCCCTCATACTGCTGGTAGTCAAGCACGAATCCTAGGGGCTCTATCAACGTGCAATAGCGACTCGTAAGGTCACCTAAAGCAGTACACGATGATAAAGGTAAACCAGATAGCATACTATCATCTCGAGTAAGATTGTCCTACCGGGATAGGTCCTCTCTCAATCATTGCAATCACGTGCCTGTGATCCAATAATTGACTCTGAGGGCACTATCTCCAACAATAACTAACACTAGTTGGCTTAGGAAACCCTAGAATCTAAAATACGGAAAATTACACTTTGCAAATAAATACCTTTTATTTTATAAAACCGTTTTTTAAATGATTAGTATTTTCCAATCTTTGCAAAGCGCCGCTACAACCCATCTTTGGGGAACCCGTTCGGGATCGTGCTGTTTATTGCGCACCCTCGGGCTAGTAGTGCGAGATTCAGACCTCCGCAAGGAGCATTCGGTCTCGAAAGGTTTAAAATACGACATCTTAAGAAAATGAGATTTTTGGAATATAAAATATTTATTAAAACTATTTTTTGTATAAATATATGTATATTTATCATTTAAATATCTATTTATCATTTAAATATCTATTTTATTATAATATAAATATTCCACCTTTTTCTAAAAATCACAAGAATAAATTTTACACTAAAACACCATGAACTTCAAATAAATCAATATTACAGATAAATACCCTTATTTATAAAACTAGGATATTTTCACTAGAAATGTCACAACATAAAATCCACCCTCATTACAACTCTAAAGACGAACAATAAATACTTGAGGTGTATTTTGAAAAGTATATAAAAGTATTTTTACATAAAACCCCCTCAAGTTTTATAAATTACCCTAAGGACCTTAACAATTATAAGATTTCGATTCACATTTCTGATTGTCTGACTCGGGTTTGAGTCTGATTAATCTGACTTAAATATGATTCCAGTCAATCTATAATCTACAAGTTTCCACTTTAATATGAACTCTTGAATTCATGAATCCAATATCAATCTATACATCTTGACTGAATCGAACCATGGATATACATCCATTATCCCGTTATTCCATTTACCTGATTATGCAGTTACAATCTGTTTACTGATATCATGATTTCGGTCAGTCAATCAATCTTACAATCAATACAATTTACAAGATAACAATACAAATAAGACATCGCGGGGTTTAAGGGGTAGACTGGTACGGAATATGTTAAAGGTGGTACGAGGTGGTCACTTAAGACGTAATTACATCCATGCCGTTGTTCCGTGGTATTATCGACGGAGCCTTGTAATACAGGTTACCAAGGTCCCCGGTGTAAGTGGGACTCCCCTTATATACACTGGCATCTTCTGTACCAGGCTACAAACAACAGCGTTAATACAACATTACAATATTATAATACAACATTAAAATCTACTCTCTCTCTCTCTCTCTCTCTCTTACTCTCTGTCTATTTCTCCCTTATCTTTGGGACTTACCGAGTGACCTGTTCGCTGACGACATTCTATTTCTTTCTTCTTTGAATGTCGTCAGGTAGTTTGGACCCGGCGGAGATCGAGCCATCTGTAGAAGACTTGGAGCAGTTTGCTGAAGAACATGCACTTTAGTTACATTGTACACTTTTCCTTTCTGTATTTTTATTTTCTGTTATGCCACTGTTTATGCATCATTTTATTTCAGTTGTATTCCCTTTTCATGTATTGTACAAAAGAATGTTAATAAATAAAGTTGTTCCTTTTATATCTTGTCTCTTGTGTATTTATTTTATATTGCTTAGATACGCTTAGCGTATGTACTTCTGAGTATATACGTAACGGGCCTCGTCGCGTCCCCTTCGCCGTATACCGGGAAGCAGGGCGTGACAGGTTTTGTTGGTGGCCCATGCAGGTTTGAGCTGTATGAATCCCTATCATGCAGTTCTGTTCTGCGTGAACAACCTAAGCAATATAACACAAGATCTAGCAACTAAAACATTCTTTACAATTCATGTTCCTTGAATCTTACAATTTCATATTCCTTGAATCTTATCATTTCATTTGAATCTGTCCTAACCCAAATTTTTCTTTAGGGTTATGGATTCCCCGAACAACACCAGCACCAATGTTAACAACACACCTCCAACTCCAGCACTACTTCTCACACCAGCTGTTCCTGCTCCACTCAATGAGCAAACGGTTCTGTTTGAGGTAATCCATAGCCTCCTAGAGGGACAGCAGCAACTCCTGAACCGTCCCGAGACTGACGCACCTGGGGTGAAGCAATTCAGAGCTTTACATCCTAAACAGTTCTCAGGAAAGGGGAGCCCACTGGAAGCTGAGGAATGGGCTCAAAGCACAGAGGATGATCTGGCGGCAGCACAAGTGCCAGAAATAGTTTGGGTCTGAGTTGCAAAGCTGCAACTCACGGACAATGCACGGAACTGGTGGAAGGCGGAAGAAAGCCGTCTTGAACAGCCTATTGAATGGAAAACTTTTCGCGAGAAGTTCGACGCGAAGTACTTCCCTGTGACTGCCAGGTTTGCCATGGAACAGCAGTTCATTCATCTACAACAAGGTTCGATGTGGGACAAGTCAGTAGATGAGTATGACGCTGAATTCACCATGCTCAGTCGGTAAGATATATCACAGTATTTCAAATTTTTGATATCACATACTACACAACTAACACAAGACCATAACAGATTTGCGGCACACCTGATACCGACGGATAAGATCAGAGCCCGTCGATTTCAACAAGGTTTGGACACGGAAATCCAGGCTGCACTAGCCACAGGGAAATTTCCAACTCATGAAGATGCTCTGGAAGCTTCCCGCAGTTATGAGGCAGTGATAAAGGCAAGGGGCAGACCTCAGTCTGTAGGAGTGAAACGCCCTGCCACTCAAATGGCAGGAGGGGCCTTTTCAAAGCCAGCTGTCGAACTCAAAAGACTGGAAGAAGCCAAGGATCGTCTAAGACCCGATCTTTGCTTTTATTGCAAGAGGGAAGGACACTTATGGAAGGACTGTAGGCGCGCAAAAGGCCTATGCTTGGTTTGTGGTGCGTCTAATCACGGAATTGGAAACTGTCCTTATAGACGCAACCCAGCACACCCACCCATCAACTACCCGCAGCAGCCAGCTATCCGGCTCCTGCAACTCGTCCTACACTCCTAGCACCACCTCCACGTGGATTTCCTGCTCAGCCAAATCGCCAATTCCATCAGGCACTGAGAAACATGCCTCGAGTACAGGGGAATATGCCTCCAGCTAGGAGGAACGTGCCACGGCGACAGGCTTTCACCTTAGCAGCCATAGAACCTGAAACTGTGAACCAAGGTAACCCAAGTAACTCCCTCACAACTTTGACCAAAACTTCTTTACAATCTTTAGTTCTATCATCAAACTGTTACACTTTCTTTTTAAAATTTCGAGGACGAAATTTTTATAAGGAGGGTAGAATGTAACAACCATAATTTTCCTAAACACTTTTCTACACAAAATTTTAATTTTTTTTTTCAAAATCATAAAGGGGTATTTTAGACTGAGCACAAGATATAAGTAATTATTTTGTTTTTAATTACAAGTTACAAGAATGTAATAACACCATTTTTAGTGTACAAGAAATTACTTTAAATTTAATGTATACTTGGAGTATTTACTATTGCTGCTATCATTTTAAGCAATTAAATAACTCCAAAATTACAAGAAGGAGCTTGTGGCTCATTGGTAATACCTTGCACTGCTGAACCAAGCCACCAGAGTTCAAATCCCATACCCCACATTATTTTCAATATTGATTTTTTAAAAACCTTTAGAATACCAAGAGTTTACACGTGCATATCTCACAAAAACCCCACTACACCCAAACATGTAACACTTGCAGGAGTTAGATGAACCGTCGGGGGGGGGGATCTAGGCCACCTGACTCGGCCGAGAATCGGCCCACTCGGCCTTGACTCGGCCGACTCAGTGCTCCGACCGAGTCACGGACGAGTCACCCCCGAGTCGGCTGATTCCGGCGACAGCCACAACATGAAAGTTGTGTCTTTTCATATTCTCTATGTACCTGCAAAGTTTCTGTTGGAGATAGTGCCCTCAGAGTCAATTATTGGATCACAGGCACGTGATTGCAATGATTGAGGGAGGACCTGTCCCAGCAGGACAGTCTTACTCAAGATGATAGTATGCTATCTGGTTTATCTTTATCATCGTGTACTGCTTTAGGTGACCTTACGAGTCGCTATTACACGTTGATAGAGCCCCTAGGATTCTTGCTTGACTACCAGCAGTATGAGGGCGATCATATACGTGAGAGCTGGGTTCTATAAGCACATCCTTAAAAGGTCCCTAGTCGTGGGAGTTTCGAGACAGGGCATCGATACTCCGGAGTAGACTAGTGTATACAGTCGAGACCCCGACGAGGGGCGGTGGACGATCTCACAAGCCACTGGTGTCAGTTGGTTCACCTAAGATGTATACAGGTGCTCATTGGGTTATGAGTACACCGGACAGGACTCGCCGGGAACCTGCTAGTTGGGATTATACCTGATGTCAGATAGCAGTCCCCTGGTGACATGTGTACATGTTAGTTTATCGACATGAGATCGTCATTTGTCTCGTGTGAGTTCCCACTGTGCTTTGATTACTACTCTACCACGCTCAAAAGAGACGTGCAAACAGGTTTTAGTTGGGTACAGTCCCGAGCCACATGGAGGCAGTGAGCGGATCTGCAGGGGTTCGTCTCTCCCGGTATTGGGGGTGAGGTCGCGCTGTGTCTAGGAGAGCCAGAACATGAAAAGTCCTTGGCCAAGGCAGGAGATTTGCTGGTAGGTATTCCAGTAGTATCTCAGGGTGTTCTGGGCTGCACTCCGACATGACTTGTACCGCTTTTGGGGGTCTGACTTTTACCAACCCCCTAGGCCCGCCATGCGATGCTCATAGACGAACGGACCGGACTGTACGGATATTGTCACTGACAGGCTCAGTAGGGTGTCAGGATGAGTTCGCTCATCGACGTCCCTTTTGGTCAATAGCCGGTGTCCCGTCACGTATGGCTAATACCTCTGACGTGCTAGTTGTTAAATCCACAGCAATACTATTGACGAGTCTTTAGAGTCCACCACACACAGTTACTCAAGTTTCGGGCGAAACGCTGTAGAGGCCGTATGGAGATATGTCAGGGTTCGATCGGATACGTGCGGTATTGCACGGATCGTGATCGGACGAATTTTACTAGCCGGCTTTGGCTTAAGCCGGATCCTAGTATTAGATAGTGTAGATTTTGTCTCTTTGCATTTGTGTTCAGTGGGAATACAAATGCGGGCATGTATATGCAGCAGTGGGGTTTTCCTGTAATTTATTACGGGATCAGTTTTCTGAAGTTGCCAGTTTGCATTCCGTTCTGGCCGGTTTTCCTTTGTTCTTTAGCGGCCGGACTTTTGATGAAGGGGGTTATTTGCACATTTGCAAATAACATTTGTGGAGGGGTTTTCTTGCACTTTATGGTTTCATGATAAGACTATCATCATTAGATCCCTTTTCCATCTCTTCCCTTTCTTTTAATTGGATGGTTATTGATTTGGCTTTGGATTTGAAATGTGGTGACTTTTTGATCATTATCTTCACACATTATCTCACTTGCATGATTGATTCTTTTTCTCTCACCACCATTTCCTTATGGGGCCGGCCACACTAGAGGGAGGGAGGGGGTTCATTTGTGTGTGAGAGAGATTCATTCATCTCATTTTTTATTCTATGCTTGCTATAAAAAAAAATCACACTCCTCTCTCCAAAGATTATTTCTTCACCTCCATCCATACAAGGCATCTTCAAACACCAAAAGAGACAACCATTCTACACTTGTGTCACGACTCGAAGGTACGGAACGTGACTGGCACTTAGAATACGAGACGTCTAAAGGCGTAACGTAACCTAAGTCAGCCAAAGCCCAGAAAAATCTAAACCAAAAACAAAAGAGAGTGAAGGAAAACCTTTAATGAAGACGATTTTCAAATCAATTAAGTTGCAAAGAATCCCTTTTTAAAACATCAAAAATTTCTGAAAATTTCGGCAGAGTCTCCCCTGTATTTTCTATCCCCAAAAATGGGTACAACAAGATAATACATATGAAATCATAAAAATGGCATCCCCAAGCGGGAGCTAGCTCTTCGCCCAAGGCGGATCACAACCACATGCAATATATAAGCAATACCAAGAAAAGAGCATAGAGGAAACCCAAAATATCAGAAAAACGCAACGCCGGCTTAAGTGAGCTCGACCCAAAAGAAACCACAAATATACATATCTCTCATTCTCATCACTAAGTCGCATATACAATACAAGTGGTAGATGGAGAATACTAGATACAATGATAAAGCAAAAAGAAATAAAGTATACTCGCAACCCATCTACGAGCGATGTCGCGAGTCTGAGCAAAAGGAACTGATGACAAAATAGCCCGCCGCTACAAGACTGACGGGTCCGACCTGCAAGACACTGTGGCACAACGGGGGTGAGTTGCCAGCTCGTGAGTAAATATAACATCTAATAAGGCAATCGTAAGAATGCACGCAATGCGGAACAACATGTATGTCCATATATGATATAATAACTCTAGTATGCATGCACATGTATGCAATATCTTTTCTAACTCTTTAAGTGTTTTAAATGTTAAAGTTACTGCATTCTTAACTTTTAGAAAACGAATGTCTGCATAATAGCTAAATATCATCAAGAAATCCTCAGAAAACCCGTGTCAAGCATCGACACCAAATAGGAATCATATTTGTCTCAATGTCAGGCTCCGTCAGTCCGCATCGGCCCATATCATAAATCTCACGACAACGGTCGGTATCCTCCGGATATCCGCCGCGCCAGACATCACCGGTAGGTAGTCTTCCCCTGCCAGGCTCATCGTCTACAACTCGATCTTCTTGCCCCGGGGTACCATACCGGGCCCACCATGTACCCGAGACGGTTCATCCACTCCTCGAATCGGGTCTCGAAATCCAACAGAAAACATGAAAACTCATGGTGGACGACACATACATCACGAGAAAACCGCAACTTTGTTTTGAAAATGATAAATATAAGGTTTTGTTAAATTCTTGCGGTTTTCCCCAAAAATCCAGAAATCGCAGCAATACTGAAATCCTCAAGAAAACCATAATGTCCACATGTTATATATATGATAAATGTCTATGATATCAATGTGTATGATGTGAATTTTGGCTAGAGTTCTATGTAAATATGATGATGATGCGAGATATGTGCATGCGATGCAGTTTCATATATCAAGTATGAATGCAGGTGACGATATTAAGATAAACAGGTTCTATCGTGCACGTGGCATGTCAATTTCCAAAGGCGTGTGTGTCACATGAATAGTGCGCGTGCAATAGATGCCCATGGTAAGGTGTTCGTGTCCTACGAAATGATATCGCATAGGTAGAGATGAATGTCCATGCAATTTAACATACTGTTCGCTGTGAGGGTATGCAATGTACATAAAGGGATAAGCTGTCTAACAATATAAATCTTGCATAAAGTAGGGTAATCCTAACTAGGGGGGCGCCTTGCGCCATCCAGACGATTCCCCCATAGATGAATACATCTACTCATCTGAAATCCCCGCTAATCTGATCCGGCCACCGCTTTGCCTTTACGCGCCGTGTCCGATGTTTCTCCGACCGATCCTATATTTGCACAATATCAAGCATAAGATTACATAACCCTAAATGATGCAAGTCACATTATACAAATAATAACGCTCTCGAATTAATCATAGCATGCGCTCGGTGCACGGAAAAACGCACGAAAATCGCTATCCTTTAACTAGAATCGTCATTTCGGGGAAATCGGCAAAACTACAACCCGACTAGACGAAACCCCGCGTTCGCGCATTCTAATAATCCTATACGAAGCTAATAATATTTCCAACCTAACGCAAATTGACCGCATTCTATTTTCTACAAAAATCTAGTAAGCAAATTTCTAGCCGATTTGATACAATCATCGAAATTTGACGATTTAACAAGCATATCATTTCACAATTAACCATTCTAATCAATTAGACAACCATCCCTAACATAATCCAACCATTATGCTACAAACCCTAATTTTAAAAAATCAAAACCTTCTCTTGATTTTTCATGAACAAGGATTTACACTAAATTAATACTTAATTTGATTTTAGCACAAATAAACTACAAGTTAGCAAACTAGTTTAGAATTTTTACCTCACCAATTGAATCCTAGCATGATCAAGTCACCAAGAAAGCCTCCTTTCATCAAGCTTTTGAACTAATTTGGTTGAGGAGAGAGTGGATTAAGGTTTAGTGTTGAATTGAGAATGAAATTTGTGAATTTTCAATGGATTTTTGATAGCAAAATGAAGCAAAATGAAATGAGAGGTGAGGGGATTTCTTGCAGTTTTGGTCGACCAGCAGGTTGAGGGGGAAGTGTGGGATTTTTGGGAGAAGTTTCTAGGTCTACAAACCCATCATGTTATCATTTAATGCTTTCATTTCAACCTTTTTACAAAAAAACCCCTTTTTAAGCCATTTTTTTCATAATTTTCCCACCAAAAATCTAAAAGTTTGCAAGACATGATATAATTTTATTAACACCATATTTTAGTTTATAAAGACTCCTAATTAAGAAATTTACCTAATTAAATTTGTATTTATCCCTAATTAAATGTATTTAAAAAGGCTTAAAATAATAAAAAAATAATTAATTACGAATTTTTTTTTATTTAACTAGAAAATTATAAATGACATTTTAGTGACAAAATTATAGTAATATCTTATTTAAATATTTTATAATTAGGTCTATAATGAAAAATATCACTTTTGACTTTTTACGGAAAAAGCCGAAAAATTAGCCGATTACCGAAAAACTGCCTAAACGATTTTCGAAGGGTTACAATCTTCCCCCCTTAAAGAAATTCGGTCCCCGAATTTAGAATTTAACTACGCGTACCTTCAAAAAGATGGGGATATCTCCTCCTCATCTCGACCTCGGTCTCCCAGGTGACCTCCTCGCTGTTCGGGCCACGCCAAAGGACCTTGACAGACGGTATGACCTTCGACCTCAATTTCTTCACCTGCCGATCCAATATGACAACCGGCTGCTCGGTGAAAGAAAGATCACGCTCTAACTGGATCGTCTGGTGCTGAATCTCCTGGGAGGGATCATGAAGGTACTTGCGGAGCATCGAGACATGGAATACGGGGTGAACATCGGGGAAGCTGGGCGGAAGAGCTAACCGATAAGCGACTGGACCAACACGCTCTAGGATCTCGAAAGGACCAACATATCTAGGGCTCAGTTTCCCTTTCCGCCCAAATCTCATCACACCCTTCATCGGAGAGACCTTCAGGAAAACATGATCGCCAACAGCGAACTCGAGTCGGCGACGACGCCTGTCAGCATAAGATTTCTGCCTGCTCTGTGCCGCTCTCATCCTGTCCCGAATCAGCTGTATTTTCTCGGTCGTCTCCTGCACAATCTGCGGCCCCAAAATACTTCTCTCCCTGAGCTCTGTCCAACATACAGGCGATCGACATCTCCTCCCATATAAAGCCTCGAAAGGTGCCATCTGAATCGTTTCCTGGAAGCTATTATTGTAGGAAAACTCGATCAAAGGCAAATGACGATCCCAGCTACCACCGAAATCTAAAACACAAGCTCTGAGCATGTCCTCAAGAGTCTGAATCGTACGCTCCGACTGACCGTCAGTCTGAGGATGAAAGGCTGTGCTAAAACTCAATCGGGTGCCCAAAGCTTCCTGTAGTTTCTGCCACAATCGGCTGGTAAACTGGGTGCCACGGTCGGACACGATGCAAGTCGGAACACCATGCAGTCGCACAATCTCATCAATATAAACCTGGGCGTACTGAGAAAATCCAAAAGTGGTCTTCACTGGCAGAAAGTGAGCCGCTTTCGTCAGTCGATCAACAATCACCCAAATAGAGTCATACCCTCGACTGGTCCTGGGTAGACCCACAACGAAGTCCATGGAGACCTGCTCCCACTTCCACTCAGGGATGGGCAAAGGCTGTAACTCGCCGGCTGGCCTCTGGTGCTCGGCCTTGACTTGCTGACAAGTCAGGCATCTCGACACAAAGTCTGTAATATCCTTCTTCATCCCGTCCCACCAGTAAACCTCTCTCAAATCACGGTACATCTTGGTGGAACCTGGGTGAACACTGTATACTGATCTATGTGCCTCCTCGAGAATATCACGCCTCAGTCCCTCTGAATCTGGCACGCACAGTCGAGTACCAAATCGAAGTATCCCCTGATCATCAATCATGAACTCAGAAACTCTGCCCTGCCGAATCTACTCAATAATCTCTAAGATACGGGCATCGCCGGACTGTGCCTCGCGGATACGGTCAAGTAACTGTGGGCGTGCTCTGAAATGGGCCAGCTGTCCCCCCGTAGGAGTAAACTCGAACTGCACTCTGCTATCACATAACGCCTGCCAATCCGCCGTCGACTGCATCTGTACTGCGCTCAAACAAGATAAGCTACCTCCGGGCCTCCTACTCAAAGCATCAGCCACCACATTCGCCTTGCCCGGATGGTATAAAATCTCGCAGTCATAATCCTTCACCAACTCCATCCAACGGCGCTGCCTCAGGTTCAAATCTCGCTGCTGGAAGATATATTTCAAACTTTTGTGGTCAGTGAATATCTGGCACGACTCACCGTATAGGTAATGTCTCCAGATCTTGAGTGCAAACACCACTACAGCCATCTCTAAATCATGGGTGGGGTAGTTCTGCTCGTGTTTCCTCAGCTGCCGAGAAGCATACGCGATAACTCTGTCGTGCTGCATCAATACACATCCCAGCCCCACTCTAGAAGCATCATAATATACCACGAACTCGCCTGATTCTGAAGGCAATGCTAACACTGGTGCAGTAGTCAGATGAGTCTTCAACTGCTGGAAGCTATCCTCACATGCCGGGGTCCAATCAAAAGGAACCCCCTTCCGGGTCAACCCGGTCAACGGTGCAGCAATGCGGGAGAAATCCTGGACGAAACGTCGATAATAGCCGGCCAGACCTAGAAAACTGCGAACTTCTGTAACTGATACTGGTCTAGGCCAACGCTGAACTGCCTCGATCTTCTTCGGGTCCACGCAAATACCATCTCTCGTCACCACATGACCTAAGAAGTCGACACTGTCTAACCAGAATGCGCACTTGGAGAATTTGGCGAACAGCTGATGCTCCCTCAAAGTCTGTAATGTGATACGTAAGTGCTGCTCATGCTCCTCCCGGCTCCGAGAATAAACCAAGATGTCGTCAATGAACACAATGATGAACTGATCGAGATACGGCCTGAATACACGGTTCATCAAATCCATAAATGCTGCCGGGGCATTGGTGAGCCCGAACGACATCACCAAGAACTCATAATGACCATATCGAGTACGGAAAGCTGTCTTCGGAATATCCTCCTTCCGAACCCGCAACTGGTGATAACCTGACCGTAAATCAACCTTCGAGAAAAACCCTGCACCCTGGAGCTGATCAAAAAAGTCATCAATGCGGGGTAGGGGATACCTGTTCCGCACAGTAACCTGGTTCAGCTGACGATAATCAATGCATAAGCGCATACTTCCGTCCTTCTTAACAAACAGGACGGGAGCACCCCAAGGTGACACACTCGGTCGGATAAGCCCTTTGTCAAGCAAGTCCTGTAACTGATCCTTTAGCTCTCTCAGCTCTGCCGGGGCCATCCGATAAGGCGGTATAGAGATAGGCCCCGTGCCAGGGATCAAGTCAATACAGAACTCAATCTCGCGCTCTGGTGGCAGACCAGGCAGCTCGTCAGGAAATACATCAGGAAACTCTCTCACAACAGGGACCTGGTCCAACGGAACCTCTGTGGAGCTAGTATCACAAACATAGGCTAAGAATCCCTGACACCCTTTCCTTAAGAGCTGACCAGCGCGAAGAGAAGAAATCAAGCTGGGAAGGGTAGCGCTACGATCTCCCTGAATAATAAGAACCGGCTCGCCAGGAAAACTGAATCTGACTGCTTTTTCACGGCAGTCCACGGATGCATAGCAGGTGGCTAGCCAGTCCATACCAAGAAGAACGTCAAAGTCTAGCATATCGAGGAGAATCAAATCTACAGAAGAATCTCTCTCCCCGATACGAACGGAACAAGATCGGTACACAAAACGGGCAACAAAAGACTCGCCTACCGGGGTAATAACGACAAGCGGCTGATCTAACGGAGAAGACTCTCGGCCCAACCTCGGTGCAAAGTACGTGGAAACATAGGAATGTGTGGAGCCTGGATCAAATAATACCCGTGCATCAAAAGAACATACTGGCAGAGTACCTGTCACGACGGCATTGGATGCCTGTGCATCCTGAGGAGTCAACGCGAACACTCGAGCCTGTCCACCGCTAATAGCTGGCTGTTCTCTGCCTCTACCTCGGCCTCTGCCTCTGTCGCCTCGTCCTCTCGGAACTGGACCGCCACGCCCACGGCCTCTAGAAGCATCTGACTGACGTGGAGCATCATCAGGAGTAAGAAGTAAAGCTCTCTGAGAAGGTGGTGAGGGTGGTAAAGTCACATGCGGGACTGTCGCCGCGCCCTGGCGTCCCATGGTACAGTCTCTGACACGGTGGTACTGACTCCCACACCGAAAACATCCTGGAGACGACTGTTGGGTCTGTGGATATGAACCAAATAACTGACCTCGTCTCAATCCTCTGCCTCCACCATCTCCCGGAAATAATCTATCACGATGTCTGCCCATCTGCCGCTGAGCTGGCGTATCAGTACGGATCCTCTTCGGCCCAGAAACGACCGGAGTCTCAGAAATACGATCCTCCAAAAGTAAGGCTGCATCCATCGCGGCAGCGTATGTATCAAAGTGCTGGGTGCCGATGGCAAGGAATAGCTGTGTATCAAGCCCTCGTACAAACCTCTTTATTCTCTTCTCTTCTGTGTCGACTAGGTACGGAGCATATCGAGACAACTGGGTAAACTGTATATCATACTCCGACACTGTCATCCCAGGAGTCTTGCGCAAAGACTCAAAACTACGGGCTCGAGCATCTCGGACACTCTCCGGAAGAAAACGGGCAAGAAATGCAGCTGTAAACTCATCCCAGGTCATAGAAGGAAAACCTGCAGCTCGGCCTCTCTCTACTGAATCGTACCATGTCTGGGCAAGACCCTCCAGACGAAAACTTGCAAACTCCACCAATCTATCATCAGAACACCTCAACGAACGGCAAATCCGAGCCATCCTATCAAGAAATGCCTGTGGGTCCTCTGTCGCATCTGTACCGGTAAAAGCTGGAGGTCTCAATCTCATGAACTCCTGTAGTGAAACAGGGATAGTCTTCGTAGTAGCAGCAGGAGTGACCATCTGTGCAGCAGGTACGATCGTGGTCTGTGCGGTGGAAGGAACGTCCTCGGATCTCTGTGCCCGGCTGGACTCAACCAAAGATCCCATCATCTGCCGCAACTCTTGCATGCCGGCCTCTAATCTGGCAATACGGTCAGGATAAGGCGGATCAGTAGGACCCTGAGGGGTAGGCGTATCCTCCCGCTCGATCCTCGCCTCAGACGGGCCTGCCCGAATCTCATCCCTAGCAGCAGCCCGCTGAGCTCTCGTAGTCTTTGGCGGCATCGAAGCTGAATAATAAACAGGACTGATAAGGACATTGCAATTGAATCAAGGAATGCAAGGAATCAAGAAAGGAAATACAAGCAATTATGTCCTAAGGTTACTTAGGCGGAGTACCGTATCGTAAGTATGCCGCGGATCATACCCACGCTACGCCACTCTGCTTAAGTCACCTACTCCATCTACCAAGGTCGTCCTACACTCAGAAAGGTAAAACCTACGCTCTGATACCAACTTTGTCACGACCCGAAGGTACGGAACGTGACTGGCACTTAGATTACGAGACGTCTTAAGGCATAACGTAACCTAAGTCAGCCAAAGTCCAGAAAAATCTAAACCAAAAACAAAAGAGAGTGAAGGAAAACCTTTAATGAAGACGATTTTCAAATCAATTAAGTTGCAAAGAATCCCTTTTTAAAACATCAAAAATTTCTGAAAATTTCGGCAGAGTCTCCCCTGTATTTTCTATCCCCAAAAATGGGTACAACAAGATAATACATATGAAATCATAAAAATGGCATCCCCAAGCGGGAGCTAGCTCTTCGCCCAAGGCGGATCACAACCACATGCAATATATAAGCAATACCAAGAAAAGAGCATAGAGGAAACCCAAAATATCAGAAAAACGCAACGCCGGCTCAAGTGAGCTCGACCCAAAAGAAACCACAAATATACATATCTCTCATTCTCATCACTAGGTCGCATATACAATACAAGTGGTAGATGGAGAATACTAGATACAATGATAAAGCAAAAAGAAATAAAGTATACTCGCAACCCACCTACGGGCGATGTCGCGAGTCTGAGCAAAAGGAACTGATGACAAAATAGCCCGCCGCTACAAGACTGACGGGTCCGACCTGCAAGACACTGTGGCACAACGGGGGTGAGTTGCCAGCTCGTGAGTAAATATAACATCTAATAAGGCAATCGTAAGAATGCACGCAATGCGGAACAACATGTATGTCCATATGTGATATAATAACTCTAGTATGCATGCACATGTATGCAATATCTTTTCTAACTCTTTAAGTGTTTTAAATGTTAAAGTTACTGCATTCTTAACTTTTAGAAAACGAATGTCTGCATAATAGCTAAATATCATCAAGAAATCCTCAGAAAACCCGTGTCAAGCATCGACACCAAATAGGAATCATATCTGTCTCAATGTCGGGCTCCGTCAGTCCGCATCGGCCCATATCATAAATCTCACGACAACGGTCGGTATCCTCCGGATATCCTCCGCGCCAGACATCACCGGTAGGTAGTCTTCCCCTGCCAGGCTCATCGTCTACAACTCGATCTTCTTGTCCCGGGGTACCATACCGGGCCCACCATGTACCCGAGACGGTTCATCCACTCCTCGAATCGGGTCTCGAAATCCAACAGAAAACATGAAAACTCATGGTGGACGACACATACATCACGAGAAAACCGCAACTTTGTTTTGAAAATGATAAATATAAGGTTTTGTTAAATTCTTGCGGTTTTCCCCAAAAATCCAGAAATCGCAGCAATACTGAAATCCTCAAGAAAACCATAATGTCCACATGTTATATATATGATAAATGTCTATGATATCAATGTGTATGATGTGAATTTTGGCTAGAGTTCTATGTAAATATGATGATGATGCAAGATATGTGCATGCGATGCAGTTTCATATATCAAGTATGAATGCAGGTGACGATATTAAGATAAACAGGTTCTATCGTGCACGTGGCATGTCAATTTCCAAAGGCGTGTGTGTCACATGAATAGTGCGCGTGCAATAGATGCCCATGGTAAGGTGTTCGTGTCCTACGAAATGATATCGCATAGGTAGAGATGAATGTCCATGCAATTTAACATACTGTTCGCTGTGAGGGTATGCAATGTACATAAAGGGATAAGCTGTCTAACAATATAAATCTTGCATAAAGTAGGGTAATCCTAACTAGGGGGGCGCCTCGCGCCATCCAGACGATTCCCCCATAGATGAATACATCTACTCACCTGAAATCCCCGCTAATCTGATCCGGCCACCGCTTTGCCTTTACGCGCCGTGTCCGATGTTTCTCCGACCGATCCTATATTTGCACAATATCAAGCATAAGATTACATAACCCTAAATGATGCAAGTCACATTATACAAATAATAACACTCTCGAATTAATCATAGCATGCGCTCGGTGCGTGGAAAAACGAACGAAAATCGCAATCCTTTAACTAGAATCGTCATTTCGGGGAAATCGGAAAAACTACAACCCGACTAGACGAAACCCCGCGTTCGCGCATTCTAATAATCCTATATAAAGCTAATAATATTGCCAACCTAACGCAAATTGACCGCATTCTATTTTCTACAAAAATCTAGTAAGCAAATTTCTAGCCGATTTGATACAATCATCGAAATTTGACGATTTAACAAGCATATCATTTCACAATTAACCATTCTAATCAATTATACAACCATCCCTAACATAATCCAACCATTATGCTACAAACCCTAATTTTAAAAAATCAAAACCTTCTCTTGATTTTTCATGAACAAGGATTTACACTAAATTAATACTTAAAAATTTGATTTTAGCACAAATAAACTACAAGTTAGCAAACTAGTTTAGAATTTTTACCTCACCAATTGAATCCTAGCATGATCAAGTCACCAAGAAAGCCTCCTTTCATCAAGCTTTTGAACTAATTTGGTCGAGGAGAGAGTGGATTAAGGTTTAGTGTTGAATTGAGAATGAAATTTGTGAATCTTCAATGGATTTTTGATAGCAAAATGAAATGAGAGGTGAGGGGATTTCCTGCAGTTTTGGTCGACCAGCAGGTTGAGGGGGAAGTGTGGGATTTTTGGGAGAAGTTTCTAGGTCTACAAACCCATCATGTTATCATTTAATGCTTTCATTTCAACCTTTTTACAAAAAAAACCCCTTTTTAAGCCATTTTTTTCATAATTTTCCCACCAAAAATCTAAAAGTTTGCAAGACATGATATAATTTTATTAACACCATATTTTAGCTTATAAAGACTCCTAATTAAGAAATTTACCTAATTAAATTTGTATTTATCCCTAATTAAATGTATTTAAAAAGGCTTAAAATAATAAAAAAATAATTAATTACGAATTTTTTTTTATTTAACTAGAAAATTATAAATGACATTTTAGTGACAAAATTATAGTAATATCTTATTTAAATTTTTTATAATTAGGTCTACAATGAAAAATATCACTTTTGACTTTTTACGGAAAAAGCCGAAAAATTAGCCGATACCGAAAAACTGCCTAAACGATTTTCGAAGGGTTACAACTTGTCTACAGCAAATCTTGGATGCGTCGGCTAGTCAACTTCGCGCCCGAGTTGCCTCGGTCAAGAGGTGGGAGCCCGTAAAAGAATCCGGCTACGTGGTGCCCTTTCCAACGAGGAGATGACGGACGGAGATTCCGCGGGAGATCGGAGTGGAGACGAAGACCGAAGACACGGATCGCTTGGTATAACTCTCTACCCGTATTTTAGTTTGCTAGTAGCTAGGTTAATGGCCCGATCCGGGATAAAAGTGCGCGGTGGTGCCGGTTTGCTAGTTTGCAAAGTTTTTGTTTCCGCGTTTCCGGCGTCGGATCGACGGCCGGGGCGCCGCCGCGGACTTACATTGGTATCAGAGCCACGCCATTAACCTGCCTAGCTTGCTCTAGTATGTTTAAAGACTCGATCGAACAAAATCCTAAAAACCGTATTTTTAATGCATGTGTTCTCTGTCGAAATTTTTTAAGCTCCAAAATTTTTTCAGGTCATTGAAGAAAGACATGCAAGAAATTCTAAGAATTCTGGGAAAATTCGATACAGTGATCGTTTAGTACGACCGCGGAAATGCGGCCAAACCCCTGGTTTGGCCGCGGTTCCGCGGTGGGAAAGTGTCCTTACTGTATCGAAATTTTCCAGTAGGCTTATGGGTTAGAAATAGGGGTTTTGGGATATTCTTTTTGGGCCCAGATTTTCTGTGAGTGCTACAGTATTACTTGGGGCCCACTTGGATAATTTTTGATCGATCGAAAAGTTTAAACATGTTAGTTCACAGTATTTACATTATATCTGCGACCGTGAATGTCACTTGATCGGTAAATCTTGTCTAACTGCTATAGCCCGGTTAGATGGATTTGCGAACGTGACATTCACGTTGATGTTCTGTGATTGTGCTGTGTTGTTGCGGATCGGTCGTGGGGATAGCCTGGTTGCAGTATTAGTACAGTTTTGTATTATATGTACATTTGATATTGCGGGGCGAGCGTCCGACATGTGGACTGCCGTCACTGCCTGCTTGTATTATTCTTTTGGGGCACGACCGGGTCGAGGTCGATATACCCGTTGTATGTATATTTTACTTTCTGTACTAGGATTACCCCGCGGAGGGGTGCACGGATAGCCGGGTTCTAGAGGGCAACGAGCCCGCATCTCATGGCATTGAGATGAAGGGGGCTTCACTCTAGAATTGGCGGGCTATTCGCCGCACTCGTAGGGGGTACAGGTTGACCCAAGGAGGGGTGCCCAAGTTACCGGATTCCGTGAAGTGCTGGGTGGTCCATTCATGTTGCTGAAGGGGGCTGCCTCGCTTCAGGTTTTGGCGGGTAACTTACCGCGCCCGTAGGGGTCTAGGATTTCATTGCACAGGCTATCCACACGACCAGGGGAACGTCGGGTTTCAGAAGCGGCTCTATGAAACCCGGGGATCCCAGATATCTGTATTATTCTGTGATGCTGTACATTTCTGTGTTGTTGCATTTTATCACGCCTTGAACGAAAATTATATATTATATATATACTAGTAGATGTTGTATATGTTTTGCATCCGCGCTAGTCCAGTCCCCGCTCTGTCGTTAGTTAAGTAACCTAACGGGTGATGACGGGACCCAGTGGCGAATGCGGATGGCATATACGTACATCATTATTTTCGTTCTTTTGTGGTGTGATCAATTGATGGGACTGCGTTGATTCGGATCAATGCAAGTTAAACAAACCTATTCTGATGTTGTTGGAACACTTTTTCAAAAAGCTGTTATTGCAAGGGCGTTCTTTTTTGTTTTGCACAGTGGTATTCAGTTGGAATATCCTGCTCCTCAGTCGACGAGGCAAGGGCCGAGATCCCTTCACCGGGAGTGACCCCTTGGACAAAAGTTTGCGTCAGGGCAGTAACTTCACTATAGCCGATTACTTTTGCTTTGCATCGTGGTATTCAGTTGGAATATCCTGCACCTCATTCCACGGGGAAAGAGCCGAGATCCCTTCACCGGGAGTGACCTCTTTAGCAAAGGTTTTCGTCACTATATTTTTATAAAGCTATCATTTCCTTCAACGATATCAAGTTCATTACGTTAAAGGTTTTCGCCAGAAACCATTCGTAGCCCTCCGTCGTTTCATATGGATAGTCAATAGTATTCAAGCTGTGTTTGTTGGCCATAGTCAAGGCACAGTGTTTGGTAGCTATTGGGTGTTCATATGCAGCATAGATAGATGCGTTGGTTTGGGACAGTCGTATAGCCTTGTTGGCCCTAGTCAAGGGCTTATACGGGTGGGTTCAAATCAACCTGGACAATGACGGGTAGAACTTGACATGTGACTTATGATTTGTTGGCCTTAGTCAAGGTCATAAGAGCATGGGGCAAAAATCCACATCGGGAGTTTCAAAAGAACTGAAACTTGCCAGATATGCGCATACCTTCTGGAGTGTGATAACGTGAGCGGATTCCGTCACGTTATCATGCGATGATAGTTGGATCCTGATTCCCACTGATGAGTTGGTTTACTCCTCGGGTGATCCCGGCTAATTCTTCTTTCAGGTTTGGGGAAGAATTTGACGTTACAGTGGGAGGTTTCCAGATTAGATAAATTGGTAACCATTCTGATCTAGGTTAGAGTGCACACTGAGTGTTTCTTTTCTCTCTCTCTGGCAGCGACCATTGACCCGACCCTAGACTATGACCCAGTGACCAAGTTGACCGAACCTTCTTAACACTGGCTTTTGGATTGTCAGGGTTGCAGACCTCATTGCCACTCCTATTTTTACCCTTTTTCTCCGGGACACCCCGTATTACTACGAACGTCCACTTCCATTTGACAAAACCATCGTATGGTTATATACGAACTCGAAGGAATTCGAGGATGGTTTCCGGTTCTGGAGAAAACGAATAGGATTATTCAGTTGTCTCTTCCTTTTACCTTCTCTCAGGTTGCAAGTACTCCTTGGCTTAGGAGATAGTACACCTATTACGCAAATTGGATAGTCTTCTTCCAAACCTTAGGCTGGTGCCGAACGGTGGGGAATGAAGAAAACCAATTAGCCTAAACGGTGTACAGAAGGTATTAAGTAAAGATAAAGAAAGGGATTAGTAAGAGGGCAAAGTAAATTGCGACTGCTATTCACGACCAAACCAAGTATTTCTTCGCCAATCCTAAATCACCTTTGTATTTCTCCAGGACACTCCGTATCACTACGAAGATCCTAAGTTTATTGGATAATCCATCGTATGGTTATATACGAACTCGAAAGGAACTTGTTCCAGTTCGGGGATGGATCCTGGTTCAGGAGAAATAGGAATAAGGTTCATTCGGTTGTCTTTTATCTTCACCTTCTCTCGCATTGCGAGTGCTCCTAGGATTAGGACAGTACACCCATTATGCGTATTGGATAGTCTTCTTCCAAACCATAGGCTGATGCCGAACGGTAGGGAAGGAAGAAAACCATTTGGCCTAAAGGGGTGTACAGAAGGTAATGACTAGAGACATATAAAGGGATTTGGAGAGATGGCAAAGAATTATACGGTTATAGTTGTGAATCTGGATAATGGAAGAGGCATTACTAGGAATACCGGGATACCCCATCGAAACATTTCAATATTTCAGTTTCACTGTGTACTGTTAAAAGAAAACTGATTTCCCAATTAGACACTTGCTCCAAGGTATGTATTTACCAGGTTGGATTCTCACATCTGTATGGTTTTACAGATGATGAGTGAGAGTAAGTTATTGGGAATTAGGTGATCGTCCTCATTATATCGGGATTCGTTGTAATTGGTGATATTTGAGGAAGTCACCTGGGTTGTTTGCCGGACGGCAAATATTTGGTTTTGAATATCCGTTGTTATGCACCAATTTCAAATTGATATATCTGTACGTCTATTTTTATAGAGTGGGATATACCTTTTTGAAATTATGTCTATGATATTTACCTATACCAGTGGATGGTTAGGTAAGGGGCATTGAACAATGGTGTAATTCTTCTTAACCATAAGTACAGTTTTCAACCTACGACACACAGTGAATGAGTTGTTAGACTCAGCGGACTTATACAGAGTATTGTATGTTGTCCAGTGTCCATTAGGACAGAGGGGTTGGTACTCATACTATATTCTGTTTACTTTTGACTTCTCTAGTTCTTAGACATGTGTTTCGCAGAAACACAGGGTCTGAGTTTTGAGAAGTTATAGGTATAAGATTAAAGTAGAGAACCAGGTATTGCAAGTATCGGGATTTTTCAAGGTGATCGAAGATGTAGATACTTGTGTGTGGTATTCAGTTGATAGTAATGATTAAGAGAACTTGCTTCTCTTTCAGGTTACTCATAATTGGAAGCATTCCTAAGTTGAGTAACGCTGATCGGCCTCCTTCCATTTAGTTAACATGCACTGGAGACAGCTGCATGATTTGAATCTGGTTCCAACTAAATCAGTGCCTCTGTTTCTATATTTGATATAGAACAGTTCATATCTTGATATTGTTAAGGTACGTGGAGTTGTCCGGCTTAGGCTTAAAACCAGACTCCGGATAACTCAAGGCACGTTTTTTTAATGGCTGTTTGTGGGTTGATCCGGGTTATGACGAGGGTTGACTTTCTACCATCTGGAAGATCAATAGTGATATTGTTCTAGACTCGCCATGGTTTTAATAAAAATGGATTTTTTCAGAAAACAGAAGTGGGAGTATGGTAGAACTGGAAGTGATTCCAGAACCGCAAACGATTACTGAAGATTTGATAAGAACCTAAAGATTCAATCTGGTTTGACATTCCATTGGCCACTCCGCAGATAAAGTGGGTAACCTCAGGCACCCGAGAGGTACTTCGGTATGCTCAAGGACGGTGGCAGGGAGGTTCTTGTTTACCCAGACTTTCCATTGCTGTTGTTCCAGATTGTGAGACACGGCAGGAGGATGAGTATAGCGTCGTTCTAAACTAGTTTTAGAAGTGCACGTGTATATGACTCTGCCAGAGGGTTGTCGTAGTCAGTGGGAGCAGCAGAAGCATTGGTGGTCATCAAGCTTATGTCTATTTATAGACTAAAGCAGATATAGCGGAGATAGATCATCTATTTCTGATGTGATAGTCATAGGTTTGACTTCATCAGAATAAGAGGATGGATCTGTTAAGAAGGTAGTAGGGTGTGATGTCCTGGTATTTGCTGACATACACGGAGTAGGAAGTAATATTCCTATACTACGATCGGTTATACTTTGGTCATCATATAGTAGTTTCTCCACATAGGAATTGGATCTTATATCAGACATTCTGGTTACTAGATCTATGGTTTTAGATCTAAATTTGGGTGGTTTCCCAATCAGGGTACTTAGACAGCATTCTAAGAGTATTTAGAATGGACGACTCCTGGCATGGTAGTGTACCTGCAGGTGATGGAGTCACCCTCTCTAAAGGTGTCTTACAGACTAAAGAGGAGAGGGATGCGCATGATTGGCAGATCACTTGCTTAGGCAATTGAGTCAATCATGAGATGTCAAGTACCACACCAGATGTTGTTCTTGCAGTAAGTGCAATAAGTTGATATTAATCCAATTCTGGAGAAACGGTCGGAAGCAGTTTTAGAACAAAAGTTGATGTTCTAGGAATATGATAACGACAGCCTCATTCGGGAGACAGTTATCATTCCAGGCTTCCAAGGTGACCTGGACGACAAGGAGGTTCTCAGAGTTATAGTTTTCCTTCTGACGAGGGGCAGTATTTTGGACAGGTGGTCCAAGGCGATAATGAGGGAAGGCATGGCGCAGGATACTGATTAAGTTCAGTTGACGATACAGTCTAAAAAGTTTGGATTTGGAGTTCACTTATGAGCTAGGTCCCATCAGATATCCAGACATATTCTAAGACAGGTATTGCTCATTTCGGGAGATGGCTTTCTCCGCGAACTTGAGATAGAGAGAGACATAGAAAGAAACACCAGAGCGGATCCACTCACTGAGGCTATTCCTCGAACGCAATAGTTTCGCAAACGAGCTTTGTGAGACTGACTAGTAGAGGAGTTGGGTGTTCGGTATCACACGGGCTGTGAGTATGCGACATCGCAATAATTAGCCTTGAGTGCAAGTGGGAGATTGTTGGAGATAGTGCCCTCAGAGTCAATTATTGGATCACAGGCACGTGATTGCAATGATTGAGGGAGGACCTGTCCCAGTAAGACAGTCTTACTCAAGATGATAGTATGCTATCTGGTTTATCTTTATCATCGTGTACTGCTTTAGGTGACCTTATGAGTCGCTATTACACGTTGATAGAGCCCCTAGGATTCTTGCTTGACTACCAGCAGTATGAGGGCGATCATATACGTGAGAGCTGGGGTCTATAAGCACATCCTTAAAAGGTCCCTAGTCGTGGGAGTTTCGAGACAGGGCATCGATACTCCATAGTAGACTAGCGTATACAGTCGAGACCCCGACGAGGGGGGGTGGCCGGTCTCACAAGCCACTGGTGTCAGTTGGTTCACCTAAGATGTATACAGGTGCTTATTGGGTTATGAGTACACCGGACAGGACTCGCCGGGAACCTGCTAGTTGGGATTATACCTGATGTCAGATAGCAGTTCCCTGGTGACATGTGTACAAGTTAGTTCATCGACCTGAGATCGTCATTTGTCTCGTGTGAGTTCCCACTGTGCTTTGATTACTACCCTACCACGCTCAAAGGAGACGTGCAAACGGGTTTTAGTTGGGTATAGTCCCGAGCCACATGGAGGCAGTGAGCGGATCTGCAGGGGTTCGTTTCTCCCGGTATTGGGGGTGAGGTCGCGCTGTGTCTAGGAGAGCCAGAACATGAAAAGTCCTTGGCCAAGGCAGGAGATTTGCTGGTACGTATTCCAGTAGTATCTCAGGGTGTTCTGGGCTGCACTCCGACATGACTTGTACCGCTTTTGGGGGTCTGACTTTTACCAACCCCCTAGGCCCGCCATGCGATGCTTATAGACGAACGGACCGGACTGTACGGATATTGTCACTGACAGGCTCAGTAGGGTGTCAGGATGAGTTCGCTCATCGACGTCCCTTTTGGTCAATAGCTGGTGGCCCGTCACGTATGGCTAATACCTCTGACGTGCTAGTGGTTAAATCCACAGCCATAGTATTGACGAGTCTTTAGAGTCCACCAAACACAGTTACTCAAGTTTCGGGCGAAACGCTGTAGAGGCCGTATGGAGATATGGCAGGGTTCGATCGGATACGTGCGGTATTGCACGGATCGTGATTGGACGAATTTTACTAGTCGGTTTTGGCTTAAGCCGGATCCTAGTATTAGATAGTGTAGATTTTGTCTCTTTGCATTTGTGTTCAGTGGGAATACAAATGCGGGCATGTATATGCAGCAGTGGGGTTTTCCTATAATTTATTACGGGATCAGTTTTCTGAAGTTGCCAGTTTGCATTCCGTTCCGGCCGGTTTTCCTTTGTTCTTTCGCGGCCGGACTTTTGATGGAGGGGGTTATTTGCACATTTGCAAATAACATTTGTGGAGGGGTTTTCTTGCACTTTGTGGTTTCATGATAAGACTATCATCATTAGATCCCTTTTCCATCTCTTCCCTTGCTTTTAATTGGATGGTTATTGGTTTGGCTTAGGATTTGAAATGTGGTGACTTTTTGATCATTATCTTCATACATTATCTCACTTGCATGATTGATTCTTTTTCTCTCACCACCATTTCCTTATGGGGCCGGCCACACTAGTGGGAGGGAGGGGGTTCATTTGTGTGAGAGAGAGATTCATTCATCTCATTTTTTATTCTATGCTTGCTATCAAAAAAAATCACACTCCTCTCTCCAAAGATTATTTCTTCACATCCATCCATATAAGGCATCTTCAAATCCCAAAAGAGACAACCATTCTACACTTGTCTACAGCAAATCTTGGACGCGTCGGCTAGCCAACTTCGCGCCCGAGTTGCCTCGGTCAAGAGGTGGGAGCCCGTAAAAGAATCCGGCTACGTGGTGCCCTTTCCGACGAGGAGGTGACGGACGGAGATTCCGCGGGAGATCGGAGTGGAGAAGAAGACCGAAGGACACGGATCGCTTGGTATAACTCTCTACCCGTATTTTAGTTTGCTAGTAGCTAGGTTAATGGCCCGATCCGGGATAAAAGTGCGCGGTGGTGCCGGTTTGCTAGTTTGCAAAGTTTTTGTTTCCGTGTTTCCGGCGTCGGATCGACGGCCGGGGCGCCGCCGCGGACTTACATTTTCAGCCTCAGACCACTTCCAGAGCTCTTTAAAAACCCCAATTACTCCACTTTTAATATATTTTTATTACATTTTATCACATTTTTATTTTTAACTTTTCATCTACCCTAACCCTAGCCTAACCCTATAAATACCAACCCTACACACTACCCTCTCACCCCTAAAATCTTGAGCCACTCTCTCAAAAGTTTTCCAAGAAGTGTGTACTTTGAAAACAAGTTCGCGGCGAAACTCCGACGAAATTCTGGCGGGAATTCCGGCGACGTTTTTAGAAACAACTGGGGACGAAGCAACGCCTCGGCAACTTCTTTAGTTCCTCTATGCTCTTTAGTATAGATCGAAACCCGTAAATCCCATTTTATCCCCCTTTCTAATTCTCAAAAATACGAAATTACGAAACCCGACGGAATCGGAACAAATCCGATTTCCGATTCGGTTTTCTATAAAATTTCACTTCTAATCAATTCAAACATGTCTAAACATCTTTATCATGATTATTAAACTTGTAAAAATCAATTTGAATAAGTTTTCACACATGAAATGATAACCTTTTTAACTTACCGTATTTTTTTCACTTTAATACCATCATGTTTCAATTTCACATTTAACCCGTTAACATTACTATACCTTAAAATAGATCACGAGGTAATGACCTACCTCCTCACACACACATATGCAACCATAATACGCTATCTTGAAAACTCCTAATTCGATAAAACAAGATTTTACATTAAAATACCATTTCCTTAATAAAACCTTTTATAAAAGTTTAGGTTTAATACATTTGTTTAAACAATATCTTTAATAGGAAAAATACGATAAGTTGTGGACATCGATCGTTTATCTAAACCTGACTTTGTGGTGTCTAGGCAAGTGTGTCTAAGGCAAGTGGTTACTTAATTAGGGCCACTACTTGTAGTGGAGAGCCTCCCACTTACCTGGCACTTACCTGGCCGCAATTGGCGGTGAAGAGGCGATTTGAGGCTTCTAATGACTTGTCGTTTAGACCTTTTAGAAATAGGCTAGTTGGCTTAGGAAACCCTAGAATCTAAAATACGGAAAATTACACTTTGCAAATAAATACCTTTTACTTTATAAAACCGTTTTCTAAAGGATTAGTATTTTACAATCTTTGCAAAGCGCCGCTACAACCCATCTTTGGGGAACCCGTTCGGGATTGTGCGGTTTATCGCGCACCCTCGGGCTAGTAGTGCGTGATTCAGACCTCCGCAAGGAGCATTCGGTCTCGAAAGGTTTAAAATATGACATCTTAAGAAAATAAGATTTTTGGAATATAAAATATTTATTAAAACTATTTTTTGTATAAATATATGTATATTTATCATTTAAATATCTATTTTATTATAATATAAATATTCCACCTTTTTCTAAAAATCACAAAAATAAATTTTACACTAAAACACCATGAACTTCAAATAAATCAATATTACAGATAAATACCCTTATTTATAAAACTAGGATATTTTCACTAGAAATGTCACAATATAAAATCCACCCTCTTTACAACTCTAAAGACGAACAATAAATACTTGAGGTGTATTTTGAAAAGTATATAAAAGTATTTTTACATAAACCCCCTCAAGTTTTATAAATTACCCTAAGGACCTTAGCAATTATAAGACTTCGATTCACATTTTTGATTGTCTGACTCGGGTTTGAGTCTGATTAATCTGACTTGAATATGATTCAAGTCAATGTATAATCTACAAGTTTCCACTTTAATATGAACTCATGAATTCATGATTCCAATATCAATCTATACATCTTGGCTGAATCGAACCATGGATATACATTCATTATCCCGTTATTCCATTTACCTGATTATGCAGTTACAATCTGTTTACTGATATCATGGTTTCGGTCAGTCAATCAATCTTATAATCAATACAATTTACAAGATTGTTTGGTTCTCCACCTGTGTAATCCAGTGTTTGAAGTGACCAAACACATCGGAGTTCTTCTTCATTGCATAAACCCATGTCTTTCTGCTTGCATCATTAATGAAAGCAATGAAGTAATGATTTCCTCTATAAGACTCTACTGATGTCGGTCCCCATACATCCATATGCACCAACTCTAGCTTCTTGGTCTTCTTCGCTACACTGCCAATCTGAAACCTGAGCGCACTTTGCTTTCCACAAACACAACTCTCACAGTGTAATGACCCTAAATTCCATATACTGTCCATTTTTTTTTAATCAATAAAAGATGTTGTTTGATTTTCTTGAATCGAGTTTTAAGTAATTCTTATGAAATAAGTGCAAGAAACAACTTGTAGCCCATTGGTTAAGTCTCTACACTGCTGTCACATAACCCGCGTGTTCGAATCTTTGCATCACAATTATTTTATTATATTTTCTTTTTATCGTTTTGGAGATCCTGAAACTTTAACGGGCATTACACGAAGATACGAAAAGTTGCAGAAGAAAATATATATGTAAACAGAACCAACAAGGAGACACGAGACTATGGCACGAACCCCGAAGGAAGAACCCAACTTGGGGTCGAGTCCTGACCGAGATTGGCGGCCTGAATTAGTTCAAATGACTCCCTCTTTTGCACGTATGTCATTTAGCTTCCCTCCAACTCGTTTTAATGCTCTGAAACCCCCAATTCAAAACAGAGAACCCCAGACCTTTCATCTACTTCTTTAATCCCCTCTTTAATCCTTTTTAATTTCTTTTAATCCACCAGACACCCCCTTCTCCATCTCCTATAAATATCTACCCTATTCTTTACTCATCCCCTCTGAGATATTCTCAGAAATATCCAGAAAATAATCTAAAAAAACTTTTGGAAGAAGTGCTAAAGTGAAGTGTCGAAACTCCGTCCGATCATTTGTAGTCTCGGTTATTCCAACTGATACTTACTCCTTCTCTACTATCCAATCTAGATAGCGCAACCTGTAAGTCTCCCTGCCTTGTTCTTTCCCTTGAATCTATACATCCTCCAAGTCACCAAATCCTAGCTATGCCTCTTGCAAACACATTGTGTTAAAGATAAAACAAACTATGTTATAATGATGTTTGATATTCATTTCTCTTTAATGATGCATAAATTTTTAATTGCTTATGTTTACAACACAACCAAATTTTAATTGGCACCACGAATCGAATATGGATAGCCAACCTATCTTCTTAGCATCCACGTCTCATCTAATTATTATATAATTAATACGTAATGTGTTAATATATTAAATAACATTAGAATGCAACTTAACAAATAAATATCACGTCCTTATTTTAATCTTGATGGTAGTTTATTGTTAACCTATTTAAATAATATCATTCACAGGGTAACGGCCTACCCCACACGCACACTTTGGAATTATAGCATGATCTCATATTCATAGTGTTTTGTTAACGAATCGATTTTTCGATAAAATACCTATAGTATTAAATATAGCTTTTAACTATAACTCTTTCCTTTGCAAATACGCCTCTACAACTAACTTTAGAGAACCTGTTTGAGGATGGTGCAGATTATCGCACATTCTGAGGATAGTAGAGTGTAATACCCGGTCCTTTTATAGGCCAATAGCCGTATTTTATTAAATAGGGGTCACTTACAAATTTACCTATTTATATTTATAATTATTTTAAGTATTTAAACATCCTAATTCTTTTATTCTACCTTCCCTTCTTAAATCCATGTTCCCCTCCGAACGGCGGCCGACGACGTTAGGACGTCTTGCCTGAGATTCGGGGCAGATGCTATATGGTTTTATCCGTCTACCTCTCCGAAGATGCCAAGTTGATTTATGGCACCGTGTATCGGAGGTTTAGACGGATGCGGCCGATGTAGCAGACTTCATCAGATTCCCCCTCGTTTGAAGGGTTTTTGATTGTGGGGACGCTCTTCCCTGCAGGCGCAAGCCCCTGCAGTTAATTACGCTACCGCATCGTGGTAGCCACTTTCTCCTTCTCCAGAATTTCACTTCGTGTCGTGTGTGTTTGTTTTGTTTGTGGATGCCCGTGGATTGTATACGGAGACTAAGTGATGCCGTCGCCCGTAGGACGTGGATTAGTCCAAATCCGTATTTACTTAGATTTGGGTTTGGTGTTTTAGTTTAAGGACACGTTAGCCATATTTAGGCTAAGATCGACTTAAACGTTTGTTAAGGATACGTTAGTCTGATTTGAGACTAAGATCGACTTAACGGGATCGATTAGATCCGACAAAAGAGCATTTGGGAGCTCTATTGTTTAGTTTAATGACGTTGCGCTCACGTGGCGTGCACGTGAGTGCGACGGTGGTAAGATCCCAACCGTTAGATCAATGGGTGATCTGAAGGGGCGCATGCGCCTATAAATAGGACCCTTGGTCCTTGGTAATTTTTTACCATTTTCAAGAATCTTGATTTTTAGAGCCTTGCTCTTGCTTAAGAATTTTAGAGCCTTGCTCTTGCTTTTTCCCAAGAACTCCAGAGTTCAGAACTTAAAACCATCTTAGGTATAATTAAATTAAATTAAATTAAATTATAGTTGATTAATAGAGCCTTGCTCTCATAGATCTTTTGATTTAAAAAAAGAAACCCCTTGGAGTTTTGTTAACAGAGCCTTGCTCTTAAAAGTTCATAGATCTACAGAGATCTTGTCCATGGGTTTTAACCCATGAACAGAGCTTTGCTCATGGATCAAATGTAGATCTTTTTTGATCTGAAAATGGAGAACTCCTAAAAGTTTTTATGGATCTTTAAGATCCCAAATTTTTTAATCTTCAGGAGTTAAAATTTCTTTTTTGATGGATTTTTCCATCATTATTATAGAGCTAGGCTCTTTTAAAGGAAATTTTATTCCCTTGAGACTAGAGTTTGACAAATGTCACTCTGTGACAGAGCTTTGCTCTAAAAGAGGAGATTTTCTCCTTGTCTCTAGGGATTTCCCATCAATGAGAATATTCTCTTGGGGATCTTTTCATTAGTTGACAGTCTCACCCAATGATGGGGCTGTCTTGTTAAATGATGCACTGTCATCCAGATTTTGTGGGTCCCCATTTGGTTCGCCTACACACTGCATTGCAGTGTAGGGTAAAAATTTTAAAATGTTGAGCGTTGGAATTATAACACTGACGGCTAATTTTTGTCTCTTCGCAGGAAACATGTCTGCCAATTTGTCTTTTCCGTTTGTGCACTCGGAGGGAGGGTTTCCCCAGGCACCGGTGGACCGCGTGGTGCTCGCTCTCATCAAGGATCATGACCCCGAGCACAAGAGCCTTCACTTATGGGGTAGGTGGTACAATGAGATCATCCAGGTGTAACACCTTAGGTCGTGTTTAGGGGTTAATTTTATTTTAATAGATAGTTTTTGGTAAAAAGTTTACCAAATTAGGTTTCTGATATTTTATTCTAATTAATGAATATTTTATTAGGATTTTTCTAGGCACACACACATTTGTGCATGTAACTAGGGTTTAGATTGGGGTTAAAACCATGAGTAACAACCATGGTGGGTTAACCTATTTGTATTAAGTGCTTTAGGATTTAATTGGGGTTTATTATTTGTGTGTTTTATTATTTGAATTTCTTTTCTTTTTTTTGTTGACTTGGTGCATGAGAGAGGGGGTATGGGCATGGCTTGAGCCATGCTCATTAAATGAAGAGAGAGGGAGAGAGAGAGGGGGGTCTTTGACTTGAACTCTCATTTCTTTCCTCATTCTCAATCTCCCAACTATCACACACACACACACACTTTCAGCTGAGAGAGAGAGAGACAGCAGCTGCAGAGGCAGCATCAGCAGCAGCATCAGCAAGTATCAGCAACAGCAGCAGCAGGCAGTGGCAGCAGCAGCAACACCAACAGCAGCCCCCAGCAGCTGCAGCAGCACTCCCATCTTCTCCACCTCCCTTCTACGAACACCTAGGGTCTTGCAAGGTATAGAATCCGAGCCCAACTTCTTGTTTGTTTAACGCATGCGTAGTTTAGCTTCGGTTTGTGTAAAAAGTGAGATTTTGTGCTTGAAATGGTGATTTGTGTGGACTTGTGGTTTAGTGCTGTTAATATTGGTTAACCTAGCCTAATTAGGTGTTATTAAGACCATGTAAACCTAGTTAGACCCCAGATTACGCCAAAATACCATAGGATTTCAATTGTGCAAATTTAGTGTTTTAAGTGAACTTTTTGGATGTCTGTGATCTGCTATAGGCCCGGGTAGTTCAGGTTGAAATTGAGGAAACTGGAGCACACTAGATATACCCTGACCACACCATCAGAGCCCGGGACCCCCACCCCAAAGCGAGGCCGCCAATTTATTTGTTCTGGCCGCAATTTGCGGCCAGATAGGGGAATTTTCGGGTGATGTTTGGATGGGTAGGAGTCTGTGGTGATTTCTAGGCCAGTGATATGTATAGATTTGTAAGTTGTTAGCCTGGGTAGAATCTGGACGTTATATCGTATTTTTAGTACGTTTGGTTCGCGCGATACGCGAGAGGGTTCCATGATTCAGCGTATCACGGCGTATCGGGGTTAGTTTTAGACGCGTGCACACGTTAGCGTATCGTACACACGCACGTTTAGTTCACGACGCGAGTGTATCGTTTGATTTCGATATCGCGTTTTGCGAGATAGTTGCTTATATATGGATTCTTGTGTAATTCCAGGTTCGCAGGCGGGTACGTCGGACGAAGCTAAGAAAGGGAAGCAGGTGGTCGGCTACGAGTAGCGCACGACCAGGTGAGTAGATTTAACATCTACGGGGAAATCGCCCGTATGGCGTTAAGCGTCAGGGCGAGTCAGGATATTAGGTTGTAGATGTTCATATGAACTGTAGTAGCATACCTTATTATTGCATATAGAAATGATAGCCTAGGACACCGCACTGTCACTAACGGTTCAAGTCGCACGAGCACGATTGATATGCTACACTCACACCGTTAGTGATTGCCATGATACTCACATTATAGGATTGCTATAAATCATATACCATACTGATTCTACCCTATTGATGTTGTCATGATTTGCCGCATAACAGCATATGTTATATCCATATTTAGGCACATATATTGATATCTTCATACCTGCGCACATGCACGCTGTATATTCATACCAGTGCACACATACATTGATATCTTCATACCTGCGCACATGCACACTGTACATTCATACCAGTGCACACATATATTGATATCTTCATACCTGCGCACATGCACACTGTATATTCATACCAGTGCATACATATATTGATATCTTCATACTTTCTTAGATTACGTATTGAGATATGTTGTTTCCATATAAATTTCTGGATTTGGGAAACAGTGGATATTTCAAAGAGTATAGTTAATTATTTAAAAACCCGGTTTTCCTTGATATGATATTTAGGTGCGTCCACGATGTGTTTTCTCGGTACTAGAGTGATATATGTTAACCCGAATCGAGGAGTTGGATGAGGCCGATTACGGGTACATGGTGGACCCGGTATGGTACCCTGGGGCGAGAACGGTTTCGCTGTGTAGTAGACGGTGAGCCTGGCAGAGGGACTACTACCTACCGGTGATTGGTTGGACCTGGCGGTTATCCGGAGGATACCGACCAGAGTCTATGGATGGATACGTGACGACTCGTACTGCCGGGGCCGAGGGCCGATACCGCAGACAGAGCCGTGGGCTGATCCGGACTGACGGATGCCCTAAACAGGAGGATTTAAGTGTCGATGCTTGGCACGAGTATTTCTTGATATTTTGGGTGCCGATGTTGGGCACTCACGGTTATATGAGATTTACAGGATTGGAGGACCGAGGAGGATGACGACGCCTGAGTAGTATTGGGATTTGGGTACATTGATGAGTACCGATTATACTTTCCACGATGACATTCCGTGTAGACGTTATATATCCCATGCTCAGTATGTAGTAATTGATATCTCATCCTGTATCTGTTGTACCTGATATGGTACATATTGCTATACCTGATCATTGCATACCCTGTTCATTCTATATAGGGTTGTTAGATTGCATTGCTATACCTGATCATTGCATACCCTGTTCATTCTATATAGGGTTGTTAGATTGTATTGCTATACCTGATCACTGCATACCCTGTTCATTCTATATAGGGTTGTTAGATTGCATTGCTATACCTGATCATTGCATACCCTGTTCATTCTATATAGGGTTGTTAGATTGTATTGCTATACCTGATCACTGCATACCCTGTTCATTATATATAGGGTTGTTAGATTGCATTGCTATACCAGATCATTGCATACCCTGTTCATTCTATATAGGGTTGTTAGATTGCATTGCTATACCTGATCATTGCATACCCTGTTCATTCTATATAGGGTTGTTAGATTGCATTGCTATACCTGATCACTGCATGCCCTGTTCATTCTATATAGGGTTGTTAGATTGCATTGCTATACCTGATCATTGCATACCCTGTTCATTCTATATAGGGTTGTTAGATTGTATTGCTATACCTGATCACTGCATACCCTGTTCATTCTATATAGGATTGTTAGATTGTATTGCTATACCTGATCACTGCATACCCTGTTCATTCTATATAGGGTTGTTAGATTGCATTGCTATACCTGATCATTGCATACCCTGTTCATTCTATATAGGGTTGTTAGATTGTATTGCTATACTTGATCACTGCATACCCTGTTCATTCTATATAGGGTTGTTAGATTGCATTGCTATACCTGATCATTGCATACCCTGTTCATTCTATATAGGGTTGTTAGATTGTATTGCTATACCTGATCACTGCATACTATGTTCATTCTATATAGGGTTGTTAGATTGCATTGCTATACCTGATCATTGCATACCCTCTTCATTCTATATAGGGTTGTTAGATTGTATTGCTATACCTGATCATTGCATACCCTGTTCATTCTATATAGGGTTGTTAGACACATTGCTATACCTGATCACTGCTTACCCTGTTCATTCTATATAGGGTTGTTAGATTACATTGCTATACCTGATCATCACATTTCTTGCTCATCACATGGAGATGTTATTAGATCGCACTTGTTGCATGTTTTAGCATCCGGTTCATCATATAGACGTTATCTGTTGATTTAGATTAGAGTATCGTAGCACGTGCATACTCGCGATTACCTTTATATGTTAACTTCTATTCACGAGTTGACAACTCACCCCCGTTGTGCCACAGTGTTTGCAGGTTGCCCATTCGGAGTAGTCGCGGCAGGCTGTATTCTTGCATCTTTTGACACAGATACCCCTACAGTTGGTGTACTAGCTCTTTTGCTGATAGGTGGGTTTTGTGCGGTATCTGGTTATCTTTCAGTTATGTACATTGTTGTATCTAGTACTCTCCATCTACCACTTATGTATTGACTTAGAGACTAGTTGTGAGGACGATGTATATTATTTTGTATTCTGGCGTCGAGCTCGTTGTGAGCCGACTTTACTTATGCAGTTTGTTCTATCTGTGATGTTTCCTACTTGTTGCTCATTTTCTTCGCTACGGCGTCGTATATTTGTTATCTTAGTAATTGGTTCTATTAATTGCTTAAATCACTCTATACTTTTACTGGTTTGATTTCTGGATTTTCGGCTTACTTAGTCGCGTTACGCCTGTAGACGTTACGTGGTTAAGTGCCGGTCACGGGCCAAACTTTGGGTCGTGACAAAGTTGGTATCATAGCGTAGGTTTTACCTTCGGAGTGCAGGATGACCCTGGTATCATGGAGTAGGTAGCTGCAGCAGAGTGGCGTAGCGTGCGTATGTTTCGCGGCATACTCACGACACGGTACTCCGCCTAAGCATCCTTAGGACTTATTGATTGAATTTCCTTTATGATCGTATATATCCTTGTGATTCAATTTTCGTTTCTTCATCGAATCCTACCTTCTTTCCAGCCATTATGCCGCCAAGGACTACGAGGGTGCAGAGAGAGGCCGGGAGAGCCGAGGTCCGAGTTGATTTATCTGAGACGAGGACTGATCCGAGTAGTACCCATGTTGTACCAGGACAGATTGTTTCTCCTACGACAGATCAGATTGCTAGACTAGTGGCAGAGATGCAGAGCTTGCGCCAGACGATGAGCTCATTGGTAGAGGTCGTTCGAGCGCAGCGACAGATGGTCGCCACCCCTGTTACCCAGTTGTTCCTTGCGATCATCATGCAGTATTCCGTCCCCTACTTAGCACCGGTGGAGGCAGCCCCCGTTTACGAGACACGTCTTCCAGAGACCGTGAGAGTTCCGGAACAGTTGTGGAATCATACTGGTGTACCAGCCCAGAGCAAAGGCTTAGGACGAGGACAGTCGTTTGGCTTCCATCCCCAGGCAGGACAACATTCAGTGCGTAGGTGTTTACGATGTGGAAGCCTTCAACACCTCATCAGGCAGTGTTCCTTCACAGCACGTCAGGGTCGTGTTCTGAGACGTCATGGACGCGGAGGGTTTGCACAGAGGGGTCAGGCTAGTAGAGGAGGAGTTCGATCGGTCGCAGATGAAGGACAGGCACACGTTCTCGCTTCGACTCATCGGGACGCGCGGTCGTCCAATGCGGAGCCTACAGGTACTCTTTCAGTATGTTGCACTCGTATGTTTACACACTTCGTGCCGAGTTAGGACGAGAGTCGTGCTGGGTAGATTAGCCATTTGTTGTGTTAACTTTCGTCAGCAATCCTTTTGTTGTGCAACACGTACTTCGGTCTTATGCCCATCGGATAGGAGATAGAGATTCGTCTGTCATCTTGAACTTCCTAAAGATGTTGGATTTGGCAATCTCCTGGGCACGGACTGGTTAGCTACGTGCTAGGCGTTGTGGTCTACCGTGAGGAAATAGATAGGTTTTGATTTCCCGGGCAAGGCAGATCTTGATTGTGCAGGTGGATAGTGGTGCCACCTCTTACAGCTTGAATTCAGCCTTATTTGCTAGTCGGCTCTGAGGAGATGTCATGGATTCCTGGCGTTTTTCGTGATGCTGTAGCCACAGTTGAGTTGTTGGACCGGTTTTCGTTCTTGCGAGAATTTTCCCGACGTCGTTCCAAGATGAGCCGGCGAAGCTTAAGGAGCTATGGATCTGCTGCAGAGTTGTGTTGAGGGAGTCTGTGTGTCTGAGTGTTTCGCATTTAGGAGGCTCCTATTTCTGTTCGTCCAGGAGGAAAACGATAGATTGAGGTTGTGTATTGATGGATCGTCACTTGAATCGGCTTACGGTGCGGATAAGTATCCTGTACCTCGCATTGACGATTTCTTCGATCAGCACCAGAGTGTGAGACTTTGTCTAAGTTGGTTAGGGCTCTGGCCATCATTGTTGCGGGACCGAAGTGATGACATTCCGAAGACTGCCTTGTGCGTGCTACGGGCTTTGTGTGTTTTGGGGTGTGTCACTGGACTCACCAATGCTCTAGCAGCATTCGTGGGTGTGATAAACTGGTTCTCTTCAGGCCGTTCCTCGACTAGTTATTGTTGTGTTATTTACGACATCCTAGTGTTTTTAGTGTGTCTTGAGGGTTAGGGTAGCACTCGAGGATCTGTTTTATTGATACTGGGAGAGCCCCAGCGGTTTACTAGATTCTCGGAGTGTTCCCTTCAAGCTTGTTGTGATGACTCCTAAGTTTTGTAGTTACGGAGACGAATTGGTATGGTTTTGAGGAAGATCGTGGCCGTACAGCTTAGGCCCAAATTAGTGAGCGGGACGGAGGTCCGCATATTTTGGCTTAGCGGGTGTTACCGCCGTCTCATGCAAGATTGCTAGTGTAATGCTGCCCCGTTGACTAAATTGACCAGATTGGAGGTTCCTTTTTCTGGACTGAGGCTTGTGTGCGGAGTTTCCGCAGTTGAAGACTCGGTTAACAACTGCCTCAGCTCCTTCTTTGCCTTTGGTTCGGGCGACTTTGTGGTTTAACTGTGATGTTTCGTGAGTAGGACTCGAATGTGTACTGAGGTAACACAATGGAGTTATCGCTTTTGCTTCTTTACATTGGGAGGAAGTACGAGAAGGATATCCCACTCATGATCTGGAGATGGCCACGATGGTTTTGCGTTGGAAATTAAAGACATCACTTGTTGAGAGTCGTGTCAGATTTTCACGGACCACCAAAGTTAAAGGTACATCTTCCTGCGGTGGAATTCGATTGTTGTGATAGTCCTCCACAGATTCTCAGTTCTTGTGCGATCGTTGAGTACAGCATAAGTTTGTCTCTTCTGAGGAGGCAACTTGCTCATGACCGCGCCCAACCACTTTTCTCAAATCGCTTTCGCGAGACACTGCCCGCCGACGCTCGTTCGTCAGAGATATTGGAGCCTATTCGGCTGGGTAATGATTTTGGAATCCTTGACTTATGGCAAGGGTGTGCTAGGCTAGAGAGACACTTGTGTACCTAATATTATAGGGAAGAAACGAGGAATCCTAGGGCAGGCACATCAGTCAACTCTCTCTACTCATTCAAGCCCTACCAACTGTTAACGTGACTTGTAAGGTAGTTACGGGTGGGCAGGGATAGAAAAAGAAGTCTTGGGATTCGTTTCAAGGTGTCTGTCTTGTTGTGTGTTGAGTTGGGCAACCGAGACCGGCTGGAGAGTTGCAACCTTTGACCGTTCCGAAGAGGGAACGAGAGCAGATCTTCCCGAAATTCATTATGGTGTCCACCCAGGTTTAGTTAAGATGTGACTCCTTTCGGATGTTGTCATCCGGTGATACTCAGTTTGCTCAGTTGTTATTATTTAAGTTGTGCGTATGTAGAAATTGTTGTCGGCAGTTGGGGATTGTCGTTTGCCATCGATAGGGTTCTCCTTTGATAGCAGTTATCAGGAGACACTCTAATTGGTAACCTTTAGGATTAGAAGTTAGGTCATGTCGATCACCAATCTGTTTTTCCAAACTCCGTGTTATAGGATTATTGGACCTCAGCTAGTTTAGAATTTCGGAAATGACCCGGTTGTTTTGGGTCAGGATGAGAACGGTCTATTGCGGATAGAGATCAGATGCTGACCAAGAGGGTCACAGATTCGAGCTCGCAATGGCAGATCATGTATTCCCACGGAAATTTCCGATAAATGACATGTTGAGTTTTGGGAAGCTTTCCAGGTTAGTAGGTCTTTTTAGGATCCCTAAGGCGAGTTGGTTCGTTGCCTTAAGTTGGGCACTTCCACCCAGATTTTTGAGTATTCACCCTGTATTCCCTATGTCGATACTTTGCAATTACCTTCATGACCTTTCTCATTGGATTCAGCGCTAGACCTTTTAGTACAAGCGCGATCCTTCAGTCACCAAAATAGCCAGTTGTAATTTTGGACCGGCAGGTGAAGAAACTTTGATAGAAGGTCTTGCCTTCAGTGAGAGTGTTTTGGTGCATCTAAAACGGTAAAGAGATCACTTGGGAGGCCGAGGGAGAGATGCGGAAGAAGTTTCCCTCATCCCTCTGAAGGTATGCTTAGCTTTGTATTTCAAAATTCGGGGACGAATTTTCTTTAAGGGAGGAAGATTGTAACACCTTAGGTCGTGTTTAGGGGTTAATTTTATTTTAATAGATAGTTTTTGGTAAAAAGTTTACCAAATTAGGTTTCTGATATTTTATTCTAATTAATGAATATTTTATTAGGATTTTTCTAGGCACACTCACACTTGTGCATGTAACTAGGGTTTAGATTGGGGTTAAAACCATGAGTAACAACCATGGTGGGTTAACCTATTTGTATTAAGTGCTTTAGGATTTAATTGGGGTTTATTATTTGTGTGTTTTATTATTTGAATTTCTTTTCTTTTTTTTGTTGACTTGGTGCATGAGAGAGGGGGTATGGGCATGGCTTGAGCCATGCTCATTAAATGAAGAGAGAGGGAGAGAAAGGGGGGGGTCTTTGACCTGGGCTCTCATTTCTCTCCTCATTCTCAATCTCCCAACTCTCTCTCTCTCACACACACTTTCAGCTGAGAGAGAGAGAGAGACAGCAGCTGCAGAGGCAGCATCAGCAGCAGCAGCAGCAAGTACAGCAACAACAGCAGCAGGCAGTGGCAGCAGCAGCAACACCAACAGCAGCCCCCAGCAGCTGCAGCAGCACTCCCATCTTCTCCACCTCCCTTCTACGAACACCTAGGGTCTTGCAAGGTATAGAATCCGAGCCCAACTTCTTGTTTGATTAACGCATGCGTAGTTTAGCTTCGGTTTGTGTAAAAAGTGAGATTTTGTGCTTGAAATGGTGATTTGTGTGGACTTGTGGTTTAGTGCTGTTAATATTGGTTAACCTAGCCTAATTAGGTGTTATTAAGACCATGTAAACCTAGTTAGACCCCAGATTACGCCAAAATATCATAGGATTTCAATTGTGCAAATTTAGTGTTTTAAGTGAACTTTTTGGATGTCTGTGATCTGCTATAGGCCCGGGTAGTTCAGGTTGAAATTGAGGAAACTGGAGCACACTAGATATACCCTGACCACACCACCAGAGCCCGGGACCCCCACCCCAAAGTGAGGCCGCCAATTTATTCGTTCTGGCCGCAATTTGCGGCCAGATAGGGGAATTTTTGGGTGATGTTTGGATGGGTAGGAGTCTGTGGTGATTTCTAGGCCAGTGATATGTATAGTTTTGTAAGTTGTTAGCCTGGGTAGAATCTATGACGTTATATCGTATTTTTAGTACGTTTGGTTCGCGCGATACGCGCGATATGCGAGAGGGTTCCATGATTCAGCGTATCGCGGCATATCGGGGTTAGTTTTAGACGCGTGCACACGTTAGCGTATCATAAACACGCACGTTTAGTTCGCGACGCGAGTGTATCGTTTGATTTCGATATCGCGTTTTGCGAGATAGTTGCTTATATATGGATTCTTGTGTAATTCCAGGTTCGCAGGCGGGTACGTCGGACGAAGCTAATTGTAACATTTTCAAAAATATAAAATATTAATTTTGGGAATTTTTATAATTTAATATTATTTTATTGATTATTTTAATATTAAATGCAAATAAATAGGAAAAATGTATGAAAAATTATGGAAAATTCTAAAATTGGGTAAATTAGTGAATTATGACATTTTTAAGTTTTTGTGATTAGTTTGACACTAATTTAGCGCTAATCGCGATTAAAATCGCTAATCGGTTTTTAGCAAATTTGAACAAAAATGCACCCACTATTTTTCCTACACTTGTGCACTTTCTACCATGGTTTCTCATTTTGGGTTTACTATTTAAGTGAGAAGGATTTATTTTAGGAGAAAAAGAAAAGGAAAAGAAAAGAAAAGAATAAAGAAATGGAGGTTTGGTGAGAAGAGGGTATGGGCACATTTGACCAACACTTAGCCATTTCTTCTCATTTGTTTCCTCCCTCATCTTGTGCCCTTGCTGCTGCTGCTCCTTTCCTCCCCCTTCCTCCACCTTCAATCCCTCAAATCAACTCAAAAACAACCCCAAAACCATATATCGGTTTCATTAAAAATGTGCACAAGCTCGAGATCTACGCAATGGACCAAGAAAGCGCGGATTTTGGCCACTAGGGGCAACTCAAGAAAATTCTTGAGTTGCTAATGGAGGTAATTTCTGAACCATTAGCTTAATTGTAGCATTTCCTATAACCCCATGTTAAGATTATATCGATATTGTGTGATATTATGGACTTGATGAAAACCTAGTTAGGGTTTGAGAGAAACTTGAGTTGTAATGTGAAATTGAGCTCAGTAGAGAACTTGTAAACACCCTAGTGCATGAATTGGAGCCCAAAACCTGAAGCTAGAACCAAAAATACGGATTTTAGAAACCGATATCGGGGAAATTGTGTAATCTGTGCAGGTTAATTTGAATCTGCTATCACCCGAGACACCCTAAAATAATATTGAGTGGAAATTGAGACGTGCAGGCACCATAGAACCAACACCCCAAACCCTAGCCCCCAACTCTCATTCCCGGCCGCCAATTTTCCTCTTTTGACCGCCAATTGCGGCCTGGGTCCCACCAATTTTGCTCGTTTTGGTTCTGTAGCTCCTACATTGTTAGTTTAGGCCCCTGGTATATATAGATTTGTATAAAGTGACCTGGGGTAAAATCTGGGACATATTTCATGAGTTGCTGTTTTGGACTTTAGTTTCCGTATTCCGTATTTTCATTTCTGCATTGGTGTGTTTCGTTTTACCTCGACTATTTGGCGTTTATACGACGATATAGAGGATTTATTGATGGTTTTGAAGGCGTGCCATAGGTTCTCACCTATAGGCCCCCTTATCGTATCGCTTTGGATTTCATGCGCCGTTTTAGCTTGGATTTGGTTTTAATGCGCATATACGATATTTGATGTGTAGGTACCCATGAAGACTTCGGGACGACAAGCAATTGCGTGGTGATGTCCGCAAATGATGTTTCAAGTGAGTAGATTATATCTACAGGGGGAAGTCGGGTGGATGGCGTATAGCACCCCCGCAGTCCGTAGTTAGTATACTATATATAGTAGATGTGTGATAGTTTTAGTGTGTTGTAGCTTTGTGTTAGAAGTATTGTGGATAGTGTAGGGTAGAAGTGATTAGTGTAGTTCCTAGTTGCGAGCCCTAGGATAGAGTTGCACTTACACGCCTACACTTGTATATCTCTTATACCTACCCTTGATGGATGATGTTTGATGACTTTGGGGATGAGTCGATGATGTGGGCTTGATGACGTGAGATCGGTGATTGGATACGATTCATTATGGGGGATATGACTTGTGATTTCATGCGGGATTGGGATATGTGTTTACCCCGCATGCATACTTCACTGATGGTATCGTTTGGTGCTAGACATAGAGTAGTACCCCAGACTATGTGATCTGATGATAGTGATACCTGTTATGTGATGAGATAGTGAGATGTTGACCCGTACCCAGCTATTGGGATGCCGTACGATGATTACCGTACGAGCCGATATTGATGATAGATCCGCACTCATAACTCGAGGAGATCTTATGATATGACATTGAGGCGAGATCACCGACTATATATACCTTTATATATGTATCGACTCAGATTTAGGCGGTTTCCATACCCCTCCAGACTTGCATGATACTTAGATCAGTAGTTGCATAGTAGATGTTAGATTAGACCAGAGTCATACTTATTTCAAAACTAACGAATCGGGAATATTGCAAGATAGGAAAAAGGGGATTCTACGGATATTTTCAAATGTGTAGAGTCTATTTTCTAAACACCGTAGCCCTTGTTTTACCAAAGACCCCGATTCGTCTTATTTCAAAAAGCAAGGTTGCATGATATAGCATTTGAGTTAGATTCTTCACTGTTGCGTTGCTTATTTCGATTGCACCTGTTTATACTATTTGCATGGCATTACTTGTGCTTATTGTTATATTGCCATCATGCTGTTAGGACACCAGCACCATTATCGATGATGCGTATGTTCCACGTACACTGATTGCCGGCTCACACACTTCATCATCGATAATTGCTATGCCACTACACTGTAGTACTGCTGCATTCATGGTATGATTCCCGCATAGCATATTGTACACATAGACCTGTACACAATTATATGTGACATGACTTGATATTCATACCTGATACATATGTCACACCTGATCATTATATTATAGTTCATTTATATGTGACATGACTTGATATTCATACCTGATACATATGTCACACCTGATCATTATATTATAGTTCATTTATATGTGACATGACTTGATATTCATACCTGATACATATGTCACACCTGATCATTATATTATAGTTCATTTATATGTGACATGACTTGATATTCATACCTGATACATATGTCACACCTGATCATTATATTATAGCTCATTTATATGTGACATGACTTGATACTCACATTTGATGCTTATATCACACCTGATCATTGTATCGTAGCTCATCTATATGTGACATGACTTGATACTCACATTGATGCTTATATCACATCTGATCATTATATTGTAGCTCATCTATATGTGACTTGACATGATATTTATGTTTGACGCACATATCATATCAGATTAGTGCCTTACATTCTGGTTTGGATTATATGTGATTTCTGGATTTGGGAACCGTGGCTATTTCAAATATGTATTCATTTAAAAACCCGGTTCCCTTGATATGATATTTCGGTGCGTCCACCATGTGTTTTCTCGGTGCTAGAGTGATATATAAAAACCCGAATCGAGGAGGCGGTTGAGGCCGATTACGGGTACATGGTGGACCCGGTATGGTACCCCGGGGCGAGAACGGTTTCGCTGTGTGATAGACGGTGAGCCCGGCAGAGGGACTACTACCTACCGGTGATTGTACTTGAGCTCGGCGGATATCTGGAGGATTCCGACCGGAGCCCAGAGATGGATATGGGCTGACCCGTACTGCCGGGGCCGAGGGCCGATACCGCAGACGGAGCCCAGAGATGGACATGGGTTGACTCGTACTGCCGGGGCCGAGGGCCGATACCGCAGACGGAGCCCCATATGGATGAGGATTTACGTGTCGATGCTTGGCACGGGTTTCATGATGTTTTACCATGATGTTGTTTATATCCTCATATTGCATACATGATGCTTATTGTCATTGGGTGACGGGTGGACGGGTTCCACGTATATACAGATATGGATCATATGTAGACCTGGATCATATACAGATATGGATCATATGTAGACCTGGATCATATACAGATATGGATCATATACAGACATGGATCATATACAGATATGGATCATATACAGACATGGATTACATATATACAGACTGGATTTACACTTATCATACTTCATTTGTATATATAACAGGGTATGAGGGCGCTGTTATATATACCCTTACACCAATATTAGTGGTATGGGACGCTAATATATGTGTATTGATATCATTGATACTGCATCATATTTACTTCTTGCTGACATACCTTATACTGATGACATGTTATTACCTGAGTACTTGGCACCACATACATATTTAGATGTTACCTTGCCACCTTATCACACTCAGATGTACTCTTGTGGATTATTACTGATTGTTGACTTAGGTTTATGTCTTGCATTCGGTTTCTGCTTGTAGATGTTTCTATTCACGAGTTGGCAACTCACCCCCGTTGTGCCACAGTTCTTGCAGGTTCTGCCGTACAGGTTCTACTGCGGCATTTCTGGCACACTACTTTCTTGCGGGTGGTTTGCTTTTGGTAGGTGGATTCTCTTGCATCAAGAACCACCATTGTTTCATTTTATTCATTGTATCTAGAATTTCCATCAACCAAAACTTGTATATTGTTTCAGACCTAGACTTTAGTGATGTATTATTCGACCTTAGAGTCGCGCTTAGTAGTATTGCGGTTTTCTTGTTGCTTGAGCTTTCTTTTGGGTTTGATCCTCGCCACTTGGCGTTGTATATTATTGTTGCATGTGTGGTTGTGACCGTCTATTGACGAAGAGCTAGCTCCCGCTTGGGGATGCCTTTATCATTGCATATATATTGTTATTCTTGTTTTACCCCATTCGGGGCCAGTTTTACAAAAGAAACTCTGCCGAAATTTTTAGAAAAGACTGTACTGTTTTAAATTGCATATTCGGCCTAGTTATTTAAAAACATTGATTTTTAAACACGTAGTTCTTTGCTTATTCTTAAAAAGGGTTTTAGATTTCTGGGTTTTCGGCTTACTTAGTCGCGTTACGCCTGTAGGCGTTACGTGGTTAAGTGCCGGTCACGGGCCAAACTTTGGGTCGTGACAAAGTTGGTATCAGAGCGCTAGGTTGACCTTGGTTCGAGTCTAAGTTTGACTATGTGGAGCCTAGGGCGTTGTTTATATACGGAACTTAGGCTTGACCTTACGGAACTTAGACTTGGTCGAGGGGGTATTAGACCCGAACTTTCGTCGTTTTAGGATGACCCTTGGTTGATGGAATAGGTGACTAAAGTAGAGTGACGTACCGTTGGTATGTTCCGCGGCATACTTACGACACGCCACTCCGCTTAAGGAACCTTAGGATGTGCATACTTTTCGAGATCAGTGATTCTCTTCATATCCAGGGTTATACATCCATTTGAGATTCCCGATTCTATTAGTTCATGATCATATCTTCATTGATGCTGTTCCTTTCTATGATCATGTATCCACTTTGGATCTGTTGTTTCCTTCTTGTCACTGATGTGCTCTCTTTGATACTCGATTGAGATTCCTGTCACCATGTTTGAGCGCAGTTTGGGCTGCTGCTAGGGTTACGGCCGGTGTGAGCTCGTTTGGTACGAGGGCCGACCATTGTGTTTTCTGGTGACATGGGAATGTCTCGAGTTAGTATTGGTGATTGTGACCTCTAGTGGAGGCGAGTGCTTGGTTCTGCACCGGATGATCGGGCCATTGTTAGAGCTGCCTGTTGAAAGAGGACTGTTGATGTACAGCATACCTCAAAGATTGTGATGTCGCCTACCGTGCAGAAAGATGGACCAGCTGTTGCTGAGATCGACAGGATGTTGCTTTCGGAGCGTACGAGCTGAGACTGCCGGAGCTTTCGGGCAGTCATGCGACAGATGATAGCTAGTCTACCCGATTTGAGAGACGAAGGTGATTCGTCCGATTTTGCGCCAGAGCGGGCCCAGTTGAGTTGAAGATTTCCAGTGTAGAGAGTTTTACTCAGATCTAGAGCAGACCGATTCAGAGATGACCGCCTATGTATTGCCCTTCCTGGAGGATTGAGGCATTGTTCGGCGTACAGGCGTATGAGCCAGTTGCTGCTGTAAATGATGAGATATCGCCCAGATGATTGGAGCTGTTGCAGCGTGAGCATATACTCAGAGAGATGATAGCGAGTCGCTAGTCACCTGAGGATGAATGACTAGGACATGTGGTTCGTTCGTTACCGATGCGAGATCATCAGATAGATTGTTTCCAGCTAGAGATGATTTCACGCAGGTTCGTTGAGAGTCGATTGAGACGATCGAATGTCAGGAGCCATTCTCCAAGTTTAAAGTATACGGAAAGACATGCAGGTGATTCTATGGACCCTCTAGAAGAATGAAACCCTAACTCGACTTAATGACCGTGTGACAGCCTTTGAACCTTAGGGTTTACGGCGGTTCCGCGGCGCCATTAGTGAGGCTTGGGTTTGCCCTTCTACGGCTGGACCACCGACGCTGTGGCATGTACTCGATACTATTAAACTGTACCCGAGATGTGAGCTCTTGGGGGATTATGAGGATCTGACGAGTCGATCGGATGGTTCGACATCTTTCGGATATTGTGATGGGATACTGCTTGGGAGACTCCAGATGCGAGCGTAGCCGTCGGAGCGCAGTTCGTGTAGCCACGATGAGTTATGTCCGAATCAGTCGACATTTGAGCAGAGTGAAGAAAAGGGTTCGTACGAGATTTCGACGAGATGACGTCCCACTCCGCCGACATCAGAGATGTGTTATGCACCCCGAGGTGTGGTATATGGAGATATCTTCCAGAAAGAAGCGCGATAAGTATGCAGCCGTTCCGAATAAGCTTTAGCTTCAGCATTGGATGACGACTTCCGGGCATTTCGGCAGGAATGAAATTTGTGAAAGGAACCTCGACAGGACCTTTCTGGAGTACGATACGAGGAGACCTAGACCAGGAGTGGTCGTATTGCGCGCACCCAGCAGGCCAGAGTTCGGCATTGTCGACGAGGTAGTTGACCCGGTTCGGATAGAGGAACTTACCCAGATGCGTTGCTAATTGATCAAGGACGGACGAGGGATGAGTATTCCTCCGATGGTTGGGACGTGTTCCCGAGGATCTGTTCGGCCTGGCATCTTCTGTAGAATGATGAAGCTACAGAGTACGCAATTTCGAGTCCGTGTGAGAGACTTCAGATTGGCCGTGGCCGAGAACAGTGCAGTGCATAGTAGTGTGGCGTGACGTCATAGTGGATGATGATAGAGACATGTGGAACCAGAGGTTCGTGAGAGACGCTGACGAGCTGTCATTACTTCCCGTCGAGACTAGAGACCTGATAGGCTTACAGAGACGTTGGAATGTGACCAATTTCCGAGAAAAGGTTGTGCTGAGGACAAAGATGTCTATCAAGCGAGAAGAGGTAGTACAAGAGAGCCAGCCTCTGTACAGATCGGCATAGGCATGATTGGAAGAGACCTTGAGCAGGATTCCTTCCAGGACATTGCTGCAATGATGTTTGCACCCAGGATCAGATGTGTGACGTGCATTCAGAGAGCCAGAGGCCGACGCCAGTGATGTGCTGCCTTACGAGTGGTCATGAGGATTGACCGAGAGGTGACCAGAGAAGTGCCAGAACGGAATCGTCCCCGTTAGCACACCTGACAGGGCCGATGAGCCGATTGACTGCGAGATAGGAAATCCGCAGAGAAGATAAGGACCCAGAGTCAGAAGACGCCAGACCGCGAGCAAGAGGCACGTAGATATCCTGCGCTGCTAGCAGTGGATTGCACCGACTCCTTCTCGACCTCGAAGGAGGAACTACCGACGACGGTATTTATGATTTGTGATTTTGTGATTCGATTATCACGTATCCGTCACTTTGGGATTTCGGTATTTTGTGCGTTCTGCTTGCATGATTTAGTTTTGATGATTGAGTTTCATGATATTGTTTCATGCACCCACTGGATATTTATATATTTTGCGCTGAGTTATTACATTTGAGATATTGATTGAGATTTCATGCCTATCGTATTCAGTGATTTGATTTGCACTTCCAGCGTAGTTTTCATGCATCTTTAGTGTTTGATATACGATTTTGGTGCACGCCAGATGCACTAAATCGGAATTCTTCGTGCATTTCATATGCACCTGATTTTTGCTGTCAGGCACATACGTTGCCTACGACAGATGTTTCGTGCACACCCGTTGCACTTAGATGTTTTCTACACCTGTTTGACACATATATGGATTTTGATTCCTTGCGCACCAGACGCACAGGATATTCTTATATATGCATTTTGGGGATTGATTGCTAGTAGAGTAGTACATTTCTTTTTTTTTTTGTGATATTCTCTATGTGTTGATGTTTTCGGAACCCCGACAAATGGATTATTACTGAAATTGTTTTAGTAGTGGGGGTTTAAATTTAAATTCGGGGACCGAATTTCTTTAAGGGGGGTAGATTGTAACATTTTCAAAAATATAAAATATTAATTTTGGGAATTTTTATAATTTAATATTATTTTATTGATTATTTTAATATTAAATGCAAATAAATAGGAAAAATGTATGAAAAATTATGGAAAATTCTAAAATTGGGTAAATTAGTGAATTATGACATTTTTAAGTTTTTGTGATTAGTTTGACACTAATTTAGCGCTAATCGCGATTAAAATCGCTAATCGGTTTTTAGCAAATTTGAACAAAAATGCACCCACTATTTTTCCTACACTTGTGCACTTTCTACCATGGTTTCTCATTTTGGGTTTACTATTTAAGTGAGAAGGATTTATTTTAGGAGAAAAAGAAAAGGAAAAGAAAAGAAAAGAATAAAGAAATGGAGGTTTGGTGAGAAGAGGGTATGGGCACATTTGACCAACACTTAGCCATTTCTCCTCATTTGTTTCCTCCCTCATCTTGTGCCCTTGCTGCTGCTGCTCCTTTCCTCCCCCTTCCTCCACCTTCAATCCCTCAAATCAACTCAAAAACAACCCCAAAACCATATATCGGTTTCATTAAAAATGTGCACAAGCTCGAGATCTACGCAATGGACCAAGAAAGCGCGGATTTTGGCCACTAGGGGCAACTCAAGAAAATTCTTGAGTTGCTAATGGAGGTAATTTCTGAACCATTAGCTTAATTGTAGCATTTCCTATAACCCCATGTTAAGATTATATCGATATTGTGTGATATTATGGACTTGATGAAAACCTAGTTAGGGTTTGAGAGAAACTTGAGTTGTAATGTGAAATTGAGCTCAGTAGAGAACTTGTAAACACCCTAGTGCATGAATTGGAGCCCAAAACCTGAAGCTAGAACCAAAAATACGGATTTTAGAAACCGATATCGGGGAAATTGTGTAATCTGTGCAGGTTAATTTGAATCTGCTATCACCCGAGACACCCTAAAATAATATTGAGTGGAAATTGAGACGTGCAGGCACCATAGAACCAACACCCCAAACCCTAGCCCCCAACTCTCATTCCCGGCCGCCAATTTTCCTCTTTTGACCGCCAATTGCGGCCTGGGTCCCACCAATTTTGCTCGTTTTGGTTCTGTAGCTCCTACATTGTTAGTTTAGGCCCCTGGTATATATAGATTTGTATAAAGTGACCTGGGGTAAAATCTGGGACATATTTCATGAGTTGCTGTTTTGGACTTTAGTTTCCGTATTCCGTATTTTCATTTCTGCATTGGTGTGTTTCGTTTTACCTCGACTATTTGGCGTTTATACGACGATATAGAGGATTTATTGATGGTTTTGAAGGCGTGCCATAGGTTCTCACCTATAGGCCCCCTTATCGTATCGCTTTGGATTTCATGCGCCGTTTTAGCTTGGATTTGGTTTTAATGCGCATATACGATATTTGATGTGTAGGTACCCATGAAGACTTCGGGACGACAAGCAATTGCGTGGTGATGTCCGCAAATGATGTTTCAAGTGAGTAGATTATATCTACAGGGGGAAGTCGGGTGGATGGCGTATAGCACCCCCGCAGTCCGTAGTTAGTATACTATATATAGTAGATGTGTGATAGTTTTAGTATGTTGTAGCTTTGTGTTAGAAGTATTGTGGATAGTGTAGGGTAGAAGTGATTAGTGTAGTTCCTAGTTGCGAGCCCTAGGATAGAGTTGCACTTACACGCCTACACTTGTATATCTCTTATACCTACCCTTGATGGATGATGTTTGATGACTTTGGGGATGAGTCGATGATGTGGGCTTGATGACGTGAGATCGGTGATTGGATACGATTCATTATGGGGGATATGACTTGTGATTTCATGCGGGATTGGGATATGTGTTTACCCCGCATGCATACTTCACTGATGGTATCGTTTGGTGCTAGACATAGAGTAGTACCCCAGACTATGTGATCTGATGATAGTGATACCTGTTATGTGATGAGATAGTGAGATGTTGACCCGTACCCAGCTATTGGGATGCCGTACGATGATTACCGTACGAGCCGATATTGATGATAGATCCGCACTCATAACTCGAGGAGATCTTATGATATGACATTGAGGCGAGATCACCGACTATATATACCTTTATATATGTATCGACTCAGATTTAGGCGGTTTCCATACCCCTCCAGACTTGCATGATACTTAGATCAGTAGTTGCATAGTAGATGTTAGATTAGACCAGAGTCATACTTATTTCAAAACTAACGAATCGGGAATATTGCAAGATAGGAAAAAGGGGATTCTACGGATATTTTCAAATGTGTAGAGTCTATTTTCTAAACACCGTAGCCCTTGTTTTACCAAAGACCCCGATTCGTCTTATTTCAAAAAGCAAGGTTGCATGATATAGCATTTGAGTTAGATTCTTCACTGTTGCGTTGCTTATTTCGATTGCACCTGTTTATACTATTTGCATGGCATTACTTGTGCTTATTGTTATATTGCCATCATGCTGTTAGGACACCAGCACCATTATCGATGATGCGTATGTTCCACGTACACTGATTGCCGGCTCACACACTTCATCATCGATAATTGCTATGCCACTACACTGTAGTACTGCTGCATTCATGGTATGATTCCCGCATAGCATATTGTACACATAGACCTGTACACAATTATATGTGACATGACTTGATATTCATACCTGATACATATGTCACACCTGATCATTATATTATAGTTCATTTATATGTGACATGACTTGATATTCATACCTGATACATATGTCACACCTGATCATTATATTATAGTTCATTTATATGTGACATGACTTGATATTCATACCTGATACATATGTCACACCTGATCATTATATTATAGTTCATTTATATGTGACATGACTTGATATTCATACCTGATACATATGTCACACCTGATCATTATATTATAGCTCATTTATATGTGACATGACTTGATACTCACATTTGATGCTTATATCACACCTGATCATTGTATCGTAGCTCATCTATATGTGACATGACTTGATACTCACATTGATGCTTATATCACATCTGATCATTATATTGTAGCTCATCTATATGTGACTTGACATGATATTTATGTTTGACGCACATATCATATCAGATTAGTGCCTTACATTCTGGTTTGGATTATATGTGATTTCTGGATTTGGGAACCGTGGCTATTTCAAATATGTATTCATTTAAAAACCCGGTTCCCTTGATATGATATTTCGGTGCGTCCACCATGTGTTTTCTCGGTGCTAGAGTGATATATAAAAACCCGAATCGAGGAGGCGGTTGAGGCCGATTACGGGTACATGGTGGACCCGGTATGGTACCCCGGGGCGAGAACGGTTTCGCTGTGTGATAGACGGTGAGCCCGGCAGAGGGACTACTACCTACCGGTGATTGTACTTGAGCTCGGCGGATATCTGGAGGATTCCGACCGGAGCCCAGAGATGGATATGGGCTGACCCGTACTGCCGGGGCCGAGGGCCGATACCGCAGACGGAGCCCAGAGATGGACATGGGTTGACTCGTACTGCCGGGGCCGAGGGCCGATACCGCAGACGGAGCCCCATATGGATGAGGATTTACGTGTCGATGCTTGGCACGGGTTTCATGATGTTTTACCATGATGTTGTTTATATCCTCATATTGCATACATGATGCTTATTGTCATTGGGTGACGGGTGGACGGGTTCCACGTATATACAGATATGGATCATATGTAGACCTGGATCATATACAGATATGGATCATATGTAGACCTGGATCATATACAGATATGGATCATATACAGACATGGATCATATACAGATATGGATCATATACAGACATGGATTACATATATACAGACTGGATTTACACTTATCATACTTCATTTGTATATATAACAGGGTATGAGGGCGCTGTTATATATACCCTTACACCAATATTAGTGGTATGGGGCGCTAATATATGTGTATTGATATCATTGATACTGCATCATATTTACTTCTTGCAGACATACCTTATACTGATGACATGTTATTACCTGAGTACTTGGCACCACATACATATTTAGATGTTACCTTGCCACCTTATCACACTCAGATGTACTCTTGTGGATTATTACTGATTGTTGACTTAGGTTTATGTCTTGCATTCGGTTTCTGCTTGTAGATGTTTCTATTCACGAGTTGGCAACTCACCCCCGTTGTGCCACAGTTCTTGCAGGTTCTGCCGTACAGGTTCTACTGCGGCATTTCTGGCACACTACTTTCTTGCGGGTGGTTTGCTTTTGGTAGGTGGATTCTCTTGCATCAAGAACCACCATTGTTTCATTTTATTCATTGTATCTAGAATTTCCATCAACCAAAACTTGTATATTGTTTCAGACCTAGACTTTAGTGATGTATTATTCGACCTTAGAGTCGCGCTTAGTAGTATTGCGGTTTTCTTGTTGCTTGAGCTTTCTTTTGGGTTTGATCCTCGCCACTTGGCGTTGTATATTATTGTTGCATGTGTGGTTGTGACCGTCTATTGACGAAGAGCTAGCTCCCGCTTGGGGATGCCTTTATCATTGCATATATATTGTTATTCTTGTTTTACCCCATTCGGGGCCAGTTTTACAAAAGAAACTCTGCCGAAATTTTTAGAAAAGACTGTACTGTTTTAAATTGCATATTCGGCCTAGTTATTTAAAAACATTGATTTTTAAACACGTAGTTCTTTGCTTATTCTTAAAAAGGGTTTTAGATTTCTGGGTTTTCGGCTTACTTAGTCGCGTTACGCCTGTAGGCGTTACGTGGTTAAGTGCCGGTCACGGGCCAAACTTTGGGTCGTGACACTAAGAAAGGGAAGCAGGTGGTCGGCTACGAGTAGCGCACGACCAGGTGAGTAGATTTAACATCTACGGGGAAATCGCCCGTATGGCGTTAAGCGTCAGGGCGAGTCAGGATATTAGGTTGTAGATGTTCATATGAACTGTAGTAGCATACCTTATTGTTGCATATAGAAATGATAGCCTAGGACACTGCACTGTCACTAACGGTTCAAGTCGCACGAGCACGATTGATATGCTACACTCACACCGTTAGTGATTGCCATGAAACTCACATTATAGGATTGCTATAAATCATATACCATACTGATTCTACCCTACAGATGTTGTCATGATTTGCCGCATAACAGCATATGTTATATCCATATTTAGGCACATATGTTGATATCTTCATACCTACGCACATGCACGCTGTATATTCATACCAGTGCACACATACATTGATATCTTCATACCTGCGTACATGCACACTGTACATTCATACCAGTGCACACATATATTGATATCTTCATACCTGCGCACATGCACAATGTATATTCATACCAGTGCACACATATATTGATATCTTCATACTTGCTTAGATTACGCATTGAGATATGTTGTTTCCATGTAAATTTCTGGATTTGGGAAACCGTGGATATTTCAAAGAGTATAGTTAATTATTTAAAAACCCGGTTTTCCTTGATATGATATTTAGGTGCGTCCACCATGTGTTTTCTCGGTACTAGAGTGATATATGTTAACCCGAATCGAGGAGTTGGATGAGGCCGATTACGGGTACATGGTGGACCCGGTATGGTACCCTGGGGCGAGAACGGTTTCGCTGTGTAGTAGACGGTGAGCCTGGCAGAGGGACTACTACCTACCGGTGATTGGTTGGACCTGGCGGTTATCCGGAGGATACCGACCAGAGTCTATGGATGGATACGTGACGACTCGTACTGCCGGGGCCGAGGGCCGATACCGCAGACAGAGCCGTGGGCTGATCCGGACTGACGGATGCCCTAAACAGGAGGATTTACGTGTCGATGCTTGGCACGAGTATTTCTTGATATTTTGGGTGCCGATGTTGGGCACTCACGGTTATATGAGATTTACAGGATTGGAGGACCGAGGAGGATGACGACGCCTGAGTAGTATTAGGATTTGGGTACATTGATGAGTACCGATTATACTTTCCACGATGACATTCCGTGTAGACGTTATATATCCCATGCTCAGTATGTAGTAATTGATATCTCATCCTGTATCTGTTGTACCTAATATGGTACATATTGCTATACCTGATCATTGCATACCCTGTTCATTCTATATAGGGTTGTTAGATTGCATTGCTATACCTGATCATTGCATACCCTGTTCATTCTATATAGGGTTGTTAGATTGTATTGCTATACCCGATCACTGCATACCCTGTTCATTCTATATAGGGTTGTTAGATTGCATTGCTATACCTGATCACTGCATACCTTGTTCATTCTATATAGGGTTGTTAGATTGTATTGCTATACCTGATCTCTGCATACCCTGTTCATTCTATATAGGGTTGTTAGATTGCATTGCTATACCTGATCATTGCATACCCTGTTCATTCTATGTAGGGTTGTTAGATTGCATTGCTATACCTGATCACTGCATACCCTGTTCATTCTATATAGGGTTGTTAGATTGCATTGCTATTCCTGATCACTGCATACCCTGTTCATTCTATATAGGGTTGTTAGATTGCATTGCTATACCTGATCATTGCATACCCTGTTCATTCTATATAGGGTTGTTAGATTGTATTGCTATACCTGATCACTGCATACCCTGTTCATTCTATATAGGGTTGTTAGATTGTATTGTTATACCTGATCACTGCATACCCTGTTCATTCTATATAGGGTTGTTAGATTGCATTGCTATACCTGATCATTGCATACCCTGTTCATTCTATATAGGGTTGTTAGATTGTATTGCTATACCTGATCACTGCATACCCTGTTCATTCTATATAGGGTTGTTAGATTGCATTGCTATACCTGATCATTGCATACCCTGTTCATTCTATATAGGGTTGTTAGATTGTATTGCTATACCTGATCACTGCATACTATGTTCATTCTATATAGGGTTGTTAGATTGCATTGCTATACCTGATCATTGCATACCCTCTTCATTCTATATATGGTTGTTAGATTGTATTGCTATACCTGATCATTGCATACCCTGTTCATTCTATATAGGGTTGTTAGACATATTGCTATACCTGATCACTGCATACCCTGTTCATTCTATATAGGGTTGTTAGATTACATTGCTATACCTGATCATCACATTTCTTGCTCATCACATGGAGATGTTATTAGATCGCACTTGTTGCATGTTTTAGCATCCGGTTCATCATATAGATGTTATCTGTTGATTTAGATTAGAGTATCGTAGCACGTGCATACTCGCGATTACCTTTATATGTTATCTTCTATTCACGAGTTGGCAACTCACCCCCGTTGTGCCACAGTGTTTGCAGGTTGCCCTTCGGAGTAGTCGCGGCAGGCTGTATTCTTGCATCTTTTGACACAGATACCCCTACAATTGGTGTACTAGCTCTTTTGCTGATAGGTGGGTTTTGTGCGGTATCTGGTTATCTTTCAGTTATGTACATTGTTGTATCTAGTACTCTCCATCTACCACTTATGTATTGACTTAGAGACTAATTGTGAGGACGATGTATATTAATTTGTATTCTGGCATCAAGCTCGTTGTGAGCCGACTTTACTTATGCAGTTTGTTCTATCTGTGATGTTTCCTACTTGTTGCTCATTTTCTTCGCTACGGCGTCGTATATTTGTTATCTTAGTAATTGGTTCTATTAATTGCTTAAACCACTCTATACTTTTACTAGTTTGATTTCTGGGTTTTCGGCTTACTTAGTCGCGTTACGCCTGTAGACGTTACGTGGTTAAGTGCCGGTCATGGGCCAAACTTTGGGTCGTGACACCAGGGTTGCCGAAGTTTCGATTTCGCCACGCCGTCTAAGCCAACATATTCACTCCCCTACGCAGATGAACCCCCGGTGAAGTATGCCGTGGAGGTCAAAAATTGGAATTCGGATGACCTCCTCCAGCCTGCGATTAGTGCTATCCCCGTGCAGCCGCCGCCAGCAATAGATATTTTAGGGAGGCGAATTTGTCAGGATGAAGCACGCCCTTGGGGACAGGCCTATAATATTGGATTGATCCCACGACCGCTTGCCGGATATTTGCAATGGGCCCGGTACATCCTATCAGCGAAGAGGACTCATCTGATGAGGATTGGTTTGTACTCGGCCATTTACGTCTCGCTCTTTGAGTATCCTTCTCCTCCAACGTGGTGGGTTAAGGCTTTTATCGAGCAATGGAACATCCCCATCCACACCTTCCTGATGACGGACCGGGAAGTCTCTATCTCCTTGGAGGAGTTTGCTGAAATCTCGGGTTTGCCGATGAGGGGAGAGCTTTACGAGGAGCTGCTTCCTCCCGATGAATACGTCTTTGCCACCAAGCCGCTGGTGTTTGACCTGATGCCGGAGAACGCTATTCAGCACCAGTACCCGGGCTTGGTTAAGGTGCTGGAGATCTATGAAGGACTCTATTTGGAATCGGGCGTCCGGGGCGTCAGTTTTGTAGATTTTATTGCCCGCTTCGTTCGACCGGAGTTCCTATCGGAGCGGAGCGAGAAGTTCGCCCAGCTCGACGACCTTTTTGGGTTCAGTTTGGATCGCCGACCCACATCGGAGGATGACCACAAAGTCTTTTATCTCCCCGGTGCCGCCGTCGTCCCTTTTTCAGAAATTGCCATCCCAGGCATGGATGAGGAGACCTTTTTTGTAGGGTTCCTGGGCTTGTGGTTGTGCAGCTTTGCGCTTCCCATGCACCCGCGCTATATGCGGCCATCCGTTTTCTACCCAGCGCATCGGATGGTGGCTGGTTTACAGTTGTCAGTAGGAATCCCTGGGCTGGCTCATCTCTATAATGGACTCAGCATAGCGGCGGACGCCAGTGAGCCTGGGGTGCAACCCGCTAACTTCCCGATGCACTATTTTACCTCTTGGATGGAAATGCACGTGCACAGGGTGTTCGGCGCCCATAAGATTCCTCCCTTTTTTGAGAGATGCAGACTCCCGAGGGTCATACGGTTGGTCGGGGCTTCGATCGTAGTTGCACCTCCGCGGGAGGCTAGGGGCTGCTCCTTCGACCACACCTGGTTGGAGCAAAGACTTCTTTCTTGGATAAGGTCATAACAATAGGCTCAGAGACCATCAAGTCAGTAGTGTCGCTACGCGATGATTTTAAAGACGGGGCTTCCATATTGAAGGCTCGGGAAATCCTCCATCTCTACTCTATTCGGCCGGGCTACTTGGTGTTCAGGCAGAATGAGACAGCACTCTTTATGAGGTATAACCTGCACCGGTTTGCTCAGCAATCGAGCTACAACCAAGGGATCCCGATGGAAGCTTTCTTGGAAAAGCCCTTGGTTAGCCGAGAGGGGATAAAGAACGCAATGCACCACTTCATGCGGCTTAACACGGGTTCATATTTCTTCATCAGTGAGCCGAGCTGCGTCCCCAAGGTCCTCAACGCGTACGTGGCCTGGTTGCTCATGCTATGGGTCCAGTTATCTAAATGGAAAAGCGCATGCTGGTCGACCGCAAGGGTGCGCCTCCCGGCGGCGATCGCAAGGCTCCCCTGAAGCCGAGGACCCCGGTCATTCCTCCATTGAAAGGTGCAGGAGTTGGACCTCCGCGCGTGTTGAGCCCTCCGCGCGGATTGCCGCTTCGCGATATTGTGGATGCGCCACCAGCCCCCCGTGCTCCAGTGGAGGTGGTAAATGTGGTATCACCGGAGTCCGGCGCAGGCGCGGATATCGGGACCCCCCGCCCCAAGGTGTCTGCCAAGCGCAAATCAGCCCCGGGTGCATCCAGAGTTGGCGGACAAAAGAAGAAGAAGTCGCTCCTCTCCCTCGACGCGATCCTCGGTTTAGAGCCTGAGGCCCCTCTTACCGAAGGAATAAGCGAATATGGCAGCAATAAGGGCTTCTCGGTAGACCCCGCAGACACCGATTTGGCGGCTGCTATTGCAGCTTCTGAGCGATCAGCGAGGCTCGAAGCGATGTTGAGTAAACTCGCTGAGTCAGGTAACCATTAGTTGCTTTCTTCGTCATTTTATCGCATTTTTTATCATTATTTTTGACTAATGCTTTCTCCTTTTTTAAACAGGGGTCACTACCGAAGAAGCCATCGCTGCTTCTTTGAAAACCTTCCAGGAGGAAGAGAATAAGCGCGCTTTAATGGGCGTTGGTATGTATCGCCTTATCAGAAATTTTTGTCTTCTTTTCTGATGGCCAATCTAACCTTCTTCCTTTGTTTCTTTGCATGGGCTGCGCCAGCTGATGTGGGGACTATCCCCGGATCCTCTACTGAAGTTCCAGCTTCCTCGGGGCTGCCGCGGGAGCCTCAACTTGACAAAACGACGAGGGATGCCTTGAAAAATTTGGAGGCATCCCTGTTCACGGACGAAGACGCCTCAATAAAAAAGGCTCTGGTGAGGTCCGTCTCAACAGCTCGGGAGAAGAGGAAGCGGCTGAGGCGCGAGGCGAAGGCGCGCAGGGCTGCTTTGGCCATGGGAGCGGGCCCAAGCACCATTATTCTCTCTGCTTCTCCTTCTGAAGAGCTCCCGGCCGGTCTATCTACCGCACGCATACAGGTAGCGCGTGCGGTTCGGGAAGCTAATGATAAGTCCACTTCAGGTAATATTTCTTTCAGAATCTTGTTGTAAGAATTATAAAGCCGTCGGTTCTTATATATTCTATCCTTCAGGGCCAAGTCTGACCGAGGGGGAGGCGGAGACCGTCGAACCCAAGGAAACAGAGGAGGAGGCACCGGCCGAACCCGAGCCGACGGTGGGCAACGTCGCCAGGGTTACTGAGCCTGAGTTGGGGGCTGGGGGAGCCGCACCCGAAGAGGTCGTTGATGCCGAGCCTGAGGTGACGGCAAATGAGATGATCACTATTATTGAGCCTGGGGTAGCGGCGGACGAGGCGCTTAAGACCGGCGACCTCATGGTGGCGGCGGGTGAGACGACGGCGACCGCCGAGCCCGAAGAAGTAGCGGGTGAGATGGGCACGACTCTTGGGGAAGAGCCAGCCGCTTTTTCTCAAGAGTCCGGCAATGCTCCGATTATTGCCCTCCCCATCTACGGTCCCCCGCCGTCTCCTGGCCGCGCGAGCACAACGACGGCCCCCATTGAGTCGGGTGATGAGGCCACGGGCGGTGGCCTCATGTCAATGGAGGAGGGAGACGCTTCCGTTTCGGCCGGCAGCTCATCAGGTAAATCCCAAGTTACTGTCCTTTTTATCTTACAATCCTTTCTTACAAGTTTACCTTTGTTTTTAACGCAGGTGCGGCCAGTGCCGATGTTCCACTGCTCAAGAGGGCGTCGTCAACTACTGCCTTGGTGGTGGTCGCCTCTCAGCCCTCCCTTGTACCATCAAAGATGTTGGAAGGTATGGGTTTGCAACTTACTAGTTTTATCTTTCAGACACATAACTTATGTACTAAAGTCGTGTTGTTGTGTCTTTTCAGGAGCACTTTTTGACCATCTTTATCAAGTGTTGCTCCTACACTTCTCCTTCCCATCTGAACTCGCTTCTCCCTCTGGTGGCGCTGGTGAGTATAGTTTCCGACGGATATCTTTCTTTTTCAGTGATGGAATTATTTCTAACTTTTTCTCGTCCTGACTGCAGTGCTACAAATCGAAGGGGGAGACGAAAGATCAGTCGCGCCACCGGCCCTTCCGGCCTTGCCACCTGCTTCAACTGGTATAGTAGACTATCTCATCAATGACCTTTTCCATATTTCTTGAACTGTCATCTAATCGCATTTTGTCTTTTCAGCCGTCGTTCCGGTCTCGGCGCCTTTTGAGTCTCACATTACAATGCCGGCAGGCCCTTTCCTGAGACGTCCGTCCTCGAAAGGTGCCGCGAATAGTCTGCACATATTGAGCGACTACATCGAGGAACTCGACGTCGAGACTCCTACGTCTACTGCAGATTTCGCTACGACGGTTAACCCGATGCTGGTGATACTCGTAAATTTCCATGACGAGGGCATCGTTGCGTCTTGGGTTAATCATTGCAGGGAGATCGAGGCTCGCCTGCATCAGCTGGAGTCGATGCGTCCTGCCCCTGAGGTTTTGGCCGTGAGTAATCAATGGGAAGCATGGCTCGAGCAAAGCACTTCTCATTTCCGCCATTTGGAACAAGAAGCAGCTTTAAGGCTGAAGGAGCGTCAGGAGTCTTCAAGCGAAACTGCTCGCTTACGTGCTGAAGTTGAGGCGAAAGCTGACGAGGTGAAGGCTGTCTTCGAGGGCCTTCTGGAGCGTATCTCAAATGGGCTGAAATTGAAGCAGAAACTTGACGTTGCTGAGCGTAATGCCCAAGGCCGCGAAGCCACTCAGCAGGCCGTCTGGGAGCAGCTTGCATCTCTCTTGCAGCAAAGGGCTCAGGTGGAGGCAGAGATGGCGGTGGTGGCAGATCAGGAAAAGGCGTGGAAGGAAGTGCACGAACAATTGCTAAAGCTATGCAAGACGCTTCCTTCCCAGTAGTTCTCCTTGTATCCATATACTTGTAAAAAAAATTTCTTTTTCGAATAACATGTATCCATTCTTTATTCTTTTATACGATTCACCTTGTACTTCTTTGAATTAACGAATAAACATACACTTTTTTTTTCTGCGATGTCTTGTATGCTCTTTCGCTTTCTCCCTTTCTCTTATTATCAGCATGTTGACTTAATAAACATAATTGGCAGATAACTTAGTTTTTCCAAGAGATAGCGATGGCTTAGGCTGCAGGTTCAGATCTGCCACCTAAGACTTTTCAACTCTATGAGCCGTGAGGGTCTCATAGAGACTTTTCTCCCTACGGATCGAGAGGATCTCGTAGGTGTATTTTCTCCTTAGGAATCGTGAGGATTCCTAAGCGCGTTTTCTCTTATAAATCATAAGGATCTTATAAGAGAATTTTCCCCTCTTACGAGTCGAGAGGACTCGTAAGCGGTTGTTTCCCTCCTTGTCGAAATTCGACTTTGGCGAGTGAGACCCGTGAATAGTATGCAAGAGACCGTTTTAGACCGACTTGCAGGGTCTCATTGCTCAGGAAATAAGTTTTTTTTTATCCCTGCTGCCTGAGGCTTCATCTTGCAATTTGAGACGAATCGGGAATTTCCCACGGAGACACTGATTTCTCTGCGAGCCGACGCGAGTCAGGAGGCTCTCATCAAGGACGCTAGTTTTCCTGAATTGAGGTATTTGCCAAGGACACTTGTTTCCCTGGTGTTGAAACGAATCGAGAATTTCCCGCGGAGACACTGGTTTTTCTGCGAGTCGACGCGAATCAGGATTTTCTTCATCAAGGACACTTGTTTCCCTGAGTCGAAGGATTTTTCCGAAGACACTGATTTCTTCGAGGTTGAGACTGATCGGGAATTTCCCGCGGAGACACTGGTTTCTCTGCGAGCCGACACGAATCAGGAGGCTCTCATCAAGGACGCTAGTTTCCCTGAGTTGAGGTATTTGCTAAGGATACTTGTTTCCCTGGTGTTGAAACGAATCGAGAATTTCCCGCGGAGACACTGGTTTCTCTGCGAGTCGACGCGAATCAGGATTTTCTTCGTCAGGGACACTTGTTTCCTCGAGTCGAAGGATTTGCCGAAGACACTAGTTTCTTCGGGGTTGAGACAGATCGGGAATTTCCCGCGGAGACACTGGTTTCTCTGTGAGCCGACGTGAATCAGGAGGCTCTCATCAAGGACGCTAGTTTCCCTGAGTTGAGGAATTTGCCAAGGACACTTATTTCCCTGGTGTTGAAACGAATCGAGAATTTCCCGCGGAGACACTGGTTTCTCTGCGAGTCGACACGAATCAGGATTTCTTGATCAAGGACACTTGTTTCCTCGAGTCGAAGGATTTGCCGAAGACACTGGTTTCTTCGGGGCTGAGACGGATCGGGAATTTCCAGCGGAGACATTGGTTTCTCTGCGAGCCGACGCGAATCAGGAGGCTCTCATCAAGGATGCTAGTTTCCCTGAGTTGAGGTATTTGCCAAGGACACTTGTTTCCCTGGTGTTGAAACGAATCGAGAATTTCCCGCGGAGATACTGGTTTCTCTGCGAGTCGACGCGAACCAGGATTTTCTTCGTCAAGGACACTTGTTTCCTCGAGTCGAAGGATTTTGCCGAAGACACTGGTTTCTTTGGGATTGGGATGAACCGTCGAGATTTGGCTTCGTTTTCTGGCGGAGCCTGTTGGGAAAGTATGGTTCCCTCTTTGTTTGCGCCCTTGGATTGTATACAGGGATCGATATGATCTCAACTGTAGGGCCAAAGTTTTATCATTTTTTTTTGTTTTATTTCCGCGAAGCTCTATCTTTTCAGCTTTTATATCGCGAAGGTCGCGATTGCCCAATCATTTCGGCTATTTTTCGCGGCGCCCAATCATTTCGGCTATTTATTTTATTTTCACTCGCTGCTTTTTATTGCGAGTTGCCCAATCATTTCGGCTATTTTGTATGCATACGTTTTTACTTGCTGCTTTTTATTGCAAGTTGCCATATCATTTCGGCTATTTCGTATGCATGTGCGGCCTACCGGCTTTTCACCATAAACCTGAAATTAGACATCGATTTCGGCATCAGCACCGCTACAATTGGGATATTGCCAGTAGCGAATCATCATTTGCCTCCGTCGATATTGAACAAAGGTGGCTTAGTGAATAGGGTTAAGGTCCTGTCGACTAAGGCTTTTAACATCATGAGCCGTAAGGGTCTCACAAAGGTATTTCTCCCTACAAGTCGTGAGGATCTGGTAGGTGTATTTTCTCCTTAGGAATCGTGAGGATTCCTAAGTGTATGTTTCTCTGTAAGTCGTAAGGATCCTACAAGAGGGTTTTCTCCTTGTAAGTCGAGAGGATTTATAAGGGTTGTTCATCATGCGTACATATCCCCAATCATGGATGAAATTTGGTTAGGGAAATGTTTATTCGCGCCCGTGGATTGTATACAAGGGTCAGTATTGAACCACTTGTAGGGCAGTATCGAAGGTTGTGGGGGGTTTGCTTAAGAACATGTTTAGGTCTCTGTAACTTAAGACTTTCAAATCTTATGAGCCGTGAGGGTCCCATAAGAGAGTTCTCCCTACGAGTCGTGAGGATCTCGCAAGTGTATTTTCTCCTTAGGAATCGTGGGGATCCCTAAGTGTGTTGCTCCCTTGTGAGTCGTAAGGATCTCACGCGGGTGATTTCTCCTTACAAGGTCGAGGGGACCCTGTAAGTGTCTTTTAACGAGGTTGTGCCCTTTCGGGTTTTCACAAACACTCGCCGGTAGTCCTGCTGTTTTTACTCACGGAGCCCTCTCGGGTTTTCATCCGTGCCCATTTTGCTTATGGACATACCGTTTTTTTTATTCTTTTTATTTTCTTCTTTTTTTTTACGAGGTCGCGCCCTTTCGGGTTTTCACGAACACTCGCCGGTAGCCCTGCAGTTTTTACTCACGGAGCCCTTTCGGGTTTCCATCCGTACCCATTTTGCTTATGGACATACCGTTTTTATATATTTTTTTATTTTTATATTTTTTTTCTTGTATTCATCTCGTCAGCCTGAAGATGCTGCGGTAGTAGTTTAAAGACGTTTCGGTCCATTATTAGTTTAAGGACGTTTCGGTCCTCCATTAGTTTAAGGACGTTTCAGTCCGACATTAGTTTAAGGACGTTTCGGTCCGACATTAGTTTAAGGACGTTTCGGTCCGACAGGAGAAGGCTGGCTACTGCTTATAAAGTTTTAGCTTAGGAAGATAGCGAGCGGACATAGTCGTCGTCATCTATCATTGACCTAGGCAGTAACTTACTAAGTGTAGTATTTCTTTAGGAATCGACCGTTTATTGGCCTGTAAGGCCTTTCACCGTGCATATCCATGAGTAGATAGGTTCCACCCTGGTAGACCTTGTATATGATGTACGGGCCTTCATAGTTCGGCTCGAATTTTCCCCGCTTGGCTCGATTGGGGATCATAGGCCTTTTGACCACTAGCACGAGTTCGCCTTGGCGGAATGTTCTCGGCCGGGTCAATCTTTCGTATGAGCGCGTCATCTTTGCTTTATAAGCCTCCAGATTTTGTTGCGCTATGAGCCGGGTCTCATCAAGGGCATCAAGCTCCTCAAGCCGAAGGTGAGCATTTTCTTCATCTGTTAGCTCGTAGTGGACTGCCACTCGTAGGGAGGGTAACTCTATCTTGAGGGGGAGTACTGCTTCTGTACCGAATACCAACGCGTACGGCGTTGTGTTCGTGGCTGTCTTGAACGTAGTTCGATATGCCCAAAGAGCTTCTTGCAGTCTCTCATGCCAGTCCTTCTTATTTCGGGACACCGTCTTCTTCATGATCTTTGTCAAGGTCTTATTGAAGGCCTCAGCTAGACCGTTAGCTCGCGGATTATAAGCCGAGGAATATCTCCAGTCTATATTGTGTTGTTGCGCGAAGCGACTGATCTTGTGGCTTCTGTAAGCTGGCCCGTTATCGGAGATGATCCGGCGCAGAGTTCCAAACCGATATATGACGTGCGTCTTGAAGAAATGGAAGATATTCTCCATCTTAACTTCCCTCAGCGGTACTGCCTCTGCCCATTTGGAGAAGTAGTCAGTCGTCGCCAGGATGAAACGATGTCCTCTGGACGATGCTGGTTCGATGGGGCCGACTATGTCAGTTCCCCACATTTCGAATGGCCAGCTAGCCACTGTCGGATGTAGCGGATTTGGATGCTGGTGGATGAAGTCCCCATGAATTTGGCATGAGTGGCATTGCTTCGCATATTCGAGGCAGTCCTGAATCATCGTGGGCCAGTAATAGCCCATCCGTTTGATTTTCAACTTCATCTTTGGGCCCGCTTAGTGAGAACCGCAGAGTCCATCATGAACCTCCTGAACGACTCTTTTCGCATCGTTAGGTCCCAGGCATCTAAACCACAAAGAATCGAACGACCTCTTGTACAGAGTATCATTGACGAAGGCGAAAGACAGAGCTCGTTTCATAAGCCGATGTCTTGAGGATGCATCTTCGGGCGTTCGACGATATTTGAAGTAGTCTATAAAGACTTCTCTCCAATCCTCGGTATTTTCCCGATCTTTTATTTGCTAGGTCGTCTGCTCAGTCCCTCCCTTCTCTTCGGGTGATTCCAGAGATATTTCTGCTGGGGCAAGCACCCGACGGCTTTGTACCACGATTCTTACGTCATCGAGGTTCTCATCAGCCAGTTCCTTGGCGAGCTTGGCCAATGTGTCCGCTTTGCTATTTTCCGCGCGCGGTATGTTTTCCAAAGTATAGGAGGGAATTTAGGTCAACAGTTGCTGCATCTTTTCGCCGTACTTCACCAACTCTGGTTTGCACGTTTGGTAGTTGCCGTTTACTTGACTAACAATCAGTTGGGAGTCTCCGTATATGAGGAGGTTTTCAATTCCCATGTCGATGGCTATCTCGAGGCCTGCTATCAAAGCTTCGTATTCGGCTTCATTGTTTGTCCTCGGATCTGTCAGGGAGAAAGCAAGGCGCATTATCCCTCCTTGTGGAGTTACAAAGATGAGTCCTACCCCCGATTTGATTATGGGGGTACTTTGTTTGCGCTTCTTCATGGAAGATGCTCTATCGAAATAAAGCTCCCATCGGGTATCACCACCGTCGATCGCATCAAACGCATGTTCGTCCGGAAGATCGCAATTCAAAGGAGAATCGACGGGTATCGGATGCTCAGCGAGGAAGTCGGCGATGGCCTGGCCTTTCACTGCCTTGAGAGGTTGATACGTTATCGAGAACTCCATCAAGAGCGGAGCCCATTCAACGAGTCGTCTCGTCAATATGGCCTTCGACATCAAATATTTAAGAGGGTCCACCTTCGAAATGAGACGGACTTTATGTGCCAACGCATAATGTCTGAGCTTTGTTATCGCAAAGATCAACGCCAGGCAATGTTTTTCAATGGGGGAGTAGTTGCTTTCTTCCCCCAGTAGAACTCGACTTAAGTAGTAGAGTGCTCTTTTCTTCCCTTGGTCGTTCTCTTGCGTCCATAATGCGCCTAAGGAACCTTCGAGGGCAGTTGTATAAAGAATGAGGGGCTTTCCCTTGACCGGAGCAGCCAACACCGGCGGGTTCTGCAGGTATTGCTTGATTTCGTCTAGCGCGCTTTGGCATTTTTGATCCCAGACGAATGGAGTTCCCTTCTTCATCAGGTGGCTGTAAGGACGGCACTTGCCTGAAAGGTTAGCTATAAATCGCCGGATGTACACGAGCTTCCCCTGGAGAGACCGCAATTGTTTGAGAGTCCTTGGCAGTGGCATTTCCATGATCGCCTTGATATTTGACGGATCTATCTCAATGCTGTAGGGTTCCTAAGCACTCTCAAGAGGTCTCACAAGGCATCAACCATGCCAATTTCAAAATTTTACAAGTGCCGAGAAACTCTAATACGGATCGTTAACTAGAAATTTAGGCGAAACATTAAACTAGTAAACAACTTCACTAAAGATAAGAAGCTACAACCTTTGTAGATCCGGTTATCCACTTCCCCTTAGCTCCATTTAGTCGTTCTCTCACTGTCCAAGTCGGATCTCGGACTCTAACATCGGCTTCATCGGAGAAATGAGCGGACTAGTCGTCGGGTACGATGCCGAAGATGATCTACGTCGAGGTTACACAAGATCAAGCTCCAACTTCAACAAGTCGTGAAACTTGTGAAGAAAACACCCTATACTACTTGGCAAGAGGTAGAGGGTGAAGAAATAGGAGGTGGGTTCACTTTAGAATTGGATTTCTCACACTTTTGCTCAAGTTGCCATTGTTGGTAGCAAGCTTTTCTTCATGTCAAGAAGAAGAAGAAGATGAAGATGATTATGATAAGAATAATCAATCAAATAGAAAATAGATTATACTTATCATATAGCAACCATGGTCAAGATAACTTGTGTAGAGAATCAACTATGGTTCAAGTGAATGGTTAGGGTTAAGAAAAGAGACAAAATGGTCAAACCATTCAAAGCTTCATGAAGCTTCAAAAGAAAGTCCAAAATGAGCCACCATTTCATTTCTTTTCCAAATATAAATGAAAAGAAATAAATAAATAAATAAGTAAATCAAATAAACAAAACCCTAATCATTAACTTAACCATGGTATAATTCTTTACACAAACACAAGTGAGCATGCATCATCAAACATGATACAATTAAGTGCACAAAAGTATATCACATATACAACTTGTGAACTTCAAGTGAGAAATACCTTTTAAAGTGAACCAATACTAGTTAATGCAAAGTAATATATCAAATATATAATTATACATTAAATTATTAAATCAACACTTGATTCAATGATCCGGTCATATCGCATATAACCGACTAGTATCCTATGTATCGGCTTATCGAATCAATCCTTGATTCGATATCTAGGTTATATCGCATATAACCAATCGATACATACATCGCGAGAATGGAATACGGTATCACATACACGCATTATTCTCAGTCCTGCACATATCTCATATGCGCTCCTATTTCGTTTCGCTTGAGCCAGGAAACCTCTGCGTAGGACTCTAAAGACTCGTCAATACGCCGGCAGTAGATGATGATCATATCAAGCACCCACAAGCCGCAAGCGGTCTGCCAAACGTAACGGCCACCCGGGTATTGAGCGATCAGAAGATCGACGAGCAAGCCCGCTCACACTCCTGTGAATCCAACCAGTAACACTTACCGTACAGTCCGGTCTGTTCGTCTGATATGTCGCATATCAAGTCTAGGGGTGGTAAACGTCAGACCCCAATAACCGATAAGTCGTGTTGATGTGAGGCTCATAACGGGTCGAGAAACTACTGGAAACACTTACCAGTAAATCTCTGATCAGCCCTGGCCAGGGACTTCCCTGTTACGGCCAATCGAGCACAGCGCAACATCAACCCCCAATACCGGGAGAGACGAAACCCCTCCTATCGCTCATTGCCTCCATGTGACTCGGGACTGTGCCCAAAAACCACCGTTTTGCACGCCCTCATAGACGTGGTAAGGTGGAGATCAAAGCACAGTGGGAATCACACAAGACTCTATGACGATCTCGGGTCTACAGACTAACCTGCACAAGTGTCACCTGAGAACTGCCATCTGACGTGAGGTATAATACCATCTGGGAGTTCTCGGCGAGTCCGTCCAGTGTACCCAGTCTCCACTGAGCACCCGTATATCATCTCTGATGTCAAACACCAATGGATATGGGATCATCCATCGCCCATCTCATGGGTCGAGAAGCGTATACGCTAGTCTACACTGGTATATCGATGCCCCGTCTCGATATACCCACGACTAGGGACCTTGAAGGATGTACCTATGGACTACCATGTCCCCACTAGTATGATCTGCATCATAGTCCAGGAAGTCAAGTACACATCATAAGGGCTTTACCAATATGTAACTATAAGACAGTTTAAAGAGACTAGTATACATGTTAAGATAAAGAGTAACCAGATAGCATACTATCATATCGAGCAAGAAAGTCATCTCTATATATGTCCAAGCATCCAATATAATATACATCATCTGTATAATACTGGCCTCTAGGGCATACATACAACTAACAATCTCCCACTTGCACTAGGGCCAGCTGCTGTAGTATCGCATACCGAGCATCCCGAAGAGTCTCTCAAACTGTATCTGGGGAATGGCCTTCGTGAGTGGATCCGACGTGTTGTTCTTCGTGTCAACCCTCCTGACCTCGATCTTGCGGCGATCAACTATCTCCCGGATCAGGTGATACCGCCTCAGAATATGCCTGGATCGCTGATGGGACCTGGGTTCCTTGGCTAAAGCCACCGCTCCATTGTTATCGCAATACAAAGGTATTGGATGCTCAATAGATGGAACTACTCCAAGTTCAGTAATGAACTTCTTGATCCAGACAGCCTCTTTGGCAGCATCGTTGGCAGCGATGTATTCAGCCTCCATCGTCGAGTCTGCCACGGTTTCCTGCTTGGAACTCTTCCAGCTAACCGCCCCTCCGTAAAGGGTAAAGACAAATCCCGACTGCGACTTAGAGTCGTCCTTATCACTCTGGAAGCTCGAATCGGTAAAGGACTCCACTTGGAGTTCTCCGTTACCATACACCAAGAGCATCTCTTTAGTCCTTCGCAAGTACTTGAGAATGCTCTTCACAGCTGTCCAGTGACTCTCTCCAGGATCAGCTTAATACCTGCTCACTACACTTAGTGAGTATGCAACATCGGGTCTGGTACATAGAATCGCGTACATGATAGAGCCTACAGCCGAAGCATAGGGTATCCCTTGCATGCGAGCTCTCTCCAAATCATTCTTGGGAGACATCTCTTTGGAGAGAGTGATTCTAGAGATCGTGGGCATGTTCCCACGCTTGGATTCTTCTATACTAAACCTCTTTAGTATGGCGTCAATGTACCTGGATTGGGACAATCCCAATATCCGTTTGGATCTATCTCTATAGATCCTTATTCCCAATATGCAGGAGGCATCACCAAGATCTTTCATTGAGAATCTTTGTGATAAGAAGAGCTTGACCGATTGCAGCATAGGAATATCATTTCCTATCAAGAGTATGTCGTCCACGTACAATACGAGGAAGACAACCTTACTCTCTGCCACCTTCTTGTAAATACAAGGTTCATCTGGGTTTTTGACGAAATCAAACTCTTTGACAACGACGTCAAAGCAGATGTTCCAACTCCGCGATGCTTGCTTTAATCCATAAATGGATTTAAGCAGCTTGCACACCTTCCCGCTGCTCCCACTATCTACGAAGCCCTCTGGCTGAGTCATGTACACGCACTCTTCTAAATCACCGTTTAGAAAGGCGGTCTTAACATCCATTTGCCAGATTTCGTAGTCATGATATGCAGCGATGGCAAGCATGATCCGGATGGATTTAAGCATAGCCACTGGAGAAAAGGTTTCATCATAGTCCACACCTGGTCTTTGACGAAAACCCTTTGCAACAAGTCTAGCTTTGAAAGTCTCCACTTTTCCATCTATACCAAGTTTTTTCTTGAAGATCCACTTGCTCCCAATGGGTTTTACCCCTTCAGGAGAAACATCCAAAGTCCATACTTTGTTGGTGTACATGGATTCCATCTCGGACCGCATAGCATCCAGCCATTTCACTGAGTCCCTACTCGTGATGGCCTGCTCGAAGCTAGTTGGGTCATCATCCTCCATGATGCAATCCTCGCTCCCACCATCCATGAGAAAATCGTAGTATCTCTCAGGTTGGCGAGGAACCCTACTAGATCGGCGGAGAGGCTGAGGTCCGTTGGGAGCTACTAAATCCTCTGGTTCCACTAAATCTTCAGTTTGAGTTTGTGTAGCCGGAATTTCTTCCAGTTCTACCTTATCGCCACTAATTTCTTTTGCAAGAAATTCCTTTTCCAAAAAGGTGGCATGTCGAGAAACAAACACTTTTTGTTCCTCTGTATGGTAGAAAAGATATCCATGTGAATGTTTGGGATATCCCACAAACTTGCATAGAACTGATCGTGCCTCGAGTTTGTCCGGATTTTGCCTTTTGACATAGGCTGGGCAACCCCATATCTTAACTCGTTTCAGACATGGTCTCTTCCCACTCCATATCTCATATGGTGTGGTAGGTACAGATTTAGATGGAACTTGATTCAATAGGTATGCTGCTGTCTCCAGTGCATATCCCCAGAAGGAAATAGGTAACTTAGCTGTGCTCATCATAGAGCACACCATATCTAATAGGGTGCGATTCCTCCGTTCTGATACACCGTTGTGCTGTGGTGTATACGGAGGATTCAGCTGAGAGAGAATCCCATTCTCTTTTAGGAAGTCCAGGATTCATTGCTCAAGTATTCACCTCCTCGATCAGATCGAAGGATTTTAATACTTTTTCCGGTTTGGTTCTCGACTTCTTGTTTATATTCTCTAAATTTCTCAAAAGCTTCTGATTTGTGTTTCATCAGGAACACATATCCGAATCTAGAGAGATCGTCAGTAAATGTAATGAAGTACGAAGAACCATCCCTGGCATGTGTAGACATGGGACCGCATACATCACTATGTATTAGTCCCAAGAGTTCGGTAACTCTTTCTCCATGTCCCGTAAACGGAGTTTTGGTCATCTTGCCTTTGAGACATGACTGGCAAGTGTCATAAGATGAAAATTCAAACGGATTTAAATATCCATCCTTATGTAACTTAGCTAGTCGTGTCGTATTGATGTGACCCAGTCTACAATGCCACAAGAAGGATTCGTTCAGTTCAGAACTCTTCCTCTTGTGTGTGGTTGTTATGCTCAGAACTGTTGATTGATTTAGAACATAAATGCCATTGCACAACGTGCCTGATCCAACCAACTTTTGGTTACGAAAAATGTTCATAACATTGTCCTGTAATACAAAATTATATCCCTCTTTACTCAACAAAGAAACCGATATAATGTTGCATATCAGGTTTGGCATGTAATAGCATTCGTTCAGAACCAATGTATTACCGGTTGGCAATGCAAGGTGATATTCCCCGACAGTCTTAGCTGCAACAATTGCACCATTTCCAACTTTAATGTCTTTATCACCTTCTCCAAGTTCTCTACCTTTTCTGAGCCCATGTAACTGATTACATATATGGGATCCTGACCCGGTATCTAATACCCAGGACGTAGGGCAAATGGAGAAACAGTTCTCTGTAACGAACACACCCGAAGAAAATGCATCAACATGTACTTTCTTCATTCGGGTGGCATGGGAATTCTGGTATTCCCCTATATCCTGTTCATTCCTATAACTCTTATAAGAAAGAACGGAACCAACGTTCCCCAGCACAGTATAACATGCGGGTTCGGTCAATACATCCATATTATTATCTTTATTAGGGCATGAAATGGTCGCTACCTGGAGAGAGAGAGAGAAGAAAACACTTTAGCGTATGCTCGTGCAAGATCAGATTGGTTATTATCTTATCTAATCAGGATGGCTCCTACTGGTTTTTATCAAATCTTCCTTCAAACCCTAAAAGGAAAGACTAGCCGGGATTAATTACACCCTACAACTTCGTCGATCTTTCAGCCAGGCCAGTGTCGGTACTTTGAGGGAGGTTCCCCGTGCTTTCGCACGGACCTAATTAAAGTAAACCTCGTTTTCCCAGAGGCGTAACCCCGTTGACACCTTTCTAGACACCTACTTGATCGGCTAATTGTAATGTGTAAAACTCTTCCAGGAGTAACTCTTACTCGCAGTGGGTATCGGGATCCAACTATCTCATAGAAGGTATGCAATCTCATTGCAAATTTCAACACCTGAAATTCCCGATAATGCTTTTGCCCCTAGCGTCCTATGACCTTGACAAAGGCCAACAAATCATAGGCTGCTAGTCAAGTTCAACCCGTCATTTCTTGATTGAATCAAACCCACCCGCACGACCCTTGACAAAGGCCAACAAGGTCGTACGACTACCCTAAAACAATCTGCATCACATGCACAAGCAAATAAGCACTATTCAGTTACCGCACACTACGCCTTGACAAAGGCCAACAAACGCAGCACGAATACTAAACAGTTCTTATCTGAAATGACGGAGGGCTACGACAGATTTTTCTGAAAACCTATTGCGTAATGAACTTGATATCGTTGTAGAATCAAATGAAGTTTTGAAATGGAGTGATTTTGAGGCTTTTCTAGTTTTGCTAAAGGGGTCACTCCCGGTGAAGGGATCGTCGGCCCTTTCCTCGTCGAATGAGGTGCGGGATATATCATATATATCACTGTGCAAAGCAGAAACTATAGAAGCAATCAAAAGACAAACCGAGTGTGTAGCATTTGCCAGTTATTGCTAAAGGAGTCACTCCCGGTGAAGGGATCTCGGTCCTTTCCTCATCGAATAAGGTGCAGGATATATCACATATACCGCTGTGCAAAGCAAGAACTGTAGCTACCTGTTTTGTTTAAAATTTGATTCTACAACATCTTAGGTTTCTTTTCTTTTATTAATTACATTAATGAAGTCCCATCATTAAGTCACCTAAATATCACAGATAAATACGACGTATGCCATCCGCATTCGCCTCGATGTCCACTCGTGCACCGTTAGGTTAGGAACTAACGACAGAGCAGGGCAGGGCTAGTGCGGGTGCAAAACATAAGTAACGTCTATATAATATATCATATATACTATATACTGTATCCATCAGAACATATCAAATGATCGCATCACAGATATCGCAGCAGAAAATATCATATGGAATATTGGATATACTAGGACGTCCGTGTTTTCAATACGAGCCAGTATAAAACACGGATTCCACGGTCGTGATGAATAGCCAATCCCACACCCCTAGACCCCTAAGAGAGCGGCAAGCAACCCTACCAATTCTAGGGTTAGGAGACCCGGACTCGACTCCTCGAGATGGTCTCCCACTGGACCCTAGAACCCGGTTACTTGTGCTCCCCTCCTTGGGTCTATCCTAATGCGGAAAAGTAAATAATATACAAAAGGTGACAACTTCCGCAACCTGGAAGTGCCCCAATAAAAGAATATTACATACAAGTTTTTACATGAACGAAAATGAAAAACACTCATCTCACATAAAAAACCCCGGCTATTCGAACACGACGATCCAATATAACATATCCAACAACACATAACATCACATGTCATCAACGTAAGTAAGTATGCATACCCCAATTATCGTTGACGTATGGCAACGAAACCGGCGATATCGACATACTACACTTACGGTCACAGAAAAGAAAGTGTAAAACTACAACAGTTGGAATCCGCAACCTCTTTAGACATCGCATGCCTAATCGAATGAAATACTTAGACATCACATGCCTAACAGCTATAAACCCCGCATTTTAGTCTCATTATCGAAAACTCTTTTCAATATCATGTGGGACTAAACTGCTAGATTTATAACATTCATTCAGTTATCTCATAACTTTTTGTGAATTCCAATTATTGTATCCCATTCCGGATAAATAGAAAATATTAAACTTTCCGATCGAACATTCAAACACCCAAGTTTTCCCGAAATCGATCAACATATGAAATAAGTTCAAAGACATTCACTTCATGCCTCAGTACCAACGGTCCAGCCGTAGAAGGGTCAAGCCAACGCCTCATATGTGGCACGCCGTACTGCCCCAAACCCGAAGGTTCAAAGGGCAGTTCAAGACGGTCACATAATCGAGTTAAGGTTTGTTGTCTTCTAGAGGGTCCATCGCGTTACTTGCACTACTTAGAACGTCATTAAACTACGGAAAAGTCCAACAATTGGAAATTTCTCGGCGGGGGAAAGATTGGGTATTTACATCCGGTCGAAACTTTTAACATATTCCAAATATCCGGAAAACCACATCGACAAAATCTGATAATCCGATCGAATCGTCCAAGCTCCAAAACACCCCCTGAAAACTCAACTCTTGAGTTTAGATTAAAAACTCCCAGAAAACTCAGCACCTCAAATAACAAATTACTATGCAAAATTGGAAGGCTGACGTCATCATACGGCCGCGGAACCGCCGCAGAAGCCAGGCTTCTGCCGCGGTTCCGCCGCACGTTGGACGTATCTTTTGGAAAATTTTGCACCGTAATTCTTAGAATTTCCTGCCGAATTTTTTAAGAATTTTTAATCTGGAAAAAACCCAGTTTTTGAAAAAAGTCCAGAGAGCATTTTATATTTAGGGTTTTGGTTCGATCGGATTTCAAACGTCGTCTACGCTTCGCCTAAGGCTCTAGCTAGGCTCTGATACCACTGTAGGGTTCCTAGGCACTCTCAAGAGATCTCACAAGGCATCAACCATGCCAATTTCAAAATTTTACAAGTGCCGAGAAACTCTAATAAGGATCGTTAACTAGAAATTTAGGCGAAACATTAAACTAGTAAACAACTTCACTAAAGATAAGAAGCTACAACCTTTGTAGATCCGGTTATCCACTTCCTTAGCTCCACGTAGTCGTCCTCTCGCTGTCCAAGTCGGATCTCGGACTCTAACATCGGCTTCATCGGAGAAATGAGCGGACTAGTCGTCGGGTACGATGCCGAAGATGATCTACGTCGAGGTTACACAAGATCAAGCTCCAACTTCAACAAGTCGTGAAACTTGTGAAGAAAACACCCTATACTACTTGGAAAGAGGTAGAGGGTGAAGAAATAGGAGGTGGGTTCACTTTAGAATTGGATTTCTCACACTTTTGCTCAAGTTGCCATTGTTGGTAGCAAGCTTTTCTTCATGTCAAGAAGAAGAAGAAGATGAAGATGATTATGATAAGAATAATCAATCAAATAGAAAATAGATTATACTTATCATATAGCAACCATGGTCAAGATAACTTGTGTAGAGAATCAACTATGGTTCAAGTGAATGGTTAGGGTTAAGAAAAGAGACAAAATGGTCAAACCATTCAAAGCTTCATGAAGCTTCAAAAGAAAGTCCAAAATGAGCCACCATTTCATTTCTTTTCCAAATATAAATGAAAATAAATAAATAAATAAATAAGTAAATCAAATAAACAAAACCCTAATCATTAACTTAACCATGGTATAATTCTTTACACAAACACAAGTGAGCATGCATCATCAAACATGATACAATTAAGTGCACAAAAGTATATCACATATACAACTTGTGAACTTCAAGTGAGAAATACCTTTTAAAGTGAACCAATACTAGTTAATGCAAAGTAATATATCAAATATATAATTATACATTAAATTATTAAATCAACACTTGATTCAATGATCCGGTCATATCGCATATAACCGACTAGTATCCTATGTATCGGCTTATCGAATCAATCCTTGATTCGATATCTAGGTTATATCGCATATAACCAATCGATACATACATCGCGAGAATGGAATACGGTATCACATACACGCATTATTCTCGGTCCTGCACATATCTCATATGCGCTCCTATTTCGTTTCGCTTGAGCCAGGAAACCTCTGTGTAGGACTCTAAAGACTCGTCAATACGCCGGCAGTAGATGATGATCATATCAAGCACCCACAAGCCGCAAGCGGTCTGCCAAACGTAACGGCCACCCGGGTATTGAGCGATCAGAAGATCGACGAGCAAGCCCGCTCACACTCCTGTGAATCCAACCAGTAACACTTACCGTACAGTCCGGTCTGTTCGTCTGATATGTCGCATATCAAGTCTAGGGGTGGTAAACGTCAGACCCCAATAACCGATAAGTCGTGCCGATGTGAGGCTCATAACGGGTCGAGAAACTACTGGAAACACTTACCAGCAAATCTCTGATCAGCCCTGGCCAGAGACTTCCCTGTTACAGCCAATCGAGCACAGCGCAACATCAACCCCCAATACCGGAAGAGACGAAACCCCTCCTATCGCTCATTGCCTCCATGTGACTCGGGACTGTGCCCAAAAACCACCGTTTTGCACGCCCTCATGGACGTGGTAAGGTGGAGATCAAAGCACAGTGGGAATCACACAAGACTCTATGACGATCTCGGGTCTACAGACTAACCTGCACAAGTGTCACCTGAGAACTGCCATCTGACGTGAGGTATAATACCATCTGGGAGTTCTCGGCGAGTCCGTCCAGTGTACCCAGTCTCCACTGAGCACCCGTATATCATCTATGATGTCAAACACCAATGGATATGGGATCATCCATCGCCCATCTCATGGGTCGAGAAGCGTATACGCTAGTCTACACTGGTATATCGATGCCCCGTCTCGATATACCCACGACTAGGGACCTTGAAGGATGTACCTATGGACTACCATGTCCCCACTAGTATGATCTGCATCATAGTCCAGGAAGTCAAGTACACATCCTAAGGGCTTTACCAACATGTAACTATAAGACAGTTTAAAGAGACTAGTATACATGTTAAGATAAAGAGTAACCAGATAGCATACTATCATATCGAGCAAGAAAGTCATCTCTATATATGTCCAAGCATCCAATATAATATACATCATCTGTACAATACTGGCCTCTAGGGCATACATACAACTAACAAATGCCCCGGTGCCGGACAATGAATCCCAGGAATTTGCCTGAGGAAACTCCGAATGCACACTTGAGAGGGTTCATCTTCAAGTTGTATTGTCGAAGGCGTTGAAATACGGTCTTCAGATGCTCGAGATGTTCCTCGTATGATTTACTTTTAACCACGAGATCGTCGGTATAGCACTCGACGATTTCATGTATGAGGTCATCGAAGATCTTCGTCATGGCCCTCTTATAGGCGGGACTGGCGTTCTTTAGACCGAAGGGCATCACCTTGTAGCAAAATATTCCCAAAGGGGTCCTGAAGGCTGTGTGCTTCTGGTCTTCGGGATGCATCTTTATCTGATTATACCCTGACGAGCTGTCCATGAAAGAGAAAACCTCATGAGTGGACGTATTGTCTATCATCAGTTCGGTGACTGGCACTGGGAAATCGTCCTTCAGGCAGGCTTTATTGAGATCCCGGAAGTCCACGCACATGCGCACTGTCCCATTTTTCTTCATCACGGGGACGATGTTGGCAATCCATTCAGGATATTGGACCTCCTAGATGAAGCCAGAGTCGATCGGCTTCTTGACCTCGGCGTTGATACTCATCTCAAGCTCGAGCCGCATTCTTCTTGGTGCTTGTTTGACTGGCTTGACGTCCGGGGATATCGCCAATTTATGCACAGCAATTTCTGGATCCAGTCCCGGCATTTCGGAATAGTTCCATGCGAAGCAATCCTTATGCTGCATAAGCAGGTCTTTTAATGAAGCCATCCTTTCTTCAGACAGCAGCTCGCTAATGAATGTCGGTCGCGGGTCGTTCTCCGTTCCCAACTCAATTTTCTTGAGGTTATCTGCGGTGGTATGAATTCCATCTTCCATCTCTTGTGGCGCTGGTGGAAATTCCGAGATTCCCTCATCGTTGTTGTTTTCGAAGCACCAGGGATGGTCATCCATGTTCTCGGGCTCTTCCTTTGCTATTGTTATCATGTGACAAGTACGAATTCGCTTCCAATCCCAATAAGGAACTGGTTCTTCTTTTGTAGGCTTGGGTTCGTGCTTCTGCGGCGGTGCTACCCTCCACTTGTCAGATAGAGCGAACTTGCCAAGCTGATCCTGATCTTCAACCCAATTCTTGAAGGTGAAGCAGTCGTCGAGAGGGTGCCCTATCACTCGGTGATAAGGGCAATAGTCCGGGTGAGAGACTTCGCCTGCTTGTTCGGGGTGTTTAGACTCCGGCAGCGTAAGCATCTGATGTTTTAGAGCGAGGTCGAGTATTTTCTTCGTCTTGTCTCGAGGAAAAGAGTACGCCCGACCCATTTTTCTTATGAGGGATAGATCGGAACCGTTCGATTCCCGATTGCGTGATCTCTCAGTCCCGCTTCGTTGCTGTTGAGCGCCTTTTTCGCGTTTCGACTTGTTTCTGCCTCTGCGTCGAGCCTTCTTTACAACAGGTTGACATGGAGCGGCATCTTCATCCTTCACAGCTTGTTGGAGGAGGCGTTGCGTTTTGGCTTTCTCGTAGATGGCCATTTCGCGATTATGGTCGTCTCGGACTTTTTGACCAGCTTCCCTTATAAGTTTGTCCATTTGTTCTTTGAATGACGGACTTGGCACTTTTGCATCTGGAACTTTCACTGGTTCAGGATTAGCGTCCTCCCATTGAGCATCCGCTTCTTCATCGAAATCATACACGACGTAGCAACCGTGTAATAGCTCTCGTTTCTTTGACCGGATGTATCCAAGCCCGATTGTTTCCATTCTCCCATTAGGCAGTTTGCGTTGAGTCCCGGAAACGTTCCAGACTTTGTCATAGAACTTGGCTTTTCGAACGGTCTGCTTGAAGGATATCCCCTGGCGCTTCAGCAGCCTCTTCAGGCCTTCTGTATAATATCTAGGGAGACGGATAGGCTGAAGCCTGTCGAGCGTAGGATCCGCGCCATGCCAGATTTCTTTCTCCACTCTGGTTTCTTCAGAGCGGTAGAATAGAATTGCTTTTTCGCCTTCTTGTCTAGGAGGGACATAGAACGTCCGCAGCTGTTCTACACTGTAGATATCGAGTGCATCAAGTTCTTTACGGTGTTTAAGCGGCACCATGGCGACTTGTAGACTTTTCCCTTCGTCAGCGGACGTTTGTATTGAAGGTCGAGCAGAGAATACAGCATGGACCTCATCTTCCGATTCGCTACCAAAGATCAACGTAGGAGCGGATAGTTCTGGCTTGTTGTATTGGGGCGGACCCGAATAAACTATCTCCTCTTCCTTCTCAGTATCACTCCCGAAAACAGGGATGGTAGCGTTAGCTTTGTTCTCCGGCTTGTGACACCTTTCCGTGTCTTCGAAATCCGGTAAGAAGTATTTGGCATCTTCATATTTGCGGACTTCGTTCACGGAAAACGGATTCAGTTCTCCCTCCACGGTATACTCGAGACCATCCTTAGAATACTTCATACACTGATGTTGCGTAGAAGGGATGATGTTGTACTCATGTAACCATGGTCAGCCGAGCAGAGCATTGTAGCATGTCTTGACGTCTATGACGTGGAACTTAATGTCCGTGACGAGTAGCCCAAAGCGTAGCGTTAGTATCACAGACCCAAGAGTTCTTGATGACTGGGAGTCGAATCCGAAGATGGTGATCTTGTCCCGAGCAAGGTGTTGGACGCTCATGCAGATTTCTTTTAACACCCGCACATTGAGGAGATTAACGGAGGATCCATTGTCGATCAGGATTTTGCCTATCTTTATATCGTGGCAGTATCCTGAGACATACAGGGGGCGATTGTGTTCGCATGTCCTAAGGAGAAGGTCTTCATCACCAAAAGCGACATCGGCCGTGTGCACTTCCTCCAATTCATCCTTTATCTTTTCCTCGGCCAGGAAAGCTTGGAATTGCTCCGGATCTTGCAGTGCCTTGATTAACGAGTCTCTCACCTCCTTTGATAGCAAAAGGGCGTCAAGAATGCTGAGCTGCGAGGGTAGTTTCCTCAGATGCCCTAAGAGTTGTAATCCACCTTATTTCTCTTCGGCGGGTCCTTGGTACTTAGCTCCTCCACAACTTGGTCATCTAAGACGATATCTTCAGAGACCTTTTCTTTCCCTTTATCTTTTTTATTTAAGATTCTGAGATTTTTTTCGGGCAGCGTCCGATTACGCAGCCTGATATTTTCACAGACCTTCTGCTCTTCTTCTTTTCCCGAGGTGGACTCTTTAAAGAGGTGGCTGAGAGCCAGCTCCTCGTCAGAATCGCTCCCAAATGTAAGCACTTGTGATTTCCCGGCGTTAACCATGCGACAATTGCCGGTAGTTCTGTGAAGCCCTTCGGTTGTATTTTTCCGCTCCCGACGAGTCTTGCGCTTCTTCCGCTTAAAATGTTGTCGATGAGCAACATATCCTTGCCACCATCTATCAAAAGCTTTGCACTCTTCGGTGGGGTGCGAAATCTTCCGATGATACAAGCAGTAGGAGGGGTGCATTTCTATTTCACCAGTAATGCTTCTTTCAGAGGAAGGTAGCTTCATGCCCATTGATATGGCCTTAGCAAACCTTTTCCTCGTCTTGAATTTGCTTTTGTCCGTAGTGGAGGTATTTTGCTCCAGCGGGAGCGTCTCAGCTCTTTCATCAAGTCGCTGGCGCTTGGCCCTTTCAAATATGACCGCTTCGCGTTCCCGATCAGCTTTACTTTTCAAGAAAGCTTCATTGAGGAATGCGCCAATTACTTCATCCGACGGCCCCAGAATTTTTGGTTCAGGATCTGCCCCCAGCGTTTCAGTATAAGGAGTCTCTTCATCGTCCATGAACGAATGGGAAATCACATGACAGCTCGCCACGTATTCTTCAGATTCATCAGATGAACTTTCTCCCTCATCTTCCACTTGAAAGACGCGATTGAGGAACTCTTGGAATGTAATGGGAGTCCGTGCCTTCTGGTTGTATTCCTCCAGCGCGTCAATTTGTTTTTGCAAGTCCGTGCACTTGTCGCCAGGCTTCACGGGCTTCTTTGATTTGTTTTTCTTCTTCTTTGAAGATTTCGACGGCTGGTTGTGAATGCTTGGGCCACCTCCATCGATCATTTGAGTTGGACGCGACTTCAACATTCCTTCAATGATTTGAGGTTCCAACGGGTTCTTCCACCTAATCACTGGGCATGTTTGAAGATCGTTTAGCATCCTCTTTGTCTTGGCTGATAATACAACCTCCCAAGGAGCTTCTTCAACGACAGAGCATGTTGCCCCCGGCGTATTCATCCTCTTAGAGGTGTGGGGCTGCGGGGGATTCACCTTTCATTTGTCAGATAACTTGAACTTGCCCTGTTGGTACTGGTCTTCAAGCCAATTTTTGAAGACGTAGCAATCTTCGATCGGATGACCCAGTACTCGATGATAAGGACAGTAGTTGGGCTCATTGACATCATTTGGTTGCGACGGACGTTTTGGATCCGGCAGATTTATGAGTCGGTTGCGCAACGCTAGCTCGAATAACCTTCTCGTTTTATCTTTGGAAAATGAGTAAGGACGTCATAGCCTCTCCTCAAGGGCTACGTACGGGCGTATATTATTTTGACGAACAATCGGCTTCGAGTTGCTCGGTTGTTGTTGAGCATTAGCGACAACAATCGCTTTTCCCTTCCCCTTGTCATTTCGGGAGTCCGGCTTTGGAAGAGGGGGTCTATAGCCCATCTGATCCATTTGCGCTAGCTTGCCAATCAAGGCCTGGAAGGTAGTCAGCTTGAAAAACATCATAAATTGCGAGATGGTTGCTTGAGGATCAAGGGTTCCCACAAACATACCCACCGCGGAAGCTTCTTCAATGCGCCGCTCGCACTTCGACCATAAGTTCCGCCACCGTATAGCATATTGAACCCATGTCTCGCCTGGCTTTACCCTGGCATTAATCAGTGCCGTCATCGGGGTGCGTTCACTGGCGCTTGCAAAACGCTGGGTAAATAACAGCTCCATCTCCGCGAAGGTCTTGATAGAGTCGTTCGGGAGCTCAGAGTACCACTCGAACGCCGTATCTGATAAGCTTCCAACAAACTGGCGAAGCAACAGTTTGTCATCACCGCCATTGTTGCCGCAGAGCGTCCTGAACTGAGCAACATGCTGGTGGGGATTGCCCGTCCCCTTATAGACATGGAATTTGGGAATTGTGTAGACGGGCGGGTACTTGATTTGATCGTACCAACTTGGATATGGTCGTCCTGTTTTTACGACCTGGCCGGCTGCTTCAGTCGCATGATGAACCCGTATTTGTTGGGCTATGTACTCTTCCAAGTCAGCTTTGGAGATTGTCTCCTCCTTAGCTGTTGACAGAGCTGGTGGAGGATTTGACGTCTCTCCCTTATCGTCTTCAAGGACGATCGGGGGATTTTCGGCCGGAGGATCTTGTTGGATCATCATCCCCACCATGTCTTAGAACAGGAGGCCCATACGCTTTATGTTGGCTGCTTGTTCAGCAGCCTCTTTGTCCTTCTTCTCCAATATTCGACAAAGGAATTCGGCGTCGGTTTCTTGCTCCTGGCGTTCATCCGAGGATGTTTCAGGGTTTTCTTTTCGCCCAGTAAGTGCGGCCATAGCGTTCATCATCTCTTGGAGCTTCTGTTGCTGCTCCTGCGCTTTGGTCACCGATCGCGTGAGCGGTCTATGACCAGTTGATATGCGGCTGTCCTCTTTGCCGGACGCCATGTAGACGGTATGAACTATGATGCCCCCGGACTTAGGGCGTTTAGGTTCACCACCTTTAATATTTGCCGTCGGCGTAAGGACTTTCTCGGGCCTTCTTCTCTTATGGGCCGTTGAAGTTGAGGGAGCCGTTGCTTTGGGCACCCAAGTGGTCGTCACCTTCCGCTGCTTGATCGGGGAATTTTCTTCTTGTCGACCTTTCGACTTCTTGTGTTGGTGAGAGAAATTAGGATCAATCACAGATTCTCGGACTCGTCGCCATGTCTTGTAAATCCTGGAGGACAGCGATTGAGGAGGCTGCTCCAGCTTTTCTGCTTCCACAGCGGTTTCTACCGGTGGAGGAGATCTTTTGAGCACCGCAGTCGGCGAGTTTCTGCGTACCCTGTTCAGCAGTTCAAAGCTGTTCCCGGTTGGAACAGCAGCGTTAACTTCTACCGTTGAGGCTGGCGGAGTCAGCCTAGAGGGGAAGTTGCCCCCAGTCTTCCTTATCCGGCGCCACTGGCGTCGTCGGGCGCGACGAGTCGTCGGTATTGGTTCAGAGACAGAAACAGCTTCTTCTTACCCCCTGTTCAGAGGTGGGGCTGTTGCCGGCGTCAGTCTATTGAAACTGATGTCTTTTGAGCAGCAGGAGCAGGAGTGGGAGTTGGGACGGTCAGTCTCGTAAAGACCAATCTCTTAGCAGGAGAAGCCGCCTTGATGACTTCAGGAGCAGGTTTGGCTACTCTTTTTGGAATAACCTTTTCTGGGACTGCAAGCTTCATTATGGGCCCGCAGGAGTTTTGGCCCAGTCCGAAGAAGACCGAGGCACTGGTGTTGGGCGACCCGTTGAGAGGGGCCGCAGTAACTATAAGTCGATCGAAGACCGACTTCTTAGGAGCTTCTGGTATGGGCACAGGGGTGCTGAAGCTTGTTGGTGGAAGCATGGTTCCAAAAAACAGCCCTGTGGTGGCTTGAGTAATCTGCTCCACGGCCATCGTGAACAAAGAGGCCGCTTGGGGCCCATAGGTTATGCCCCCAGTTGAGGCAGGACACGAGTTGCGGCTGCCGTTGGAGCACTTCGAACAGGTAGAGGCCATCGATGCTTGATTTCTGCGTCAGGCAAAAGACCAAATCTTAGTAACTTGAAATCCAAAGGCAACTATTAACAAACCGTGGTTCGTTCGCGAAGACGACAAACGAAGTGTGGAGTGGAAAGAGGAAAAGGTCCCACCGGGCGTGCCAGAATCTGTTCCCCTCCGAACGGCGGCCGACGACATTAGGACGTCTTGCCTGAGATTCGGGACAGATGCTATCTGGTTTTATCCGTCTACCTCTCTGAAGATGCCAAGTTGATTTATGGCACCGTGTATCGGAGGTTTAGACGGATGCAGCCGATGTAGCAGACTTCATCAGATTCCCCCTCGTTTGAAGAGTTTTTGATTGTGGGGACGCTCTTCCCTGCAGGCACAAGCCCCTGCAGTTAATTACGCTACCGCATCGCGGTAGCCACTTTCTCCTTCTCCAGAATTTCACTTTGTGTCGTGTGTGTTTTTTTTGTTTGTGGATGCCCGTGGATTGTATACGGAGACTAAGTGATGCCGTCACCCGTAGGACGTGGATTAGTCCAAATCTGTATCTACTTAGATTTGGGTTTGTTGTTTTAGTTTAAGGACACGTTAGCCATATTTAGGCTAAGATCGACTTAAACGTTTGTTAAGGATACGTTAGTCTGATTTGAGACTAAGATCGACTTAACGGGATCGATTAGATCCGACAAAAGAGCATTTGGGAGCTCTATTGTTTAGTTTAATGACGTTGCGGTCAATAAGTAGTTTAAGGACGTTGCAGTCCATATTCCAGTTTAGGGACATGGTGGTCCATATTCAGCTAAAGGACGCTTAAGTCCGTGAGTTTAAGGACCCCACAGTCCGTGTTTTAGTTTAAGGATGCTTAAGTCCGTGGGTTTAAGGACCCCACAGTCCGTGTTTTCGTTTAAGGACGCTTAAATCCGTGGGTTTAAGGACCCCACAGTCCGTATTTTAGTTTTAGGACGCTTAAGTCCGTGGGTTTAAGGACCCCACAGTCCGTATTTTAGTTTAAGGACGCTTAAGTCTGTGGGTTTAAGGACCCCACAGTCCGTATTTTAGTTTAAGGACGCTTAAGTCCGTGGGTTTAAGGACCCCACAGTCCGTATTGATGTGTGGTTGTCGGGACCCGTCACCTCTCTGACGTCATTGAAGGATTACAACGATAGGAATCAAATGAGTTCGGAGATGTACCCTCGAACCGGTTGTAAATTGATTTAAGAGAGCAGCTGTGCTCAGTCAATTTAATTTGAGGACTTACGGCCATGATTGGGCTAAGTCCAGTTGAAGAATGTTCAACACTTTTATTTGTTTTTGGCCTATTAGGCCTGTGAAAGGGCTTTGCCCATGTTTAAGTAATGCATTGCATTACTTTTGGTCTCTGTTGGACCTTTATTTGGGCTCTGCCCCTTTTAAAATAATGCATTGCATTATTTATTATTTTTTTTTTGGGCTCTGCCCATTTATAAATGATACAGAGCATCAATTTTGTTTGGGCTCTGCCCTTTTTATTGCATTGCAATTTAATTTGGCCTACTAGGCCTTTCTGATTTGGGCCTGGCCCTTTAGTAAATAATGCATTGCATTTGTCAGGCGCTTTGCGCGAATCAATGAGCGCAAGCGCTTGCGGTGATGACACGTGTCACGCAAGCGCAGTGCGCTGCGCTTGCGCTGCTGACACGTGGCGCGCTCTGGTGAGTTGCACTAATTTCAGAGAGCAAGGCTCTATTTCAAAAGCGCATAGCGCAAGTGGTTCAGATGCTGACACGTGGCACTCTCTGGTGGCCTGCGCCAACCCAAGAGCGCAACAGTGCAGTTTTGCAAGTGCAAGACACTATTTCAATAATTTAAAAATCTTTCAGATTCCACAACCAACGGTTCATAAAAAAGTGCAAAGCACTGTTTGATTTCTTGATCCAATTTAGATCAAAGAAAACAAGTTTTTCTTCTTTTCAAAGAACCAATGGTTCATAAGAAAGTGCAAGGCACTATTATTATTGAATCTATTCCCCTCCGAACGGCGGCCGACGACGTTAGGACGTCTTGCCTGAGATTCGGGGCAGATGCTATATGGTTTTATCCGTCTACCTCTCCGAAGATGCCAAGTTGATTTATGGCACCGTGTATCTGAGGTTTAGACGGATGCGGTCGATGTAGCAGACTTCATCAGATTCCCTCTCGTTTGAAGGGTTTTTGATTGTGGGGACGCTCTTCCCTGCAGGCGCAAGCCCCTGCAGTTAATTACGCTACCGCATCGCGGTAGCCACTTTCTCCTTCTCCAGAATTTCACTTCGTGTCGTGTGTTTTTTTTTGTTTGTGGATGCCCGTGGATTGTAAACGGAGACTAAGTGATGCCGTCGCCCGTAGAACGTGGATTAGTCCAAATCCGTATTTACTTAGATTTGGGTTTGGTGTTTTAGTTTAACGAAACGTTGGACATATTTAGGCTAAGATCGACTTAAACGTTTGTTAAGGATACGTTAGTCTGATTTGAGACTAAGATCGACTTAACGGGATCGTTTAGATCCGACAAAAGAGCATTTGGGAGCTCTATTGTTTAGTTTAATGACGTTGCGGTCAATAAGTAGTTTAAGGACGTTGCGGTCCATATTCCAGTTTAGGGACATGGTGGTCCATATTCAGTTTAAGGACGCTTAAGTCCGTGAGTTTAAGGACCCCACAGTCCGTGTTTTAGTTTAAGGACGCTTAAGTCCTTGGGTTTAAGGACCCCACAGTCCGTGTTATAGTTTAAGGACCCCACAGTCCGTGTTTTAGTTTAAGGACGCTTAAGTCCGTGGGTTTAAGGACCCCACAGTCCGTATTTTAGTTTAAGGACGCTTAAGTCCGTGGGTTTAAGGACCCCACAGTCCGTATTGATGTGTGGTTGTCAGGACCTGTCACCTCTCTTACGTCGTTGAAGGATTACAACGATAGGAATCAAAGGAGTTCGGAGATGTACCCTCGAACCGGTTGTAAATTGATTTAAGAGAGCAGCTGTGCTCAGTCAATTTAATTTGAAGACTTACGGCCATGATTGGGCTAAGTCCAGTTGAAAAATGTTCAACACTTTTATTTGTTTTTGGCCTATTAGGCCTGTGAAAGGGCTTTGCCCATGTTTAAGTAATGCATTGCATTACTTTTGGTCTCTGTTGGACCTTTATTTGGGCTCTGCCCCTTTTAAAATAATGCATTGCATTATTTATTATTTTGTTTGGGCTCTGCCCATTTATAAATGATACAGAGCATCAATTTTGTTTGGGCTCTGCCCTTTTTATTGTATTGCAATTTAATTTGGCCTACTAGGCCTTTCTGATTTGGGCCTGGCCCTTTAGTAAATAATGCATTGCATTTGTCAGGCGCTTTGCGCGAATCAATGAGCGCAAGCGCTTGCGGTGATGACACGTGTCACGCAAGCGCAGTGCGCTGCGCCAGTGCGCTGCGCTTGTGCTGCTGACATGTGGCGCGCTCTGGTGGGTTGCGCTAATTTCAGAGAGCAAGGCTCCATTTCAAAAGCGCATAGCGCAAGTGGTTCAGATGCTGACACGTGGCGCTCTCTGGTGGCCTGCGCCAACCCAAGAGCGCAACAGTGCAGTTTTGCAAGTGCAAGGTACTATTTCAATAATTTGAGAATCTTTCAGATTCCACAACCAATGGTTCATAAAATAGTGCAAAGCACTGTTTGATTTCTTGATCCAATTTAGATCAAAGAAAACAAGTTTTTCTACTTTTCAAAGAACCAATGGTTCATAAGAAAGTGCAAGGCACTATTATTATTGAATCTGTTCCCCTCCGAACGGCTGCCGACGACGTTAGGATGTCTTGCCTGAGATTCGGGGCAGATGCTATATGGTTTTATCCGTATACCTCTCCGAAGATGCCAAGTTGATTTATGACACCGTGTATCGGAGGTTTAGACGGATGCGGCCGATGTAGCAGACTTCATCAGATTCCCCCTCGTTTGAAGGGTTTTTGATTGTGGGGACGCTCTTCCCTGCATGCGCAAGCCCCTGCAGTTAATTACGCTACCGCATCGCGGTGGCCACTTTCTCCTTCTCCAGAATTTCACTTCGTGTCATGTGTGTTTGTTTTGTTTGTGGATGCCCGTGGATTGTATACGGAGACTAAGTGATGCCGTCGCCCGTAGGACGTGGATTAGTCCAAATCCGTATCTACTTAGATTTGGGCTTGGTGTTTTAGTTTAAGGACACGTTAGCCAAATTTAGGGTAAGATCGACTTAAACGTTTGTTAAGGATACGCTAGTCTGATTTGAGACTAAGATCGACTTAACGGGATCGTTTAGATCCGACAAAAGAGCATTTGGGAGCTCTATTGTTTAGTTTAATGACGTTGCGGTCAATAAGTAGTTTAAGGACGTTGCGGTCCATATTCCAGTTTAGGGACATGGTGGTCCATATTCAGTTTAAGGACGCTTAAGTCCGTGAGTTTAAGGACCCCACAGTCCGTGTTTTAGTTTAAGGACGCTTAAGTCCTAGGTTTAAGGACCCCACAGTCTGTGTTTTAGTTTAAGGACGCTTAAGTCCGTGGGTTTAAGGATCCCACAGTCCGTATTTTAGTTTAAGGACGCTTAAGTCCGTGGGTTTAAGGACCCCACAGTCCGTATTTTAGTTTAAGGACGCTTAAGTCCGTGGGTTTAAGGTCCCCACAGTCCGTATTTTAGTTTAAGGACGCTTAAGTCCGTGGGTTTAAGGACCCCACAGTCCGTATTGATGTGTGGTTGTCGGGACCCGTCACCTCTCTGATGTCGTTGAAGGATTACAACGATAGGAATCAAAGGAGTTCGGAGATGTACCCTCGAACCGGTTGTAAATTGATTTGAGAGAGCAGCTGTGCTCTAATTTAATTTGAGGACTTACGGCCATGATTGGGCTAAGTCCAGTTGAAGAATGTTCAACACTTTTATTTGTTTTTGGCCTATTAGGCCTGTGATAGGGCTTTGCCCATGTTTAAGTAATGCATTGCATTACTTTTGGTCTGTGTTGGACCTTTATTTGGGCTCTGCCCCTTTTAAAATAATGCATTGCATTATTTATTATTTTGTTTGGGCTCTGCCCCTTTTAAAATAATGCATTGCATTATTTATTATTTTATTTGGGCTCTGCCCATTTATAAATGATACAGAGCATCAATTTTGTTTGGGCTCTGCCCTTTTTATTGCATTGCAATTTAATTTGGCCTACTAGGCCTTTCTGATTTGGGCATGGCCCTTTAGTAAATAATGCATTGCATTTGTCAGGCGCTTTGCGCCAATCAATGAGCGCAAGCGCTTGCGGTGATGACACGTGTCTCGCAAGCGCAGTGCGCTGCGCTTGCGCTGCTGACACGTGGCGCGCTCTGGTGAGTTGCGCTAATTTCAGAGAGCAAGGCTCTATTTCAAAAGCGCATAACGCAAGTGGTTCAGATGCTGACACGCGGCGCTCTCTGGTGGCCTGCGCCAACCCAAGAGCGCAACAGTGCAGTTTTGCAAGTGCAAGGCACTATTTCAATAATTTGAGAATCTTTCAGATTCCAGAACCAATGGTTCATAAAAAAGTGCAAAGCACTGTTTGATTTCTTGATCCAATTTAGATCAAAGAAAACAAGTTTTTCTTCTTTTCAAAGAACCAATGGTTCATAAGAAAGTGTAAGGCACTATTATTATTTATTTTTCTTTTTATTGAAGATCATTGATCTTGTTCTCAGATCAATGATCTGTTCATAAGAGAATTTTCTCTTTTTTCTAAAGGTTTTTACCTTTTTTGTTCTTGAGGAATTCTCTCCAATTCTTCAGAGTTCTCAATGATGATGTTGATGATTTTGAATTAAGGTCTAGGGTCCTTTATGTAGTGCCCATAAATTTTGTTAGATTTGTTAAAGAGATCTTTCTCTGAGTGATTTGGGGAATTTTCCCCACCGTTAGATCTTTGATCCAAAGGCTTCTGTTTTACAGAAGAAAATCTTCTTGGTTTAACAAGAACAGAAAGATTTCTTTAAAATTCTAATTCTGTTTGGCGCAAATGCCCCAGCGCATGACACGTGTCGCGCAGCTGCGCTGACACGTGTCACGCAGCGCAGCGCTTACGCAAAAGCGACTGCGCTGACATATGTCGCGCAGCGCAGCGATTGCGCAACTGAAGCTTTGCTTCTTTTAATTTTGTTTTCTAATAGAGCCTTGCTCTGATTGGACGCGCTGTCTTGGGCGCTGCGCTGACGTATCAGCTTCTGATACGTGGCGCGTTGCGCGCATCGCACGGAATCTGAAGCGTTGCTTCAAAATTTGAATTTTTGAAATTCAAACAGAACCTTGCACTAATTGGGGGAAACAATCCATTTTTTCCTAAAACTAATTCTAATACTTAAACCCTTTTTATTTTTCCCTATACTAACCCAAAACCCCATTATCTATTTCTTTTATATTTTTCCATTCCTTAATCTTTGGCCGGTCCACTTCCAATTCATTCCCTTTACAATTAAATTGAACCACTAATTTTTCTCAGCCAGCCCACCCCATTTCCTTTTCCATACAAAATAATTTAGTTTCCCTTTTTAAATTAAAAACCCAGCCCAAACAATAAATTAAAACCAATAATATATATATATTTCTCCAAGCCTATTTCTAAACTAATTATATATATTTTTAAACCCTCCTCAGCCCACTTCCCTTCTTTGTAAATTTGAAATAAATAATTTCCCAATTAAACTCCTTTCCCAGCCCTTTTCCTTTTCAAGGCCATCCCACAGCCCAACACAAATAAATTTTGATTAACATTAAAAACCCCGGCCAGCCCAAGTTCCAATCTCCCTTCAGCCCGAGCCCGCCTTCACTAACCGACCCGACCCTCTTCGTTTACCCATCTTCTCCCCCAACGTTCATTTTTCCCGCTCGTTTTTTTTGTTTTCCCTCGCACGCACCAGCGTCGCTCGACCAACGTTGCCACGACCGCGCGCCTCGCGAGCTCCACAAGCGCAACCCCTCCTCGTCACCCTACCTCTCCCCCTGCTCACTTTCAATATCGCTCAAACCCACACTTCTCCTCTCTCATTCACCCAAACCTACTGCCGAGCCCTCGCCACTCCCTCCGACGACGACGACTGCGACTCTCCCCTTCTTTCCTTCCTCCTCCTCCATCAACAGAGCCTCTCCTCACCTTCTCCTCCACCACCGAGCTCTCTCAACCCACGCTGAGCTCACTGCACACCACCACAGCCACCCCCTGCACCTCGACGCCGGCGAGCCCCAACTGCCCTGAACCACCTCGTCGACACCCCTATTTCTTCAGCATCATCATCATCACTCCAAACCCGAGCCCCACTATTGTAAGTCCATATTGCGACCCCCGGTTCTTACGGGGAGGCGGAAACGGTATAAAAAACAAATTTTTATCGCAAGAGGCAACATGGACTAAACTAGGTCGGGATCGTGTCTAAACTAAACTAGCATACAAGCTAAAGAGTTTTAGCTATTCGGATGAAGGTTATACCTAAACTTGAACTCCTTCTTCTTCAAACCTTGTAGATGTTGATGGTTCTTGCCTTGTAGCCTTCTTCCGTCGAAGATGGATCCACCTCGAAGGTTCTACCTTTGGGCTCTTCCTCGATCTTTGAGTGAACTAGGGTTTCCGGTTTGCTAAACCTTGAACCCTAGGGAGAGTAGAGAGTGTCTAGGGGTTGTTTTCTTTTCAAGGTGAATGATTCTCAACACATGAGAAGGAATCACCTTGAGCTTGAGGAAGAAGAAGATGAAGAGAGGAGAGAGAAGCTAAATGAGATAATGAGCTATATTTTTCTTTCTAGCAACCATATTGCCAAAAGAAAAAGAATTATCTAAATAATAATAATTCAAATAAGAATAGTTGATGGTAATTTGGAATGACCACTATCATGCTTCTTTAAATGAAATGTAAGCATGAATCAAGGAGGATCTTTACAAAGCATGATGGTGGTCAACATTCAACCATGGTCAACAAGTCAACCATGGTCAACAAGTCAACAAAATCAACCATAACTTAATTCTCATTTAATTACTATTATTAATAGATAATTCATAAATCCATTAGGGTTTGGAAAAAGATAACTGTCAACTGTGCATACGCACCCGTTCCGAAACCCTAATGAAAATCATCTTCCTCCTCCTCAAAATAACTGTGCATACACACCTGCATTCTTGTTCCGAGGAACATGAATACTGAGAGATAAAAGCAACCCCAAAACATATACCGGTATCCGGCTCAAACCAGAGCCTGCTGGCAATATCCGTCCGGACTCCAAACGTGCACAAGTGCGCGGAGGAGAACGAACCCTGTCGCAAAACCATGCGACCTCTACTCTGTTTTGCCCAGAGGCGAATACCCTCTGTGTGGGACTCTAAAGACTCGACACTACGCTGGCAGTGGGTTTAACCACAGACCGCAAGCGGCACTAGCTGTGCGTAACGGTCCCCAGGTAGATGCCGACAAGAAGGCTGACGAGGTGAAAACCCCATCTGTACTCCTACTGAGTCTGAATGTGACAGTCTCCGTACAGTCCGGTCTGTTCGTCTGATACATCGCATGTCGGGCCTAGGGGGCGGTAAAACGTCAGTCCCCCAATAGCGGTACAAGTCGTGTCGGAGTGAAGCCCAAAACACCCTGAGATAGCACTGGAACCTACCAGTATATCTCGCTTGCCCTGGCCAGGGACTACTCGTGTAATGGCTCTCCTAGACACAGCGCAATGTCAACCCCCAATACCGGGAGAGACGAATCCTGTCTAACCGGCACTGCCTCCAAGTGCTTCGGGACTGCACCCAACCACCACCTGTTTGCACGACTCCTTTGAGCCGTGGTAGGGTAGTGATCAAAGTGCAGTGGGAACACACTCGAAGCGAAGTGCTAGTGTCAAGTCAGCGGACTAAGCTGTACTCATGTCACCTGGGAACTGATGACTGACGATAGGTATAATACCAACCTGTCAGTTCCCGACGAGTCCTGTCCAGTGTACTCGTAACCTAACGAGCACCCGTATACTATCTCTAGTACGACGTACTGATGGCTGTGGGACAGACCATCTCCCACACTGGGATGAGAAGCGCATACGCTAGTCTACTCCGGAGTATCGATGCCCTGTCTCGATAGTCCTGCGACTAGGGACCTGTATAAGGATGTGCTTATAGATTACCCAGCCCCCACTAGTGTGACTGCCATCACAACGCTGGTAATCAAGCAAAGATCCTAAGGGCTCCACTAATGCGTATAAGTGATATAGTAAAATAAACACAAGTACACATTGAAGTAGAAACAAACCAAGTAGCATACTACTATATTGAGCAAGATTGTTTATACAAGGTGAATACACCAAGCTTCCATTAAGTAATATACAAACTAGTATGATACAGTAATGGCCTCTAGGGCATATACACTAACAATCTCCCACTTGCACTAAGGCCATGTACTGGCGTATCGAAGACCTATCATCTCGATCAGCCGCTCGAACTGAGTCTGGGGTAGGGCCTTGGTGAATGGATCTGCAGTGTTCTCTTCTGAAGCAACCCTCCGAACCTCGATCTCCTTGCGATCCACGATCTCCCTGATCAGGTGATACCGCCTCAAGATGTGCCTGGATCTCTGATGGGACCTGGGTTCCTTTGCTAAAGCTATAGCCCCATTGTTGTCGTAATACAGAGGTATTGGGTCAACAATGGACGGAACCACCTGAAGTTCTTTTAAGAACTTCCTTATCCAGACAGCTTCTTTTGCGGCATCAGATGCAGCAATGTATTCCGCTTCCATAGTCGAGTCTGCAACGGTTTCCTGTTTGGAGCTCTTCCAACATACCGCCCCTCCATTGAGGGTGAAGACAAAACCCGACATGGACTTGGAATCATCCTTGTCACTCTGGAAGCTGGAGTCAGCAAAGGCCTCGATCTGGAGGTCTTTTCCGCCATACACCAAGAACATCTCCTTAGTCCTTCTCAGGTACTTGAGAATGTTCTTTACCGCTATCCAGTGTTTCTCCCCAGGGTTTGACTGATACCGGCTTACCACGCTCAGTGCATAAGCTACATCCGGTCTGGTACACAACATCGCATACATTATAGAGCCTACCGCAGAAGCATAGGGTATAATAGACATGCGATCCCTCTCCAAATCAGTCTTGGGAGACATCTCTTTAGAGAGGGTGATCCCGTGACAAGCCGGTAGGTTACCGCGCTTGGAATCTTCCATACTGAATCTTTTCACTATGGTGTCGATGTACCTGGACTGAGAAAGTCCTAATATCCTCTTGGATCTATCACGATGGATCCGGATCCCCAGGATGTATGAGGCATCACCCAGGTCTTTCATGGAGAACCTGTGTGACAAGAACCCCTTGACAGATTGTAGCATAGGAATGTCATTTCCTACTAAGAGAATGTCATCCACGTATAAAACGAGGAATACTACAGTTCTCGCTACAAATCTACTATAGATGCATGGTTCATCTGGATTTTTGATAAAGTCAAATTCCTTGACCGTCTCATCAAAACAGATGTTCCAACTCTGCGATGCCTGCTTTAGTCCATAGATGGACTTAAGCAACTTGCACACCTTTCCGCTGCTCCCACTCTGAATGAAACCCTCTGGCTGATCCATATAGACACACTCCTCTAAATTTCCATTCAGAAAAGCGGTCTTTACGTCCATCTGCCAAATCTCATAATCGTGGAAGGCAGCAATGGCAAGAAGGATCCGAATGGATTTCAGCATAGCCACTGGAGAAAAGGTTTCGTCATAGTCCAAGCCAGGTCTTTGACGGAAACCCTTTGCTACAAGTCTAGCTTTATAGGTCTCAACCTGTCCATCTACACCAATCTTCCTTTTGAAGATCCACTTGCATCCTACGGGTTTTACCCCGTCTGGAGCAATGTCTAACGTCCATACTTTGTTGGTGTATATGGACTCCATTTCGGTCCGCATTGCATCCAGCCATTTTACCGAGTCAATGCTCTGAACGGCCTGTTGGAAGCTAGTAGGCTCATCATAATCTATGATGCAATCCTCTCTATCCCCGTCTATGAGAAAACCGTAGTATCTCTCGGGCGGATGAGACTGCCTACTACTTCTGCGGAGCGGCATAGGAATGTCCTGTTCTCTCGAACTTACTGGCTCTTCCAAGCTTTCAGTAATAGCTTGTGTTTCTGGAATTTCTTCCAGTTCTATTGCGTTCCCACTTATCTGAGTTTCCAAAAACTCAGTTTCCAAGAAGCGGGCATGTTGAGAAACAAAAACCTTTTGTTCCTCAGCGGAATAGAACAGATACCCCCTGGAGTTCTTTGGGTATCCCACAAACTTGCACTGTACTGATCGTGCCTCGAGCTTGTCCGCATGCTGCTTTTTTACAAAAGCTGGACATCCCCATATCTTAAGGTACTTAAGACAGGGTTTCTTCCCACTCCACATCTGATATGGAGTGGTAGGCACAGTCTTGGTGGGAGCCTTGTTTAAGATATATGCAGCTGCTTCTAGTGCATAGCCCCAGAAAGATTGCGGTAACTCAGCCTTACTCATCATGGAACGAACCATATCCAATAGGGTTCGATTCCTCCTTTCCGATACACCGTTATGTTGCGGAGTGTATGGAGGAGTACGCTGAGAGAGAATTCCATTCTCTTTTAAATAGTCCAGGAACTCGGCACTCAAGTATTCTCCACCTCGATCCGATCTTAGAATCTTAATACTTTTGCCTGTTTGTTTTTCAACTTCATTCTTGTAATCCCGAAATTTCTCAAAGGCTTCGGATTTGTGCTTCATTAAGAAGACATGTCCATACCTAGAGAAATCGTCTGTGAAAGTAATGAAGTATGAATAACCGCTTCGCGCATGTGTAGACATTGGACCACACACGTCACTGTGTATGAGTCCCAAGAGCTCGCTCGCTCTTTCTCCGTGTCCAGTGAACGGAGTCTTTGTCATCTTTCCCATGAGACAAGATTCACAAGTGGCATAAGACTGATACTCGAACGGATCCAAGTATCCTTCTTTATGTAACTTAGTCAATCGTGTCTCATTGATGTGACCCAGTCTACAATGCCATAAGAAAGCCTGATTAATATCTGGAGACTTTCTTTTGTGTGTATTCTGGACATTGAAAATCTGTGGTTGGTTCAATACGTATATACCATTGCTCAGTGTACCTGACCCAATCAGAACTTGATTAAGGTGAATGTTTACAACATTACTTACAAACGCAAATTCATAACCTTCTTTTGAAACCAAAGATACAGAAATGATATTACAAGTTGCGTTGGGTACAAAAAAGCAATTACGCAAAACCAAAACATGCCCATCTGACATTCCCAGGTGATAGTCCCCCACGGCTTTAGCATCCATGCTAGCTCCGTTTGCAACTCTGAGGGTCATGTCACCTTCCTTCAAAAACCTACGATTTCTCAACGCCTGCAATGAATTACAGATATGAGATCCTGATCCGGTATCCAATACCCAGGAAGTAGAGTTTATAGAAAGACAGTTTTCAATAACATACACACCTGAAGCTGAAGCCGCAACCTGCTTCAGTTCCTGTGTCCTGGCTTTCCAAGCCCTGCAATCTTTCTTCCAGTGTCCACTCTTGTGACAATAGAAGCATTCCTCTTTACCCACAAGCTTCCCCGCAATCTTTGTTGCCAATTCTTTTCCCTTCGTACCCACTTTACTAACACCGCCTCTTGGTTTGGCGGGGCCTTTCCTCCTCTTTCCCTTGGCTTTCGCCTTGGACCTAGAGGAAGAAGATCCTCCTACAAACAAAGCGGGTGTTTCCCTACCCTTCTGTAGGGTGCCCTCTGCGCTCCTCAGCATGTTGAGGAGTTCTGAAAGTTCAACTTCCTTTTCTTGCAAGTTGAAATTCAGTATGAACTGGGCGTAAGTGGATGGAAGGGACTGGAGAATTATATCCGTGTAGAGTTCACTGTCCAACGTAGTCCCAAGTTCCGCGAGCTCCTCAGTGTAGCCAATCATCTTAAGCACGTGGTCCGCTACCGATGATCCGACGGCCAACTTTGTCGAAAACAACTTCTTCGACACTTCGTATCTTGCGATACGAGACTGCTCTCCATACAGTTCTTTTGTATGAAGAAATATGGATTCCAAATCCATATTCTCGTGCCTCCTCTGATGATCGTTGTCCATCGAGGCAAGTACGAGGCACCTGGCCTTCGCGCTGTCAATCTCCCAAGTCTTACGGATTTCCTTATCCGCGACGTTGGAGGTGGGACCTGGGACGGGGGGAGCTTTGGTGGTAAGAAGATACCCCAGCTTGTCGTAAGTGATTACCAACTTGACATTCCTGAGCCAATCTTTGTAGTTTGGCCCTGTCAATATGTTTTTATCTAGAAGTAACTTAAGTCCAGTCATTTCGATTTTGGTCGCTGCAGGGGGGAGAGAAGGAACACTTTAGCACGATGCTCTTGCAAGTTTAGAATGGTTTTTAATTTGTCTAAATAGGATGGCTCCCACTGTCTCTCGAATCCCTCCTCAAACCACAAAGGAAGAATTAGCCGGGATCAATCCCACCGTGCAATACTTGCTTAACCGTTCAGCCAGGCCAGTGTCGGTACTTCGAGGGAGGTTTTCCAACGCTTTCGCGAAGTTCCTTAATTAAATAACCTCTTTTCCCTGGGGGCGTAGCCCCGCTAACACCTTTCTAGGCACCTACTAGGTTTATAGCATTGATCGTCTAGTGAGAAATTTCCCGAGGAGTAGCATATACTCACAGTAGGATCGGGATCCAAATATCATCGTGTGACGAAACTGAAGGAATCCTACCAGAATCACCACACTCCAAATGGTATGCAAATCTAGCAAGTTTCAGTACTTATGAAACTCCCGATGTGGATTTTTGCCCCATGCTCTTATGACCTTGACGAAGGTCAACAAATCATAAGTCACATGTCAAGTTCTGCCCGTCATTATCCAGGTTAATTTGAGCCCACCCGTATATACCCTTGACGAAGGTCAACAAGGCAACACGACTGTCCCAAACCAACGCATCTATCTATGCTACATATGAACACCCAACAGCTACCAAACTCTATGCCTTGACGAAGGTCAACAAACATAGCTTGAATACTATTGAATATTCATACGAAACGACGGAGGGCTACGAATGGTTTTGGCGAAACCGTGAACGTAGTGAACTTGATATAATCGATGGAACGAGATAGCTTTTAGAAGGAGTGGCTCAAGCTCCGCATTTAAAAGTTAGTTTTGAAAAGAACCGAGTGGTTTTTCGAAAATGTTCCAACGATTTTAACTTGGTTTATTATCTTGCATTAGTTCTTTTAATGCGTGATATTCTTGCATTAGTACTTTTAATGCGTCCCATCATTTAAATCCTACCATTGCAGAAAACAACCAAAATATGACGTACGCTTATGCCATTCGCATTCGCCACGGGGTCCCGTCATCACTCGTTAGGTTACTTAACTAACGACAGAGCGGGGGCTGGGCTAGCGCGGCTGTAAAACATAAGCAACGCCTAAATAGAAAGCAATGATAGACATTACAGATCACAGATGAATACATTGGATATACTAGCAATCCGCAATCCTTTCGAGCCTGAAACGAAAAGCGGATAACACGGTCGCGGTGAATAGCCAATACCCCACCCAAGACCCCTACGGGTGCGGCAAACTACCCGCCAAGTACCCGGCAGTTTGTGCACCCCTCCATGGGTCTATCCTAGGAGAAAAAACAGTAAAAAGAATTATACAATGACGGCTACAACCCCGACCCGGTTGTGCGGCCAAACAAATAATAATTATTACATCAATTTACATTTACAATGAATGAAAGAAAAACAAAAGCTCATCTCACATCCAAACCCCGGCTATTCACCCGCGACAGTCCAACACATTCATATACACATTCCAATATCAAACACAGATCATGTATAACCCCGACTAATCGTCTTATAGCGATTAGCCGACGTTCAATACATGCAAGCATCACAGATATAACCATCATAGTCAAAGTGCAGTGAAGTTCGGAAAAAATACGGAATTATAGGACCCCAAAAGCAAATTTCTGTTCTGGAAAATCTGGGCACATATAATATATTTTAAAAATCCCAAAACCAACACACAAACACACTGCACGAAAAACGATGCACAGAAGACGACAAACCGCGGCGCTTCCGCGGCAGATGCCTAGCTCGTGCGGCGGAAGGGCGGCGGTTTGAACGAATTACTGTGTCGTTTTTCTTGGTTGTTCATACAAAACCCTGAGCCGAATTTACAAGTATAAAGTTTTTCATTTAGAGCAGAAAAAAATTTAACAGAAACTTAGGGTTTTGTTTTTCCGGTTTTGTGACTTTTTCGGTTCCGAACTTCGTTACACTTCACTACCAAGCTAGTTTAAGTTTAGTTAGGCTCTGATACCACTGTAAGTCCATATTGCGACCCCCGGTTCTTACGGGGAGGCGGAAACGGTATAAAAAACAAATTTTTATCGCAAGAGGCAACATGGACTAAACTAGGTCGGGATCGTGTCTAAACTAAACTAGCATACAAGCTAAAGAGTTTTAGCTACTCGGATGAAGGTTATACCTAAACTTGAACTCCTTCTTCTTCAAACCTTGTAGATGTTGATGGTTCTTGCCTTGTAGCCTTCTTCCGTCGAAGATGGATCCACCTCGAAGGTTCTACCTTTGGGCTCTTCCTCGATCTTTGAGTGAACTAGGGTTTCCGGTTTGCTAAACCTTGAACCCTAGGGAGAGTAGAGAGTGTCTAGGGGTTGTTTTCTTTTCAAGGTGAATGATTCTCAACACATGAGAAGGAATCACCTTGAGCTTGAGGAAGAAGAAGATGAAGAGAGGAGAGAGAAGCTAAATGAGATAATGAGCTATATTTTTCTTTCTAGCAAACATATTGCCAAAAGAAAAAGAATTATCTAAATAATAATAATTCAAATAAGAATAGTTGATGGTAATTTGGAATGACCACTATCATGCTTCTTTAAATGAAATGTAAGCATGAATCAAGGAGGATCTTTACAAAGCATGATGGTGGTCAACATTCAACCATGGTCAACAAGTCAACAAAATCAACCATAACTTAATTCTCATTTAATTACTATTATTAATAGATAATCCATAAATCCATTAGGGTTTGGAAAAAGATAACTGTCAACTGTGCATACGCACCCGTTCCGAAACCCTAATGAAAATCATCTTCCTCCTCCTCAAAATAACTGTGCATACACACCTGCATTCTTGTTCCGAGGAACATGAATACTGAGAGATAAAAGCAACCCCAAAACATATACCGGTATCCGGCTCAAACCAGAGCCTGCTGGCAATATCCGTCCGGACTCCAAACGTGCACAAGTGCGCGGAGGAGAACGAACCCTGTCGCAAAACCATGCGACCTCTACTCTGTTTTGCCCAGAGGCGAATACCCTCTGTGTGGGACTCTAAAGACTCAACACTACGCTGGCAGTGGGTTTAACCACAGACCGCAAGCGGCACTAGCTGTGCGTAACGGTCCCCAGGTAGATGCCGACAAGAAGGCTGACGAGGTGAAAACCCCATCTGTACTCCTACTGAGTCTGAATGTGACAGTCTCCGTACAGTCCGGTCTGTTCGTCTGATACATCGCATGTCGGGCCTAGGGGGCGGTAAAACGTCAGTCCCCCAATAGCGGTACAAGTCGTGTCGGAGTGAACCCAAAACACCCTGAGATAACACTGGAACCTACCAGTATATCTCGCTTGCCCTGGCCAGGGACTACTCGTGTAATGGCTCTCCTAGACACAGCGCGATGTCAACCCCCAATACCGGGAGAGACGAATCCTGTCTAACCGGCACTGCCTCCAAGTGCTTCGGGACTGCACCCAACCACCACCTGTTTGCACGACTCCTTTGAGCCGTGGTAGGGTAGTGATCAAAGTGCAGTGGGAACACACTCGAAGCGAAGTGCTAGTGTCAAGTCAGCGGACTAAGCTGTACTCATGTCACCTGGGAACTGATGACTGACGATAGGTATAATACCAACCTGTCAGTTCCCGACGAGTCCTGTCCAGTGTACTCGTAACCTAACGAGCACCCGTATACTATCTCTAGTACGACGTACTGATGGCTGTGGGACAGACCATCTCCCACACTGGGATGAGAAGCGCATACGCTAGTCTACTCCGGAGTATCGATGCCCTGTCTCGATAGTCCTGCGACTAGGGACCTGTATAAGGATGTGCTTATAGATTACCCAGCCCCCACTAGTGTGACTGCCATCACAACGCTGGTAATCAAGCAAAGATCCTAAGGGCTCCACTAATGCGTATAAGTGATATAGTAAAATAAACACAAGTACACATTGAAGTAGAAACAAACCAAGTAGCATACTACTATATTGAGCAAGATTGTTTATACAAGGTGAATACCCCAAGCTTCCATTAAGTAATATACAAACTAGTATGATACAGTAATGGCCTCTAGGGCATATACACTAACAACTATCTCTCTCTCTCTCTCCAAAACCCACATCTCTACCCCCACTGTGCACATCGCCGGAGCGACCACCGCCGACATCGTCGACCCCAGCACATCCCAGGAGATCGATAGAGCAACCCACCCCGCTTCCAGAAATCGCGAGACATCCCCGGACAACTCCAACGTCGAACCCAAACGCGAGCCGAGACCGTGAACCCTAGCCGCGTTGTTCGTCGCGCGTCCGTGCCATTGCCGCTGCCGTGCATCGCCAAACGTCTCCAGGCTAGTACCCTACTTGCTACATGCTAGATTATTTCCGTTACAAACTAAAATCGTATAAATTCCATGTTTACAATTCATGAAAACTCATATGACATAAGTGTTCGATGCAAGATCCAAATGAAAACCTTCATTTAATTTGACGGAACTCGATTGCATATTCTGGCCCGTGTGGCAATGAGCACTGTGTAGAAATTTTACTGGAAAATACAATTGTTACTGGCTTAAACGATCATCCCCAAATACACCCGTAAAAACTGGGAATTTCCCGCACCTGAAACTTGTTAAAATTATAATTAATTATGTACATATTGAAATGTTGCGTTCGAGTGCTCAAATCGAATCCGACTCAACGACCTGTAACCCTATGCAAGTTTTTAATTGTTTCTGTACTGAAACTATGACGAGAATTGGTTCGGAGACCGGCTCTGGACTGCAGTCCAGAGCGACTCTGGTTATTGTTTTCTGTCCCGTAATGTTTACTACCTTGCTTCCTGAACTCGTACGTTGCGGAACCCTACACCTTATTGAAGATGAATCTGTTAGCTAAATAACTCAAGTGATTTCACCCTGTTTTATCGTCGTTTACTATTTAAACTGCAATTTAAAAGATCAGGACGTATAGCAGTCCCAAACAGAACCAGAACTGATACTCTAGTGTTGAACAGTGCATAACTTCTGATGTAGAGACACGATTGAGAATCCGTATATTGCGTTGTAAACCTTATTGAAAACCCTAAATTTCATTCAACTGTAGAGATGCTAAATTCTGATCCCAACTGGGATTGAAATGCGTTACGAAACGGACTTCCGATTCTGAAACCGGATTTCCAGCAGTGAACGCTTAAAATGAATTGGCCATATCTAGTGATCTTGACACCCGATTGACGTGAAACCAAATTCTCTGGATAGATAATCAAACATACTACTCATCCCCTGTTCATTGTTTCGCTAAATTGTGCACGTATGATTTATGAAAAATTATGTAAGTGGTAAGACACCGAGTGACGACATCTTAATCATGCCTGAATTATCGTATTCTCATCATATTACATATATATTATTGCATTGGTAACCTAGTGATCATGTGCATTGCCCAGTGTTAGGTTTTAGCGTCTGATTGTGGCAAGTACGTTAGTGGTTGAGCATGAATGGATAAGTGAAAGTGACACGTACTTGTACACAATCAGTGGACCCTATTGTTTTATTGCATTGTCGACGTCTGTGGGACGTGTATAAGTGTGACTATAATTGGTATGAGACAATTATGGAAGCACTTGTATGGGTGTCACAGGTAAGGCACCAAACACAGTCCATCTATCTTGGGTATTAGTCGGTACATGCTTGATGGAGACCCTGTCTTCAGTTCTCGTGTAGCCTCGTCATGGACCGATTGGTATTTGAGTTCATGGTTGGCGTTTGATGTAGACCACGGGGTGTGGGGTAGTTTGAGTGTGAGTTCAACAAAATCTCGGGAGTCCCATGCCGGCACATATGGAGATATATGGAGAGATATATAGGGATATTACTGATTATTACCGTGCGTTTTTCGGGCCCGTGGTCCCTTGCCCTTGGGTCCTACCCCTGGCTGGGGGATACTCACGAGTGGTTGACTCTCACACTTGGACTGACGATAGGCTTAGTGACCTGTACAGTGAGACTTAGAGACTGAAAGGGATAGCGACATTGACATGCATTGCTTACTGAATCGACACACCTGACATACTATCTTACTGCTTTACTGTGCACCTGCTCTATTAGACACCCGCATTGGCTACTTCATGTTCACATCTTTACTATCTTGGTTCACTGTTATATATCCATTATTACCGTACGAGTTACCGCTTGCATCTATATATATATTGCTATCGCGTCTCTCTGACGACTTGAGTATGCATGCTCAGAGTGAGAAGTGGGTCTAGCTTGGATGAGGACCAGACGTACATCGCGGACATCTTGATCAGCTATCCAGAGCTATACTCTTTTGATCTCCATCAGGTTAGTTCTTTGTATTTGTTTTGTTTCAGTTACTGCATTTCTCATTACCTGTGCATTGTTTACTGATTACCACGTAAAGCTAGAAGCCGAAGTGTGACTACGACAGGATATTTCCTTGACCGTAGAAGCATGGCTGGCCTTATCAACCCCTCGTATTCCGTATTTTGGGAAGCGGGGCGTGACATAGAGTGAGATGCAGAACTCTTCACGGAGAATTCGGTCTCGAAAAAAATAAAATACGGTATTAAAAGAAAATAAACAAATTCTATAAAATTTAACATAAAAGAAAATATAATAAGTTTTGTTAATTTGGGTTATCACTATGTTCTAAAATATCAATCAAAGCAAGTTTTTAAAAATTAAAGTTTTTAAGAAAATACCCTCAAGTTTCCAAAAGATAGATTTTTCACTAAAATACCATAAACTTTTAAAAACTATGTTTTGACACTAAAATACCACAAAATATAAAGTACGTTTTTATGAAAAAATCTTGACATTTTAATTAACATATTTTATCAAAAAAAACACCATCGAGGTTTTAGGATGAATTAAAACCACTCGAGAAATTTTAAATGACATCTTTAACTAAAATATCTTAGAATTCAAAAGACTAGTCTATATTACGTATTTAAGTTGCATATTGGTTTGAGTGTCGTCTTCTCTCAACAGACCATAGGGTGCCTGATCAGTCGAAAATACTGCATTTTTAACACGGCAATTTCCCTATCATTTGCACTCATCTAGAAGTGTTCGGTATTCATATTGCACATATTAGCAAAATGTCTCTGAAATACCAGATTGCATGTGTTAGACTTTTAAACCGGCACTTTTAGGGAAATTGTGTGTTTTTCATGGCATTGCATCACCCTTGTATTACGCAACTCTTGTCTTGGGGTCTAATGCAGGAAATTCCAGAAGCAAAGCCCAAAAATTTGGAAAAGAGCTGATAAAAGATACGCCAACTCCAAGATGAAAGATCTGGTAATGTTAAAGAAATCCAAATAAAAATCCACACATCAGAAAGCGGCCCATATGTCAGCCCAAGTCAGCAGAAGAAAGAAGAAGCCCCAAGGCCACTAAAGGACCGCGGATCCGCGGCCCAAACCCCCTTGGCGCCGTGGATCCGCGGCCTTATTAAGAGATCATGGCTTCAATTTTTCTCACGTGGCTAATGCTAACGGCCCAAGCTTCTAGAAGACCCCAGAAGCTCCACGTGGCGCATCTAGAAGGCTCGGCGTAACAAACTATTTCTAGAAGGATCTCTTAACAAACTTTTGGAGGGAAATTCAAATTTTGTGCTAACTAACTTGTGGAGGGAAAATTCAAATTTCAATCCTAGATCTAGAATTTTGAGGTCTATATAAGAGAGCCTAAATCTAGGGTGAAGGTTGTTCAAGAATCAACATCATCTTCTACCCACAAGTTGAGTGACACGACTTGTGCCTCAAATCCCAACCCCAATTCCAATTCAACCTCAAGATCAAGATCCCGAGTGCAATTCAAGCAAGAGATCCTTCAACCTTTAGAAGCGACGCCGGATTTTAACGGAGCAAGAGATCCACGCCGATCCGCGACTCAAGGAGCCGAGCGAAGCTGAAATCGACGATCTAGTTCCTTCCTTTTGTAAATTCAAGAGAGTTGTAACGAAATTTGTCGATAAATAAAGGTGAATTTTCTATATTCTTGCTTATCTTTTAATTCAAGCATAACGATTAGATCTCAATTTGTGATTGTGTTTGTGATCATGATGTTTGAGTAATCTCCGCTCGTGTAGGAGTTGTGACGATCTTTAGATGATGAAGATTTAGATATTTTTACAATTCTTAAATCCTATAATGTTTGGAAATTCTAGTGAATCAAATGATTAATGACCTAGTTTCGAGATGATACTTTCTTGATCGTGTTCACTCGAAACTAGGGAACAACTATTGACCATTTGATTAACTAGAAACTAGAATTTGAATGCGATCCATCGAAAGGACAAAGGATGAGTTGCGAAATCCCAAATTTCCTCGCACGATCCTTAAACCTCGATGAATTTGCATCGATCTAGTATCAATTCGTTAATGGATAAGAATGAGTAATCATTAGATCTCATCACATCTATAGATCCGATCTACTCCTACGAGCCATACTTCTAATCTTGATTGTTGGTTTGAAATTATCACACATCTCAATTCTTGTTTTTAATGTTTCTTTTAGATCTAGATTTTTCTTATTCTTGATCTTCAATTACAAATCATGAATTGTTTTCTTTTCTTTTCCTTAAATTTTCAACTCATCTAATTCGGAAATTGAACGGATCTCACTTTCCCTGTGGACGATCCTCACTCGCTAACGCGCTACATCCGACACCGTTATTGATTGCGGTCAAAATATTTTTTGGTTGTGATTTCTAAATACAATTTTCTAAAAACCAACACACAATCGGAAATCGTTTTTCAATCAAAATGGCGCCGTTGCCGGGGATCGTGTGCTATTTGTTCATTTTTTGAAATTTGAGTTGAAAAGTTTATTCCATCAACATTTTTAGATCAAAACTTGCGCAAAACACTAAACGAGTTGTTGTGGTTAATTGCAAGGAAATTTGGAGCTTGTTGTGCACTTGGAAAATTATTTGAAGAATTCCAGAGGACTAAGAAAGTGATCAGGAGCTCTCTGGAAAAATTTGGTACAGTGATATCTCCAATGAACCGCGTTTCCGCGGCATAAGTCATCTCCTGCGGCGGTTCCGCAGTGGGATAAGGGGTTTGCTGTGCTATTTTTCTCAGGTAACCTCTATCTTTCTTATCTCCTTCCTAAATCTTCTCCAACTAACAATTTGTTGCAGGCTTCTTTGCAAATATCGCAGCGCCGCAAAAAGCAAAATAAATTGTGCTTGTTTTTGATTTTTGTGGTTGTTTGCATAATTAATACGGATATTAAGGGGCACGGCCAAATCCAGATTAGGTGGGGAGTTCATTACCCTTCCTAAGCCCCAAAAATCACAAACTTGCATCCGCATTACCCTCATTAATTAAAAAATATCTAGAGATGACTCTAAGGACCGTCGCGCTCAGTTAGGACAGAATAAGGCCGTGGGTAATTCATTGCTTATCTGCGTTTCTTTTTGTGGTGTTTAAGGCAAGTGTGTCGAAAGCTAGTGGTTACTTAATTAGGCCCACTACTTACGTAGTGGAGAAGCTCCCACTTACCTGGCACTTACCTGGCCACAGGAGAAACAAAGAGGCAGTGGAGGATTTTATCCTGCGACTTGTCTTTTGGAAGTTAGGAGCGGTCTAGAGATTGGACCTAGGTGACCATAAATTTTAGGGTTGCTTGTTGCATTTGTTGTGATCGCATCATATTTTTGAAAAATCCGTATCATTTTTCAAAACAAACACCGCGTTCACTTCATTTCCCCTAATTATAATTCACGCTGCCACTTGTACTAACCCTTTTTAGTGCAAGATAGTCTGGACACGGGATTCTAGTGCCCGACTTGTCCGCGTCCCCTCGATCGACTCCGAAGTCGGTATTTCTCCATTTACCTTTCTTTTACCCACCACCACACCCACACCGATGGATCAGTCTCCATCGAACCTCTTTACCGCTACTCTGCCGCCGTCCGTTGGTGCGCAAAATCCTCCCCGCATCTCTCTCCAAGAGAGGTGCTACCCTTTGCGAGGTCCTCTCTCGACCTGCTTATCCATTCCACCAGCCAACGGGGATAACTTTGAGATTAAACGCCAGTACATCAACCTTCTACCCAAATTCCACGGTCTCAAGACTGAAGACGCATACGTTTTTATCACCAAATTTGAAAACGTATGCGCAATGATGGGTACATCACAACTTTCTGTGGATGCCATGCGTCTACGACTTCTTCCATTTACCTTGTGCGATATAGCCGAGAAGTGGCTGTATAACACCACCGCACATTCCATCACAAATTGGGAAGAATTCGTTGCGGCATTCCTTAAGAACTTCTACCCTATGCAAAAGACAGCTCGAATCCGTAGCGAACTGTATCAATTCTCCCAGCTTCCGGCTGAACCATTTTCAAAATGCTTTGAACGATTCAAGGATCTTTTGGTTCAATGCCCACATCACGGCATCCCGAGATGGGATCTTTGCCGAACCATATATGAGGGCAGTAACCCTACCACTAAACAAAACCTTGAAAACATGTGTCAAGGCACCTTTATGACCAAGGATGATGGGGAAGCATAGAAATTTTTAGAAGAATTAGCTGAAAAGTCACTACAGTGGGAGACGGGAACCCAGCCATCGAGTAGGGGTGGCGTACACCAAATAGACGTGTCCATAGGTGTTCGAGCTGAGATGGCAGCAATGCAAAAGAAGCTCGACGCTATGGAACACAAATTCTTAGCAGCATCCCTAAACCCAATGTCGCTCCCCAAAACTGTTTGTGGGTGCTGTTATGATCCTTCTCACTTAACGGAAGAATGTCCATTAAACTCTCAGTTTCAAGGTCACATTAATGCTGCACTTCAGCAAAGACCTGGAAACTATCCCTCTTCTTCCTCATACAATCAGGGTTGGAGGAATCACTCGAATTTTGCTTGGAACCAATCCCAAAACACGGTTCCAAACCCGAATCAATTCCAAAGGGTTCTTCCTCCACAACAGCAACCACTTCAACTCACCCAGCACCCCTACCAGTCACAAAATTTCCAAAACCAGGTCAACACTCCTGCACCATCTAATCCTATGCAGTCGACCTATTCTGACGAATTCTCTCAAGTCGCTCAAACCATGAAATCACTCATGTCAAATTTCATGGAAGTGTCGGCCGAGGTTAGGTCTTCCGTTGGTGAGATAAAGAAAAACTCAGCGTCCCAAGCTGAGAGTATCAAAACGATGGAAGCTGAGATTGCACGACTTAAGGCCGAAATGAGTGCAAGAGAGAAAGGGAAACTCCCAGCTCAACCTTTGCCCAATCCTGGCTATTTACATCATGTGAATGCAATCACCACGTTGAGATCTGGGAGAGTGCTGGATAACCATGTTGGGGAAGAAGTTGATGATATTGAAAATCCTATCAACACCCCGGCTGAGACCTTCCCTCACACACATGCTTCTGCTTCTGATTCTTGTTCTTCTACCCCACCGCCTTCTCGCGAGCCTATTCTCCATTTCCCTCTAGGCTCTACACCTCAGCCCACCTCTTCTACTCCTCCACAGACGATCCCCACTTCTATTCTGGGATCGGGTCCACACACACTTCCTTCTCCTATGATGGACCCAGCGCTTATTGCTAAAGCACCTTATCCTAATCGGTTAAGGGCTAACACATCGAGTCCACATATGGAGAATATTATGGACATGTTTAAGCAAGTTAACATCAACATCCCTCTTTTAGATGTTATCCAACAAGTCCCCGCTTATGCGAAAACTCTTAAGGACTTGTGCACTAGAAAGAGGAAGACTCAAGTGCCCAAGAAGATATTCATGGCAAAGACAGTAGATACGGGTTTCCCCCAACAATTACCAAGGAAACGTAAGGATCCTGGATATCCTACGATTTCCATTTCTATCGGGGAGAAACACATCAACCGTGCTCTACTTGACCTTGGCGCAAGTGTTAACCTGCTTCCTTTCTCAGTCTATGAGCAACTAGGGATCGGAGAGTTGAAACCAGCCCATTGTACTCTCCAGATGGCTGACCGCTCAATCACCAAACCTAGGGGTGAACTGGAGGATGTGTTAATAAAAATCGGGGAATTCATATTCTCTGTGGATTTTATTGTACTTGATACACAGCCTGTAGAGAACCCACGGAATCAAATTCCGGTGATTTTAGGTCGCCCCTTTTTGGCCACTTCCAACGCTATCATCAACTGTCGTAATGGCTCTATGACCCTATCCTTCGGGAATAGGTCAATAGAGCTGAACATTTACAAGTTGGGAAGTGTACCCTCCGAACCTACTGCTCATGTCTGTTCTGTCGACTTAATGGATGTCGACAGCAGCGAATTTGATGATCCTCCTGATACCGATCTTGACTCTTTTCATACGTTGTTGTTTGACCCAACTATGTATCATACACATACGGACTCTTCCACCGAGATGTCCGGGTCAACAACTAACACCGACTATGAACCATTCTTAGAGTCTGAAGATCACCCCGCACTTTGTGATGACATTATTCTTCAGGGTATTGATGAAACTTTTGAGGAGATCTTCGCTGATGAACTCGCATTTCTGAATAACACGAGTGTTGATATGAATCATGTCCCAATCATTAAAATTGAACCTCCACCCCTCCTTCTGAATTGTAAAAAGAATGCGAGTAATCCATCACATTCACTGCATCGTCTCTCCAAAATGAGACGCACACACATTCTGTTCCACCACTTACCCTTTCCCCACTTCTTCTTCCACCAACCCGAGCACTGCATTGATAAAATCTTTGAATGGTTGGTGTTGATTGTCGGTCTTTGCAAAGCTTGGCATCGACCAATGGTTCTTGACCCCCTTATGTGATTTTCAAAGCTTAACATTGCATAACTCAAGTTTGGGGGGGGACAATTTTTCTGGAAAGAAAATTTTTTTAGAAAAATTTTGAGTGAAAAAAAATAAGTTTGGGGGAGGGTCTTCACTTATATATTTTGTCCCCACTAATAAATTCCTCCCAGGCTTACAGGTTTTGTAGATATAGCGGTTGGCAACAGTGATGACACTGTTGAAAACAAGTTTGGGGGAGGTTTGTGCTTAGTTTTGCATCATTTGCATATCATTTGCATAAGCACAAAACATTTCTTTAAAAACTTATAAAAATATAAAATTTTTCAAAACCCATAAAAATTCTGTGTACATATTTTTGGCTCATCATTTTTTGTATATAATTTTTCAAAACCCATTAAAACCTATAAAAATTTAAATTTTTTTCAAAATCCATAAAAATTCAAAAAATTTCAAAACTCATAAAAATTTTAAATTTTTTTTTCAAAAAATATAAAAATATTTAATATTTAAGATAATAAAAGATTAGATAGTGAATAATTACATCCATGAGATTAGAAAAATTTAAGAAAACCAAGAAAATTAGAAGTTTCCTTATACGAACTAGTAATAAGTAGTTATGAGCCGTTGTCCCAAGGGTTAGTAAGATAAAGGAAGTCACTAATCTGAGAATAAAAATAAGTCTGAAAAATAGTTTCTATTCTGGAAGCCAAACGTTTTGAACGTTGATACCCTGCTATTCGCACTTACACACGTCTTAAAGCCCGGGATAGTAGAGGATACCTTGAAATGCTCTTGTCTTAAAGCCGATGTAGGACAAAAAAAATTGAAGAAAGTGGTAAGAAAAATGGACACTGGTTTTGTTATCACCAAGGGCAATAATAAAAAAATTTATAGCGAGAGTGCCTTTTCACCTAGTGCCCTAAGGCCAACTGGTCTGGGAGTCACTGCTATACCCGAGGTGGTGCAAGACGAGGAAAATACACCAAATAAGGAAGCACATGAGTAATCGGTCGGTTAGTACCTCAAGAAGTATTAACGATCGCATGAAAGTGTGTGAGCACATCTAATTAAAAAGTACTGAGGCTGATGGGCAAGAGTATGATAGCTGTAAGTGCACGGCGGCGCCCCGGCCGTCAATCCGACGGCTAAATGCGGAAACGGTGATAAACTTTAATTTTGCGAACTTAGCAAACCGGCACCACCGCGCACTAAACAACCGGATCGGACCATTAAACTAGTTCTAGCTAATTACAAGATGGGAAGAGATATACCGAGTGATCCAAGTCCTCCGGTCTTCTCGTTGTCGTCCCGATCTCCTGCGGAAACTCCGGTCGTCGCCTCCTCGCCGGAAGGGCACCACATCGCCTGCATCTTTTACGGGCTCCCACCTCAATACCGAGGCAACTCGGGCGCAAAGTTGGCTGGCCGACGCGTCCAAGATTTGCTGTAGAATGTGTAGTGTAGAGGCTATGTCTCATTTGGGGTTTGTTGCCATTTGAAGATGATGGAGGAAACAAGATAAGAAAAATGGTGCTTGTATTTTTCCTAGCGTGAAATTGAGATCAAGAATACCACACTCTCAAGAATGAAACTCTCATCTTCTCCTCTCTCAAATGTCTTTTTAACCATATCATATGAGAATGGTGGAGGAAAAGAATACAAAACCACAACCTTAGAAGGAAGGTGAGTGTAGGAAAAGGTGGAGGGTGACCACAACCTAAACATCATTATAACAAATCCACATCAACCTCTAATCACCTCAAATCACCAAAAAGCAAGTGATGATGATAGAAAAGAATGGTATCAAAAGATGCTTTCATAATTAATACATTTGCAAGAAACTCCCTCCACAAAGTGTTATTTGCAAACTTGCAAATAACCCCCTCCATCGGAAAAGTCCGGCCGGGAAAGAACAAGGAAAACCGGCCGGAACGGAATGCAAACTGGCAACTCCAGAAAACTGGTCCCGTAATAAATTACAGGAAAGCCCCGATACTGTGCATACACACCCGCATCTGTATTCCGTCCGGATACAAATGCAATGAGACAAAATCTACACTGTACTAAACTAGGATCCGGCTTAAACCAAAGCCGGCTAGTAATATCCGTCCGATCCTGATCCGTACAATACCGCACGTATCTGATCGAACCCTGCCATATAACCATACGGCCACTAGTACAAACCGTCCGATCCTGATCCGTGCAATACCGCACGTATCTGATCAGACCCTGCCATATCTCCATACGGCCTCTACAGCGTTTCGCCCGAAAGCTTGAGTAACTGAAAGTGTGGTGGACTCTAAAGACTCGTCAATATCATGGCTGTGGATTTAACCACTAGCACGTCAGAGGTATAAGCCAATACGTGACGGGCCACCAGCTATTGACTAAAAGGGACGTCGATGAGCGAACTCATCCTGACACCCTACTGAGCCTGTCAGTGACAATATCCGTACAGTCCGGTCCGTTCGTCTATGAGCATCGCATGGCGGGCCTAGGGGGTTGGTAAAAGTTAGACCCCCAAAAGCGGTACAAGTCGTGTCGGAGTGTAGCCCAGAACACCCTGAGATACTACTGGAATACCTACCAGTAAATCTCCTGTCTTGGCCAAGGACTTCGTGTAATGGCTCTCCTAGAAACAGCGCGACCTCACCCCCAATACCGGGAGAGACGAACCCCTGAAGATCCGCTCACTGCCTCCATGTGGCTCGGGACTGTACCCAACTAAAACCTGTTTGCACGACTCCTTTGAGCCGTGGTAGGGTAGTAATCAAAGCACAGTGGGAACTCACACGAGACAAATGACGATCCCCAGGTCGATGAACTAACCTGTACACATGTCACCTGGGAACTGCTATCTGACATCAGGTATAAGACCAACTAGCATGTTCCCGGAGAGTCCTGTCCGGTGTACTCATAACCCAATGAACACCTGTATACATCTTAGGTGAACCAACTGACACCAGTGGCTTGTGAGACCAGTCACCGCCCCTCGTCGGGGTCTCGAATGTATACACTAGTCTACTCTGGAGAATCGATGCCATGTCTCGAGACTCCTACGACTATGGACCTTTTAAGGATGTGCTTATAGACTCCAGCTCTCACTTATATGATCACCCTCATACTGCTGGCAGTCAAGCAAGAATCCTAGGGGCTCTATCAACGTGCAATAGCGACATGTCAGGTCACCTAAAGCAGTACACGATGATAAAGGTAAACCAGATAGCATACTATCATCTCGAGTAAGACTATCCTACCGGGATGGGTCCTCCCTCAATCATTGCAATCACGTGCCTGTGATCCAATAATTGACTCTGAGGGCACTATCTCCAACAATCTCCCACTTGCACTCAAGGCTAATTATTGCGATGTCGCATACTCACAGCCCGTGTGATACCGAACACCCAACTCCTCTACTTGTCAGTCTCACAAAACTCGTTTGCGAAACTATTGCGTTCAAGGAATAGCCTCAGTGAGTGGATCCGTCTTGATGTTTCTTTCTATGTCTCTCTATATCTCAAGTTCGCGGAGAAAGCCATCTCCCGAAATGAGCAATACCTGTCTTAGAATGTCTGGATGTCTGATGGGACCTAGCTCATAAGTGAACTCCAAATCCAAACTTCTTAGACTGTATCGTGCTTAATCAGTATCCTGCGCCATGCCACCCTCAGTATTGCCTTGGACCACCTGTCCAAAATACTGCCCCTCGTCAGAAGGAAAACTATAACTCTGACAACCTGCTTGTCGTCCATGTCACCTTGGAAGCCTGGAATGATAACCGTCTCCCAAAGGAAAACTATAACTCTCCCAAACTATTAAGAGATCATGGCTTCAATTTTTCTCACGTGGCTAATGCTAACGGCCCAAGCTTCTAGAAGACCCCAGAAGCTCCACGTGGCGCATCTAGAAGGCTCGGCGTAACAAACTATTTCTAGAAGGATCTCTTAACAAACTTTTGGAGGGAAATTCAAATTTTGTGCTAACTAACTTGTGGAGGGAAAATTCAAATTTCAATCCTAGATCTAGAATTTTGAGGTCTATATAAGAGAGCCTAAATCTAGGGTGAAGGTTGTTCAAGAATCACCATCATCTTCTACCCACAAGTTGAGTGACACGACTTGTGCCTCAAATCCCAACCCCAATTCCAATTCAACCTCAAGATCAAGATCCCGAGTGCAATTCAAGCAAGAGAGCCTTCAACCTTTAGAAGCGACGCCGGATTTCAACGGAGCAAGAGATCCACGCCGATCCGCGACTCAAGGAGCCGAGCGAAGCCGAAATCGACGATCTAGTTCCTTCCTTTTGTAAATTCAAGAGAGTTGTAACGAAATTTGTCGATAAATAAAGGTGAATTTTCTATATTCTTGCTTCTCTTTTAATTCAAGCATAACGATTAGATCTCAATTTGTGATTGTGTTTGTGATCATAATGTTTGAGTAATCTCCGCTCATGTAGGAGTTGTGACGATCTTTAGATGATGATGATTTAGATATTTTTACAATTCTTAAATCCTATAATGTTTGGAAATTCTAGTGAATCAAATGATTAATGACCTAGTTTCGAGATGATACTTTCTTGATCGTGTTCACTCGAAACTAGGGAACAACTATTGACCATTTGATTAACTAGAAACTAGAATTTGAATGCGATCCATCGAAAGGACAAAGGATGAGTTGCGAAATCCCTAATTTCCTCGCACGATCCTTAAACCTCGATGAATTTGCATCGATCTAGTATCAATTCGTTAATGGATAAGAATGAGTAATCATTAGATCTCATCACATCTATAGATCCGATCTACTCCTACGAGCCATACTTCTAATCTTGATTGTTGGTTGGAAATTATCACACATCTCAATTCTTGTTTTTAATGTTTCTTTTAGATCTAGATTTTTCTTATTCTTGATCTTCAATTACAAATCATGAATTGTTTTCTTTTCTTTTCCTTAAATTTTCAACTCATCTAATTCGGAAATTGAACGGATCTCACTTTCCCTGTGGACGATCCGCACTCGCTAACGCGCTACATCCGACACCGTTATTGATTGCGGTCAAAATATTTTTTGGTTGTGATTTCTAAATACAATTTTCTAAAAACCAACACACAACGGAAAATCGTTTCAATCAGTGCCGAAGGCAATGATGCTCCACTTGCCTTTCCCTAAATGTAGATCGTGACTTCAAGGAAATCAAATCACTTGAACTTGAATTCTTGAGACATGAATACTTGAACCCAATATATACATTTGAACCAACTTGATTCGAACTATGAATACAATTGACATGACCTGTACTTGACAAGATTATATGAACTCAATTTTGAAACTTGATATCATATATCACCTTTTATATTCATGTATTCGATTAAGAGTAGTAACATCAATCGTAGACTAATAAATACGCGATATTGGGATAGTTCAAGTGTGAATCCAACGGAATCTCGGGAGTCCCCTTACTTCATGAATCCATATCTACTAACACAAACAATCTATCATGAGGGCCCGTATTTTCAAACCTCTGGGGTCCTACTCTTGGGTTTGGAATACTTCAATACTAGGTTAAAGTTCTGTTACTAACCCTTGATTCGGGCTCGTGATTCCTTACTCCTGGGGCTCTACCCTTGAGTTCGAGAATACTTTTGAGATTAGTTGACATTCACACTTGAACTCACGTTAGTTAGTTTACTTTTGTAGTGATCTCTTTAGGAGACATGTACATTACACTTCATGTTCACTATACTTACACTATACGACCATGCTATACTTGTTTGCCATGCTCAGGTTTGTTTACCGTTGGAAACCAGACCGAGACGCGGGGAGTGCGTCTAGCCTGAATATGGGGGCAGATTGTAACAACCCCGAAATTTCTATATCTTTGTATTATTTTTCTTTAATAAAATACGGTATTTATTTGTTTTTGGTATTTTCCGTATATTTTATTAAGCATATTATTTTATTATTTTTATTCCATATATTTTTCCTAGCTTAATTATTTTCCAAAACCCATATTTTAAAACCAAATCTTAACCCAATTTCCACTAATTAGAACCCAAATTAAATCCAGTAATCTTTTTCTAAAATAACCCAAACCCAAACTCAGCCCAAAAACCCAGAGCCATTTATATTTAAACTAAAACAAAATCAAAAACCAACTCAACTCATAGCACTAACCCTTGTGTTGGCCGTTAGTCAGGTCATGTATTTTTTTGCAATTATTTATGCATGAGCATTATTTAAATGCTAGGAATTTATTATAATCCTCCACAATAGGACATTTGTTACCCTATTCAATTTGATGTTGGGCTTATGCATATTCCTCACCTTTACTTTGGGTGTTACTATTTGCCATTAACCCAAATATTTGATTTTTACAACAGCTCTTAAGTGATTTTCCATTAATCATCATTTATATCAATACCTCTACGTTATTTCATTTTATGTTAGAAAATAAACTTCATCTTCCAGCAATTCCCAACCGAGCCTTCTCCCACTTCCAAATTTAAACTCTCTCTGCCTCTTCCTCTTCCATGCAGAAACTGCCAACTCTTTCTCTCTCTCTATCTTCAATTCTTATAATTTCTATCTCTTTCACCCTCCGTCTCTCCCCCTCTATATACCTCACCCTTTCTCACCCTCCCTCTCTACATATATTTACATACACATACAACCACACACTATCTCTTCCCTCAAAATACAAGACCCAAACAATTCCCCTACATAACCGAGCCCCCTAACCTCAATAGAGCATCCTTATCGTAGCCGCGTCACCATCATCGTCTATGCCGCCGACCATCACAAGTAGCCTCTGCATCATATCCGAGCCTCCAAACTCCTCCAAAACCAAACCATTGACCTTTGACATCCCGTTCAACGCTGTTTCAAGACATGAAACGAGGCTCCAAGGCCGGGCCTGAGTCCGTGTGATCGCCACGATCATTTCTATACCTCCAGATTTCCGTTCCGTCGACGTTTCGGTTTTGTGCGCGACCATGTTCGATGAAATACCCCAATGAGATTCCAACGTTCTAATCGTGAGTAAGTTCCCTCTCTCCATTCGATTCGATTGCGAGGTTTTTGAACTATCTGCGATGGTTCTCTCCAAGGTTTTGGGTCTTTTCTGCGATTGATCACTTCTTAATCTACTGCTTAGTAACTAATAACCCAACAATACATTTTTGTTATTACATCAAGTACAGTTTTATGGTTCTATTAGATTTAACCAAATTAACATCAAGTCCTGCTAATTTAATGTTTCGGTGATCTTATTACTGATCAAGTCATTTAAAGTTATTCTTAAGATTAGGGGGTACTCTTACTTTAGGGGGAGAATACCAAACGATTTGATCAAGAATCCTTTCTGGATTGACATTAAATTAAAGTAAAATCTACTTGATCAAACTTTATTTGATTGGTCTTACTGTTATTGCTATGTACATGCATCATGTTCCTATCTTCTTAACTTGTGGGTGGAACTTTGGCAAGACCTTTCTATGTGCAAACTTAAAATGTTCTATTGGTGATATCTAGTAGTTAGATGAACTCTTGATTTTTTTTACAATTGTTTATATCAATTTTTAGCATTTCACCATTCATTTCAATGTGGAACTCAGCTAATATCCCAACTCCTTTGCCATTATTGCCACACTAGATTTTCAGTAAAAAATCTGTAACTTTAAAAAGGTTAAAGGTTCGGTTTTTATTAAAATACCATTAATTTTACAAAAAAAAATTTATCGATATTTTTAAAACCTTTTGCAATTACGCATCTACAATCCTTGTTAGAGGACCCGTTTGTGGATGGTACGGGTTATCGCACCTCTTTGGGATAGTAGAGTGAGATGCAAAACTCCTCACGGAGAATTCGGTCTCGAAAGGAATAAAATACGGTTATAAAAGAAAATATGACTTTTTAAAACAAGTTAAAATAATTGGTTAAACTCTCAAATCATAAACTCGTATTTCTAAATAAAATAGTTTATGAAAACTAATTTTTAAATGAACGACTAAAGTTTCAAGAAAATACTATCAAGTCTCCAAAAGCATAGTTTTCGTTAAAATAGCATAAACTTTTAAAAAGCTAGGTTTTATCACTAAAATACCACTAAAACTAAAATACTTTTTTTTATAAAAACTCTTAATATTATAAATCACTCTCGAAGTTTATTTTTTTAAAACAATATTATAACATTTTTCATAAAACTCTCTCGAGAAATGCAAACAATGAAAATACAATGTAAACAACAACAATAAATATTTAAGGACTCTTGATTTATATAGGTTTAAGCGGTATCATTTTTCTTGAGCCCTAAGGAGCCGGAGAAAGTGAGTGTTTGCCTATTTAGGTTAGACAACACTGCAAATTAACGGAGTTATCAATGACAATTGTCTTGGAAAAATACACAAATCCTGCCGTCCATGAGCTGCAGTTGTCCGATTACTCCTGAACTTAAGAATTCAAGAGCTAAATCCTTTCATAAGATATTTACTCTAACCTGAATACAAATTCAATCAGGATCCAAACTTTAACATAAACTTGAACCCTTGATCATGAACCAGAACACTTGAACTTGAATACTAGAATACTATGACTTGATATGAACTTAATATGAATACCAGAACACAATGGCTGCTATTGATACCGACTTGACTTGAATTGTCACGCCCCGCTTCCCAGAGTGTGCTAAGATCGGCACGTGACAGAGCCAACCATGCTACCTGTGGTTAGGAAACATCCTTCCACAGTCACATTACGACTGTCTATAAGATATCAAGAACAGTAAAATAAAATAAACTATCTAGTACATGTCCATCTGCCAGAATAAACAAGTCAAGAAATATAAATATGCGGAAGCAATAAATCCAATAAAAGTAATATCTGGAAATACGTCCCAATTCGGGCTCACATCAGGAAATAAAACTGCGGAAAGAAAACAAAACAAAACTAAACACTAGCAAGATCCTCACTGCTCGGCCTGACGGCTGAAATACTCTTGGTCAGCCTGCGACAAAGATAGAGGAACTGGGCCATGCAAAACCCAGATGTCAGTACGTCATAATATCAAACAATAATAGGTAAACAAGATGCAACGATATTTGCAGGCATGAATATAAACGATAACATGAATATAACAAGTAACACGGGTATGAAACAATGAAGTGTATACGTGCAGGTGAAGTGCGGTAAGTAATCTAAACCGTGCTACTGGGTTATCTATTCTAAAGTTATTCGAAATCAATTGATGTACTTCTAATGTAACTCAAAGAATATGTCCCGTTACCTCCGGGACCACGGATCAAGATATATGAACCAAGAATGGTTCTGTCCCGTTACCTCCTAGGACCACGGACCAAGTTGTAAGAGTCACGAATGACTCTGTCCCGTTATCTTCCAGGACCACGGACCAAGAAGAATCATGAATGATTCTGTTCCGTTACCCTCCGGACCACGGATCAAGTAATATCCTTTTAAGTTGCAGTCGGTTACACCTTTGATTTCCCCATACCCCCAAGGTTATATGTTCAAGTCGGGTATTGATAAGCTGGAGCTAATGCCAATACAGGATCAAGCAGGTACAGGTTTGTCTATGCAGACAACATGATACGTCCGTCAGGACAACATGTCAGGATTGTCGGCATTAGAAACAGGATCAGGTAACAGGTTAGGTAGTGGTGTATCAGGTCATGACAGGTAGGGCACAAGTATCAAACGGATGCTCGTAATAAAACTATAGCAAGTATGGATGCATGATAAAAGTACGGATGCACAGTAAAACACAGATGCACAAATATCTATCAGGGATTACATCTACAACTCCATGACTACACATGATGCACATTATCAAGTATGGGGTACTAATATAATGGTAACATGATATAATATGATATGGCATACAATTAGATATATAATAAATAACACGGATACGAACGAATATCGGAAAAACGGTAAAACTATAACATAGATGTGAATTGCAATAAACATGTAATAATTTTATACATATAGATGTAAAATATAGTGTATAGCATGTATCCAGATAAACTTTCATGCGACTAGATATGTAATAAACTGTACGGATGCGAACGGGTATCCGAAAACAGTAAAAAAGTAATATGGGATGCATAACTAAACAATATGTAATATTATTATTCGCATGAATGCAAAATATAGTAGTATAGCATGTAGCAAGATAAACTTGCCCGATCGGATCTCACGATGGGATGCGTACACTGTGTCCGACGTCGGGTAAACGTCGCAATGTACACACGCGTGCACGGGGCAGGACCAGGCAAAGAAAGAAGGTGACCACGCTGGCTGGGAACGTCAACTGGGTCGCCTCTGTCGTCGCCGACCATCACGTCGTCGACTTTCCCTTCTCGTCACCTCCTTCTCCTCATCACCTCTTCTTCCTCCCCTGTCTCCTCTTTCCTACTCCCAGATCCTGAGATCATCCCCTGCACACCTCGATCCCCAATGATCAAGAACTCCGATACCCACTGCCTTACCGTCGCCCCTCGTCGCCTATCTCCCTCGTCGGCCTTGTCACCACCCTCATCACCTTTCCTCCTCCTCACCATCACCCCTAAGCCAACCCCGAGCTCCTCTTCCCTGCACTTAACATGAATACTAGAACACAATGGCTGCTATTGAGACCGACTTGACTTGAACCATGAATACAACTTGGACATTGGCATGAACTCAATCTTGCACTTGATGTATTCATGGACTCGAGAAAGGCTGGTAATTTTAACTCTAACTTAGAATACACGGGGTGTTGGGGTAGTTCAAGTGCGAATCCAACGAAATTTCAGGAGTCTCCTTAGATCATGAATCCATGTATACTAACACAAGCAAGCTATTATGAGGGTCCATGTTTCTTTGCTCCTGGATTATAGCCTGTTGAGTTTGGAATACTTCAACACTAGGTTGAAGTCCCGTTACTAATACTTGATTCGGGCCCGTGGTTCCTTACCCCTGAATTACAGCCTGTTGGGTTCGAGAACACTCTTGAGATTGGTTGACATTCACCCTTGAATTTACGTTAAATTAGTTTACCCATGTAGATACCTTTTATGACAGTTACATACACTTCATGTTCACTATACCTACACTACACGGCCATGCTTATACTATTTTACTATGTTCATGATACCTTACCAATAGAACTGCATGTTACATAAAATTGCTATGCTTATATTAAATGATATGTTTAAACATCATATCTCCTAGTCTATTACTTCATGATATCCATTTTTTCCAACTTGTCATTATACTTTTATACTTCACACCCTTTTCCTTGGGGACTTACCGAGCAAAAGTTCGCTGAAGGGCATCCACCCATCTCTTTCTTCTTTTGGATGTTCGTCAGGTGATTTAGAGATTGAGAAGATAGAAGAGATTGCATGGGATTACGACCAGACTACTACTCAAGCTTAGCTTAACTCATCTCTTCTTTCAGTTTATATATGCCACCTGTTTAGGCATTTCTGTTCTTGTATTTTCTTTTCAGTTGAACTCATGTATTGTAAATGTATTAAGTTTGAATGTAAATAAAGTTGTTGAAGTTTAAATTTCATGTTAATTTCTTGTCATCTTATATTGCTTAATTACGCTTAGCGTATTTATTCCGGGAAATGATCTTCTTGAATAAATACGTCGCGGGCCTAGTCACGTGCCTTCTTCTGTCTTTTTGGAAGCAGGGCATGACACAGATGCTATATGGAACATATCTGTCCACCTCTCTGAAAATACCAAGTTGATTTATGGTACCGTATATCGAAGCTTTAGATTGATGCAACCGTTGTAGCAGATTTTATCAGATTCCCCCTCATATGTGAGAGTTTTTTGATTGTGGGGTCACTTTTTCCTGCAGGCGCAAGCCCCTGCAGTTAATTACGTTACCACATTTCCATAACCGCTTTTTCCTGTTCCGACATTTCACTTCGTGTCGTGTGTTTTGTTTTGGTTTTGGTTGCTGTGGATTGTATACGAAGACTAATTTATGTCGTCGCCCGTAGGGCGTGGATTAACCCAAATCCGTATATTTTTAGATTTGGGTTTAGATTGATTTAAGGATCGTTAATCTGGTTTGAGATTAAGATCAGTTTATACATATGAGCATTTGGGCTCGATTATTTTAGTTTAAGGACATCACGGTCCATTATCGCCATGTTTGAGGCGAAATGTTAATTTAAGTATGTTTCGGTCCTTTATCCCCATTTTGGAGGCGATTAATTTAAGGATATTTCGGTCCAATATCGCCATGTTTGAGGCGAAATGTTAATTTAAAGACGTTTCGGTCCTTTATTACCATCTTGGAGGCAAATATTAGTTTAAGCACATTTCGGTCCAACATTTCCGTTTTGGGGACGAATGTTAGTTTAAGGACATTTCGGTCCGTTATTCATCTTGCGCGTACGTGTTTTTGTTACGTGACGAAGTGAATAATGGAGATATGGAATGTGGCCAATTTGGGGCACGATCCAATTTGAGGCACGCACGTCAATTTGGAAGTGTATCAGCGAAATAATTTGTTGGTCATCGGGACCCGCCACCTCTCTGAATACATTGAGGAATTACAACGACATGTATCAGAGGTGTGGAGAGATGTACCCATTTGAACCAAATCCTGTATTTAAGGGAAAAGGGTTGTTGTGGACCTAAGAATCGTTAGTCATATTTGAGACTAAGATTACTTTGGAACATAGGATGAATATCATTTTGGATATCATCAATAGTGATATCACTAGTCATTTTTGAGACTAAGATCAGTTTGGGAAACCATGAGCAATATGAGCTCGGTTGATTTAAAATCAAAGAGGTTTAATCTCAGGAAACTTAGCCGATTTGGGCTGAGATATAATTACTCCACAGTGTTAAGCACTGAGACATACAGTGCTCATGTGCGTTTCACGTGGGCACTGGATTAGTGCTAATCACTAGAGTTCTGTGGCACTCACGTGTGAAACACATGAGGCCCCCAAATATGGTGTGCTGCCCCTCTTTTACAGAAGGGCTAAGCATTTGATTAGATCCCTCGTGCAAAACACATGGTTGCTTTCTTTTGGGACGGCTGCCTAATTGACAAAGAAGTTCTTTTTTGCTTTTTAGGCACCCACGTGAGAATCACGTGAGGCAGCATTGGCTTTTCTTTTGCTTGTTTCCCTTTTTTAAGCACTCACGTGGGGAAACACGTGAGGCAGTTTTGGTTGTTCTTTTTATTCGTTTGAAGCACTCACGTGGGAAACATGCGAGGCTTCATAATAGTGCTAAGCACTAATGAGTCACCGAGCTATTCTTGTGATTTCTTAGAGATATCGATCTCCTGTTAATGACATTTTTAGTCATTGATGATCATCAAGATTTCGGTTTTGAGGATCTTGGATCATCATCATTTTTTTTCGAAAGAACTAAGTTCTTTATATAGGGTTAAACCCTAATTTTTGGAGGAATTAAATTCCCATATGCTCATGTTATTTCTTTTTATTTTATGACCTAGTTCTTTTTCCCTAAGTTTTGAATATGCAGAACAAAATCTTCCCGATGAGAATTAAATTCTCAATTTGTGGGCAGATTTGCTTCTGCAAATCTCAACCAGAGGAAGAACTAAGTTCTTATATGAAGGGTTAAACCCTTAGATAGGCAAAGAAGAGACACTATGATCTCTGTGTTTTTTTACCTAGGGTTTCAATGAGGCAAGTCTTCTTTTTCTTTTGAGAATTAAATTCTCTTTCTTTTTCAAGGGCTCACTGCATATTTTTTGCAGAAACTTGTGGGGAGTTCTATGTGTCTCCAGATTTAATCTCCTTGCTCCTATTTATAGGAGAAGGGAAAAAAACCAGTATGTTAAGAAAATCTCTCATTGAGAGATCATGAAGATTAATTGGTGAATTTTATTCACCGTTGGATTTTCAATCCAAAAGCTCTCTGTTTAACAGAGAAGATTTCTTGTTTGTTTTACAAGATTAAGAAATATTTTCCTATGAATATCTTGTTAATCTAACAAAATTAGGAAAATATTTTTCTAGAATAGAATTTTATTCTATCAGATGATCGGGGGTGATTTTATAATCACCGTTGGATCTTTGATCCAAGGGTCCTCTGTTTAACAGCGAAGATCTTTTTAGTTTGAGAAAAATCAAGAAAATATTTCCGACATAGAATTTAATTTTATCAGGTGGTTTGATTGGTGATATTTTATCACAATTGGATTTTAAATCCAAAATTCTCTGTTGGAGAAGAATCTTTCCGTATTAGAAAGATTAGGGAAAATATTTCCCAAATAGAATTTAATTCTATCACATAGAATTTAATTTTATCTTTCCAAAGAGTGCAGAAGGAGAACTCACGTGTTTAATATGTGACCCCTAGCATGGGTTTTAGTATACTTTATTTTCAGCGCTCATATACATATAAACTCTCACGTGTTTAATACGTAAGGCCTATTTGGGTTGCCAATTATTTAATTGCAGCGCTTATATACTTTGCATATAGGCACTTAAGTGTTTAACACGTGTGGCTCTTTTAGCCCATTTTTTTTAACTGCAGCGCTTATATGCTTTGCATATAGGCGTTCACATGTTTAACACGTGAGACTTGAATAGTGGGGAATTTCCCACTTCCCCCTTTTTTTATGAGGGAAAAAATGCCTCCCAGCGTTGTTTTCACGTGGCTTGCACGTGAGTGCAACGCTGTCCACCCTTACAACCGTTGGATTGCCTTGAGGAACAGGAAGAATAACCGCTCCCCATCATGTCTTATAAATGGGGCCTTTGGCCCCTGAGATGACCACTGTTTCTTCATCTTCCTCTTTAATTCTTTCCTTGAGAATTTAATTCCCCTCTCAGAGCTTAGCTCTCCGTTCATAGAACTTTCAGAGTTAAACTCTGCCAAACTCCTTTTTGGGTAAGGATCATGAACGACATTCATCTCTTAGGGAAACCCCCTTTTTTTCCTTTAGATTTCAAATCCATCAGCCTTCCCTTGAACCGATCTCTTAGAGATCTATAAACACCCCCTCTTTTTTTAAGAAGACTCTGGGGTCTTGAGAATCGTTAGTTCTCCTCTTAGGGTTTATACTATTACTGATCTTTGAGGATCCTTGGAATTCAATTCCTCTTTCTTCGTTTTCTCACCATGGGGGTTTCTGGGATTTAATCCCATTAATAAAGGAATTTAATTCCATATTACAGAGCTTAGCTCTGGAAGACTTGTAGACTTTTGGGAATTTTATTCCTTGGTGTTCTTGAGCATTTTTCCTTTTCAGGGTTTTAATACCCTTTTCACAAATTTGAATCTGTTGTGCATTTTAACAGAACTCGTTTTTCGAGAATGTTAAAAGTTGTTTAAACTCCATTGTTTATTTAATGAGAATCCTTTTGGATTCTCACAATGATTATCTCGTCTCATCATTGGTGAGTCGTCATTTTGATTTTGTGGGGCCTACTGGCTTTGTAGTCAGCAGTCCCATGAGACAAACTCATATATATATATTATTAATGGGTCCCCCCTTTTTAGGTACAATGACATCACTTCCCTACTTTTCTTATACACGCTCGGAGGCTGCTTTCCACAGTCACCATCAGACGAGGAAGTTATGGCGATGATTAGGGAACATGATAAAGACAATAAAAGCCTTCTCTTATGGGGAGTTTGGTATGACCATATTATCAGGGGTCGACGTAGTTTCACATGCGAAGTGCCGACAGAACCCATCCATTCAATGTCATTCACGGAACGTACTGCTTATGCGGTGGAGGCGACTAATTGGAACCTCGAGGGCCGTCTTGAGCCATCAACGACATGGATACCCAATCAACCCTTGATGGCTATCAATATTTTGGGACGCTGAATCTGCTAAGGTGAAGCTCGACCTTGGGGGCAGGTCTACAAGATAGGCATCACCCCGCGTCATCCAGTGGGCTATCTTCCCTGGGCTCGGTACATTATTTCGTCCCAACGCTCACGGCTGCAGAAAGTTAGGCTGTATCAAGCGGTGTATGCGTCACTGTTCTACTATCATGCTCCCCACATCTGGTGGGTCAAGGCCTTTTTGAATCAATGGAATCTTCCAACGTACACATTCCAGATCGCGAAGTTTCCATTTCGCTAGAGGAATTCCAGGAAATTTCGGGACTACCGATCGGGGAGAACACTATGAAAAATTATTACCCCCCGATGAGTATATATTTGCTACGGTGCCAGCGGTGCTTGAAGGCTTGACGACCGAGAATGCTATTCGACACAAGCACCCGAGTCTGATCAAAGGCTTGGGTATTTTTGAAAAACTATTTGTGGCATCGGAAGGGCAAGGTGTCACTTTTGACGTTTTCATTGCTTGCTTTCTCCATGAAGATGTCTTATCCAAGAAAGCTCCAAAATTCACAAAGGTCGAGGATCCCTTCGGATTCGGCTTGAAGAAATTGCCGACCAAAGAAGAAGACCTTCCACCATTTTACATTCCAAACTCATCGGCCGTGACCTTTGATGCAATCGCTGCCCCTGGAATAGACGAAGAAACTTTCTTTGTCGGCTTCATCAGTCTCTGTCTTAGCTGGTTCGCTATGCCGATATATCGCCATTTTATGAGAGCCTTTATCTTCTATCCTGCCCATTGCACAGCTGAAGGAGCGCGATTTGCTGTTGGCATTGCAGGACTATCACACCTATATCACGGTTTAAGTACTGCCGCCAACACTTCAAACCCGGGCGCGGACACCGTGAATTTCTCCCTCCACTACTTCACGTCATGGATTGAGATGTATGTGTTAGGCGCATTTGCTGCACACCGGCGCCCTGCTTTCTATGAAGCATATACCTTTCCACGGGTCATGAGGCTGGTCGATGATTCTGCTCCTAATCCGACTCAGTTAGGGGCTCTACGGGTATTTCTTAATCCATATTCGAATGAACGCGGGATAGTTTTCAGTGACCGGTCCTTTCTGCTCCAGTGGGGCCCGTTCAACAGTTGTTCGATTTGTCGAAGAGTGGAGCACCGGCTTTAAAGCCCAAAGAGATCATGAATTTATATTCAATAAGGCCGGGGTACTTAGTATTCCGCCTAAATAATACTGCCCTTTTCATGCGGTACAATCCGCATCGCTTCGCCCAGCAGTTGGGTTACAACCAGGGCGTCCCCCTCGAAGCCTTTTTAGTTGAGCCCACTCTCTCACTGAAGATCACTCACGACGTTATCCACCACTTCATGCGGTTGGGTACTGTAAGTCCATGCTACCCTTCCCCGGTACTTACGGGGTGGCGGAATTGGTGAAAAACGATTTTTCAAGAGGTGGTAACATGGACTCAAAATACGGATCTTTGTCAAACAACTACCTAACAACCTAATTAGAGTTTTACCTACTCGGTTAGGGGGCTATACCTTTCTTGAACTCCTTCGTCTTCAACTCTTTCCGGTGTACGGATCGGCCTCACCTCGTCGTCTCCTTACGCCGAAGATGGATCCACCTGAAAGCTTCTACCTTTGGCTTCTTCTTGGAACTTGAAGAAACTAGAACACTTGGTTTGCTAAACCTTGTGAACTAGGATGAGTAGAGAAGTGATTTGGGTTTTCTTTTATCTCTAAGGCAATGTTTCTCAACTCATGAGAGGGTGTTGCCTTGAGCTAAAGAGAGAGCAAGAGGAAGAGCAAGAGGGAGAGCTCAAGCAAGAGAGAGAAATGAAATGAGAGAATGAGCAACTCTTTTGCCATCCAAGCTCTCATAATCCAAAACCATCATAACAAAATAGTAATCAAGTATTATGTGATGGTTCAAGTCAAAATGGCTATATCATCATGCACTCATTTTGCAAAAACAAACAAGCAAGCAAAAGTCTTTGCTATGAAATGATAGCCATTGTCATGATGATGGTCAACTAGTCCAACCTATTCAACCGGTCAACAAAGTCAACAAGTCAACAAAGTCAACCCCTCAACAACCATGTCACTATAATACTTAATTAATAATATTGTTAATTATATTTCTTATTCGCATTAGGGTTTAGCCAAAAGTCAATAGTCAACAGTCAACAGTCAACAACCCCAATGAGAATCCTCTGCCTCTGTCTCTCTGTCAACTGTGCATACACACCCGCATCCGCGTTCCGAGGAACACGAATACAAACGAGATAAAACCAATCCTAAAATGTACACTAGGATCTGGCTTAAACCAAAGCCCGCTAGTGTTAACTGTCCGGACACCAAACGTGCACAAGTGCACGGATGTGACCGAACCCTGTCGCAAAACCATGCGACCTGTCGCAAAACCATGCGACCTCTACTCTTTTGCCTAAAGGCAAATAGCTTTCTGTGTGGGACTCTAAAGACTCGACACTACGCTGGCAGTGGGTTTAACCACAGACCACAAGCGGCACTAGCTGTGCTAACGGTCCCCAGGTAGATGCCGACAAGAAGACTGATGAGGTGAAACCCATCTGAACTCCTACTGAGCCTGAATGTGACAATCTCTATACAGTCCGGTCTGTTCGTCTGATACATCGCATGGCGAGCCTAGGGGACGGTAAACGTCAGTCCCCTAATAGCGGTACAAGTCGTGTCGGAGTGAAGCCCAGAACATCCTGAGATAGCACTGGAAACCTACCAGTATATCTCGCTTGCCCTGGCCAGGGACTACTCGTGTAATGACTCTCCTAGACACAGCGCGATGTCAACCCCCAACCGGGAGAGACGAATCCTGTCTAACCGTCACTGCCTCCAAGTGCTTCGGGACTGCACCCAAAAACTACCTGTTTGCACGACTCCTTTGAGCCGTGGTAGGGTAGTAATCAAAGTACAGTGGGAACACACTCGAGGCGAAGTGACAGTGTCAAGTCAGTGGACTAAGCTGTACTTATGTCACCTGGGAACTGATAACTGATGATAGGTATAGTACCAACCAACAGTTCCCGACGAGTCCTGTCCAGTGTACTCGTAACCTAACGAGCACCCGCATACTATCTCAAGTACGACGTACTGACGGCTGTGGGACAGACCGTCTCCCACACTGGGATGAGAAGCGCATACGCTAGTCTACTCCGGAGTATCGATGCCCTGTCTCGATAGTCCTACGACTAGGGACCTGCATAAGGATGTGCTTATAGATTACCCAGCCCCCACGAGTGTGACTGCCATCACAACGCTGGTAATCAAGCAAAGATCCTAAGGGCTCCACTAATGTGTATAGGTGATATACTAAAATAAACACATGTATACATTGAAGTAGAAACAAACCCAGTAGCATACTACTATATTGAGCAAGATTGTCTATACAAGGTGAATATCCCAAGCTTCTATTAAGTAATATACAAACTAATATGATACAGTAATGGCCTCTAGGGCATATACACTAACAATCTCCCACTTGCACTAAGGCCATGTACTGGCGTATCGAAGACCTATCATCTCGATCAGCCGCTCGAACTGAGTCTGGGGTAAGGCCTTTGTGAGTGGATCAGCAGTGTTATCTTCCGTAGAAACTCTCTGAACCTCGATCTCCTGGCGACCCACGATCTCCCTGATCAGGTGATACCGCCTTAAGATGTGTCTGGATTTCTGATGGGACCTGGGTTCCTTTGCTAAAGCTATAGCCCCGTTGTTGTCGCAATACAGAGGTATTGGATCAACAATGGACGGAACCACCTGAAGTTCAGTTAAGAACTTCCTTATCCAGACGGCTTCTTTTGCGGCATCTGCAGCAGCGATATATTCCGCTTCCATCGTCGAGTCAGCAATAGTTTCCTGTTTGGAACTCTTCCAACACACCACCCCTCCATTGAGGGTAAAGACATAACCCGACATGGACTTGGAATCATCCTTGTCACTCTGGAAGCTGGAGTCAGCAAAGGCCTCGATCTGGAGGTCTTTTCCACCATACACCAATAACATCTCCTTAGTCCTTCTCAGGTACTTGAGAATGTTCTTTACTGCTATCCAGTGTTTCTCCCCAGGGTTTGACTGATACCGGCTTACCACACTCAGTGCATAAGCTACATCTGGTCTGGTACACAACATCGCATACATTATAGAGCCTACCGCAGAAGCGTAGGGTATAATAGACATACGATCTCTTTCCAAATCAGTCTTGGGAGACATCTCTTTGGAAAAGGGTGATCCCGTGACAAGTCGGTAGATTACCGCGCTTGGAATCTTCCATATTGAATCTTTTCAGTATGGTGTCGATGTACCTGGACTGTGAGAGTCCCAGTATCCTCTTGGATCTGTCACGATAGATCCGGATCCCCAGAATGTATGAGGCATCACCCAGGTCTTTCATGGAGAACCTGTGTGATAAGAACCCTTTGACAGATTGTAGCATAGGAATGTCATTTCCTATTAAGAGAATGTCATCCACGTATAAAATGAGGAATACTACAGTTCTTGCTACAAATCTACTATAGATGCATGGTTCATCTGGATTTTTGATAAAGCCAAATTCTTTGACCGTCTCATCAAAACAGATGTTCCAACTCCGCGATGCTTGCTTTAGTCCGTAGATGGACTTAAGCAACTTGCACACATTTCCGCTGCTCCCACTCTGAATGAAACCCTCTGGCTGGTCCATATAAACACACTCCTCTAAATTTCCATTTAGAAAAGCGGTCTTTACGTCCATCTGCCAAATCTCATAATCGTGGAAGGCAGCAATGGAAAGAAGGATCCGAATGGATTTCAGCATAGCTACTGGAGAAAAGGTCTCGGCATAGTCCAAACCAGGTCTTTGATGAAAACCCTTTGCAACCAGTCTAGCTTTATAGGTCTCAACCTGTCCATCTACACCAATCTTCCTTTTGAAGATCCACTTGCATCCTACGGGTTTTACCCTATCTGGAGCAACATCCAACGTCTATACTTTGTTGGTGTACATGGACTCCATTTCGGTCCGCATTGCATCCAGCCATTTTACCGAGTTAACGCTCTGAATGGCCTGCTGGAAGCTAGTCAGCTCATCATAATCAATGATGCAATCTTCTCTATCCCCTTCTATGAGAAAACCGTAGTATCTCTCGGGCGGATGAGACTGCCTACTACTCCTGCGGAGTGGCGTAGGAATGCCATGATCTTTCGAACCCTCTGGTTCTACTAAGCTTTCAGTAATAGCTCGTGGTTCTGGAATTTCTTCCAGTTCTATTGCGCTCCCACTTATCAGATCTCCAAAAACTGAGTTTCCAAGAAGTGGGCATGCCGAGAAACAAAAACCTTTTGTTCCTCCTCGCAATAGAAGAAATATCCCTTGGAGTTCTTTGGATATCCCACAAACTTGCACTGTACTGAGCGTGCCTCGAGCTTGTCCGCATGCTGCTTTTTGACAAAAGCTGGACTTCCCCATGTCTTAATGTGATTAAGATAGGGTCTCTTCCCACACTACATCTGATATGGTGTAGTAGGCACAGTCTTAGTTGGAACTCGGTTCAAAAGGTATGCAGCTGATTCTAGTGCATATCCCCAGAATGATCGCGGTAACTCAGCGTTACTCATCATGGACCGTACCATATCCAATAAGGTTCGGTTCGGTCTCTCCGATACACCGTTATGTTGCGGAGTGTATGGAGGAGTAAGCTGAGAGAGAATTCCATTCTCTTTTAAGTAATCTAGGAACTCGGCACTCAAGTATTCACCATCTCGATCAGATCTTAGTGTCTTGATACTTTTGCCGGTTTGTTTTTCTACTTCATTCTTATATTCCTGGAATTTTCCAAAGGCTTCGGATTTATGTTTCATTAAGAAGACATAACCGTACCTTGAAAAGTTATCCGTAAAAGTAATGAAGTAAGAATAACCGCTTCGCGCATGTGTAGACATTGGACCGCACACGTCGCTGTGTACGAGTCCCAAGAGCTCGCTCGCTCTTACTCCGTGTCCAGTGAACGGAGTCTTTGTCATCTTTCCTTTGAGACAGGATTGACAAGTGGCATACGATTGATATTCGAATGGATCCAAATATCCTTCTGTATGTAACTTCGTCAACCTTCTCTCATTGATGTGACCCAGTCTACAATGCCATAAGCAAGTCTGATTTATTTCCGGAGACTTTCTTTTGTGTGTATTCTGGACATTGAAAATCCGTGGTTGGTTTAATATGTATATACCATTGCTTAATGTACCTGACCCAATCAGAACTTGATTGAGGTGAATGTTTACAACATTACTTACAAACGCAAATTCATAACCTTCTTTAGAAGTCAAAGATACAGAAATGATAATACAAGTTGCGTTGGGTACAAAAAAGCAATTACGTAAAACCAAAACATGTCCATCTGACATTCCCAGGTGATAGTCCCCCACGGCCTTAGCATCCATGCTAGCTCCGTTTGCAACTTTGAGGGTCATGTCCCCTGCCTTAAAAAACCTACGGTTTCTCAACGCCTGCAAAGAATTACAGATATGAGATCTTGATCCGGTATCCAATATCCAGGAAGTAGAGTTTATTGATAGACAGTTTTCAATAAAATACACACCTGAAGCTGAAGCCGCAACTTTCTTCAGATCCTGTGTTCTGCCTTTCCAAGCCCTGCAATCTTTCTTCCAGTGTCCACTCTTGTGACAGTAAAAGCATTCTTCCTTATCCACAAGCTTCCCCGCCGTCTTTGTTGCCTTTGTCTTTCCCTTCGTATCCACTTTACTAACACCGCCCCTTGGTTTGGCGGGGGCTTTTCTTCTTCTTTTCCTTGGCTTTCGCCTTGGACCTAGAAGATAAAGATCCTCTTACAAACAAAGTGGATGTTTCCCTACCTTTCTGTAGGGTGCCCTCTCCACTCCTCAGCATGTTGAGGAGTTCTGAAAGTTCAACTTCTTTTTCTTGCAAGTGGAAGTTCAGGATAAACTGGGCGTAAGTGGAAGGAAGGGACTGAAGAATCAAGTCCGTATAGAGCTCATTCTCCAATGTGGTCCCAAGGTCCGCGAGCTCCTCAATGAAGCCAATCATCTTAAGCACGTGTTCCGCTACCGATGATCCGATGGCCAACTTTGCCGAAAATAACTTCTTCGACACTTCGTATCTTGCGATACGAGATTGCTCTCCATACAGTTCTTTTGTATGGAGAAATATGGATTCGAGGTCCATATTCTCGTGCCTCCTCTGATGTTCGTTGTCCATGGAGGCAAGCACGAGGCACTTGGCCTTCGCGCAATCGATCTCCCAGGTCTTACGAATTTCCTTATCCGCGACGCTGGAGGTGGGACCTGGGACAGGGGGAGCTTTGGTGGTAAGGAGATACCCCAACTTGTTATAAGTGATTGCCATTTTGACATTCCTGAGCCAATCTTTGTAGTTTGGCCCTGTCAGTATATTTTTATCTAGTAATAACTTAAGTCCGGTCATGATGTTTGGTCGCTGCAATTAGGAGAGAGAGAAGAAACACTTTAGCATGATGCTCTTGCAAGTTTAGAGTGGTTTTTAATTTTTCTAAACAGGATGGCTCCCACTGTCTCTCGAATCCCTCCTCAAACCAAAAAGGAAGAATTAGTCAGGATCAATCTCACCGTACAATACTTGCTTAACCGTTCGGCCAGGCTGGTGTCGGTACTTCGAGGGAGGTTTTCCAACGCTTTCGCGAAGTTCCTTAATTAAATAACCTCCTTTCCCTGGGGGCGTAGCCCCGCTAACACCTTTCTAGACACCTACTTGGTTTATAGCATTGATCGTTAAGTGAGAAATTTCCCGAGGAGTAGCATATACTCACAGTAGGATCGGGATCCAAATATCATTGCGTGACAAAACTGAAGGAATCCTACCAGAATCATCACACTCCAAATGGTATGCAGTGCTAGCAAATTTCAGTTCTTTTGAAACTCCCGATGTGGATTTTTGCCCCATGCTCTTATGACCTTGACTTTGGCCAAAATATCATAAGTCACATGTCAAGTTCTACCCGTCATTCTCCAGGTTAATTTGAGTCCATCCGCACTTACCCTTGACTTTGGCCAAAATGGTAGAACGACTGCCCCAAACCAACACATCTATCTATGCTGCACATGAATACCCAATAGCTACCAATCACTATGCCTTGACTTTGGCCAACATACATAGCTTGAATACTATTGACCATCCATGTGAAACTACGGAGGGCTACGAATGGTTTTGGCGAAACCGTGAACGTAGTGAACTTGATATAATCGATGGAACAAGATAGCTTTTAAAAGGAGTGGCTTAAGCTCCGCGTTTAAAAGTTATTTTTGAAAAGAAACCGAGTGGTTTTGAAAGTGTTCCAACGACTTTTACTTGGTTTATTTTTCTTGCATTAATTCCAATGTGTCCCATCATTTAATCCTACCATTGCAGAAAACAACCAAAATATGACGTACGCTTATGCCATCCGCATTCGCCACAGGCCCCGTCATTACCCGTTAGGTTACTTAACTAACGACAGAGCGGGGGCTGGACTAGCGCGAATGCAAAACATAAGCAACGCCTAAATAATATCATACATAGATATATTGCAATGATAGCCATTTCAGATCACAGATGAATATATTGGATATACTAGGAATCCGCAATTCGTACGAGCCTGTAACGAAAAGCGGATTACACGGTCGCGATAAATAGCCAATACCCCACCCTAGACCCCTACGGGTGCGGCAAACTACCCGCCAAATATCCGAAGCGGAGCAACCTCCCTCAACGACGTGAGTAGGCCACTCGGTACTTCGAGATACCCGGTAGTTTGTGCACCCCACCTTGGGTCTATCCTAGGAGCAAAAATAGTAAAAAGAAATTATACAATGACGGCTACAACCCCGACCCGGTTGTGCGGCCAAAAATAATATTACATCAATTTACATATTACATGAATTGAAAGATAAAAGAAAACTCTCATCTCACAACCCCCCGGCTATTCATCCGCGACAATCCAATGAATTCACATACACATACCATCAACATTACAAATCACAGATATGTATAACCCCCACTAATCGACGTATAGCGATTAGCGGACGTTCAATACATATAACACATCACAGATATATACCCGTCAGCTTAAGTCTTTAGAAGTTTGATCAAAACACTGATTTTCAAGCCCCAAAAAAAAATTTTGCTTTCTGGAAAATCTGGGCTGAAAAGACATATTGTAAAAATCCCAAAACAACCCCAGAAATACACCGCAACAAAATTGTGCCACGGCCGAGTCAACTCGGCCGCGGAACCGCGGCGGGAGCATGCTCTCGCCTCGTTTCCGCGGCGACTTGACCGGTTCGTTGGACCAATTTTCTTGGGTGTTTTGTGAAAAGCCTGAGTCGATTTTTGATGTATGATTTTTCAATTTTTGAACAGAATACAGAATCGACAGAAACTTGATTTTTCGGGTTCGTTTCGTGACTGTTTCTCCGATCGAATTTCTAGTTACTTTGCTAACATGTTAGATAGTGTTTAACTAGGATCTGATACCACTGTAAGTCCATGCTACCCTTCCCCGGTACTTACGGGGTTGCGGAATTGGTGAAAAATGATTTTTCAAGAGGTGGTAACATGGACTCAAAATACGGATCTTTGTTAAACAACTACTTAACAACCTAACTAGAGTTTTACCTACTCGGTTAGGGGGCTATACCTTTCTTGAACTCTTTCGTCTTCAACTCTTTCCGGTGTACGGATCGGCCTCACCTCGTCGTCTCCTTGCGCCGAAGATGGATCCACCTGAAAGCTTCTACCTAGTTTCTTCTTTGAACTTGAAGAAACTAGAACACTTGGTTTGCTAAACCTTGTGAACTAGGATGAGTAGAGAAGTGATTTGGGTTTTCTTTTATCTCTAAGGCAATGTTTCTCAACTCATGAGAGGGTGTTGCCTTGAGCTAGAGAGAGAGAGCAAGAGGAAGAGCAAGAGGGAGAGCTCAAGCAAGAGAGAGAAATGAAATGAGAGAATGAGTAACTCTTTTGCCATCCAAGCTCTCATAATCCAAAACCATCATAACAAAATAGTAATCAAGTATTATGTGATGGTTCAAGTCAAAATGGCTATATCATTTCATGCACTCATTTTGCAAAAACAAACAAGCAAGCAAAAGTCTTTGCCATGAAATGATAGCCATTTTCATGATGATGGTCAACTAGTCCAACCTAGTCAACCGGTCAACAAAGTCAACAAGTCAACAAAGTCAACCCCTCAACAACCATGTCACTATAATACTTAATTAATATTATTGTTAATTATATTTCTTATTCTCATTAGGGTTTAGCCAAAAGTCAATAGTCAACAGTCAACAGTCAACAACCCCAATGAGAATCCTCTGCCTCTGTCTCTCTGTCAACTGTGCATACACACCCGCATCCGCGTTCCGAGGAACATGAATACAAACGAGATAAAACCAATCCCAAAATGTACACTAGGATCTGGCTTAAACCAAAGCCCGCTAGTGTTAACTGTCCGGACACCAAACGTGCACAAGTGCACGGATGTGACCCTGTCGCAAAACCATGCGACCTCTACTCTTTTGTCTAAAGGCGAATAACTTTCTGTGTGGGACTCTAAAGACTCGACACTACGCTGGCAGTGGGTTTAACCACAGACCGCAAGCGTCACTAGCTGTGCGTAACGGTCCCCAGGTAGATGCCGACAAGAAGACTGACGAGGTGAAACCCATCTGAACTCCTACTGAGCCTGAATGTGACAATCTCTATACAGTCCGGTCTGTTCGTCTGATACATCGCATGGCGGGCCTAAGGGGCGGTAAATGTCAGTACCCTAATAGCGGTACAAGTCGTGTCGGAGTGAAGCCCAGAACACCCTGAGATAGCACTGAAAACCTACCAGTATATCTCACTTGCCCTGGCCAGGGACTACTCGTGTAATGGCTCTCCTAAACACAGCGCGATGTCAACCCCCAATACCGGGAGAGACGAATCCTGTCTAACCGTCACTGCCTCCAAGTGCTTCGGGACTGCACCCAAAAACTACCTTTTTGCATGACTTCTTTGAGCCGTGGTAGGGTAGTAATCAAAGTACAGTAGGAACACACTCGAGGCGAAGTGACAGTGTCAAGTCGGCGGACTAAGCTGTACTCATGTCACCTGGGAACTGATAACTGACGATAGGTATAGTACCAACCAACAGTTCCCGACGAGTCATGTCCAGTGTACTCGTAACCTAACGAGCACCCGCATACTATCTCAAGTACGACGTACTGACGGCTGTGGGACAGACCGTCTCCCACACTGGGATGAGAAGCGCATACGCTAGTCTACTCCGGAGTATCGATGCCCTGTCTCGATAGTCCTGCGACTAGGGACCTGCATAAGGATGTGCTTATAGATTACCCAGCCCCCACGAGTGTGACTGCCATCACAACGCTGGTAATCAAGCAAAGATCCTAAGGGCTCCACTAATGTGTATAGGTGATATACTAAAATAAACACATGTACACATTGAAGTAGAAACAAACCAAGTAGCATACTACTATATTGAGCAAGATTGTCTATACAAGGTGAATATCCCAAGCTTCCATTAAGTAATATACAAACTAGTATGATACAGTAATGGCCTCTAGGGCATATACACTAACAGGTACTAGTTCCTTCTTCATGATTCCCGAGCCTGACTATCTTCCAAGGCCCGTGGTACCCTTCAAGGGCTGGTATCGCCACCGGGTTGGTCCTATCATAGCATAGGAGAGAAAGGTGCTCTTTAAATGTAAAGCCCCCGCTTCCGATCAATCTGTCAGTTCCCCGTTGCGGCCACGGTCGGCTGTTTGCCCTCCTCTGAGGGATAGCGACTCGGTGCTTATTCCTAAGGCTGCTCGGGCGAAATCAGTCACCCGCATTGCTAGTATAACGATTCGCACCAGGGCTGGGGTAGAGATTCCTGATAAAGTGCCCGCCGTCCCGTCACCAAAGGCGGATACTGAAAGCGAGGTTGGGCAATGTCACGCAAAAGCGCTGAAGGGGAGGAAGCGCCCCTCCACTTGTGTTAGCTCAGGCTCTAAAAGAAGAAAGAAATCGGTCGCCGGTCTACTTGATGCTTTTCTTGGGTCCGAGCTTCTTATTCAGGATGAACAGATGCCTCTTATTCTGGAGGAGCCGATATCTGCGCATGAACCGGACAACGATCTTCTCTTTCCTGGTTCATCTGCCGAGGAAGCCGCTCAGTTGGCCGAAGCCTTGAAGCGATCACAGGATGAAACTAAAAATGTGCGCCCCAGGAAGGGAGGCTTTCCTGCTGTTGAATACCGTGACATTGATCCGTTATTACCTAGGTTACTAATGGGTCCTCTGACGATGGAAGAAGAACGGGCTCTCAAACATCCCATCTCGGCCGTTTCTGAAGACGAGGCTGTTGTGAGGGCGGGCAGGGATTTACTTTCGATCGTAGCCCGCCGAGCGCAATTGAAAAGAAAAGTGTAGCAGCTCGAAAAGGCCATACTTCAGGCTCCCTGGCGTATTGGTATGCACATTTTTTTACGTCTCTTTTGGTAAATAATTTGTATTACCTTCACATCATATTATCTTTACAAAAATTTTGTCGGGCCTTCTGCAGCGGGCGTAATCAGCCCAGATCACATCATGTAGCCTCCAATGACGGTTTCTACTCCTCCGGCGGAGATTGATAAACCGGTCGTAAATTCTATGAATATCTTCAGTAACACACCATGGGGTGTAGAGGAGATTACCAAAACTGCCATCCCCGCCTTAGAGTCTCCGGTAACGGCTTTTATTCTTTCAGCGGAGACTGCCACACCGGCCACGGCTTTTGTGAATATTTCCAATGACACACCGAAAGATGTATAGGAGATTACTGAAACTGCCATCCCTCCGGTTCAAAGTGGATGAAGTATCGAAGGAAATTTTATAGATATCTACATTTTGTTTAATGACCCCTCCATATATCTGAACTCCTCCCTTTTTTCAAGAATTGCGGGAGTTGGCGTCTTCCATTGTACACCTTTCTCCGGAGAAAACCTTCCAGCGTTTACTTGGCATGGCGGCCCCGCAAGTTATACCTCCACAGAGCATAGTCCTTTCCTCTGGCTAAGGTTGGCAATTCTTTGCCTTTCCGTTTTATATTTTCATAATGATGCTGATGTACCCCCTTTATTTTAAACCACATTCTTAGAGGCTGACGACGAAGTTGAAGTTCTCGATGGGCCTGGGGATCTCTCAAATCCGCCTTCTATGGCCGTGGGTAAGTGACCCTTTAGCATTGGCATTCTTTTACTTATTCTACATTTGGAAATACGACTAACCACATATATATTTTCACAGCTTTTCCCACCCTGACTCCATTAGAGTCCCGGATTTCCATGCCGCCAGGCCCTTACGCCCGACGCGTGTCTGAGAGGATGGCAAAACAGAGCATTCATTCCCTTGCGACTCTTATAGAAAATCTTTGCGTTGGCACTTCCGTTACGGTCGAAGAATTCGCTGTTGAAGCAAATACTTCTTTGTCTGTTCTTGCCACCTATCATGACGAGGCGCTGGTGCGTACTTGGGTTGAGTATTGCCGTCAAGTGGAGGCCTCTCTATATGGGGTTGAATGCATATGCCTTCCCTCTGATATCTTGTCCTTAAAGGCCAACTTGCGTGGATGGATCAATCGGAATTAGCTTCAAAGGCTTTAAGGGAACTTCAAGCCTAGCTCACCACGAAGACTACTCGAGCTTATGAACTTTGGCAGGTCCTTCAGGAGGCCATTACGGAGGTGGCGACTCTCGATAAAGCCGTCATTTTCACACGTGAGATGGTCGAGGCCTACAAGATTTCCGAGAAAGAGCTTGAGAGTCTATTTTCTTTATACCAAAATCAACAGGCACAGGCAGGGACTCAGCTCTCGGCGTTGATAGAGCTTGAAGCGGAAGTCTGGCGGAAGAATGACGATCTTGCTGGCTTATTGAACCGCCCATCAGTTTAGAAATTTTTTGTCGATGAATATTTTCTTCTCTTTTTTTGTATCTTGTATTCATTTTGATTTATGAATAAAAGACATTTCATTTCATACTTGTGCCTCTCCATCTTTTGATGTCTTGAATCGGCATAAAGTAGTTTATGTACTCATTTCGGAGTTTGTAGTTTATTCACTCATTTCGGAGTCTCTAGTTTATGTACTCATTTTGGAGTCTCTAGTTTATGTACTCATTTCAGAGTTTGTAGTTTATTCATTCATTTCAGAGTCTCTAGTTTATGTACTCATTTCGGAGTTTATTTAGTTTACCTCCCTTAGATTTACAGGCAAACTTGTCCTAACATTATATGTAGATATCCTCCATTCTTTATGACATAGGTCTGTTAGGTTTTGTGGTGCTAGGGTTTTGGTCCGTGGTACCGTCGCGTTGGCTGATGTCTTTCTCGATATGCGATCTTTAAGCCATTGTTCGAGTAGCCCCACGACTGCCGTGTCTCTGATCCCTTCGGGGGTTGGACAAGACGTCTTCAAGTAATCTCCTTAGGTTATATTACCGTCGGAAGAGCAAGCATTAGGAATTTGCTATGTTGCTTTTTACTTGAGGTTAGGCTCAATTTGGAGCCTCGATGAGTCATAACCACTCCACACTGGTATGGAATGATCTCCGATAATTTTTTAAGCTTTATATGAGTCGCCTTCAAGACCCGAAGCTGGGAATATGCTATTGCTTAATTTTTTGTTTTGACGATATTGCACGATTCTTTGCTGAAGTAAGGTAGACATCTGTAAGACTTCTATGCTGTATGTATCGCAGTTGAAGTCCGAAACTAGGAATATGCCATTGCTCCAATTTCGTTTGATAACTGCATCCTATTGAAATGAGGGGGAACGTCGGGATGGTCTCTAGGTCGTATATGCGCCGTCGAGACTTGGAGTTAGGATTTTGCCGTTACTCCATTTTTTTGTTTCGACCCTTGGGTCTTTTGTTGACGTTGTGTCTGCACCCTGTCGGAATGAGAAGATACATCGGGGTCGTCTTCAGGTTGTGTATGGACCGTCAAGACTTGGAGCTAGGGTTTTGCCGTGACTCCACTTTTGATTTGACCCTTGGGTCTTTGTTGACACCGTGTCTGCATCCCGTCGGAATGAGAAGGTACGTCGGGGTAGTCTTTAGGTTGTGTATGGACCGTCAAGACTTGGAGCTAGGGTTTTGCCGTGATTCCACTTTTGATTTGACCCTTATGTCTTTGTTGACGTCGTGTCTGCATCCTGTCGGATTGAGAAGGTACGTCGGGGTAGTCTTTAGGTTGTAGATGTTGCCATCAAGATCTGGCTCTCCCTTTAACGGAGCCTGGTGGGAAAATATGGTTCCCTTTCTTTCATTTATGCCCATGAATCGTATACAAGAGTCAATATGGACATACTTGGAGGGCAGAGGAAATTTTATTTTATTTTTTTTATTTTTATTTCCGCGATGCTCTATCTTTTTAGTTTTTCATATCGCGAAAGTTGCGATTGCCCAATCATTTCGGTTTTTTTATCCGCGGTGCCCAATCATTTCGGCTATTTTTTTTTATCTTTACTCGCTGCTTTTTATTGTGAGTTGCCCAAACATTTCGGCTATTTTTATATGTATATTTTTTTTGCTCGCTGATTTTTATTGCGAGTTGCCCCATCATTTCAGCTATTTCATATGCATTTTTTTACTCGGTGCTATTTTTATTACGAGTTTGGAATCTGATACCAATCTTGGCATCAACATCGCTATGAATGGAATGTTGTCAAGAGCGAATCATCATTTGTCGTGAAAGGACTTAGAGTTTGACACCTGTTTAGGCATCAACATCGCTACAACTGGAATGTTTCCAGGAGTGAATCATCATTTTCCTTGAGAGGACTTGGAGTTTGACACCTGTTTAGGTATCAGCATCGCTACAACTGGGATATTGCCAGGAGAGAATCATAATTTGCCTTTGTTGATTTGAATCAAAGTGGCTTAGTAAACAGGGTTAGGATCCTGTCGACTAAGGCTTTTTGATTTTATGAGCCGTAAGAGTCTCATAAAGGTATTTCTCCTTATAAGTTGTGAGGATCTCGTAGGCTTATTATCTCCTTAGAAATCGTGGGAATTCCTAAGTATGTGTTCTCTTATAAGTCGTAAGGATCTTATAAGAGTATTTTCTCCTTATAAGTCGAGAGGACTTACAAGTGTCGTCACCATATGAGGACATTTCTCTTCATTGGTGGAACTTTGCGGGGAAATCGTTTATTTGTGCCCATGGATTGTATACAAGGGCCAATATTGGACCGTCTGTAGGGAAACTTGGGGGATATGACGGCTTAAGAACAGGTTTAGATCCCTGTAGCTTAAGGCTTTTGAATCTTATGAGTCATGAGGGTCTCATAGGGGGAGTTCTCCTTACTAATCGAGAGGATCTTGTAAGTGTAAATTTTTTTTACGAGATTGCGCCTTTCCGGGTTTTCACAAGCTCGATGGTAATCCTGTTGTTTTTACTCACGGCGCCCTTTCGGGTTTTCATCCGTGCCCATTTTGCTTATGGATATACCATTTTTTATGAGATTGCGCCCTTCCGGGTTTTCACAAGCTCGCCGGTAATCCTGCTGTTCTTACTCACGGTGCCCTTTCGGGTTTTTGTCTGTGCCCATTTTGCTTGTGGACATACCGTTTTTTACGAGATTGTTCCCTTTCGGGTTTTCACAAGCTCGCCGGTAATCCTGCTGTTTTTACTCACGGTGCCCTTTCGGGTTTTCATCCGTGCCCATTTTTCTTGTGGACATACCATTTTTTAAATTTTTTTTAATGACCCATCTATTTGCCAGTGGGACTTGAGGGTGACTTCACCCCTGGAGTAGTTGTGTAGCCAGTGGGACTTGAGTTGCAGTCTTCACCGTTGGGGCTTCGATTGCAGCATATCACCATTTTGTGGGCGATGTGCTAGTTTAGGGACATCTCGGTCCATTATCGCCATGTTTAAGGAAATTTTTTACTTTTCAAGACTTCTCGGTCCACTGTCGCCATGTTTGAGGCGAATTTTTAGTTTAAGGACATTTCGGTCCGGTGTCGCCATGTTTGAGGCGAATGCCTAGTTTAAGGACTTCTTGGTCCGTTGTTGCCATGTTTGAGGCGCCGTTTAGTTTAAGGACATCTCGATCCGTCATTCCCCTTTTGGGGATGGGTATTAGTTTAGGGACATCTCGGTCCATTATCGCCATGTTTGAGAAGTTTTCTTGAACAATACTTTCAGAGTTTTGACTCAGGAAGATACCGAGCGGACACAAGCGTCGTCATCTATCATTGAGCTTAATCATGACTCATCAAACATAGTATTTCATGAGGAATCGGCTGTTTATTGGCCGGAAAGGTCTTTCTCCATGCATATCCATGAGCAGGTAGGCTCCACCTTGGTAGATTTTGTCTATGATGTACGAGCCTTCATAGTCCGACTCGAATTTCCTCCGTTCTGCACGATTGGGGATCATTGGTCTTTTGACGACTAGCATGAGCTCGCCTTGGCGGAATGTTCTCAGCCTAGCCAGTCTTTCGTATGACCGTGTCATCCTTGGCTTATAAGTCTTCAGGTTTTGCTGTGCTATAAAGCGGGTTTCGTTGAGGGCATAGAGCTCCTCAAACCGAAGATGAACATTTTCTTCATCTGTCAACTCATATCGAACCGCTACTCCAAAGAGGGGAGTTCTATTTTCAGGGGAAGCACTGCTTCCATGCCGAATACCAACGCATATGGTGTTGTATTCGTCACCGTTTTGAATGTTGTTCAGTATGCCCAGAGAGCTTCATGCAACCTTTCATGCCAGTCTCTCTTGTTTCTGGTCACCGTTTTCTTTATAATTTTCGTTAAGGTCTTGTTGAAAGGTTCAGCTAGACCGTTGGCCCGAGGATTATAGATTGAAGAGTATCTCCAATCTATTTTATGCTATTATGCAAAGCGACCGATTTTATGACTTCTATAAACTGGTCCATTATCCGAGATAATTCGTCGCGGAGTGCCAAACCGGTAGATGACATGGGTTCTGAAGAAATGGTGGATATTCCCCGTCTTCACCTCCCTTAGTGGTACTGCTTCTGCCCACTTAAAAATGTAATCGTTCGTTGCCAGTATGAACCGATGTCCTTTGGATAATGCTGGTTCAATGGGGCCGATTATATCGGTTTCCCACATTTCGAATGGCCAGCTAGCTACCGTTGGGTGTAGCAGATTTGGATGCTGGTGGATGAAGTCCCCGTGAATTTGGCATGAGTGACATTGCTTCGTATATTCGAGGCAGTCCTGAATCATTGTGGGCCAATAATAACCCATTCTTTTGATCTTCAGCTTCATTTTTGGCCTAGCTTGATGAGAACCGCAGAGTCTGTCGTGAGTTTCTTGGATGACTTTCATCGCTTCTTCTGGTCTCAGGCAACTTAGCCACAGACAGTCGAACGATCTCTTATATAGTGTATCATTGACGAAGGCGAAAGACAGAGCTCGTTTCATGAGCTGATGTCGAGATGACGCGTTTTTGGGCGTTCGTTGGGATTTGAAGTAGTCTATGAAGACTTCCCTCCAATCCTTGACCTTTCCTTCGTCCTCTATTTGGAGGGCTACTTGTTTGGTCATTTCTTTTCCTTCGGATGGCTCTGTCAAGTCCCCCGAAGATATTTCTGTCGGCGCGAGGATCCTGCGGCTTTACATGATGATCTTTACGTCATTGAGATTTTCGTCGGCCAGTTCCTTAGACAAATTTGGCCAACTCATCCGCCTTGCTATTTTCTGCACGCGGTATACTCTCTAGGATGTAAGAGGGGATTTGTGTCAACAGTTTTTGCACTCTTTCGCCATACTTTATTAGCTCCGGCTTGCATGTCTGATAGTCGCCATTTACTTGGTTAACGATCAGCTGGGAGTCTCCATATATAAGGAGGTCTTTGATTCCCATGTCGACAACGATCTCGAGACCTGCTGTCAAAACTTCATATTCAGCTTCATTATTAGTCCTTGGCTCCGTTAAGGAAAGGGCGTAACACATTATCCCTCCTCGTGGAGTCACGAAGATAAGGCCCACTCCGGTTTTGATTATGGGGGTGTTTTGCTTTCGCCTCTTCATGGAAGATACTCCATCCAAGTAGAGTTCCCATCAGGAATCATTTTCTTCCTTCTCTCCTTCGATGGTGTCGAACACATGTTCATCTGGCAACTCACAATTTAAGGGGGAGTCGGCTGGTATCGGATACTCGGCGAGAAAGTCGGCGATGGCCTGGCCTTTCAGTGCTTTGAGAGCTTGATACATTATCGAGAACTCCATCAGGAGGAGGGCCCATTTGGCAAGCCTTCCTGTTAATATGGCACTTGATATCAGATATTTGAGTGGATCCATATTTGATATGAGATGGACCTTATGTGCCAAGGCATAATGCCCAAGTTTCGTTATCGCGAAGATCAGTGCCAGGCAATGCTTTCGATGGGAGAGTAGTTGTTTTTTTCCCCAGGAGAACTCGACTCAAATAGTACAAAGCTCTCTCCTTTCCCTGTTCGTTCTCTTGTGCCCATAGTGCGCTTAGAGAACCCTCAAGATCCGTTGTATATAGGATTAGGGGTTTTTCCTTAACCGGAGTGGTCAATACCGGCGGATTTTGCAGGTATTGCTTGATTTCTTTTAGTGCATTTTGGCACTTTTGATCCCAGAGGAACGGGGTCCCCTTCTTCATCAAATGACGTATGGACGGCATTTGACGGAGAGGTTGGTGATCAGTCAAAAATATTGCATTTTTAACACATCAATTTCCCTACTCTTTGTAATCATTTAAAGGTGTTTGGTATAAATATAACACATATTAGCAACTCGTCTGCAAAATATCAAATAACATGTGTTATACATTATACCCGGCATTATGAGGTAAATTGTGTGTTTATTACTACACGCATGATCTTTTGTATATCAACACTTGTCTCGAGATTGTGTGCAGGAAATTCTCCAGGTAAAAGAGCCGGAACTGCTAAAAGCGCTGATAAAATACATCAAGTCCAAGACTTATGATCTGGCAGTAAATAAGAAAGTATAAAAATATTCCAGACATCAGGAAAGTGCCATAAAGCCAATACAGATCAGCACAGATATTTTCATGCAACAACTCCACCACTTGGCCGCGGATCCGCGGCCGAGTTGGCCGATCCGCCGCAGATCCGCGGTCTACTTGACACGTCATCAAATCAGATTGTCTCCAGAAGCTTCTTCTTAACGGCCTCGCTTCTTCAGGACGCTTAAATTACCACGTGGCTTCTTCCAGAAGGCTCTGCATAACAAACTCACTCTAGAATATTCCTTGTAACAACCTTCCTCTAGAATATTCCCTCTAACAACCTCATTCTAGAAGGCTCTCTCTAACAACCAAGCTTTGGAGGGAAGATTCAAATAAGTGGTTATAAAAGGAGATCTAAACCTATGGTTCGTTATTGTTGATGAGTTGAGTAGTTGTTGAATAAGTTGTTAATTAATTAGGGTTGAACATTGAACCAAATTTGCACAAGTTGAGTGACACAACTTGATACCAAAACCCTAGCCCAAATCCAAATCCAAAGCCAAATCAAGATCATTTTGAGAAGCAAATCAAGCGAGCCATCAACGATCCTTTATTCGCGAAGCCAATCTTCATCAAGAGCGCGAGATCCACGACGATCCAAGTCTCACGGAGATCGAGTGGAGCGAGCTTCGACGGAATCTAGTTACCTCTTCAAAAGGAGCGATCAAGAGCAACATCTTGTAATCTCGAATTGAGGGAATGTATAATTGGTCGTCGATTTAATAAAGGTGATAACTTGTTAATTCTCGTTTTCATTACATTCTTGCATTATGAAATATTTCATTTGTGATTCGTTAATTTTCATGACGCTTGAGTAAATTCTCTGCTTGTAAAGGAATCGAGAGAATAGGTAGATCTAATGGTGATGAAATCCTTTTACTAATTTTAAGTCTTATGAGAATTGTTAACTCTAGGAAAATGAATCATCAATGACCTAATTTAGAGCGAGATCACTTTCATGATAACTTCGTTGCAAATTAGAGATGAACGATTGATGATTTTCTTTTCTAGAGGTTAGACTTGAATGATGATCTATGAAAAGACAAGGGATAGAAGGAGAAACCCTAGTTTCTTCAAGAGATCCCTAATCTTCATTAATCATCATCTTTCTAGCTACAATCCATCATTAGATAAAATTAGTTATAATTAGTATTCATCATAGCTACTTATTTGATCGATTCCTACAAGCTATTCAACAAATCTTGATAACTAAATTGATTGGGACATTTCTTGATTCTTGATTCTAGATCTATATTCTTTATGTTTTCTTAAAATCAAATATCACAAATCTTGAATCAATTTTCTTGCATTTGTATATTTTCATTTGGACTCATCTAAAACAAGATCGATCAAAACACACATCTCAGTGCACGATCCATATTCATTAACGCGCTACATTGACACCGTTAATTGATTGCGGTATAAATTTCTTTGGTTGTGATTAAAACTTTTCCATACACACGAAGAACGATCAATCAGTAGGCTATGAACCGCCAGATATATGCGAGCTTTCCTTGAAGAGATCGCAACTGTTTGAGGGTCCTTAGCGTAGGCATCTCCGTAATCGCCTTGATCTTTGAGGGATCGATTTCGATACCCCGATGCCATATGATGAATCCTAGGAATTTTCCTGAGGAGACTCCAAACGTTTCAGATGATTCATTTTCAGATTATACTTCCGAAGACATTGGAACACTATGTTTCGATGTTCCTAATGTTCCTCGTAAGACTTGCTTTTCACCACCAGGTCGTTGATGTAGCATTCGACAATCTCATGGATAAGGTCATCGAAGATCTTCATCATGGCCCTCTGGTAGGTAGCGCCAGCGTTCTTTAAATCGAAAGGCATCACCTTGTAGCAGAATATGCCCAGCGGAGTCCGGAAGGCGGTATGTTTTTGGTCTTCAGGATGAATTTTTATTTGGTTGTATCCTAAAGATCCATCCATGAAGGAGAAAACCTCATGAGTAGACGTGTTATCGATCATTAGATCGGTAACAGGTACTGGGAAGTCATCCTTTGGGCAAGCTTTGTTGAGGTCCTGAAAGTCTATGCAGATGCGCACCGTCCCATTTTTCTTCATCACCAAAACGATGTTAGCGATCCAGTTGGGATATTGAACTTCTTGGATGAAGCCGGAGTTGATTAGTTTCTTGACCTCAGCATTTATACTCATCTCAAGTTCGAGCCGCATTCTTCTTGGCGCCTGTTTGACTGGCTTTATGTCCGGCGATATGGCCAGTTTATATACTGCTACCTTTGGACCTAGACCCGGCATTTTGGAATAGTTCTATGTGAAGCAATCTTTATACTGCATGAGCACGTCCTTTAACGTGGCTACATGTTTTTCAGATAGTAGCACACTGACGAACGTTGGCTTCGGGTCGTTTTTCGTCCCTGAGTCAATTTTCCTTAGGTTGTCCGTCGTAGTGTGTATCTCGTCTTCCAGCTCTTTTGGTGCTGGTGGAAACTCTGAGATCAGCTCATCCTCGTCTTCATTTGCGAAGCACTTGAAGGGGTCATCTATCGTTTCATGCCCTCCCTCCTTTGAGAGTGTTACCACATGGCAGGTATGAGTTTGCTTCCATTCTTGATGTTGAGCTGGTCCCGTCCTCACGGTATAGGTCCTTTTTGGCTCATGCATTTGCGATGGGGTTACCCTCCAGCTGTCGGATAAAGCGATCCTGCCTTGTTGATACTGGTCTTCTACCCAGTCTTTGAAGGTGAATCAGTCTTCAAGGAGATGCCATATTGCTCGATGGTAGGAGCAATAATCCGGGTGATGGACCTCTTTTATTTGTTCGGGGTGCCGAGACTCTGGGAGCGTCATCATTTGATGCTTTATGACAAGGCTGAATATTTTCCTTGTTTTGTTTTGAGGGAAAAAGTATTCCCAGCCCATCTTCTTCATAAAGGATAGGTTCCAGCTGACTTTTCCTCGATTGTACGGCTTCCTGGATCCGTTTTGCTATTTTCGAGCGTTGTTTGCTTTCTTTGCCTTGTTTTTGCCTCTATTTTGGGATTTTCCTTCGAGGCAAGAACGTACAGCTGGCTGGGGATGAAGGGCATTATAGTCTTCTTTCTTCGCGGACTGCTGGTTAAAGCGTTGCGCCCTGGCCTTTTCATAAATAGACATTTCGCGACTGTGGTTATCCCGAATCTTTTGACATGCTTCTTTTATTAGCTTGTCAACTTGTTCTTCGAACGATGGGCTTAACGTTCTTAGTGCGGAATCTCGTTCTGTTTCAACGTCACAGTTATTTAGAAGAGCATTCTCTTCTTCACCAGAGCTGTTTATGACGCAGCAGTTGTAGAATCGTTCCTGTTTTGTGGATTGAACATATCCGAGCTCGGTTGTTTCCATCTTCCTGTTGGGCATCTTTCGCAGGGTCCGAGGGATATCCCAAATCTTTTTGTAGAAGTGGGCTTGTCGAACAGTTTGTTCGAAGGGTAGACTTTGGCATCTTAATAGCCTTTTCAATCCATCTGCGTAGTATCTTGGCAGACGGATTGGTTGAAGCCTATCAAGTGTAAAATCGGCACCGTGCCAAACTTCTTTCTTTACTCTGGTCTCCGTAGATTAGTAGAAGAGGATCGCCTTTTCACCTCTTCGTCTGGAAGGCACGTAGAAAGTTTGTAGTTCCTGTACGCTATATGTATCGAGCGCATCAAGATCCTTATAATGCCAAGGGGAGCCATTGTGATTTCCAGGCTCTGATCAGCTCTGGCGAGGATTTGCACCGACGAGCGGATGGAGAATATTGCGTTGGCCTCGTCCTCAGAGTTGCTGCCAAAGACCATAATAGGGGTCGATGGTCCGGGCTTGTTGTTTTCTTTCTGGGTTTGCCCCGAGGAGACTATTTCTTCATCTTCCTCGGAATCGCTCCCAAAGATCGGGATAATGGTGACGAACTTCTGTTTATCCTTCGGCTTATGACACCTTTCTGTATCTTCGAAGTCTGGTAGGAAGTACTTTGCGTCTTCGTATTTCCGGATCTCGTTTACGGAGAACGGATTTAGTTCCCCTGTGACGGTTCATTCCAAGCCATCCTTGAAATACTTCATACACTGATGTTGTGTAGAATGGATGACGTTGTACTCATGCAACCAGGGCCTGCCGAGCAAAGAGTTATATCAAGTTTCGGCATCAATGACATGAAATTTGATGTCAGTGACAAGCAACCCAAAGCATAACGTCAGTATTACAGACCCAAGCGTCGGTGATGACTGTAAGTCGAACCCGGATATTGTAATTTTGTCTTGGGCCAATTGCTGAACGTTCATGCAAATCTCCTTCCGCACTCTCACGTTGAGAAGGTTGACGGAGGATCCGTTGTCGACAAGGATTCTCCCTATCTTGATGTCATAGCAGTATTCGGTGATGTATAACGGGTGATTATGTTCACACGTACCAAGGAGGAGATCTTCATCACTGAATGTAATGTCAGTCGTATGTACCTGCCAACTCATCCTTCATCCTCTCTTCTGCGAGGAAAGCTTGGAACTGATCAGGTTCTTGTAATGCCTTGATCAGAGAATCTCATGCCTCTTTGGACAGGAGGAGAGCATCCAATATGCTCAGTTGTGAGGGTATTTTCCTCAGATGTCCTAGGACATTATAATCCACCTTATTTTTCCTAGGTGGGTCCCTCACTACGAGCTCTTTGACAACTCCATTGTCGAGGGTGATTTCCTCAGGGATTTTTTCTTTCATTTTGTCTCTTTAGCTCGAACCTTTGTTTGTAGGTCCGAGGTTCTTTTCAGCAGCGTGTGATTACGCAGCTGAATGTTCCCACAGTTCTTCTCCCCCTCTTCTTTTTCAGAGGTGGAGTCTTTGAAGAGAGGGCTGAGGGTCATTTCGTCTTCAGAGTTGCTCCTGAAGGTAAGAACCTGGGGTTTATCCCCTTCCGAACTGGTATCAACCATATGACAGTTGCCATTCGTTTTTTCACGTGCATCTGTTGCACTCTTTTTCTGTCGACGAGCTTCGCGCTTCATCCTCTTGAAGTGTTTTTGATGGGCAACATATCCTTGCCACCACTTCTTGAAGGTACTGCATTCTTCGGTGGGGTGAGTGACCCTCCGATGATGTAGGCAGTAGTTTGGATGTGAATCCTCTCTGTCGAAGCATATGACCCCATGAGTGTTTTCTACCAGAGGTGGCAGCTTCATTCCCATTGACAGGGCTTTGGCGAACCGCTTCTCTGCCTTGATCCTGCTCTTATTTGTCGTAGGTATGACTTGGTTGGGTGGAGTACTTTACGACTCCATCTTGCTGCAGCTTCTTCATCCTGACACTGACACTTAGACTTTTCGTATATGGCTGTTTCGCGTTCTCGGTCAGTTTTTCTTTTTCGAAAGGCTTCGTTTAACAGCCTATCGATCGGGTCTTCTGAAAGTTCCGTGGATTTTAGTGCCGATTTTTCCCCCAGTTTCTCTGCGTTGTTTTCTAACGCTGTGTGAGTTTCTTCATCATTTAACAACGAATGGGAGACCATGTAGCAACTTGCCTTATAGTCTTCGGTTTCTTCTGATGAGCCATTTTCTTCATCGTTGTCACTATCTTCGTTCTCAAGAATATGTTTAAGAAACTTTTCGAGGGTGACTGGTGTCCGTGCTTTCTGGTTGTACTCTTCCAACACGTCAATGTACTTTTGTATGTTTGTGCGCTTGTCGTCATACTCGGCAGGCCGCACAGGCTTCTTGGTCTTCTTCTTTTTTTTTGAAGACTTTGAAGGTTTGACTTGGTGATTTTGCCCTTTGTCAACAACTTTCGGTACGGGATGCGGTTTTAGCATCCCTTCGATGATTTCGGGTTCAAGCAGGATTTTCCACCTGATTGCCAGACATGCCTGTAGATCGTTCAGCATTATTTTGGTTTTTGCTGAAAGGATGATTTCCCATGGAGTTTCTTCCACGAGCGAGCAGGATGCCCCCGGTGCATCAACCTTTTTGGGAATGTGCTTCTGTGGCTGGTTCACCCTCCAGTTCTCAGAAAGCGTGAACTTTCCCAGTTGATACTGATCCTCGATCCAGTTCTTGAAGATGTAGAAATCCTCAATTGAATGTGCTAGGGTATCAAAATCAGACGGTTTATATGGTATTATACTCATGTCAGATGGCAGTTCTCTGGTGACACTTATACAAGTTAGTCTGTAGACCCGAGATCGTCATAGAGTCTTGTGTGATTCCTACCGTGCTTTAATTTCCACCTTACCACGTCCAAGTGGGCGTGCAAAACGGTGGTTTTTGGGTACATTCCCGAGTCACATGGAGGCAATAAGCGATAGGAGGGGTTTCATCTCTCCCGGTATTGGGAGTTGATGTTGCGCTGTGCTCGATTGGCCATAACAGGGAAGTCCCTGCCCAGGGCTGATTTAGATATTTATTGGTAAGTGTTACCAGTAGTTTCTCTACTCGTTATGAGCCTCACATCGGCATGACTTTGTCACGACCCGAAATATTAGCTCATGACCAGCACTTAAATCACGCAACGTCTAGAGGCGTAACGTAATTCAAGTAAGCTGAAACCTAGAAATCCAAACCTTTTTAAGAAAATAAAAGAAGTGAAGTTTTGAAATAAAGGTATAAGGAAATCATGTTTTCTTAATGCATAGAAAGGGGCATAAAAATGCAAGTGAAAATTTCTATTTTGAAAACATGTTTCGCCTTTTAAAATTTTGGGCAGCACCTCCTTTGTATTTTTTGATCCAAAACCACAAATACATAATAATAATAAAAATAATAAAGGCATCCCCAAGCAGGAGCTAGCTCTTCCCCAAGCGGCGGATCACAACCAAGAAAGACAGTATATATAAGTATACGACGCCCAACGACGAAGTTCACAAGTAGCGGAAAACCCCTCGCTCTAAGTCTTGCAACCACAAGTCTCACTAAGCCTCATTACTTATACAATTACTAAATTTGAATTGATGGAGTTGACTGGATACAATGTGAAATAGTAAATACAAGAGTGGATACGATACAAATGTCCCACCTACCAAAGCAATCACCCAGAAACAACTGTGTGCCAGCGATGCCGCTACTAATCCAAGCGGTCAACCTGCAAGAACTGTGGCACAACGGGGTGACTTGCTAACTCGTGAGTAGAAAAACATCTACAAGTAGAAATCGAATAAACAACGACTCCTAGGTCAACTATATCATAAAGATAATACTATGATATCTAGGGTGGCCGGGTCTGTATATGTGCCAACAAGGTAGTCAATGCCTAGAAGCATGTGGATAACATCCAACGGTATAATCAATGCATGTATGCATGAGGATCTCGTCCACCCATATGATCAATGTCTGTATCCACGTAAATATCATAAATGAGTGTGCATGAAAGTATGAGGATATAAATCAACGGGTGTCCCTCGCGACACATCAAAATCATGGAACCTGAGTGTCCAGCATCGACACTCGAAACATCATAAAAACCGTGGCCAACATCGACACGTAAATCCTCATATATCGGGCTCCGTCAGTCCGGATCGGCCCACGGGCTCCGTCAGTCCGGATCGGCCCATATCATCTCTCGACTCCGGTCGGTATCCTCCAGATATCCGCCGAGCCCAAATACTATCACCGGTAGGTAGTAGTCTCTCTGCCAGGTGTTCCCCTCCGAACGGCGGCACGGACTTTGCGTCTGGACCCGAGGTTCGGGGCAGATGCTATTTGGTTTTATCCGTCTACCTCTCCGAAGATGCCAAGTTGATTTATGGCACCGTGTATCGGAGGTTTAGACGGATGCGGCCGATGTAGCAGACTTCGTCAGATTCCACCTCAGGGTGAGGGGTTTTTGATTGTGGGGACGCTCTTCCCTGCAGGCGCAAGCCCCTGCAGTTAATTACGCTACCGCATCGCGGTAACAACTTTCTCCTTCTCCAGAATTTCACTTCGTGTCACGTGTGTTTGTTTTATTTGTGGTTGCCCGTGGATTGTATACGGAGACTGAGTAATGCCGTCGCCCGTAGGACGTGGATTAGTCCAAATCCGTATTTACTTAGATTTGGGTTTGGTGTTTTTAGTTTAAGGATGCATTAGTCGCGTTGCGGCTAAGATCAACTTAAACGTTCGTTAAGGATACGTTAGTCCCATTTTAGACTAAGATCCACTTAACGTAGTGATTAATTTAATGTATGGCCATCGGGACTCGTCACCTCTCTGACGTCGTTGAAGAATTACAACGACATGTATCAGAGGAGCTCGGAGATGTACCCTCGAACCAGAGTTAATTGGGAGTTTTATAATCCATTTGAATGTTTAAGGATACGTTAGCCGTGTTTGGGGCTAAGATCAACTTAAACGGGACCGTTTAGATCCGGCAAAGAGCGTTTGGAGGCTCTATTGTTCCAGTTTAGGGACGTAGTGGTCCGTTTTCCAGTTTAGGGACGTGGTGGTCCATCGCCAGTTTAGGGACGTGGTGGTCCGATATTAGTTTAGGGACGTTTCGGTCCGATGTTAGTTTAGGGATGTTTCGGTCCAATGTTAGTTTAGGGACGTCTGGGTCCAATATTAGTTTACGGACGTCTCGGTCCATTATTAGTTTAAGGACGTCTCGGTCCAATATTAGTTTAAGGGACGTCTCGATCCACGAGTTTAAGGACCCCGCAGTCCATATTCATGTGTGGTCGTTGGGACCCGTCGCCTCTCTGACGTCGTTGAAGGATTACAACGATAGATGTCAGAGGAGTTCGGAGATGTACCCTCGAACCGGAGATAAATTGATTTAGGAGAGCAATTTTGCTCCGTCAATTTAATTTGAGGACTTACGGCCAAAATTGGGTTAAGTCCAGTTGAGAATATTCAACATTTTTCTTGATCTTTGGCCTATTAGGCCTGTGCTAGGGCTTTGCCCATATTTAATAATGCACTGCATTCTATTCTGGCCTGCTAGGCTTTTGATTTTGGCTCTGTCCCTTTATTTATGATGCAGAGCATCTATTTTAGTTTGGGCGCTGCCCCTTTTTTAAAACAATGCATTGCATTTTATTAGACCTGTTAGGCCTTTTTTAATTGGGCTTGGCCTCTTTTGTAAGCAAGGCAGTGCATTTGTCTGGCGCTTTGCGCCGAGTAATGAGCGCAAGCTCATATGGTGATTACACGTGTCATGCTCTGGTGAGCGCAAGCGCAACAGCGCAGTGCGCTGCGCTAGTGCGCTGCGTTGTTGCGCTGCTGACACGTGGCGCGCTGCGCTAGTGCGCTGCGTTGTTGCGCTGCTGACACGTGGCGCGCTCTCAGCGAGTTGCGCCAATTCTAGAGAGCAAAGCTCTATCTCAAGAGCGCTTAGCGCAAGTGGTTCTATAGCTGACACGCGGCGCTCTCTTAAGAGCGCAACGGCGCAGTTAGGAAGTGCAAAGCACTAAGAATCTTTTAGATTCAAGAACGGAAGTGCAAAGCACTATTTAATTTCTTGATCTAAATTAGATCAAAGAAAAATAAATTTTTCTTTTATTTGAAGAACCAGAGGTTCATAAAAGTGCAAAGCACTATTTTTTATTTTTATTATTTTAAAGAACCAGAGGTTCACAAGAAGTGCAAAGCACTGTTTATTATGTAAAGATCATTGATCTTGTTTTTAGATCAATGATCTATTAGAAGGAATTTCTTCTACTTCATGGAGGTTCATTACCTTTTTTCTTCTAATTTTCTCAGAATTCTCTCTGTTTAAAGCTCTTGATTTTTCAAGAAAAATGTTCCCCTCTTGAACTGAGGCTTAGGGTCCTTTTTATAGTGCTCACAAATTAGTTAAATTTGTTAAAGAGATCATTCTCTGAGTGATTTGAGGAATTTTCCCCACCGTTGGATCTTTGATCCAAGGGCTTCTGCTTTGCAGAAGAAAATCTTCTTGTTTTAACAAGAACAGAAAAGATTTCTTAAAATCTTAATTCAGTTTGGCGCAGATGCCCCGGCGCGTGACACGTGTCGCGCAGCGGAGAGCGCAGGGCAACTGCGCTGACACGTGTCGCGCAGCGGAGAGCGCAGCGCAACTGCACTAGCGCATCTGTGCTGACACGTGTCGCGCAGCGCATAGCTAGCGCAACTGCGCTGACACGTGTCGCGCAGCGCAGAGCGCAGCGCAACTGCGCTAGCACATCTGCGCTGACACGTGTCGCGCAGCGCAGAGCGCAGCGCAACTGAAGCGTTGCTTCATAAAAATAGAGCTCTGCTCTGATTGGGCGCGCCTTCTTGGGCATTGTGCTGACGTATTAGCGCCTGATGTAAGTCTACGCTAGCGCCCCGGCAGTCTACAGACGCCAAAATGCGGAACAAAACTTTTTAACTGGCGCTATCGTATACTTTAACCCGGATCTTCCATTGTTGCTATACTAACAAACTGTAAAGAGTGTAGAAAGATTGTACCGAACGATCCGAGTCCTTCGTTCTTCAACCATCATCCCACGCTCCGTTGCGGCTGCTCCGATCTCGTCGATCTCCGATCTCCTCATCGAGGTGGCACCACATGATCGGTTCTTTAAACGGGCTCCCGCCTCTGACTCGAGGCAACTCGATCGTCAAGTTTGCCAAAAGAGACGACCAAGAATGATGTAGAGAATGAGTAGATGACTTTGTCTCACTTCGTCCAAATCCGTGGACGATTGGTTAATGAAGTTGCCGTGGAAATCGGGTGATGGAATGAAATGAACTGTAAAATCCCATGCACCCCAAATACTATCATATCTTTTTATACAAATGAAACATCAAGTGAGAGTGAGGAGGAGAGAGAAGGCCGACCACTTATATATGATGGAGGGAGGTGACCGTAGGAGAGGGGGGTGACCACAAGAAAGCTTCTCACTTAAAAGATCAAGAAGAAAATATCTTAAGGAAAACAAAAGGCTTTAATAACAAAGCATGAGTCATTAAGCATAGTCACCATTTAATAAATGCACCATTAAAGTCAAGATGACTCATTAGCCACTTCATCACTTCTAGAAGCTTCTAGAATGATGACTCACTCATATCTGAGAAAAAGATAAATCCGTCTTTAACCGAATGTTAAAAGACGGCTGATAGAAAACTGGAAACTGGCAACTTCCAAAAGTGATCCTGAAACGACTTTCAAGATAACCCCGAAACTGTATAAATATACCCCCATTTGTATTACGACCGAATACAAATGCAACTGAGACAAAGATATATACCTACTCAATATAATACTCGGATCCGGCTTAAACCAAAACCGACCAGTATCATGTGTCCGAAAATCGACACGTGCGTAAACGCACGTGCATTTTCCGAACCCTGCCATAAAACCATACGGCCTCTACAACGTTTCGCCCGAACTTGGGAAACTGTCTGTGGGGGACTCTAATGACTCGTCAGCACCATGGCAGTGGGTTAACCACAAACCGTCAGCGGCACTAGCAATGCGTAACGGCTGCCCATGGACTGACCTCAAGGGATGCCGATGAGCGCACTCATCCGGAAAACCCTACTGAGCCTAACAGTGACAATGTATATACAGTCCGGTCCGTTCGTCAATGAGTATCGCATATCTGCCTAGGGGGCTAGGAACGTCAGACCCCCAATAGCAGTATAAGTCGTGTCGGAGTGAAGCCCAATAACACCCTGAGATACTACTGGAGTACCTACCAGTAAATCTCCTGCCACGGCCGTGGGCTTTGTGTAATGGCTCTCCTAGACACAGCACGATCTCGCCCCCAATACCGGGAGAGACGAATCCCCTGCCGATCCGCTCACGTGCCTCCATATGGCTCGGGACTGTACTCAAAAGCTACCTGTTTGCACGACTCCTTTGAGCCGTGGTAGGGTAGAAATCAAAGCACAGTGGGAACTCACACGAGACAAATGACGACCTCAGGTCGATGAACTAACCTGTACACATGTCACCAGGGAACTGCTATCTGACGATAGATATAATACTAACTAGCAGATTCCCGGCGAGTCCTGTCCGGTGTACTCATAACCCAATGAGCACCTGTATACATCTTAGGTGATCCAACTGACACCAGTGGCTTGTGAGACCGGCCACCGCCCCCTCGTCGGGGTCTCGACTGTATACACTAGTCTACTCCGGAGTATCGATGCCCTGTCTCGAAACTCCCACGACTAGGGACCACAATTAAGGATATGCATATAAACTACCCAACTCTCACGTATATGATCGCCATCATACTGTTGGTAGTAAAGCAAGATCCTAAGGGCTCTATCAAAGTGTAACATGCAATCAGTCACCTGAACATGTACACGACTGATAAAGGCAAACCAGATAGCATACTATCATCTCGAGTAAGACTGTGCTACCGGGATAGGTCCTCCGCAATCATTGCAATCACGTACCTGCGATCCAATAATTGACTATGAGGGCACTATCTCCAACAATCTCCCACTTGCACTCAAGGCTAATATTGCGATGTCGACTACTCACAGCCCGTGTGAAACCGAACATCCAACTCCTCTACTAATCAGTTTCACAAAGCCCGTTTGTAAAACTAGTGTGTTCGAGAAATAGCCTCGGTGAGTGGATCCGCCTAGAAGTTTCTTTCTGTATCTCTCTTAATCTCAAGTTCGCGGAGAAAGCCATCTCCCGAATTAAGTAGTACCTGTCTTAGAATATGTTTGGATATCTGATGGGACCTTAGTTCATAAATGAACTCCATATCCAAACTTCTTAGACTGTATGGATCACTGAACCTAATCAGTATCCAGCACCATGCCACCCTCAGTATCCTCTGGAACCACCTGTCCATAATACTGTCCCTCGTCAGAGGGAAAACTAAAACTCTGACAATCACTCTGTCATCCATGTCACCTTTGAAGCCTGGAATGATAACCGTCTCCCGAAAGAGGCTGCCGTTATCAAATCCGTAGAACATGTACTTATGTTCTAAAACTGCTTCCTTATGTTTCTCCAGGATTGGATTAATACAAACTTATTGCATCTAGTGCAAAATCAACATTTGGTGTGGTACTTGACATCTCATGATTGACTCAATTGCCTAAGCAAGTGATCTGCCAATCATGCACATCCCTCTCCCCTTTAGTCTGTACGACACCTTTAGAGAGGGTGACTCCATCACCTGCAGGTACACCACCATGCTAGGAGTCAACTATTCCAAAAACCATTAGAATATCTGTCAAAGTACCCACATTGGGAAACTACCCAAATCCAGATCTAAAACCATAGATCCAGAAACCAGAATGTCAAATATTATATCCATATCCTGTCTGGAGAAACAACTGTGTGACGACCACAGTACAACCGATCGTAGTATAGGAATTTTACTTCCTACTCTGTGTATGTCATCCAAATACCATGACATCACATCCTACTACCTCCTTAACTGATCCATCCTCTATTCTGATTGAAGTCAAAACCATGACTGTCATATCAAAATTAGATGATCTATCTCCGCTATAACTGCTCTAGTCTATAAATAGACATAAGCTACTTGCCCACCATGCTTCCGTTGCTCCCACTGACTACGACAACCCTCCTACCGGGTCTCATATCCTGGAACAACAGTAGTGTCAAGTCTGGGTAGATAATAACCTCCCTGTCACCGTCATTGAGGCTACCGAAGTACCTCTCGGGCGTCTGAGGTTACCTACCATACCTGCGGAGTGGCTATTGGAATGTCAAACCTGATTGAATATATAGGTCCTATTAAATTTTCCGTAATCGTTCGCGGTTCTGGAATCACTTCCAGTTCTACCATACTCCCACTACTGTTTTCTGAAAAAGATCCATTTTTACTAAAACTGTGGCGAGTCAAGAACAATATCACTATTGATCTTCCAAATGGTAGAATATCAACCCTCGTCATAGCCAGGGTCAACCCACAAACAGCCACTACAGAAACGTGCCCTGAGTTATCCAGTGTCTGGTTTTAAGCATAAGCTGGACAACTCCCCGTACCTTAACATCTTTTAAGGTACGATCCATTCTATATCCAATATAGAAACTTTGGCACTTATTTAATTGGAACCAAGATTCAATCCATGCAGCTGTCTCCAGTGCATATCAACTTAATGGAAAGAGGCTAATCAGCATTACTCAACTTAGGAATCCATCCAATTATGAGTAACCTGAAAGAGAAACACGTTTCTCAAAACCATCACTATCATTTGAATACCAATCACAAGAATCTACATCTTCGATCTCTTTGAAGAATCCCGATACTTGTGATACCTGGTTCTCTACTTTATTCTTATACCCACAACTTCTCAAAACTTAGACCTTGTATTTCTACGAAACACTTGTCTAAATACTAGAGAAGTTATAAGTAAACAGAACATAGTACGAGGACCTACCCCTTTGTCCTGATGGACACTGGACAACATATAATACTCTGTATAAGTCCGCTGAGTTAAACAACTCAAAACCTGTGTGTTGTAGGTGGAAAACTGTACCCTGGCGATTTCCTCAAATATCACCAATTACAACGAATTCCGATATAATGAGGATGATCACCTAATTCCCAATATCTTACTCCCACTCATCATCTGTAAAACCATACAGATATGAGAATGAAACCTGGTAAATACATACCCTTGGAGTAAGTATCTAATCGGGAAAACAGTTTTTCTTTAACAATGCACTGAAACATGAAAATGTTTCGTAGGGGTATCCTGGTATTCATAGCAATGCCTCTTCCATAATCCAATTCATGACTTCAACCGTATATTTTATTGCCGTCTCTCCAAATCCCTTTATTTGTCTTTAGTCGTTACCTTCTGTACACCATCGTTACGCTAAATGGTTTTCTTCCTTCCCTACCGTTCGGCACCAGCCTATGGTTTGGAAGAAGACTATCCAGTAAGCATAATAGGTGTACCCTCCTAAACCAAGGAGTACTCGCATCTCGAGAGAAGGTGACGATAAAAGACAACTGAATAATACCTTATTCTTTTTAAAGGTGAAATAGGAGTGGCGATGAAGTACGCGGTTTTAGTCGTGAATGATATCAGTCGCAATTTACTTTGCCCTCTTTCTAATCCCTTTATTTTGTCTTTACATATTACCTTCTGCACACCCTACTTAGGCTAATTGGTTTTCTTCATTCCCTACCTTTCGGCACCAGCCTATGGTTTGGAATAAGACTATCCAATAGGCGTAATAGGTGTACTCTCCTAAACCAAGGAGCCCTCGCAACCTGAGAGAAGGTGATAATAAAAGACAACTGAATAAACCAATTCTATTTCTCCTGAACCTGGATCCATCCTCGAAGAAGTCCCTTTGAGTTCGTATATAACCATACGATGGATCTATCTAATGGAAGTGGATATCCGTAGTAATACGGGTGTTCTGAGAAATGCAAAGGGTAAAAGAAGGAGTGGCAATGACTTATGCAACTCAGACAATCCAAAAGCCAGTATTTTAAGAAGGTTCGGTCAACCTGGTCACTGAGTCATAGTCTAGGGTCGGTCAAAGGTCGCTGCCAAAGAGAGAGAGAAAAGAAACACTCTGCGTGCACTCTAACCTAGATCAGAATGGTCATCACTTTATCTAATCCGGAAACCTCCCACTGTCCTGTCAAATTCTCCTCCAAACCTAAAGAAGAATCAATCGGGATCACCCGAAGAGTAAACCAACTCATCAGTGGGAATCGGGATCCAACTCTCATCGCATGTTAACGTGATGGAATGCATCCACGTTATTCATACTCTAGAAGGTATGCGCATACTTGGCAAGTTTCAGTTTCTTTAGAAACTCCCGATATCATTTTCTTGCCCCATGCTCTTATGACCTTGGCGAAAGTCAACAAATCATAAGTCACATGTCAAGTTCTGCCCGTCATTATCTTGTTAATTTGAATCCACCCGTACATACCCTTGACGAAAGCCAACAAGGTAATACGACTGTCCCAAACCAACTCATCTATCTATGCAACAAATGAATACCCAGCAGCTACCAAACACTATGCCTTGACGAAAGCCAACAAACATAGCTTGAATACTACTGACCATCCATAAGAAACGACGGAGGGCTACGACTGGTTTTTGGCGAAAAACCTTTAACGTAGTGAACTTGATATCGCTGAAGGAACCTGATAGCTTTTTATAAAATTATAGTGGCGAAAACCTTTTGCTAAAGAGGTCATTCTCGGTGAAGGGATCTCGGCTCTTTCCTCATGGAATAAGGTGCAGGATATTCCACTGAATACCGCTATGCAAAGCAACTTGTAATCGACTATAGTGAAGTTATTACTCTGACTCAAACTTCTGTCCAAGGGGTCTTTCCCGGTGAAGGGATATCAGCCCTTGCCTCGTCGAATGAGGTGCTGGATATTCACACCGAATACCGCTATGCATAACAAAAAGAAACGTCTTTGTAATAACACCTTTTTAAAATTGTTCCAACAACTCAAACAGGTTTGTTTTACTTTGCATTGATCAGAATCAACGCAGTCCCATCATTCAATCACACCAGAAAAGAACGAAAATAAAATGTACGTATATGCCATCCGCATTCGTCACTGGGTCCCGTCATCACCCGTTAGGTTACTTAACTAACGACAGAGCGGGGACTGGACTAGCGCGGGTGTAAAACATATACAACATCTAATAGTATATAAACCAATATACAATAATCGCTCCAGGCGTGATAGTATGCAACATTACAGAAAAGTAATAAGCATCACAGAACAATACAGATAATCTGGGATCCCCGAGTTTCACAGAGCCGCTGCTGAAACTCGACGTTCCCCTGTCGTGTGGATAGCCTGTGCAATGAAACCTAGACCCCTACGGGTGCGGCAAGTTACCCTCCAAAACCTGAAGCGAGGTAGTCCCCACAACATAGTGAATGGAACACCCGGCACTTCACGGAATCCGATAAATTGAGCACCCCTCCTTGGGTCAACCTGTACCCCCTACGAGTGCGGCGAATAGTCTGCCAATTCTGAAGTGGGACCCCTTTGCCTCTCAAAGCCATGAGATGCGGACCCGTTGCCCTCCCGAACCCGGCTATCCGTGCACTCCGTCTCGGGGCAAAACCTAGTACAGTAATGAAAAATAGTACAATAGGTACATCGACCGCAACCTGGTCGTGCCCCAAAAGAATATTATACAACAGGCAGTGACGGCAGTCCACAAGTTGGACGCTCGCCCCGCAATATCAAATGTACAAATAAACACAAACTGTACTACCATTGCACACTGCTATCCACCACGACAAATCCGCAACATCACAGCACAACACAGAACATCAACGCGAATGTCATGTTCGCAAACCCGTCTAAAAGAACTATAGCAATCGGACGCGGTTTACCGATCAAATGACATTCCCGGTCGGAGATATAATGTAAGCACTGTAAACTAACGTGTTTAAATTACGATCGACCAAAGACCAATTATCAAAAAGTGGGCCCCACTGCTTACTGGTGAACAGTAACAAAACCTGGGCCAAAATGATACATACCAAAAACCCCAAAATCCAACACTGAACATCCTGACAAAATTTGGGAGCACGTGCTCCCCACATGGCCGCGGATGCGCGGCCAAACCATGGGTTTGGCCGCCCTTCCGCGGCAGCTTGGAGGGATCACGACCCCAAATTTTGTCGTGGCTCTTAAAAACGCCTGCACGGATTTTTAAGACATCCAAAAATAAATTTTGAGACCATTTAAAATTAACAGAAATTGTCGGGTTGAAATTTTGCAATTTTGGTTTTTCGGTTCGATCGAAGTTTTGAACACGTTAGCACAAGTTAGTATAGCAAAATGGTCAGGCTCTGATACCACTGTAAGTCTACGCTAGCGCCCCGGCAGTCTACAGACGCCAAAATGCGGAACAAAACTTTTTAACTGGCGCTATCGTATACTTTAACCCGGATCTTCCATTATTGATATACTAACAAACTGTAAAGAGTGTAGAAAGATTGTACCGAACGATCCGAGTCCTTCGTTCTTCAACCATCATCCCACGCTCCGTTGCGGCTGCTCCGATCTCGTCGATCTCCGATCTCCTCATCGAGGTGGCACCACATGATCGGTTCTTTAAACGGGCTCCCGCCTCTGACTCGAGGCAACTCGATCGTCAAGTTTGCCAAAAGAGACGACCAAGAATGATGTAGAGAATGAGTAGATGACTTTGTCTCACTTCGTCCAAATCCGTGGACGATCGGTTAATGAAGTTGCCGTGGAAATCGGGTGATGGAATGAAATGAACTGTAAAATCCCATGCACCCCAAATACTATCATATCTTTTTCTACAAATGAAACATCAAGTGAGAGTGAGGAGGAGAGAGAAGGCCGACCACTTATATATGATGGAGGGAGGTGACCGTAGGAGAGGGGGGTGACCACAAGAAAGCTTCTCACTTAAAAGATCAAGAAGAAAATATCTTAAGGAAAACAAAAGGCTTTAATAACAAAGCATGAGTCATTAAGCATAGTCACCATTTAATAAATGCACCATTAAAGTCAAGATGACTCATTAGCCACTTCATCACTTCTAGAAGCTTCTAGAATGATGACTCACTCATATCTGAAGAAAAAGATAAATCCGTCTTTAACCGAATGTTAAAAGACGGCTGATAGAAAACTGGAAACTGGCAACTTCCAAAAGTGATCCTGAAACGACTTTCAAGATAACCCCGAAACTGTATAAATATACCCCCATTTGCATTACGACCGAATACAAATGCAACTGAGACAAAGATATTATACCTACTCAATATAATACTCGGATCCGGCTTAAACCAAAGCCGACCAGTATCATCTGTCTGAAAATCGACACGTGCGTAAACGCACGTGCATTTTCCGAACCCTGCCATAAAACCATACGGCCTCTACAACGTTTCGCCCGAACTTGGGAAACTGTCTGTGGGGGACTCTAATGACTCGTCAGCACCATGGCAGTGGGTTTAAACACAAACCGTCAGCGGCACTAGCAATGCGTAACGGCTGCCCATGGACTGACCTCAAGGGATGCCGATGAGCGCACTCATCCGGAAAACCCTACTGAGCCTAACAGTGACAATGTATATACAGTCCGGTCCGTTCGTCAATGAGTATCGCATATCTGCCTAGGGGGCTAGGAACGTCAGACCCCCAATAGCAGTATAAGTCGTGTCGGAGTGAAGCCCAATAACACCCTGAGATACTACTGGAGTACCTACCAGTAAATCTCCTGCCACGGCCGTGGGCTTTGTGTAATGGCTCTCCTAGACACAGCACGATCTCCCCCCAATACCGGGAGAGACGAATCCTGCCGATCCGCTCACGTGCCTCCATATGGCTCGGGACTGTACCCAAAAGCTACCTGTTTGCACGACTCCTTTGAGCCGTGGTAGGGTAGAAATCAAAGCACAGTGGGAACTCACACGAGACAAATGACGACCTCAGGTCGATGAACTAACCTGTACACATGTCACCAGGGAACTGCTATCTGACGATAGATATAATACTAACTAGCAGATTCCCGGCGAGTCCTGTCCGGTGTACTCATAACCCAATGAGCACCTGTATACATCTTAGGTGATCCAACTGACACCAGTGGCTTGTGAGACCGGCCACCGCCCCTCGTCGGGGTCTCGACTGTATACACTAGTCTACTCCGGAGTATCGATGCCCTGTCTCGAAACTCCCACGACTAGGGACCATAATTAAGGATATGCATATAAACTACCCAACTCTCACGTATATGATCGCCATCATACTGTTGGTAGTAAAGCAAGATCCTAAGGGCTCTATCAAAGTGTAACATGCAATCAGTCACCTGAACATGTACACGACTGATAAAGGCAAACCAGATAGCATACTATCATCTCGAGTAAGACTGTGCTACCGGGATAGGTCCTCCGCAATCATTGCAATCACGTACCTGCGATCCAATAATTGACTATGAGGGCACTATCTCCAACACCTGACGCGTGGCGCGTTGCGCCCGAGACTTGAAGCGTTGCTTCAAAATTTTGAATTTTGAATTTGAACAGAGCTTTGCTCTGATTGGGCGAAACAAATGCCCCCCCACCGTTGCGCTCACGTGGCGCACACGTAAGTGCAGCGGTGGCAAGCCCTTGACCGTTGGATCAAGAGGCGAGCTCAAGGGGTGCAAGTGCCTTATAAATAGGGCCTCTGACCCTTATAAAATCTCACCATTTTTCTAGATTTTGATTTTCAGAGCTTTGCTCTTGCTTAAAACTCCAGAGCTTTGCTCTCGTTTCCAGAACTTTAGAGCTTTGCTCTCATTTTCCAAGTTAGAAAATTTTAGGTAAACTTAATCTTAGATTAAATATTTTAATTAACTAATAGAGCTTTGCTCTTACAGATCTTTCGATCTAAAGAGATCCCCATTGGGATTTTATAAACAGAGCTTCGCTCTAAAAAAACTTGCAGATCTATGGGGATTTTGTTCATAGGTTTTAACCCATGAACAGAGCTTTGCTCATAGATCATCTGTAGATCTTTTAGATCTGATAAAAAAATGAAAAATTTGCGCTGGTTTTTTGTGGATTTTCCAAGATTTCAAATTTTTTAATTCTTTTAAGTGCAGACATTTTCTAATGGACCTTTCCATTATTACCATAGAGCTGTGCTCTTTTTTAAGGAATTTTATTCCTTTGAGACCAGAATTTGACAAGTGTCATTCTGTGACAGAGCTTTGCTCTGAAAGAGGAGATTTTCTCCTTGTCTCTAGGGATTCTTCCCATCAATGAGGATATTCTTTGTGGATCTTTTTCCATGAATTGACAGTCTCATCTAATGATGGGATTGTCTTATTAAATGATGCACCGTCATCCAGATTTTGTGGGTCCCCCTTTGGTCCCCTACTCACTGCACTGTGGTGCGGTGTAATTAATTAATTTTGACTTTAATTTAATTAATGCATTTTCTTCTTTTAATGCCAAACGTTGGGATTACAACACTAACGGCTAAATTGTTCTTTTGCAGCGATCATGTCTGAAGACACTTCATTCCCGTTTGTCCGCTCGGAGGAGGGATTTCCCGAGGCGCCCTTGGACCGTGAAGCCCTAACCATGATTAGAGAGTACGACCCGGAGTACAAGAAACTCCACCTTTGGGGGTCTTGGTATAACCAAATCATTATGGGCCGACGCAGCTTCACCTGCGCGGTGCCGTCAGAACCTATCACGGCAATTCACTACGCTAACCCACCTCCAGTGCAGTATGCCGTGGAGATGATAGACTGGACCGCGAACAGCTTTCTTCATCCCGCTATGGATGCGGTTCCGGTTCAGCGTCCTATGGTTTTGGATATCCTAGGACGCCGTATCTGTTAGGGGGAAGCATGGCCCTGGGGGCAATCATATAACCTTGGTTTGATTCCCCGTCACCTGATTGGCTATCTGCCGTGGGCCCGGTACATCCTGTCGACGAAGAAGTCGCAGTTGATAAGACTAGGACTGTATACCGCGGTCTACGTCTCTCTCTTCCAATACCCTACGCTCCCCACCTGGTGGTTCAAGGCTTTCTTAGAGCAATGGAATATTCCCACCCACACTTTCCTTGCCATGGATCGGGAAGTGTCTATTTCTTTGGAGGAATTCGCGGAGGTATCCGGCTTACTGGTCATGGGGGAACACTATGAAGAGATGCTCCCGACAGATGAGTACATCTTCGGTGCTAAGCCGATGGTAAGGGGGATTACGCCGGAAAATGCCATTCAACACCAATTCCCGAGCCTGATCAAGGTGTTGAACATCTACGAGTCCCTCTTCATCGAACACGGGAGCCGAGGAGTTAATTTTGAGGACTTCATTGCTCGCTTCCTCCGTCCGAGCGTTATTTCGCCAGGAGCCGTCAAATCTGCCATCCTGGATGATCCTTTTGGCCTAGGTTTAGATAACCTGCCGACGAAGGAGATAGACCAAAAGGCTTTCTTCCTCCCAGACTCTCCTACCATATCTTTCGCGGAAATTGCAGCCCCTGGGATGGATGAGGAGGCCTTTTTCTTAGGATTTCTCGGGCTGTGGCTGAGTTGGTTCGCGATCCCAATGCATTCTCATCGAATGCGGCCCTCTGTCTTTTATCCAGCCCACCGCATGGTCATCGGGGTAAAGGTGGCCGTGGGGATTGCCGGCCTGGCGCACCTATATCATGGCCTCAGCCGAGCAGCGGATGCCAACGAGCCCGAGGTACTGCACGTGGTCTTCCCGATGCACTACTTTGCATCGTGGCTCGAGCTACACACGGCGGGTGTCTTCGGTATGCATAAAAGGCCTTCATTCTTTGACAAGTGCGGTTTTCCTCGCATTTTACAGATGATTGGCTCATCAATCGTGACCCCTTCACCACGGGACGCCAGAGGTTTACTGCTTCGCCCTCACACCGTTGGAGTCGGGATGTCCTTTATTGATAAGGTATTAACCATTGGAAAAGCGTCCACCACTGCGGTGCGACCACTACAGGACTCCTTCAAGGATGGAGTTTCAGTGTTAACAGCCCGGGAGATCCTTCATTTGTATTCTATTAGACCGGGTTTCCTAGTCTTCAGGCAGGGCGGTGCAGTAGTCATTATGAGATATAACCCGCATCGTTTTTCCCGACAACTGGGTTATGATCAAGGGGTACCCTTAGAAGCTTTCTTACTGGAACCTGCTGTAAATGAAGAAGGGATGGAGAACGCGTTACACCACTTCATGCGCCTGAACACGGGTTTTCGTTTTTTCATTAGCACGCCGGCCTGTGCTCCACGACTCCTTAATGTATATAAAGAGTGGTACAATCATGCGACGTGGGCTGTTATAAAGGAAGAGAGGTGAGTGTTGATCGACCGTAAAGAAGTACCCCCCGGCACCAATCGTAACGCTCCCTTAGCGCCAAGGATCCTGGTGGTTCCTCCTCTAAAAGATGCTGGGGGCAGACCATCACGTGCGCAAAGCCCTCCACGTGAGCTGCCGCTCCCTGATATCACAGATGCACCTCCCACACCCTGTGCTCCAGTGGAGGCAGTGGTTGTACCCTCGCTAGAGTCTGGCGTGGGTGCGGACATCGGGACCCGTCGTCCCAAAGTGGCTGCTAAGCGGAAGTCGATCCCTCGCGAGCCTAGAGTCGGAGGGCAAAAGAAAAAGAAGTCGCTCTTTGCCGCGGACGTTGTGTTCGGCCAGGAATCCCATGCTCCCTATGTCGAGGGTCTGCTCGAATATGGGACTAACGCAGGATTAGTGATGCCGCCGCCGGACGATACAGACTTGGAGGCTGCTCTCAAAGCTTCGGCATGGTTGGCGAAGCGTGACGCGTGGTTAGCTAAGCTTGCGCAGTCAGGTAACTACTAATCGCCTTTCTTTATTACAATATGTATTCTCCATTGTCTTTGCCTAACGCTTTTCTTTCCTTTCTTTTAACAGGCATCACTGATGAAGGAGCCATTGCCGCTTCTCTGAAGACTTTCCAGGAAGAGGAACGTCTCAGAGCGTCTATGGGTCTTAGTAAGTTTTAATCCATCAAGTTTCCATCTTCCTCATGTTATGGTCGATCTAACCTTTCTCTTTTAATTACACGAACCTCAATGCCGTTCCCTCCTAGCGACGCAGATGTTCTACCAGCTGCCGACGTTCCTGCTTCTTCTGGGCCACCGCAAGAAGTTCGTCCTGAAGAGCCGATGAGAGATGCCTTAAAGGCTCTGGAGCCATCCCTGAATGAAGATGATGATGCCTTGAAGGAGGCGTCACAGAGGTCCCTCATGACCGCTCGGGAGGAGAGGAAGCGGTTGAGGCGTGAGGCGAAGGCGCGCAGGGCTGCCTTGGCTATGGGAGCGGGCCCCAGCACCGCCCCTCGAGCTGATACTCCCTCCGAAGAGGCCCCTGTCGCCCTATCCACTGCCCGCAGAGAGGTGGCGCGAGCAGTTCGGAGCGCAAACGGTAAATCCACTTCAGGTAATATTTCTCTCAGAGTTTCTGTTATAAGGATTTTAATGTCATTGGTCCTTATATATCTTATCTTTGTAGGGCCAAGTCCGATCGAGGGAGAGGCGGAAGCCGTCGATCCTAGGGGAACGGAGGAGGCGATGCCTGCCGAACTCGAGCCGACAGTGGGTAATATCGTTGAGGCCATGGAGCTTGAAGTGGAGGGCGAGGGGCCTACCGCCGAGAAGGTCATTGATGCCGAATCTGAAGCGGTGGCAGATGATATGATCATTATAACTGAGTCCAGGGTGGTGGCGGCTGAGGCGCTCGAGGTCGGCGGTCCCCTGGCGACGGTAGACGATACAACCGCAGCTACTGAACCTGAGAGAGTAGTGGGTGAGGTGGCCATGATTCCCGAGGACGAGCCAACCGCTCCCTCTCTGGAATCTGGCAATACTCCAATCATAGCCCTTCCCGTCTATGGCCCTCCGCCGTCCCCGGGTCTTGCTAGCACGACGACGGTCCCCATCGAGTCTGGTGACGAGGCCACGGGCGGTGGTCTCATGTCGGTAGAGGAGGGAGTCGCCTCCATTTCAGCCGGAAGCTCCTCAGGTAAACCCTAAGTGGCTGCTTTTCTTTACTTTACAACCTTTTCTGACAAGTTCACCTTTTCGTCATGCGGGTGCAGCTAGTGCCGATGCCCCACTGCTCGAGGGAGCGCCTTCAACGACCGCTTTGGCGGTGGTCACCTCTCAACCTTCTCTCATACCCTCGAAGATGTTGGAAGGTATGTGTTTACGATTTATTAATCTTGTTTTCCAGACATATAATTCGTGTACTAAAGTCACACTGTTGTGTTTTCAGGAGTGCTTTTTGATCATGTATATCAGATGTTGCTCCCACACTTTTCCTTCCCATCTGAGCTTGCTTCTTCCTCTGGTGGCGTTGGTGAGTATGATTTCCGTTGACATCCTTCCTCTCTTTTTTCTTATTGATGGAATTACCTCTAAACTCTTTTTCTCATCTCAACTGCAGTGCTACAGATTGAAGGAGGGGATAAAAGATCAGCTGCGCCACCAGCCCTTCCGACCTTACCACCTGTCTCAACTGGTACAGTGACCATCATATTGGTAACTTTCCTTTCTTTATTTTCTGTACTATTATCTGATTGCATCCTGTTTCTTTCAGCTGTCGTTCTGGCTTCGGCGTCCTTCGAACCCCGCATCACAATGCCGGCAGGTCCTTATCTGAGGAGTCTGTCTTCAAAAGGCGCCGCGAATAGTCTGCGCATGTTGAGTGACTATGTCGAGGAACTCGACGTTGAAACTCCTACATCTGCCGCAGACTTCGCTATGGTGGTTAACCCGATGCTAGCAATACTCGTGAACTTTCATGATGAGGGCATCATTGCATCCTGGATTAACCATTGTAAGGAGATCGAGGGTCGCCTATCTCAGTTGGAGTCGCTGCGTCCTGCTCCCGAGACCGTGGCTGCCAGTAATCAAAGGATAGCGTGGATTGAGCAGAGCGCTCCTTACTTCCGCCATCTCGAACAAGAAGTCATTTCAAGGCATAAGGAGCGTGGTGAGACTTCGAGCAAGTCTGCTCAACTGCATGCTCGGGTGGAGGCCAATGCCGCACGGCTGAAGGTTATCTTTGAGGGCCTCCTGCAATGCCTCTCCGAAGGGTTATCATTGAGGCAAAAACTTGACGTTGTCGAGCGAGCTGCAGCCAGCCAGGAAGCAGCCCAGAAGGCGGCAGAGGAGCAACTTTCATCCTTCTTGCAGCAGCGGGCTCAGGTGGAGGCGGAGGTGGCCGCGGCTGTCACTCGAGAGGAAGCGCTGAAGGAAGTGCGAGAGCAGCTTGTGAACTTACTAAAGACACTTCCTCCTCAGTAGCTATCCCTTTTTGTATCGTTCGTTCTTATAGATAAAAGAATGTATATGTATATTTTTTTATCCTTTGACATAATGTATCCTGTATCCGATCAAGTTTATGAATAAAAGATACACCTTTTTTTTTGTAATGTGTCATTTCCTGGTCTTTTCCTTCTTTTATTATCAGCATATCACCTTAGCGAACATGGTTGACGGATAGTAGGGCACGCATCTTGACTTTCCTAAGAATCAGCGATGGCTTAGGCCGCAGGTTCAGATCTGCTGCCTAAGACTTTTCAAATCCATAAGCCGTGAGGGTCTCATAGAGAATTTTCTCCCTACGGATCGAGAGGATCTCGTAGGTGGGTTTTCTCCTTAGGAATCATGAGGATTCCTAAGTGTGGTTTTCTCTTATAAGTCGTAAGGATCCTACAAGAGAGTTTTTCCCTCTTACGGGTCGAGAGGACCCACAAGAGGTTGTTTCCCTCCTCGTCGAAATTCGACTTTGGAGAGTGAGACCCGTGAATAGTATGCAAGAGACCATTTTGGATTGACTTGCAGGGTCCCATTGTTCAGGAAGCAAGTTTTTTAGTCCCTGCTGCCTGAGGCTTCATTTGCAAGTTGAGACGAATCGGGAGTTTCCCGCGGAGACAATGGTTTCTCTGCGAGCCGACGCGAATCAAGAGGCTCTCGTCAAGGAGTGTTTGTATCCGTGAGTCGAGGAGTTTGCTAGGGATTATTTGTTTCCCAAGCGCCAAGGATTATTTATTTCCTTGGGGTTTGAAACGAGTCGAGGATTCCCACGGGGGCGCTGGTGGCTCTGCGGGTCGACGCGGATCAGGATGCTCTCGTCAAGGAGTGTTTATATCCGTGAGTCGAGGAATTTGCTGGGATTATTTGTTTCCCAAGCGCCAAGGATTATTTGTTTCCTTGGGGTTTGAAATGAGTCGAGGATTCCCACGGGGGCACTGGTGGCTCTGCGAGTCGACGTGGATCAGGAGGCTCTCGTCAAGGAGTGTTTGTATCCGTGAGTCGAGGAGTTTGCTAGGGATTATTTGTTTCCCAAGAGCCAAGGATTATTTGTTTCCTTGGGGTTTGAAACGAGTCGAGAATTCCCACGGGGGCACTGGTGGCTCTGCGGGTCGACGCGAATCAGGAAGCTCTCGTCAAGGAGTGTTTGTATCCGTGAGTCGAGGAGTTTGCTAGGGATTATTTGTTTCCCAAGCGCCAAGGATTATTTGTTTCCTTGGGGTTTGAAACGAGTCGAGGGTTCCCACGGGGGCGCTGGTGGCTCTACGGGTCGATGCGGATCAGGATGCTCTCGTCAAGGAGTGTTTGTATCCGTGAGTCGAGGAATTTGCTGGGATTATTTGTTTCCCAAGCGCCAAGGATTATTTGTTTCCTTGGGGTTTGAAACGAGTCGAGGATTCCCACGGGGGCGCTGGTGGCTCTGCGGGTCGACGCGGATCAGGATGCTCTCGTCAAGGAGTGTTTGTATCCGTGAGTCGAGGAATTTGCTGGGATTATTTTTTTCCCAAGCGCCAAGGATTATTTGTTTCCTTGGGTTTCGAAACGAGTCGAGAATTCCCACGGGGGCACTGGTGGCTCTGCGGGCCGACGCAGATCAGGAAGCTCTCGTCAAGGAGTGTTTGTATCCGTGAGTCGAGGAATTTGCTGGGAGGGTATGGTTCCCTCTTTGTTTATGCCCTTGGATTGTATACAGGGATCGATGTGACCTTAACTGTAGGGCCAAAGTTTTATCATCATCATTTTTTTGTTGTATTTCCGCGATGCTCTATCCTTTCAGCTTTCATATTGCGAAGGTCGCGATTGCCCAATCATTTCGGCTATTTTTCGCGGTGCCCAATCATTTCGGCTGTTTATTTTATTTTTACTCGCTGCTTTTTATTGCGAGTTGCCCAATCATTTCGGCTATTTCTTCATGCATATATTTTTACTTGCTGCTTTTTATTGCTAGTCGCCCCATCATTTCGGCTATTTCGTATGCATGTGCGGCCTACTGGCTTTTCGCCATAAACCTGAAATTAGACACCGATTTCGGCATCAGCACCGCTACAACTGGGATGTCGCCAGGAGCGAATCATCATTTGCCTCTGTCATTGTCGAACAAAGGAGGCTTAGCGACCAGGGTTAGGGTCCTGTCGACTAAGGCTTTTGACTTTATGAGCCGTAAGGGTCTCACAAAGCTATTTCTCCCTACAAGTCATGCGGATCTTATAGGTGCATTTTCTCCTTAGGAATCGTGAGGGTTCCTAAGTGTTTTGTTCCTCTGTAAGTCGTAAGGATCCTACAGGAGGGCTTTCTCTTTGTAAATCGAGAGGATTTACAAGGGTTATGCGAACATATCCCCAGTCACGGATGGACCTTGGTTAGGGAAATGTTTATTCGTGCCCGTGGATTGTATACAAGGGTCAGTATTGAGCCACTTGTAGGGCAATATCGGAAGTTGTGTGGGTTGCTTAAGCACAGGTTTAGGTCTCTGTAACTTAAGACTTTCAACTCTTATGAGCCGTGAGGGTCCCATAAGAGAGTTCTCCTTGCGAGTCGTGAGGATCTCGCAAGTGTATTTTCTCCTTAGGAATCGTGGGGATACCTAAGTGTGTTGTTCCCTTATGAGTCGTAAGGTTCTCACGCAGGTGGTTTCTCCTTACAAGGTCGAGAGGGCCCTATAAGTGTCTTTTTAACGAGGTTGCGCCCTTTCGGGTTTTCACAAACACTCGCCGGTAGTCTGCTGTTTTTACTCACTGAGCCCTTTCAAGTTTTCATCCGTGCCCATTTTGCTTATGGACATACCATTTTTTTATTATATATTTTTTTATTTATATTTTTTTTATTCATCTCGTCAGCCTAAGGATGCTGCGGTATTAGTTTAAAGACGTTTTGGTCTGCTATTAGTTTAAGGACATTTCGGTCCGTCACTAGTTTAAGGACGTCTCGGTCCGTCGTTAGTTTAAGGACGTTTCGGTCGTTTGTTGAGAAGGTTGGGTACTGCTTATAGAGTTTGAGCTTAGGAAGACAGAGAGCGGACATAGTCGTCGTCATCTATCATTGACCTAGGCTGTGGCTCATTAAGCATAATATTTCTTTAGGAAGCGACCGTTTATTGGCCTAAAATGCCTTTCACCGTGCATGTCCATGAGTAGATAGGCCCCACCCTGGTAAACTTTATCTATGATGTACGGGCCTTCATAGTTTGGCTTGAATTTTCCTCGCTTGGTGCGATTGGGGATCATAGGCCTTTTGACCACTAACACGAGTTCGCCTTGGCGGAACGTCCTCGGTCGGGTCAGTCTTTCATATGAGCGTGTCATCTTTGCTTTGTAAGCTTCTAGATTTTGCTGCGCTATGAGCCGGGTTTCATCAATGGCGTCAAGCTCCTCAAGCCGAAGGTGAGCATTTTCTTCGTCCGTCAGCTCGTAGTGGACTGCCACTCGTAGAGAGGGTAACTCTATCTCGAGGGGGAGTACTGCTTCTGTACCGAACACCAACACGTACGGCGTTGTGTTTGTGGCCGTCTTAAATGTAGTTCGATACGCCCAAAGAGCCTCTTGCAGTCTTTCGTGCCAGTCCCTCTTGTTTCAGGACACCGTTTTCTTTATGATTTTTGTCAAGGTCTTGTTGAAGGCCTCAGCTAGACCGTTAGCTCGCGGATTATAAACCGAGGAATATCTCCAGTCTATATTATGCTGTTGCGTAAAGCGACTGATCTTGTGGCTTCTGTAGGCTGGCCCGTTATCGGAGATAATCTGTCGCGGAGTTCCAAATCGATATATGACATGCGTCTTGAAGAAGTGGAGGATATTTTCCGTCTTCACCTCTCTTAACGGTATTGCTTCTGCCCATTTAGAGAAGTAGTCAGTCGTCGTCAAGATGAAACGATGTCCCCTAGAGGATGCTGGTTCGATAGGGCCAACTATGTCAGTCCCCCACATTTCGAATGGCCAGCTAGCCACTGTTGGATGTAGTGGATTTGGGTGCTGGTGGATGAAGTCCCCATGGATCTAACACGGGTGACACTGCTTCGCATATTCGAGGCAGTCTTACATCATGGTGGGCCAATAGTAGCCCATCCGTTTTATCTTCAACTTCATCTTAGGGCCTGCTTGGTGGGAACCGCAGAGTCCGTCGTGAACTTCTTGGACGACCCTTTTCGCTTCGTCAGGTCCTAAGCATCTTAGCCACAGAGAATCGAATGACCTCTTGTATAGAGTATCGTTGACGAAGGTGAAAGACAGAGCTCGTTTCATGAGCTGATGTCTTATGGACGCTTCTTCAGGCATTCGGTGGAACTTGAAGTAATCTATGAAGATTTCTCTCCAGTCCTCGGTATTTTCCCAATCTTTTATTTGCAGGGTTGTCTGCTCGTTCGCCCCTCTTTCTTCGGATGATTCCAGAGATATTTCTGTTGGGGCAAGCACTCGACGGCTTTGTACCACGATTCTAATGTCATCGAGGTTCTCGTCAGCCAATTCTTTAGCAAGTTTGGCCAGTGCGTCCGCTTTGCTGTTTTCCGCGCGCGGTATGCTCTCCAAAGTATAGGAGGGAATTTGGGTCAACAGTTGTTGCACCTTTTCACCGTATTTCACTAACTCCGGTTTGCACGTTTGGTAGTCGCCATTTACTTGACTAACGACCAGTTGAGAATCCCCCTATATGAGGAGGTCTACAATTCCCATGTCAATAGCGATCTCGAGGCCTGCTATCAGAGCTTCATATTCAGCTTCATTATTTGTCCTTGGCTCTGTTAAGGAGAACGCGTAGCGCATTATCCCTCCTTGCGGGGTCACAAAGATGAGTCCTACCCCCGATTTGATCATTGGCGTACTTTGTTTGTGCTTTTTCATAGAAGATGCTCCATCGAAATAAAGCTCCCAACGGGTATCACCACTGTCGATCGCGTCAAACGCATGTCTGTCTGGCAAATCGCAATTTAGAGGAGAATCGGCAGGTATGGGATGCTCAGCAAGGAAGTCGGCGATGGCCTGGCCTTTCACTGCCTTGAGAGGTTGATATGTTATCGAAAATTCCATCAAGAGCAGGGCCCATTTAGCGAGTCGTCCCGTCAATATGGCTTTTGACATTAGATATTTGAGAGGGTCCACTTTTGAAATAAGACGGACTTCATGCGCCAATGCATAGTGTCTAAGCTTTGTTATTGCGAAGATCAACGCCAGACAGTGTTTTTCAATGGGGGAGTAGTTGCTTTCTGCCCCCAGTAGAACTCGACTTAGGTAATAGAGTGCTCTCTCCTTTCCTTGGTCGTTCTCTTGCGCCTATAATGCGCCTAAAGAACCTTCGAGGGCAGTTGTATAAAGGATGAGAGGTTTCCCCTTAACCGGAGCAGCCAATACTGGAGGGTTCTGTAGGTATTGCTTGATCTCATCCAGTGCACCTTGGCATTTGTGATCCCAGATGAATGGGGCTCCTTTCTTCATCAGGTGACTGTAAGGACGGCACTTTCCTGAAAGATTAGCGATAAACCGCCGAATGTATGCGAGCTTTCCTTGGAGAGATCGCAGCTGTTTAAGAGTTCTCGGCGGAGGCATTTCCATGATCGCTTTAATTTTTGACGGATCTATTTCAATACCTCGGTGTCGAACAATGAATCCTAGGAATTTGCCTGAGGAAACTCCGAATGCACATTTGAGAGGGTTCATTTTCAGGTTGTATTGCCGAAGGCGTTGAAATACAGTCTTCAAATGCTCGAGATGTTCCTCGTATGATTTTCTTTTAACCACGAGATTGTCGATATAGCATTCGACGATTTCGTGTATAAGGTCATCGAAGATCTTCGTCATGGCCCTCTGATAGGTGGCACCGGCGTTCTTTAACCCGAAGGGCATCACTTTATAACAGAATATACCTAGAGGGGTCCTGAAGGCGGTGTGCTTCTGGTCTTCGGGATGCATCCTTATCTGATTATACCCTGATGAGCCATCCATGAAGGAGAAAACCTCATGAGTGGATGTATTGTCTATCATCAGTTCGGTGACTGGCACTGGGAAATCATCCTTCGGGTAAGCTTTATTAAGATCCCGAAAGTCCACGCATATGCGCACCGTCCTATTTTTCTTCATCACCGGGACGATGTTAGCGATCCATTCAGGGTATTGAACTTCCTGGATAAAGCCAGAGTCTATCAGCTTTTTGACTTCGGCGTTGATGCTCATTTCGAGCTCGAGCCGCATTCTTCTCGGTGCTTGTTTAACTGGCTTGACACCCGGGGATATCGCCAGTCTATGTACAACAACTTCCGGATCTAGTTCTGGCATCTCGGAATAGTTCCATGCGAAGCAATCTTTATGCTGTACGAGGACGTCCTTTAACGCAGCTACCCTTTCTTCAGATAGTAGCTCGCTGATGAATGTCGGTCGTGGATCGTTTGCCGTCCCCAACTCAATTTTCTTGAGGTTATCTGCAGTGGTATGGATTCCATCTTCCAGCTCTTTTGGCGCTGGTGGGAATTCTGAGATTATCTCGTCGTTGCTATTTTCGAAGCACCAGGGAAGGTCATCCATGTTCTCGGGCTCTTCTTTTGATATTGTTATCATGTGACAGGTGCAAATTTTCTGCCAATCCCAATACGGAGTTGGTTCTGTTCTTGTGTTTTCGGGTTCGTGCTTTTGTGGCGGCGCTATCCTCCAGTTGTCAGACAACGCGAATTTTCCAAGCTGATACTGATCCTCAACCCAATTCTTAAAGGTGAAGCAATCTTCAAGCGGATGTCCTACTACTCGATGGTAAGAGCAATAATTTGGGTTGGAGACTTCGCCTGCTTGCTCACGGTGTTTAGACTCTGGCAGTGTAAGCATTCGATGTTTTAGAGCAAGATCAAGTATCTTCTTCGTCTTGTTCCGAGGAAATGAATATGCTCGACCCATTTTCTTCATGAGGGCCAGGTCAATGATGCTCGACTCTCGTATGCGTGGTTTTTTAGCTCTGTTTTGTGGTTGTTGAGCGCCTTTTTTGCTTTTCGACTTGTTTTTGCTTTTGCGTCGAACCTTTTTTGTAGCAGGTTGACAAGGAGCGGCATTTTCATCCTTCACGGCCTGTTGGAGAAGGCGTTGCGTCTTGGCTCTCTTATAGATGGCCGTCTCGCGGTTGTGATCATCTCGGACTTTTTAACCAGCTTCCCTTATAAGCCTGTTCATTTGTTCTTCAAATGATGGACCGGGCAATTTTTCATCGGGAACTTTTATTGGCTTAGGATTAGCATCCTCCCATTGAGCGTCCGCTTCTTCATCGAAGTCATACATGACGTAACAGCTGTTTACTAGCTCTCGTTTCTTTGACCGGATGTACCCAAGCCCTTTTGTTTCCATTCTTCCGTTAGGCAGTTTGCGTTGAGTCCCGGGAACGCTCCAGACCTTGTCATAGAATTTGGCCTTTCTAACGGTCTGTGTGAAGGATATCCCCTGGCGTTTCAGCAGTTTCTTCAAACCTTCGGTATAATATCTGGGGAGACGGATAGGCTGAAGCCTGTCGAGCATGGGATCCGCGCCATGCCAAACTTCTTTTTCCATCTTGTTTTCTTCAGAACGGTAGAATAGGATTGCCTTCTCGCCTTTTCGTCCGGGAGGGACATAAAATGTCTGCAATTCTTCCACACTGTTGGTGTCGAGTGCATCCAGTTCTTTGTAATGTTCAAGCGGCACCATGGTTATCTGCAGACTTCGCTCTTCATCGGCAGGAGCCCGTATTGAAAGCCGAGCAGGGAATACAGCATGAACTTCATCCTCCGAATCACTACCAAAGATCAATGAAGGAACGGATGGTCCCGACTTGGTGGATTGGGATGGACCCGCATAAATTATATCCTCTTCGTCCTCGGTGTCACTTCCAAAGATAGGGATGGTGGCGTTAGTCTTGTTCTCCGGCTTGTGACACATTTCCGTGTCCTCAGAACTCGGCAAAAAGTATTTGGCATCTTCATACTTGCGAACTTCATTCACGGAAAACGGATTCAATTCTCCTGCCACAGTGTACTCGAGACCATCCTTACAATATTTCATACACTGATGTTGTGTAGAAGGGATGATATTGTATTCGTGCAACCATGGTCGACCGAGCAGAGCATTGTAGCACGTCTTGGCATCTATGACATGGAATTTAATATCTGTGACGAGTAGCCCGAAGCGTAACGTCAATATCACAGATCCAAGAGTCTTTGAGGATTGGGAGTCGAAACCGGAGATGGTGATCTTGTCCCGGGCGAGGTGTTGGACGCTCATGCAAATTTCCTTTAACACCCGTACATTGAGTAGATTAACAGATGATCCGTTATCGACCAAGATTTTACCTATCTTTATGTCATGGCAGTATCCTGAGACATAAAGGGGACGATTGTGTTCGCACGTCCCGAGGAGAAGGTCTTCATCGCCGAAAGCAACGTCGGCCGTGTGCACCTCTTCCAATTCATCCTTCATCTTTTGTTCGGCCAGGAAGGCTCGGAACTGGTCCGGATCTTGTAGGGCCTTAATCAAAGAATCCCTTGCTTCTTTTGATAGCAATAGGGCATCGAGAATGCTGAGTTGTGAGGGTATCTTTCTCAGATGCGCCAAGACATTGTAATCCACTTTATTCCTCTTTGGCGGATTCTTGGCGGTTAACTCTTCCGCAACTCGGTCATCCAAGGCGATGTCTTCAGACCTTCTCTTTCCCTTTGTCTTTCTTGTTTAAGGGTCCGAGATTCTTTTCAGGTAGCGTCCGATTGCGTAGCTGTATATTCTCGCAAACCTTCGGTCCTTCTTCTTTTCCTGAGGTGGATTCTTTGAAGAGGGGGCCAAGCTCTAACTCCTCATCAGATTCGCTCCCAAATATAGGCACTTGTGATCCTCCGGCGTCAATCATGCAATAGCCACCGGTAGTTTTATCAAGCACTTTGATCGTTCTGCCCTGCTCTCGGCGAGCTTTGCGTTTTTCCCGCTTAAATTGTTGCCGGTGAGTAACATATCCTTGCCACCACTTATCGAAAGCTTTACACTCTTTAGTGGGATGCGACACCTTCTGATGGTACAAGCAATAGGAGGGGTGCATTTCCGATTCACCGGTGATGTTTCCTTCAGAGGGTGGTAGCTTCATGCCCATTGATATGGCCTTAGCAAACTTTTTTCTCATCTTGAATTGGCTTTTGTCAACGGCGGAGGCATTTCGCTCCAGCGGGATTATCTCATCTCTTTCATCAAGTCGCTGACGCTTGGCCCTTTCAAATATAGCCACTTCGCGTTCTCGATCAGCTTTACTTTGCAGTCGAGCTTCGTTAAGGAACGCGTCAATCATATCGACTGATAGCTCCGGAATTCATGATCCGATATCTGCCCCCAGCGTTTTAGTGCCAGAAGTCTCTTCATCGTTCGTGATCGCATGGGAGATCATATGACAGCTCGCTGCATTTTCCTTGGATTCATCCGATGAACTTTCTCCCTCATCTTCCTCTTGAAAGACGTGATTGAGGAACTCTTGGAGCGTGATGTGAGTCCGCGCCTTTTAGTTGTATTCATCTAGCGCGTCAATTTGCTTTTGTAAGTCCGTGCGCTTATCACCAGGCTTTACGGGCTTCTTAGACTTCTTTTTCTTTTTCGAAGACTTTGACGACTGGCTGCAAGTGCTTGAACCCCTTGAACCCCCATCATTGGTCTTTGAAGTTGGACGTGGCTTCAACATCCCCTCAATGACCTGTGGTTCTAATGGGTTCTTCCACTTGATCGCTGGACACGTCCGAAGATCATTTAGCATTCTCCTCGTTTTGGCTGATAATACAACCTCCCAAGGAGCTTCTTCAATGACGGAGCATGTTGCCCCCGGCGTATTTGTCCCCTTAGCGGTGTGGGGCTGCGGAGGATTCACCTTCCATTTGTCAGATAGCACGAACTTGCCTTGTCGGTACTGGTTTTCAAGCCAATTTTTGAAAACGTAACAGTCTTCGATCGGATGTCCTAGCACTCGATGATAAGGGCAGTAATTAGGCTCGTTGACGTCACTTGGTTGCAACGAGCGTTTTGGATCTGGCAGATTTATGAGTCTGTTGCGCAACGCCAGCTCGAATAGCCTCCTCGTTTTATCGCGGGGGAAGGAATAAGAACGTCCCATCCTATCCTCAAGGGGTACGTACGGGCGCGTATTGTTTGGACGAGCAACCGGCTTTGAGTCGCTCGGTTGTTGTTGAGCATTAGCAACAACGATCGCTTTTCCCTTTCCTTTGTCATTTCGGGAGTCTGGCTTTGGGAGAGGGGGTTTATGGCCCATCTGGTCCATCTGCGCTAGTTTGTCAATCAAAGCCTGGAAGGAAGTCGGCTTGAAGAACATCATAAACTATCAGATGGTTGCTTGTGGATCAAGGGTTCCAACAAACATTCCCACCGCAGGGGCTTCTTCTATGTGCTGTTCACACTTCGACCATAGATTATGCCACCGTATAGCGTACTGAACCCATGTCTCGCCGGGTTTTACCCCAGCGTTAATCAGTGCCGTCATCGGGGTACGTTCACTGGAACTTGCAAAACGTTGGGTAAACAGCAGCTCCATTTCCGCGAAGGTTTTAATAGAATCATTAGGGAGTTCAGAGTACCACTCGAACGCCGTATCTGATAGACTTCCAACGAACTGGCGGAGCAAAAGCTTGTCATCACCGCCAGTGTTACTGCAAAGCGCCCTGAACTGGGCAACATGCTGATGGGGATTGCCGGTCCCCTTATAGACGTGGAACTTGGGAATTGTGTAACCCGGCGGGTACTTGATTTGGTCATACCAGCCCGGATATGGCCGCCCCGTTTTTACGACATGGCCGGCTGCCTCGGCCGCATGATGAACCCTTATTTGCTGGGCTATGTATTCGTCCAGATCAGTTTTAGAGATTGTATCCTCTTTAGCTGTTGATAGAACGGGCTGAGGATTTGATGTCTCTCCCCTATCATCTCTAAGGACGATTGGTGGTTCTTCAGTCGGGGGATCTTGTTGTATCATCATCCCTATCATGTCCTGGAAGAGGAGGCCCATACGCTGTATGTTGGCCGCTTGTTCAGCAGCCTCTTTGTCCTTCTTTTCCAATATTCGGTGAAGAAACTCGGCGCCAGTCTCTTCCTCTTGGCGCTCATCTAAGGACGCTTCAGGGTTTTCTTTTGGCTCTGTAAGTGCGGCCATGACATTCATCATCTCCTGGAGCTTTTGTTGCTGCTCCTGAGCCTTGGTCACTGATCGGGTGAGCGGTCGGTGACCCGTAGAAGTGCGGCTTTCCTCCTTTCCAGAAGCCATATAAACCGTATGAACTGTTATGCCCCCTGACTTGGGGCGTTTGGGTTCACCGCTTTTAAACTTTGCCAGTGTCACGGGAGCTTTCTCTGGCCTTTTTCTTTTGTGGACCATTGAGGTTGAAGGAGCCGCTGAAGTGGGCATCCTAGCAATTGTTGCCCCCCGCTGTTTAATGGGGCAAGTTTTGTCCTTTTCCACCTTTGCCTTTTTCTGGCGATGAAAGTGGTCTGGGTCAATCACGGAGTCTTGAACCCTCTGCCAAACTTTATAAATTTTTGACGACAGCCGTTGAGGGGGCTATTCCTGCTTTGTTTCTGGAACCCTCTCCGCAGGTGGAGGAGATCTCTTCAATGTAGCGGTTGGAGAGTTCTTCCATACCCTCCTCAGCAATTCAAAGCTGTTCCCAGTTGGAACAGCAGCGTTGACTTCCACCACTGGAGTAGGTGGAGTTAGCCCTGAGGGGGAGGTGCCCCCTGCCTTCCTCACTCGTTGCCAATGGCGACGTCGAGCACGACGAGCCGTTGGGACTGGCTCAGAGATAGAGATAGCTTCTTTTTGCCCCCTGTCTGAATGAGGCACCGCCGGTGTTAACCTTTTAAAAACTGAGGTTGTTCCTTGCGGGGTAATATCCAATCTGTCAAAGACAGATCTTCGTGTAGGGGCAGGAACAGGAATCGTCAATCTTGAAAAGACTGACTCCTTGACAGGGGAAGCCGCCTTAACGACTTCCGGAGTGGCGGCCGTTGCCCTCTTTGGGACAGCCATTTTGGAGTTCCTGGGCTTCTTAGCGGGCCCTTCAGAGTTTTGATCCAGCCTCGCAAAGACAGAGGTTGTCGGCTTGGTAGTGGATGACCCGTTGACAGGGGTCGTGGTAGCAGTGATCCGGTCGAACACCGACTTCTTGTTCACTTCCGATGCAGGTATCGGCATAGAGAAGCTTGTAGGTGGGACCATGGTCCCGAAAAACAGGCCGGTGGTGGCCTGGGTCACTTGTTCTACCGGCAGAGCAAGGAAAGAGGCCGCTTGGGGCCCATATGCTACACCTCTCGGTGAGGTGGAGCGTCCGTTGCAGTGGCACTTCGAGCAGTTGGTGCAGTTGAAGGCCATTGAATCTTTAGTTCTGCGCCAGACAAAAGACCAAATCTTAGTAACTTGGAAATCCAAAGGCAACCTTTTAACAAACCGCGATTGGTTCGCGAAGACGACACACGAAGTGTGGAGTGGAAAGAGGAAAAGGTCCCACCGGGCGTGCCAGAATCTGTTCCCCTCCGAACGGTGGCGCGGACTTTGCGTCTGCGCCTGAGGTTCAGGGCAGATGCTATTTGGTTTTATCCGTCTACCTCTCCGAAGATGCCAAGTTGATTTATGGCACCGTGTATCGGAGGTTTAGACGGATGCGGCCGATGTAGCAGACTTCGTCAGATTCCCCCTCAGGGTGAGGGGTTTTTGATTGTGGGGACGCTCTTCCCTGCATGCGCAAGCCCCTGCAGTTAATTACGCTACCGCATCGCGGTAACAACTTTCTCCTTCTCCAGAATTTCACTTCGTGTCACGTGTGTTTGTTTTATTTGTGGTTGCCCGTGGATTGTATACGGAGACTGAGTAATGCCGTCGCCCGTAGGACGTGGATTAGTCCAAATCCGTATTTACTTAGATTTGGGTTTGGTGTTTTTAGTTTAAGGATGCATTAGTCGCGTTGCGGCTAAGATCAACTTAAACGTTCGTTAAGGATACGTTAGTCCCGTTTTAGACTAAGATCCACTTAACGTAGTGATTAATTTAATGTATGGCCATCGGGACTCGTCACCTCTCTGACGTCGTTGAAGAATTACAACGACATGTATCAGAGGAGCTCGGAGATGTACCCTCGAACCAGAGTTAATTGGGAGTTTTATAATCCATTTGAATGTTTAAGGATACGTTAGCCGTGTTTGGGGCTAAGATCAACTTAAACGGGACCGTTTAGATCCGGCAAAAGAGCGTTTGGAGGCTCTATTGTTCCAGTTTAGGGACGTAGTGGTCCGTTTTCCAGTTTAGGGACGTGGTGGTCCATCGCCAGTTTAGGGACGTGGTGGTCCGGTATTAGTTTAGGGACGTTTCGGTCCGATGTTAGTTTAGGGACGTTTCGGTCCAATGTTAGTTTAGGGACGTTTCGGTCCAATATTAGTTTAGGGACGTCTCGGTCCAATATTAGTTTATGGACGTCTTGGTCCATTATTAGTTTAAGGACGTTTCGGTCCAATATTAGTTTAAGGACGTCTCGGTCCAATATTAGTTTAAGGACGTCTCGGTCCACGAGTTTAAGGACCCCGCAGTCCATATTCATGTGTGGTCGTTGGGACCCGTCGCCTCTCTGACGTCGTTGAAGGATTACAACGATAGATGTCAGAGGAGTTCGGAGATGTACCCTCGAACCGGAGATAAATTGATTTAGGAGAGCAATTTTGCTCCGTCAATTTAATTTGAGGACTTACGGCCAAAATTGGGTTAAGTCCAGTTGAGAATATTCAACATTTTTCTTGATCTTTGGCCTATTAGGCCTGTGCTAGGGCTTTGCCCATATTTAATAATGCACTGCATTCTATTCTGGCCTGCTAGGCTTTTGATTTGGGCTCTGTCCCTTTATTTATGATGCAGAGCATCTATTTTAGTTTGGGCTCTGCCCCTTTTTTAAAACAATGCATTGCATTTTATTAGACCTGTTAGGCCTTTTTTAATTGGGCTTGGCCTCTTTTGTAAGCAAGGCATTTCATTTGTCTGGCGCTTTGCGCCGAGTAATGAGCGCAAGCTCATATGGTGATGACACGTGTCATGCTCTGGTGAGCGCAAGCGCAACAGCGCAGTGCGCTGCGCTGTTGCGATGCTGACACGTGGCGCTCTCTCAGCGAGTTGCGCCAATTCCAGAGAGCAAAGCTCTATCTCAAGAGCGCTTAGCGCAAGTGGTTCTATAGCTGACACGCGGCGCTCTCTTAAGAGCGCAACGGCGCAGTTAGGAAGTGCAAAGCACTAAGAATCTTTTAGATTCAAGAACGGAAGTGCAAAGCACTATTTAATTTCTTGATTTAAATTAGATCAAAGAAAAATAAAATTTTCTTTTATTTGAAGAACCAGAGGTTCATAAAAGTGCAAAGCACTATTTTTTATTTTTTATTTTTATTGTTTTAAAGAACCAGAGGTTCACAAGAAGTGCAAAGCACTGTTTATTATGTAAAGATCATTGATCTTGTTTTTAGATCAATGATCTATTAGAAGGAATTTCTTCTACTTCATGGAGGTTCTTTACCTTTTTTCTTCAAATTTTCTCAGAATTCTCTCTGTTTAAAGCTCTTGATTTTTCAAGAAAAATGTTCCCCTCTTGAACTGAGGCTTAGGGTCCTTTTTATAGTGCTCACAAATTAGTTAAATTTGTTAAAGAGATCATTCTCTGAGTGATTTGGGGAATTTTCCCCACCGTTGGATCTTTGATCCAAGGGCTTCTGCTTTGCAGAAGAAAATCTTCTTGTTTTAACAAGAACAGAAAAGATTTCTTAAAATCTTAATTCAGTTTGGCGCAGATGCCCCAGCGCGTGACACGTGTCGCGCAGCGGAGAGCGCAGGGCATCTGCGCTAGCGCAACTGCGCTAGCGTAACTGCGCTGACACGTGTCGCGCAGCGCATCTGCGCTAGCGCATCTGCGCTGACACGTGTCGCGCAGCGCAGAGCGCAGCGCAACTGAAGCGTTGCTTCATAAAAATAGAGCTCTGCTCTGATTGGGCGCGCCTTCTTGGGCATTGCGCTGACGTATTAGAGCCTGACGCGTGGCGCGTTGTGCCCGAGACTTGAAGCGTTGCTTCAAAATTTTGAATTTTGAATTTGAACAGAGCTTTGCTCTGATTGGGCGAAACACCAGGCTCGCCGTCTACTGCACAACATTCCTTTCTTGCCATGGGGTACCATACCGGGTCCACCATGTACCCGCAATCGGCCTCATCCAGCTCCTCGACCAGGTATCACTGTCACACGTCTCAGAACCGAGAAAACGCATGGTGGATGCATTGAAATATCATATCAATAGAAACCAGGTTTTTAAAACAGTACATGCTTTCTTTTGAAATAGCCACGGTTCTCAAATCCAGAAATCTCATGAAAACAATATATCTCAATGTGTGTAATCATAAAGCATGATGTATGCAATATATAACAGAAATGTAAGCATATCCGTATATCATGCAACATGGAACAGTAATATGCACATATCGAAGGAAAACCGCTCTTTTAAATGAATCCAGTTTTTAAAATTTATCATGCGGTTCTCAAATCTCCAAAATCGAATGCAATATCGTATAAAGGTGCATATGTGTATATACGCAAGTATGGACATACAAATGTGTATGTCCGCAAGTATGGTGTACAATATGTATGTCATGATGCAGCAACCCTACTGTGTAGTGACATGGCAATTATCGATGATGAAGTGTGTGAGCCGGCAAATCTGTGTACGTGTAACATACGCATCATCGATAGTGGTGCAGGTGTACTAGCACAGGTATAAGCTATGCAATGAGAATAATAAGAATGCAGCATAAGGTAAATCATATGCAAATGCTGACGGATATACGTATCTAACATGATCGAGTCGGTGAATCAATCAATCGGCATCTAGACAGAAAACATCATGTACGGTATAGTCCATCGTATGGCATCCTCTAGTCAAGGGTATAGATCAAACCTCAAGTCAACTCATTACGTACGGAAAATCAACGTACGGGGGCATTAAGCTATCAAGGATCCTATCATCCTATAAGACGAGGAGGGTATGGACCTAACGTCTTGTACGGCTATCACTCACAATTCACAACATATATAAATATCTCTATATACCTATGTCCCATGTCACATCCGCAATAATCTCATATCAGGGGACCGGCAGTGTATAAATCATCTCAATTGACTCGCATCTGTATACCAACATATCACCAAATCATCATATCGCGTCATATATCCTTTTCATCGCATTTATATCCCTCATCAGGTCAATTTTATAAATACATGTTACCTTTACTATAAGCATAAGTATCAAATCTAACATACACACCCGAACCATACAAACAGTTTTTTTTGAAAGATGCGAATCATAGTTTTGAAAGTAGGGGCTACGGTGTTTTTAAGAAAAATATATCATTTGAAAATCCGTAACGTCCCTCAAGGTATCTGTTTAAAAGATGCATACGATTTTTCAGTTTGGAAATAGGTATGGTTCGAATGACACATCTACGTCGACTATCTAGTTCTATAGTACCCTAAACGGCAATCTCATCCTCAAGTCCCGTCATCACATACTAGTCGTATCATATCACATCTAACTATCCTTAGTTTCTAATATGGTTTTCTAACTACCTTTTTACTCTATCTATAGTTTTCTATCAAAGGTTTCATTAACCAACATCTATATATAAATCGGTTTCGATCAAAGTGTGTGGGGGTGCTATACGCCATCCACCCGACTTCCCCCGTAGATATAGATCTACTCACCTTGATCCTTGCTTGTCGAAGTCGATGACGCCATGATCCGTCGTCTCGGAATCCACGCAAGGGTATCTACAATAATAAACAATCGGAATTGCTATTAAAATCAAGTCCGGAAACCAAAACGGCACACGGATCGCCTATAGGTTAGAACCTATAGCCCACGTATGCAAAACCAACAAATTACCCCTAGTCGTTCATGTACAAACATTCAACAACAAAAAACAAATCCAAATATCAAAACTAAACATTTCAAAATACGGAAAAAAATCACAGCAAAGTGCCTCCAGATTTTGATTCAGGCCAAAAGGAGTTGCACAAACAAGTCTAGGGTGCTGTACATGAAGTATATGATCTACTGGACCAACCCCGACACCAATTTCCTCCATGAGGCCGGCCATAAGGCCCAAAAATCCGGCCTCCTCGGCCCCCCATGCTCTGTTGGGATTCGTTTGGTCTTGGTGGTCTCCTATGGTCTAAAATGGGTCTCTGGTATTGTTTGCTAAACTCAGAAAGTCCCCGGGTTGCTCCAGATTTCCCTGCACACTCTATATCCTCACAAAACTGACATGAACTAAATCCTAAATCCGTATTTTGGTTTCTATACTAAATTCCAGGTCTTAAATAGCCACTCAACAGCCACTCAATCATCACCAATCTATAATTTCACTCAAACCCTCACTAGGATTTCTAAGTATCACCAATCTATCACTAAACGAACTCTAAACTTAAACAAAAGCTAGGAAAAACTTGAAACTAAACTAATGGAAGAAATTATACCTCATGAATGTCACTTAAGCAAACCCTAGAACTCCTAAGGTTGTCAAAATCCTACTTTGCTTGGTCTAATGTGTAGAGGAAGAGATGGGGATTAATTTTTGTGAAAGGAGTATAAGGTTTTGGGGATTATTTGGAGATGGATTTAGAGTTAGAAGTGGAGGGTAGTGAGCTTGAGGAAGATGAAGAAGGAGAAGAAAATGACGGGGAAAGAAAAGATGGCAGCACCCTCCCCCCCGCCTCTCTCTCACTTATTCTCACACACTTTCTCTCTCCAATCATTCACCTTTTTGCCCCTTTTCATTCCTTTTTCTTTTCTCTTTTAAATTTCAAAACCAAATCACATAATACCCATAAAACAACACAAATGCAACAACATGTAACCAAATGTAACATGACATGGTACACTAGCCATGGAAAACTGTAGAAACACAGATTTGGCTTAATTGCAATTAGCAGTGCACTAAACGAGTTTTTATCCAAACTGCATATAATAAATTTTTAAAATGCCAAATCCTTTAAATATATTATTAAATGAATAAATCATTTTAATTTTCATTTATTTCACAATTATGGGTATATATTTATACCCTTTTTCAAAAACCCCAATTTCGTAAATCGGGCAGTTTTCGGGAAAAATATTATTTTAATATTAAATTCCAAAAATAATATTTTATATTTTCAGAAATGTTACAATCTTCCCCCTTAAAGAAATTCGGTCCCCGAATTTAAATTTAAATCCCCAAAATCGAAAACATTTCAATAAAAAGTCCAAGTCTTTGGGGCTCCGAAATCATCAATACATAAAACGCATCATAGCGGAATGCATGCGTATGAATAATGAACAGATAAACTCCAAATCAAAACTCCGTCAAGCATCCCGCAATCATCGGAGTCATGGAGAATACATGAATGTCAGATCCAATACGAAAACCAATATGATATACATCAAAACTATACATGTAAACATCCGAAGGAAATGCATGCCAAACCTTTCATGTTGCTGTGCAATACGCGTATCGTGGCACAGTGGCGGACGTATGTTGTAAGAAAATAACTATATATATACTTATCCTTTGTTTAATATGTACGTCCCGCCGTTTTTGAAAATAATTTAGAAGGCTTTCCTTTATAAAATGTTTCGTGTCATCTCAGACACGTAGGTAAATACTGAGACTATTGCTTCCTTTTTGGAAATCCCTTCGATATCTATCGATGCATGCAAAATATATCCAGGTACTGTCCACTGACTAGTCCTTCTTAGTATAAAAACAAATAGCAAATATCATAAAAACGTACTGCTCCATAAGAAATCAATCCCAAAATGTGCATAAGAATGCCGCGTGCGTCTGGTGCGCACGGAAATCAAAATCCATGAATGTGCCATACATGTGCACAGAAACAATATCTAAGTGCAACGGGTGTGCACGAACACCTGTCAGAGGCAACGGTGTGCTTGACAGCAATATCAGGTGCATCTGATATGCACAAAGAATCCCGATTTAGTGCATCTAGTGTGCACCAAAATCGTATCTCATATCATGTGCCCAACATGCGTGAAAACCCAAATCAGGTGCATTCATCATGCATGAATAAAATCTAAATCATGTGCATCCAACATACACGAAATCACGAAATCCAATATCAAGCGCCGAACATGCGCAAAAGTCCAATCCAAGCGCGTCAAATATGCGCAAGAATCCAATCAGGTATACAAGGTGCACAAAACAAATATCGAGTATCACAATCGAAATCGACGGTATACAACACATTTCAATCCAAATCCAATCAGGTATACCATGGTATATAATCTCATAACCATGTGCATCAGCGTGCACAAAAGCAAATCAAAATACTAAAAGTGCATGAAAACTATGTCGAAAGCATAAATCAAATCATATGCATGCCCTAAGCATGAAATCACAATCAATATCTCAAATGACATCAAAACGAAGTCAGGTGCAACTGTGGTGTACAAAATATGTATCAATGCACTGCAAGCATATGTAAACTATACCGAGTGCAAAAACCAAATCGAATGCATACCATATGCACAAATCAACCCAACTGTATGAAATCCATGAAATCATAAACATGTGCAGCTAAGACACAAAACGATATTAAGTGCAATAACTGTGCACAAATCATAAATCAACACAACGGTGTATAAACCATATCTCAAGTGTAATAACTATGCGCAAAATATAAATATTGCAGCCATGGTGCACGAAAATCAATATCATGAAACTCATCATCAAAACTCAAATCCAAGCGATATAAGCGTGATACTCAGATCACAAACGCAAATCGCAACAAATGACATCGAGGTACACCTCCTACAATGTCGAAGAATAAATCGATGCGCCTAAAACCGGTAGAACAATAACATCCCCTTGCCTCCTGCTCATGGTCTGGCGTCCTCGGTCTCTGGGTCCTTATCTTCTCTGTGGATTTACCAATCTCGCAATCTATCGGCTCATCGGCCCAGTCAGGTGTGCTAATGGGGACGATTCCATTCTGACACTTCTCTGGTCATCTCTCGGTCATGTAAGTCTACGGTAGCGCCCCGGCCGTCTAACAGACGCCAAATGCGGAACAAAAACTTTTTAGCTGGCGCTATCGCACACTATAACCCGGATCTGCCATTAAAGCTAAACTAACAAACTACAAAGTGGGTAGAAATGTTATACCGAACGATCTGAGTCCTTCGGTCTTCAACCATCATCCCACGCTTTGTTGCGGCTGCTCCGACCTCCTGAATCTCCAGTCTTCTCGTCCAGGTGGCACCACGTCGACGGATCTTTAAACGGGCTCCTGCCTCTGAACCGAGGCAACTCGATCATCAAGTTTGCTAAAAGAGATGACCAAGAATGATGTAGAGAATGAGTAGAACACTTTGTCTCATTACGTCCAAGGCAATGGACAAACGGATAGTGAAGTTGCCATTTGGAATCGGGTAAATGGAAATTGAGCTATATGAAATTTCCATGAACTAAACTATCATAATCTTTTCCCAAAAATCAATCCACACCCTCCACAAAATGTGGCCGGCCAATATATGAAGCAAGGGGGTGAGTGTAGGAACAACAAGTGGTGACCATAACAAGGATACTTATCATCACCCATTAAAGAACGAATGACTCACTTAAAGCATTAAATGTAAATGAATGAATCATGAAACCTAGTCATCAACCCATTAATGGAAAAGAATGAGTCATAATCCTAGTCACTAATCTTGAAGCTTCCACACACTTGACTCACCCTCATGAAGAAAGGATAAATCCGTATTAAACCGAATGTTTAATACGGGTCATAGAAAACAGGAAACTGACAACTTCCAAAAGTGATCCTGAAACGAATTTCAGGATAACCCCGTAACAGTATAAACATACCCGCATTTGTATTACGACCGAATACAAATGCAACTGAGACAAAGATATTATATCTATACAGTATAATACTTGGATCCGGCTTAAACCAAAACCTACCGGTATTATCTGCTAGAAATATGACACGTGCGTAAACGCACGTGCATTTTCCGAACCCTGCCATAATACCATATGGCCTCTACAACGTTTCTCCCGAACTTGAGAAACTGTCTGTGGGGGACTCTAATGACTCATCAACACACTGGCACTGGGTATAACCACTATCACGTCAGAGGTACAAGCTGTACGTAACGGTTGCCTATGTATTGATCGAAAGGGAAGCTGACGAGCGAACTCATCCAGAAACCCTACTGAGTCTGACAGTGACAATACCTGTACAGTCCGGTCCGTTTGTCTATAAGTATCGCATATAGGGCCTAGGGGGCTGGCCAACGTCAGACCCCCAATAGCTGTATAAGTCATGTCAGAGAGCAGCCCAGAACACCCTGAGATACTACTGGAATACCTTCCAGTAAATCTCTATTACCCTATCCAGAGATTTTGTGTAATGGCTCTCCTAAACACAGCGTGATCTCACCTCCAATACCAGGAGAGACGAATCCCCGACGATCTGCTCACTGCCTCCATGTGGCTCGGGACTGTACCCAAAAAATACCTGTTTGCACGATTCCTTTGACCCGTGGTAGGGTATAAATCAAAGCACAGTGGGAACTCACACGAGACAAATGACGATCTCTGGTCGATAAACTAACCTGTACACATGTCACCAGGGAATTGCTATCCGACGATATGTATAATACCAACTTGCATGTTCCCGGCGAGTCTTGTCCGGTGTACTCATAACCCAATGAGCACCTATATACATCTTAGGTGATCCATCTAACACCAATGGCTTGTGAGACCGGCCACCGCCCCTCGTCGGGGTCTCGACTGTATAGACTAGTCTAGTTTGGAATATCGATGCCCTGTCTCGAAACTCCCACGACTAGGGACACTTTAAGGATGTGCTTATAGACCCCAGCTCCCACATATATGATCGCCATCATACTGCCGGTAGTCAAGCAAGATCCTAAGGGCTCTATCAAAGTGTAACAGTGATAAAGACAAACCAGATAGTAAACTATCATCTCGAGTAAGACTGTTTTATCGGTATAGGCCCTTCCTCAATCATCACAATCACGTAACCGCGATCCAATAATTGACTTAGAGGGCACTATATCCAACAATCTCCCACTTGCACTTAAGGCTAATTATTGTGATGTCGCATACTCACAGCCCGTGTGATACCGAACATCCAACTCCTCTACTAATCAGTTTCACAAAGCTCGTTTGCAAAACTATTGTGTTCGAGAAATAGCCTCAGTGAGTGGATCCGTCCCGATGTTTCTTTCTATTTCTCTCTTAATCTCAAGTTCGCGGAGAAAGCCATCTCCCGAATCGAGTAATACCTGTCTTAGAATATGTCTGGATATCTGATGGGACCTAGTTCATAAATGAACTCCAAAACCAAACTTCTTAGACTGTATTGATCACTGAACCTAATAAGTATCCAGCACCATGCCTCCCACAGTATCCTCTTGGACTACCTGTCCATAATACTGTCCCTCGTCAGATGGAAAACTATAACTCTGACAATCACTCTGTCATCTATATCACCTTTGAAGCCTGGAATGATAACCGTCTCCCCAAGGAGGCCGTCGTCATCAAATCCGTAGAACATGCTCTTATGTTCTATAACTGCTTCCTTATGTTTCTTCAGGATTGGATTAATATAAACTTATCGCATCTAGTGCAAAAACAACATCTGGTGTGGTACTTGACATCTCACGATTGACTCAATTGCCTAAGCAAGTGATCTGCCAATCATGCACATCCCTCTCTTTTCCAGTCTGTAAGACACCTTTAGAGAGGGTGACTCCATCAACTGCAGGTACATCACCATGCTAGGAGTCATCTATTCTAAAATACCATTAGAATAGTGTCAAAGTACCCACATTGGGAAACTACCCAAATCTAGATCTAAAACCATAGATCTAGTAACCAGAATGTCAGATATTATATCCATATCCTTTATGGAGAAACAACTGTGTGACGACCACAGTACAACCGATCGTAGTATAGAAATTTTACTTCCAACTCTGTGTATGTCATCCAAATACCAGGACATCACACCCTACTACCTTCTTAACAGATCCATCCCCTATTCTGATGAAGTCAAACCCATGACTGTCACATCAAAAATAGATGATCTTATCTCCACTATATGTGCTTAAACCTACAAATAGACATAAGCTACTTACCCACTATGCTTCCGCTGCTCCCACTGACTACGACAACCCTCTTGCAGAATAATATATACGTACACTTCTAAAGCTAGTTTAGAACGACGCTATACTTATCCTCCTGCCGGGTCTCATAGTCTGGAACAACAGTAGTGTCAAGTCTGGGTAAACAAGAACCTCCATGTCACCGCCCTTGAGGCTACCGGAGTACCTCTCGGGTGTCTGAGGTTACCCACCATATCTGCGGAGTGGCTATTGGAATGTCAAACCTGATTGAATATATAGGCCCTATTAAATTTTCCGTAATCGTTTGTGGTTCTGGAATCACTTCCAGTTCTACCATACTCCCACTACTGTTTTCTGAAAAAAAATCTATTTTACTAAAACTGTGGCGAGTCTAGAACAATATCACTATTGATCTTCCATATGGTAGAAAGTCAACCCTAGTGCATATCAACTTAATAGGAACCATTCTATATCCAATATAGAAACTTTGGCACTTATTTAATTGGAACCAGATTCTAATCATGCAGCTGTCTCCAGTGCATATCAACTTAATAGAGAGAGGCTAATCAACATTACTCAACTTAGGAATATATCCAATTATGAGTAACCTGAAAGAGAAAAAAGTTTCTCAAAACCATTAACTGAATACCAATCACAAGAATCTATATCTTCGATTTCTTTGAAGAATCCCGATACTTGCGACACCTGGTTCTCTACTTTATTCCTATACCCACAACTTCTCAAAACTTAGATTTTGTATTTCTACGAAACACTTGTCTAAAAACTAGAGAAGTCACAAGTAAACAGAACAGAGTACGAGGACTAACCTCTTTGTCCTGATGGACACTGGACAACATACAATACTCTGTATAAGTCCGCTGAGTTGAATAACTCAAAACCTGTGCGTCGTAGGTTGAAAACTGTACCCAGGCGATTTCCTCAAATATCACCAATTACAAGAATTCCGATATAATGAGGATGGTCATCTAATTCCCAATAGCTTACTCCCACTCATCATCTGTAAAACCATACAGATGTGAGAAGCATACTCGGTAAATACATACCCTGGAGCAAGGGTTTAATTGGGAAATCAGTTTTACAATTAACAATGCACAGTGTAATTGGAACATGAAAATGTTTTGAAGGGGTATCCTGGTATTCTTAGTAATGCCTCTTCCATAATCTAATTCATGACTTTAACCGTATTTTTCTTTGCCATCTCTCTAAATCCTTTTATTTTGTCTTTAGTCGTTACCTTCTGTACACCTTCGTTAGGCTAAATGGTTTTCTTCCTTCCCTGCCGTTCGGCAACAGCCTATGGTTTGGAAGAAGACTATCCAGTAAGCATAATGGGTGTACTCTCCTAATCCTAGGAGTACTCGCAACTTGAGAGAAGGTGATGATAAAAGACAACTGAATAATATCTTATTCTATTTCTCCCGAACTGGGGAAAAAAGCAAAGGTGAAATAGGAGCGGCGATGAAATACGAGGTTTGGTCGTGAATTATAGTAGTCGCAATTTACTTTACCCCCTTTCTAATCTCTTTATTTTGTCTTTAGTTATTATCTTCTGTACACCCTACTTAGGCTAATTGGTTTTCTTCATTCCCTACCTTTCGGCACCTGCCTATGGTTTAGAAGAAGACTATCCAATAAGTGTAATAGGTGTACTCTCCTAAACCAAGAAGCCCTCGCAACCCGAGAGAAGGTGATAATAAAAGACAACTGAATAAACCAATTCTATTTCTCCTGAACCTGGATCCATCCTCGAACAAGTCCCTTCGAGTTCGTATATAACCATAGGATGGATCTATCCAATGGAAGTGGATGTCCGTAGTAATACGGGATGTTCTGAGAAATACAGGGTAAAAGAAGGAGCGGCAATGACTTATGCAACTTTAGACAATCCAAAAGCCAGTATTCTAAGAAGGTTCGATCAACTTGGTCACTGAGTTATAGTCTAGGGTCGGTCAAAGGTCGCTGCCAAAGAGAGAGAGAAAAGAAACACTCTGCATGCACTCTAATCTAGATCAGAATGGTTATCATTTTATCTAATCAGGAAACCTCCCACTGTAGTCTCAAATTCTCCTCCAAACCTGAAAGAAGAATTAGTCGGAATCACCCGAGGAGTAAACTAACTCATCAGTGGGAATCGGGATCCAACTCTCATCGCATGATAACGTGACGGTATCCACTCACGTTATCACACTCCAGAAGGTATGCTCAAGTTTTGCAAGTTTCCTGTATGTTTGAAACTCCCGATGTAATTTTTATCCCATGCTCTTATGAACTTGACGTAGGCCAACAAATCATAAGCCACATGTCAAGTTCTATCCGTCGTTGTCCTGATTAATTTAGGTCATCGTACATGCCCTTGACGTAGGCCAACAAGGCTGTACGTCTGTCCTAAACTAATGCATCTATCTATGCAAGAAATGAATACCCCAGCAGCTACCAAACACTATACCTTGACGTAGGCCAACAAACATAGCTTGAATACTACTGACCATCCATAAGAAATGACGGAGGATTACGGCTGGTTTTTGGCGAAAAACCTTTAACGTAATGAACCTGATCTCGTTGAAGGAACCTGATAGCTTTTTATAAAAATATAGTGGCGAAAACTTTTGCTAAAGAGGTCACTCCCGGTGAAGGGATCTCGGCTCTTTCCTCGTGGAATGAGGTGCAGGATATTCTAACTGAATACAACGATGCAAAGCAACTTGTGATTGACTATACTGAAGTTATTACCCTGACGCAAACTTCTGCCCAAGGGGTCACTCCCGGTGAAGGGATCTCGGCCCTTGCTTCGTCGAATGAGGTGCAGGATATTCTAACTGAATACCGCGATGCAAAACAAAAGGAAACGTCTTTGTAATAACTCTTTTTAAAATTTGTTCCAACAACATCAAATTATCCTTGCATTGATAAGAATCATTGCAGTCCCATCAATCAATCACACCAGAAAAGAACGAAAATAAAATGTACGTATATGCCATCCGCATTCGTCACTGGGTCCTGTCATTACCCGTTAGGTTACTTAACTAACGACAGAGCGGGGACTGGACTAGCGCGGGTGCAAAACATATACAACATCTACTAGTATATATATACTAATATATAATAATCGCTCCAGGCATGATAAATGCAATATCACAGAAAAGTAATAAGCATCACAGAACAATACAGATAATCTGGGATCCCCGTGTTTCACAGAGACGCTACTGAAACCCGACGTTCCCCTGGTCGTGTGGATAGCCTGTGCAATGAAACCTAGACCCCTACGGGTGCGGCAAGTTACCCGCCAAAACCTGAAGCGAGGCAGCCCCCTACAGCAAAATGAATGGACCACCCGGCACTTTACGGAATCCGGTAACTTGAGCTCCCCTCCTTGGGTCAACCTGTACCCCCTATGAGTGCGGCGAATAGTCTGCGAATTCTAGAGTGAGGCCCCTCTGCCTCTCATAGTCATGAGATACGGACCCGTTGCCCTCCAGTACCCGGCTATCCGTGCACTCCGTCGTGGGGTAAACCTAGTATAGAAATAAAAATATGTACAACGGGTACATCGACCTCAACCCGGTCGTGCCCCAAAAGAATATTATACAAACAGGCAGTGACGGCAGTCCACATGTTGGACGCTCGCCCTGCAATATCAAATGTACAAATAAATCCAAACAACACTACCATTGCACACTGCTATCCACCACGACAAATCCGCAACATCACAACACAACACAGAACATCAACGCAAATGTCACGTTCGCAAACCCGTCTAAAAGAACTATAGCAATTAGACGCAATTTACCACTCAAATGACATTCCCGGTCGGAGATATAATATAAGTACTGCATACTAGCAAGTATAAAATTTCGATCGACAAAACTTCCCGAAGTGGGCCCCACGTACATCTGCTGTACAGTAATAAAATCTGGGCCCAAAAGAACAGTTCCAGAAACCACAATTTCCCATGTAGAAGCTACAGAAGAAATATGGCCCACTGACTCACCAAGACTGCCGCGCTTCCGCGGCCAAAGCATGGCTTTGGCAGCGGATCCGCGGCCGTACGGTCGGATCAGTGGATCGAATTTCTTCTGTTTTCTAATAAAAGCCTGCACGATTTTCTGGTATTGTCAAAATGATTTTTAGAGCAGTTTAAAAATCGACAGAAACTTTAAACATGGAAATTGCGATTTTGAAAATTCCGCTCGATCGATATTTTAAACGCGTTAGCACAAGTTAGTAAATCTTAATGGTGAGGCTCTGATACTACTGTAAGTCTACGGTAGCGCTCCGGCCGTCTAACAGACGCCAAATGCGGAACAAAAACTTTTTAGCTGGCGCTATCACATACTATAACCCGGATCTGCCATTAAAACTAAACTAACAAACTACAAAGTGGGTAGAAATGTTATACCGAACGATCCGAGTCCTTCGGTCTTCAACCATCATCCCACGCTTTGTTGCGGCTGCTCCGATCTCCTGGATCTCCAGTCTTCTCGTCCAGGTGGCACCACGTCGACGGATCTTTAAACGGGCTCCCGCCTCTGAACCGAGGCAACTCGATCATCAAGTTTTCTAAAAGAGATGACCAAGAATGATGTAGAGAATGAGTAGAACACTTTGTCTCGTTACGTCTAAGGCTATGGATGAACGGTTAGTGAAGTTTCCATTTAGAATCGGGTAAATGGAAATTGAGCTATATGAAATTTCCATAAACTAAACTATCATAATCTTTTCCCAAAAATCAATCCACACCCTCCACAAAATGTGGCCGGCCAATATATGAAGCAAGGGGGTGAGTGTAGGAACAACAAGTGGTGACCATAACAAGGATACTTATCATCACCCATTAAAGAAAGAATGACTCACTTAAAACATTAAATGTAAATGAATGAATCATGAAACCTAGGCATCAACCCATTAATGCAAAAGAATGAGTCACAATCCTAGTCGCTAATCTTGAAGCTTCCACACACATGACTCACCCTCATGAAGAAAAGATAAATCCGTATTAAACCGAATGTTTAATACGGGTGATAGAAAACAGGAAACTGGCAACTTCCAAAAGTGATTCTGAAACGGATTTCAGGATAACCCCATAACAGTATAAACAAATCCGCATTTGTATTACGACCGAATACAAATGCAACTGAGACAAAGATATTATATCTACACAGTATAATACTTGGATCCGGCTTAAACCAAAGCCTACCAGTATTATCTACCCGAAATATGACACGTGCGTAAACGCACGTGCATTTTCCGAACCCTGCCATAATACCATAAGACCTTTACAACGTTTCGCCCGAACTTGGGAAACTGTCTGTGGGGGACTCTAATGACTCATCAACACACTGGCACTGGGTATAACCACTAGCATGTCAGAGCTGTACGTAACGGTTGCTTATGTATTGATCGGAAGGGAAGCTGACGAGCGAACTCATCCAGAAACCCTACTGAGTCTGACAATGATAATATCCGTACAGTCCGGTCCGTTCGTCTATAAGTATCGCATATAGGGCCTAGGGGGCTGGCCAACGTCAGACCCCCAATAGCTGTATAAGTCGTGTCAGAGACCATCCCAGAACACCCTGAGATACTACTGGAATACCTTACAGTAAATCTCTATTACCCTGGCCAGGGATTTCGTGTAATGGCTCTCCTAAACACAGCGCGATCTCACCCCCAATACCAGGAGAGACGAATCCCCGACGATCTGCTCACTGCCTCCATGTGGCTCGGGACTGTACCCAAAAAATACCTGTTTGCACGACTCCTTTGACCCGTGGTAGGGTATAAATCAAAGCACAGTGGGAACTCACACGAGACAAATGACGATCTCAGGTCGATAAACTAACCTGTACACATGTCACCAGGGAACTGCTATCCGACGATATGTATAATACCAACTAGCATGTTCCCGGCGAGTCCTGTCCGGTGTACTCATAACCCAATGAGCACCTGTATACATCTTAGGTGATCCATCTAACACCAATGGCTTGTGAGACCGGCCACCGCCCTTCGTCGGGGTCTCGACTGTATACACTAGTCTACTTTAGAGTATCGATGCCCTATCTCGAAACTCCCACGACTAGGAACACTTTAAGGATGTGCTTATAGACCCGAGCTCCCACATATATGATTGCCATCATACTGCTGGTAGTCAAGCAAGATCCTAAGGGCTCTATCAAAGTGTAACAGTGATAAAGACAAACCAGATAGCAAACTATCATCTCGAGTAAGACTGTTTTATCGGTATAGGCCCTTCCTCAATCATCACAATCAAGTAATTGCGATCCAATAATTGACTTAGAGGGCACTATATCCAACAGGTCAATCATCACGACCACTCATAAGGCAGCACGTCACTGGCGTCGGCCTCTGACTCTCTGAATACACGTAACACAACTGATCCTGAGTGCAAATCTCATTGCAGCAATGTCCTGGAAGGAATCCTGCTCAAGGTCTCTTCCGATCTCGCCCATGCCGAACTGTACGGAGGCTGGTACTCTTAAATAATCTTTTCTCGTTTTCTGGACATCTGCGTTTTTCCGCACACATTTCCTCAAGAACTGGTCGTATCCCAACGCCTCTGTAGACATATCACATCTCTCATCTCGACGGGGAGTAACAACAGCTCGTCGGTGTCTCACACGAACCTCTGGTTCTGCTCGTCTTTATCTTCGTCCGTCTTGACGTCACGTCATGCTATCTGTGCACTGCAACTGTTCTCGGCCACGGTCAATCCGGAGTCTCTCACACGTTCTCGAAATCATGAACTCGGTATCTTTATCACTCTGTAGAAGATATCTAGCCGAACACGCCCTCAGGAACTCGTCTCAACAATCGGAGAAATACTCAATACTCGCCCGTCCTCGATTAGTTCACAACGCAAGGTCCTCTATCCAAAGTTAGTCAGCTTACTGGTCTCTTATCACATGATATCCGGATGATGTTAAAACTTTTCGATCGAGTCATCGAGGTCCCAAAATTTCCCGAAGGCTCAACACCTGAGCACAGTCTAAAAATATCTTGTACATACCACAGTACCTCTAGACCAGCCATAGAAGGGAAAACTCAAACCTCACTGATGGCACCGCTAAACTGCTGCAAACCCTAAGGTTAAGCGGTTCCATGGTCATCATGTCGAGTTAGGATTTCATTCTTCTAGAGGGTCCATAGAATCACATGCATGTTCCTCCGAACACTTTAAACTTGGGAAAAATGGGTTTCTGACACTCGCTTGAACTTTTTAGCTTCACCTATATAGCATGTGAATACTCTTCGCCCGCATGCTAAACAATGCCTCAATCCTCCAGGAAAGACGATACATCAACGGTCATCTCTGGATCGGTCTGCTCTAGATCTGAGTAAGACTCTCCACACTGAAAATCTTCAACTCAACCGGGCCTGCGTCGGTGCATCAGATCTGACGAATCGCCTTCGTCTCTCAACTCAAGATGGACTAGCTATCACCTATCGCATCTCTTCCTGGAAGCTCCAGTGATCTCGGCTCATAAGCTCTGGAAGCGACATCCCATCAATCTCAGGAACAGCTGGGTCGTCTGTCTGCACCGTAGACGACATCACAATCTCTGAGGCAGGTTGTACATCAACAGTCCTCTCGCAACTGGTAGTTCTAACAATGGCCCAATCATCCGGCGTAAAACCAAACACTCGCCTTAACAAGAGGTCATAACACAAACACTACATCGAGACGTTCCCAAGTCACCAGACAACACAATGGTCAGCCCTCATACCAGACAAGCTCGCCCTGACCGCATCACTAGCAGCAGCTCAATCTGTGCTCAAACCATGGTGACAGGAACCTCAATCGTGTATCGATGAAAACAGATCAAAAGGATGAAAGGAAACGACAGATCCAGAATGGATACATGATCATAAGAAGGAACAACATCAATGAAAGTATGATAATGGAAACCAATAGAATCGAGTTTCTCAAATGGATGTATAATTATGGGTATGAAGAGAATCATAGATCTCAAAATATGTACATCCTAAGGTTTCTTAAGTGGAGTATCGTATCGTAAATATGCCGCGGAACATACGTACGATAAGTCACTCTACTCAAGCTACCTACTCCATCAATCAGGGTCAACCTATGAAACGAAAGTTCGGGTCTAACACTCCCCCGTTCAAGTCTAAGTTCCGTAAGGTCAAGCCCAGGTTCCGAAATACATACCCGCCCTAGACTCCGCATAGTTGAACATAGACTCGAACAAAGGTTAAACCTAGCACTCTGATACCAACTTTGTCATGACCCGAAATATTAGCTCGTGACCAGCACTTAAATCACGCAACGTCTAGAGGTGTAACGTAACTCAAGTAAGCTGAAACCCAGAAATCTAAACCTTTTTAAGAAAATAAAAGAGGTGAAGTTTTGAAATAAAGGTATTAGGAAATCAAGTTTTCTTAATGCATAGAAAAGGGACATAAAAATGCAAGTGAAAATTTCTATTTTGAAAACATGTTTCGCCTTTTAAAAATTTGGGCAGCACCTCCTTTGTATTTTTTGATCCAAAACCACAAATACATAATAATAATAAAGGCATCCCCAAGCGGGAGCTAGCTCTTCGCCAAATGGTGGATCACAACCATGCAAGACAGTATATATAAGTATATGACACCCAACGGCGAAGTTCACAACAAAAGATAAAGAAATAAGCAAGACATCAAAACCACAAGTAGCGGAAAACCCCTCGCTCTAAGTCTCGCAACCACAAGTCTCATTACTTATACAATTACTAAATTTGAATTGATGGAGATGACTAGATACAATGTGAAATAGTAAATACAAGAGTGGGTACGATACAAATGTCCCACCTACCAAAGCAATCACCCGGAAACAACTGTATGCCAGCGATGCCGCTACCGATCCAAGCGGTCAACCTGCAAGAGCCGTGGCACAACGGGGGTGAGTTTCCAACTCGTGAGTAGAAAAACATCTACAAGTAGAAATCGAATAAACAACGACTCCTAGATCAACTATATCATAAAGGTAATATGATATCTAGGGTGACCGGGTCTGTATATGTGCCAACAAGGTAGTCAATGCCTATAAGCATGTGGATAACATCCAACAGTATAATCAATGCATGTATGCATGTGGATCTTGTCCACCCATATGATCAATGTTTGTATGCATGTAAATATCATAAACGAGTGTGAAAGAAAGTATGAGGATATAAATCAACGGGTGTCCCTCGCAACACATCAAAATCATGGAACCTGAGTGTCCAGCATCGACACTCGAAATATCATGAAAACCATGTCCAACATCGACACGTAAATCCTCATATATCAGGCTCCGTCAGTCCGGATCGGCTCACGAGCTCCGTCAGTCCGGATCGGCCCATATCATCTCTAGACTCCAATCGCTATCCTCCGGGTATCCTCCGAGCCCAAATACTATTACCGGTAGGTAGTAGTCCTTCTGCTAGGCTCACCGTCTACTGCACAGTATCCCTTTCTTTCCCCGGGGTACCATACTGGTCCACCGTGTACCCGCAATCGGTCTCATCTAGCTCCTCGACCGGGTATCACTGTCAAACGTCTCATAACTGAGAAAACGCATGGTGGACGCACTGAAATATCATATCAAGAGAAACCGGGTTTTTAAAACAGTACATGCTTTCTTTTGAAATAGCCACGGTTTTCAAATCCAGAAATCTCATGAAAACAACATATTGCAATGCGTGTAATCATAAAGCATGATGTATGCGATATATAACAGAAATGTAAGCATATCCGTATATCATGCAACATGGAACAGTAATATTCACATATCGAGGGAAAACTGCTCTTTTAAATGAATCCAGTTTTTAAAATATATCATGCGGTTCCCAAATCTCCAAATCGAATGCAATATCGTATAAAGGTGCATATGTGTATATACGAAAGTATGGACGTATAAATGTGTATGTCCGCAAGTATGGTGTACAATATGTATGTCATGATGCTGATGCAGCAACCCTACTGTGTAGTGACATGGCAATTATCGATGATGAAGTGTGTAAGCCGGCAAATCTGTTTACGTGTAACAATCGCAGCATCGATAATGGTGCAGGTGTACTAGCACAGGTATAAGCAATGCAATGAGAATAATATGAATGCAGCATAAGGTAAATCATATGCAAATGCTGACGGGTTTACGTATCTAACATGATCGAGTCGGTGAATCAATCAATCGGCATCTAGCCAGACAACATCACGTACGGTATAGTCCATCGTACGGTATCCTCTAGTCAAGGGTATAGATCAAACTTCAAGTCAACTCATCACGTACGGAAAATTATCGTACGGCGGCATCAAGCTATCAGGGATCCTATCATCCTATAAGACGAGGAGGGTACGGACCTAACGTATCGTACGGCTATCACTCACGATTCACAACATATATAAATATCTCTATATACCTATGTCCCAGGTCACATCCGCAATAATCTCATATCAGGGGATCGGCAGGGTATAAATCATCTCAATCGACTCGTATCCGTATGCCAACATATCACCAAATCATCATATCGCATCATATATCCTTTTCATCGCATTTATATCCCTCATCAGGTCAATTTTACAAATACATGTTACCTTTACTATAAGCATAAGTATCTAATCTAACATACACACCCGAACCATACAAACAGTTTTTTTTGAAAGATGCGAATCGTAGTTTTGAAAGTAGGGGCTACGGTGTTTTTAAGGAAAATATATCATTTGAAAATCTGTAACGTCCCTCAAGGTATCTGTTTAAAAGATGCATATGATTCTTCAGTTTGGAAATAGGTATGGCTCGGATGACACATCTACGTCGACTATATAGTCCTATAGTACCCTAAATGGCAATATCATCAAATCTCATCCTCAAGTCCCGTCATCACATACTAGACGTATCATTGTTGGATATAGTGCCCTCAAAGTCAATTATTGGATCGCAGGCACGTGATTGCAATGATTGAGGAAGGGCCTATACCGATAAAACAGTCTTACTCGAGATAATAGTATGCTATCTGGTTTGTCTTTATCATCATGATAGAGCCCATAGGATTCTTGCTTGACTGCCAGCAGTATGATGGCGATCATATATGTGGGAGATGGGGTCTATAAGCACATCCTTAAAGTGTCCCTAGTCGTGGGAGTTTTGAGACAGGGCATCGATACTCCAAAGTAGACTAGTGTATACTGTCGAGACCCCGATGAGGGGCGGTGGTCGGTCTCACAAGCCATTGGTGTTAGTCGGATCACCTAAGATGTATACAGGTGCTCATTGGGTTATGAGTACACCGGACAGGACTCGCTGGGAACATGCTAGTTGGTATTATACATATCGTCGGATAGCAGTTCCCTGGTGACATGTGTACAGGTTAGTCTGTCGACCTGGGATCGTCATTTGTCTCGTGTGAGTTCCCACTGTGCTTTGATTACTATCCTACCATGGCTCAAAGGAGTCGTGCAAACAGGTTTTAGTTGGGTACAGTCCCGAGCCACATGGAGGCAGTGAGCGGATCGTCAGGGATTCGTCTCTCCCGGTATTGGGGGTGAGATCGTGCTGTGTTTAGGAGAACCATTACACGAAATCCCTGGCCAGGGTAATCGAGATTTACAGGAAGGTATTCCAGTAGTATTTTAGAGTATTCTGGGCTTCACTCCGACACGACTTATACAGCTATTAGGGGTCTGACGTTTACCAGCCCCCTAGGCCTTATATGCGATACTCATAGACGAACGGAGAGGACTGTGCGGATATTGTCACTATCAGACTCAGTAGGGTTTCTGGATGAGTTCGCTCGTCGGCTTCCCTTCCGATCAATACATAGGCAACCGTTACGTACAGCTAATACCTCTGACGTGCTAGAGGTTATACCCAGTGCCAGTGTGTTGATGAGTCATTAGAGTCCTCCACAGACAGTTTCCCAAGTTCGGGCGAAACGTTGTAGAAGCCGTATGGTTTTATGGCAGGGTTCGGAAAATGCACGTGCGTTTACGCACGTGTCATATTTCGGGCAGATAATACTGGTAGGCTTTGGTTTAAGCCGGATCCAAGTATTATACTGTGTAGATATAATATCTTTGTCTCAGCTGCATTTGTATTCGGTCGTAATACAAATGCGGGTATGTTTATACGTTTACGGGGTTATCCTGAAATTCGTTTCAGGATCGCTTTTTGGAAGTTGCCAGTTTCCAGTTTTCTATCACCCGTATTATACATTCGGTTTTATACGGTTTTATCTTTTCTTCATGAGGATGAGTCATTTGGTGAGTCATGAGGGTGAGTCACCATTTTTCTTTAATGGTTGATGACTAGGATTAGTGAGCCACCATTATGGATTTAATGTTTTATGCAAGGTGGATTTTGCATTAATGAGGTTTTGTAATGCTTAAGATATTTCTCCTTGATCTTTTACCTTATGATTACCACCCTTGCTCCTACACTCACCTCCCTCCTCTTCTTATAGTGGCCGGCCCCTCTTGGAGAAGATGATGGTTGTTCATTTGGAAAAAGTATATGAAATTTGCTTCATGGAAATTTCATAAGTTGATTTCTCATTTCACCCGATCCAAAAAGGCAACTTCATTAACCGTTCATCCATACCTTTGGATGTAACGAGACAAAGTGTTCTACTCATTCTCTACATCAATCTTGGTCATCTCTTTTGGCAGACTTGATGATCGAGTTGCCTCGGTTCAGAGGCGGGAGCCCGTTTAAAGATCCGTCGACGTGGTGCCACCTGGACGAGAAAACTGGAGATTCAGGAGATCGGAGCAGCCACAATAAAGCGTGGGTGATGGTTAAAGAACGAAGGACTCGGATCGTTCGGTATAACATTTCTACCCTCTTTACAGTATGTTAGTTTAGCGTTAATGGCAGATCCGGGTTATAGTATGCGATAGCGCCAGTTTTAAAAGTTTTTGTTCCGCATTTGGCGTCTGAAAGACGGCCAAGGCGCTACCATAGACTTGATATCAGAGCCTCGCCATTAAGCTTTACTAACTTGTGCTAACGCCTTTAAAACATCGATCGAACGGATTTTCGCAAAACTACAATTTTCTGTACAAAGTTTCTGTCGATTTTAAATCAGGTCTAAAAATTATTTTGAGCATCACAGAAAATTGTGCTGGCTTTTTGAAGAAAACTGGTGAAATTTCATCATGTGATCCCACAGTACGACCCCAGATCCGCGGCCCAAACCAGGGTTTGGCCGCGGATCCGCCTCGATATTGTGAGAACAGTGAGTCAAATTTCTACAGTGTGTTCTCCATGGTAAATTGTGGTTTTTAGTATATTTCTTTTGGGCCCAGATTTTATTACTGTACACCAGATGTACGTGAGGCCCACTTCGGGAAGTTTTGTCGATCAAAATTTTAAACTTGTTAGTATGCAGTAATTACATTATATCTCCGACCGGGAATGCCATTTGTGCGGTAAATTGCGTCTAATTGCTATAGTTTTTTTAGACGGGTTTGCGAACGTGACATTCGCGTTGATGTTCTGTATTGTGCTGTAATGTTGCGGATTTGTCGTGGTAGATAGCAGTGTGCAATGGTAGTGCAATTTGGATTTATTTGTACATTTGATATTGCGGGACGAGCGTCCAACATATGGACTGCCGTCACTGCCAGTTTGTATAATATTCTTTTGGGGCACGATCGGGCTGAGGTCGATGTACCCGTTGTATATATTTTCTTTTTTGTACTAGGATTACCTCGCGGTGGGGTGCACGGATAGCCGGGTTCTAGAGGGCAACAGGTCCGCATCTCACGGCTTTGAGAGGCAGAGGGGCCTCACTCTAGAATTGGCGGGCTATTCGCCACACTCGTAGGGGTTACAGGTTGACCCAAGGAGGGGTGCTCAAGTTACCAAATTCCGTGAAGTGCTGGGTGGTCCATTCACTTTGCTGTAGGGGGCTGCCTCGCTTCAGGTTTTGGCGGGTAACTTGCCGCACCTGTAGGGGTCTAGGTTTCATTGCACATGCTATCCACACGACCAAGGGAACGTCGGGTTTCAGTAGCGGCTCTGTGAAACCTGGGGATCCCAGATTATCTGTATTGTTCTGTGATGCTTATTACTTTTCTGTGATGTTGCATTTATTATGCCTGAGCGATTATTATATATTTATATATACTAGTAGATGTTGTATATGTTTTGCACCCGAACTAGCCCAGTCCCCGCTCTGTCGTTAGTTAAGTAACCTAACGGTCAATGATGGGACCCAGTGACGAATGCGGATAGCATATACGCACATTTTATTTTCGTTGTTTTCTGGTGTGATTAATTGATGGGACTGCATTAATTCTTATCAATGCAAGAATAAAACAAACCTATATTTGATGTTGTTGGAACCAATTTTAAAAAGTGTTATTACAAATACGTTTCCTTTTGTTATGCATAGAGGTATTCGGTTATGAATATCCAGTACCTCATTCGACGAGGCAAGGGCCGAGATCCCTTCACCGGGAGTGATCCCTTGGGCAGAAGTTTGCGTCAGGGTAATAACTTTACTATAGTTGATTACAAGTTGTTATGCATCGTGGTATTCGGTTATGAATATCCTGCACCTCATTCGACGAGAAAAGAGTCGAGATCCCTTCACCGGGAGTGACCTCTTCAGCAAAGGTTTTCGCCACTATATTTTTATAAAAAGCTATCAGGGTCCTTCAACGAGATCAAGTTCATTACGTTAAAGGTTTTTCGCCAAAAACCAGCCGTAGCCCTCCGTCATTTCTTATGGATGGTCAGTAATATTCAAGCTATGTTTGTTGGCCTACGTCAAGGCATAGTGTTTGTTAGCTGCTGGGGTATTCATCTGCTGCATAGATAGATGCGTTGGTTTGGGACAGACGTATAGCCTTGTTGGCCTACGTCAAGGGCTTATACGGGTGCTTCAAATTAACCTGGACAATGACGGGTAGAACTTGACATGTGACTTATGATTTGTTGGCCTGCGTCAAGGGCATAAGAGCATAGGATAAAAATTACATCGGGAGTTTCAAACATACAGGAAACTTGTCAGACTTGCGCATACCTTCTGGAGTGTGATAACGTGAGTGGATACCGTCACGTTATCATGCGATGAGAGTTGGATCCCGATTCCCACTGATGAGTTGGTTTACTCTTCGGATGATCCCGACTAATTCTTCTTTCAGGTTTGGAGGAGAATTTGAGATTACAGTGGGAGGTTTCCTGATTAGATAAAGTGATAACCATTCTGATCTAAGGTTAGAGTGCACGCAGAGTGTTTCTTTTCTCTCTCTCTTTGGTAGGGACCTTTGACCGACCCTAGACCATGACTCAGTGACCAAGTTGACCGAACCTTCTTAAAATACTGGCTTTTGGATTGTCCGAGTTGCATAAGTCATTGCCGCTCCTTATTTTACCCTTTGTATTTCTCAGAACACCCCGTATTATTATGGATATCCACTTCCATTGGATAGATCCATCGTATGGTTATATACGAACTCGGAGGGATTTCTTTGAGGATGGATCCAGGTTCAGGAGAAATAGAATTGGTTTATTCAGTTGTCTTCTATTATGACCTTCTCTCAGGTTGCGAGGGCTCCTTTGTTTAGGAGAGTACACCTATTACGCTTATTGGATAGTCTTATTCCAAACCATAGGTAGGTGCTGAAAGGTAGGGAATGAAGAAAACCAATTAGCCTAAGTAGGGTGTACAGAAGGTAATAACTAAAGACAAAATTATAAAGAGGGTAAAGTAAATTACGACTGTTATCATTCACGACCAAACCGCATACTTCATCGCCACTCCTATTTCACATTTGTTTTTTTTTCCCAGTTCGGGAGAAATAGAACAAGATATTATTCAGTTGTCTTTTATCATCACCTTCTCTCAAGTTGCGAGTACTCCTTGGTTTAGGAGGGTACACCTATTATGCTTACTGGATAGTCTTCTTCCAAATCATAGGCTGGTGCCGAACGGTAAGGAAGGAAGAAAACCATTTAGCCTAAAAATGGTGTACATAAGGTAATGAATAAAGACAAATAAAGGGATTTGGGGAGATGGCAAACAAATATACGGTTAAAGTCATGAATTGGATTATGGAAGAGGCATTACAAAGAATACCAGGATACCCCTTCGAAACATTTTCATGTTTCAATTACACTGTGCATTGTTAATTGTAAACTGATTTCCCAATTAAACCCTTGCTCCTTGGTATGTATTTACCAGGTATGCTTCTCACATCTGTATAGTTTTACAGATGATGAGTAGGAGTAAGCAATTGGGAATTAGGTGACCATCCTCATTATATCGGAATTCTTTGTAATTGGTGATATTTGAAGAAATCGCCTGGGTACAGTTTTCAACCTACGACGCACAGGTTTTGAGTTATTCAACTCAGCGGATTTATACAGAGTATTGTATGTTGTCCAGTGTCCATCAGGATAAAGGGGTTGGTTCTCGTACTCTGTTCTGTTTACTTGTGACTTCTCTAGTTTTTAGACAAGTGTTTCGTAGAAATACAAAGTCTAAGTTTTGAGAAGTTGTGGGTATAGGAATAAAGTAGAGAACCAGGTGTCGCAAGTATCGGGATTCTTCAAAGAAATCGAAGATGTAGATTCTTATGATTGGTATTCAGTTAATGGTTTTGAGAAACTTGTTTCTCTTTCAGGTTACTCATAATTGGATGGATTCCTAAGTTGAGTAATGCTGATTAGCCTTTCTCCATTGAGTTGATATGCACTGGAGACAGTAGCATGATTAGAATCTGGTTCCAATTAAATAAGTGCCAAAGTTTCTATATTGGATATAGAATGGTTCATATCTTAACGATGTTAAGGTACGGTGAGTTGTCCAGCTTATGCTTAAAACCAGACTCTGGATAACTCAAGGCACGTTTCTGTAATGGCAGTTTGTGGGTTGACCCTGGCTTTGACGAGGGTTGACTTTCTACCATATGGAAGATCAATAGTGATATTATTCTAGACTCGCCACAGTTTTAGTAAAATGGATTTTTTCAGAAAACAATAATGGGAGTATGGTAGAACTGGAAGTGATTCCAGAACCGCAAACGATTACGGAAAATTTAATTGGACCTATATATTCAATCAGGTTTGACATTCCAATAGCCACTCCGCAGATATGGTGGGTAACCTCAGACACTCGAGAGGTACTCCGGTAGCCTTAAGGACGGTGAAAGGGAGGTTCTTGTTTACCCAGACTTGACACTACTGTTGTTCCAGACTATGAGACCCGGCAGGAGGATAAGTATAGCATCGTTCTAAACTAGCTTTAGAAGTGTACGCATATATTATTCTGCCAGAGGGTTGTCATAGTCAGTGGGAGCAGCGGAAACATAGTGGGCAAGTAGATTATGTCTATTTATAGGCTTGAGCACATATAGCGGAGATAAGATCATCTATTTTTGATGTGACAGTGATGGGTTTGACTTCATCAGAATAGGGGATGGATCGGTTAAGAAGGTAGTAGGGTGTGATGTCCTGGTATTTGGATGACATACACAGAGTAGGAAGTAAAATTCCTATACTATGATCGGTTGTACTATGGTCGTCACACAGTTGTTTCTCCACAAATGATGTGGATATAATATCTGACATTCTGATTAAATAGATCTATGGTTTTAGATCTAGATTTGGGTAATTTCCCAATGTGGGTACTTTGACGGTATTCTAATAGTATTTTAGAATAGATGACTCCTAGCATGGTGGTGTACCTGCAGGTGATGGAGTCACCCTCTCTAAAGGTGTCTTACAGACTAAAGGGGAGAGGGACGTGCATGATTGGCAGATCACTTGCTTAGGCAATTGAGTCAATCGTGAGATGTCAAGTACCACACCAGATGTTGTTTTTGCACTAGATGCGATAAGTTTATATTAATCCAATCCTGAAGAAACATAAGGAAGCAGTTTTACGGATTTGATGACAGCAGCCTCCTTCGGGAGACGGTTATCATTCCAGGCTTCAAAGGTGATATAGATGACAGAGTGATTGTCAGAATTATAGTTTTCCATCTGACGAGGGACAGTATTATGGACAGGTAGTCCAAGAGGATACTGTGGGAGGCATGGTGCTGGATACTGATTAGGTTCAGTGATCAATACAGTCTAAGAAGTTTGGATTTAGAGTTCATTAATGAACCAAGTACCATCAGATATCCAGACATATTCTAAGATAGTTATTACTCAATTCGGGAGATGTCTTTCTCCACGAATTTTAGATTAAGAGAGACATAGAAAGAAACATCAGGACGGATCCACTCACTGAGGCCATTTCTCGAACACAATAGTTTTACAAACGGGCTTTGTGAAACTGATTAGTAGAGGAGTTGGATGTTCGGTATCACACAGGCTGTGAGTATGCGACATCGCAATAATTAGCCTTAAGTGCAAGTGGGAGATTGTTGGATATAGTGACCTCAAAGTCAATTATTGGATCGCATGCACGTGATTGCAATGATTGAGGAAGGGCCTATACCGATAAAACAGTCTTACTCGAGATGATAGTATGCTATATGGTTTGTCTTTATCATCATGATAGAGCCCATAGGATTCTTGCTTGACGGCCAGCAGTATGATGGCGATCATATATGTGGGAGTTGGGGTCTATAAGCACATCCTTAAAGTGTCCCTAGTCGTGGGAGTTTCGAGACAGGGCATCGATACTCCAAAGTAGACTAGTGTATACAGTCGAGACCCCGACGAGGGGCAGTGGCCGGTCTTACAAGCCATTGGTGTTAGTTGGATCACCTAAGATGTATACATGTGCTCATTGGGTTATGAGTACACCGGACAGGACTCGCCGGGAACATGCTAGTTGGTATTATACATATCGTCGGATAGCAGTTCCCTGGTGACATGTGTACAGGTAGTCTGTCGACCTAGGATCGTCATTTTTATCGTATGAGTTCCCACTGTGTTTTAATTACTACCCTACCACAGATCAAAGGAGTCGTGCAAACAGGTTTTAGTTGGGTACAGTCCCGAGCCACATGGAGGCAGTGTGCGGATCGTCAGGGATTCATCTCTCCCGGTATTGGGGGTGAGATCGCGCTGTGTTTAGGAGAACCATTACACGAAATCCCTGGCCAGGGTAATCGAGATTTACTGGAAGGTATTCCAGTAGTATCTCAGAGTGTTCTGGGCTTCACTCCGACACGACTTATACAGCTATTAGGGGTCTGACGTTTACCAGCCCCCTAGGCCCTATATGCGATACTCATAGACGAACGGACCGGACTGTACGTATATTGTCACTGTCAGACTTAGTAGGGTTTCTGGATGAGTTCGCTCGTCAGCTTACATTCCGATCAATATATAGGCAACCGTTACGTACAGCTAGTACCTCTGATGTGCTAGAGGTTATACCCAGTGCCAGTGTGTTGATGAGTCATTAGAGTTCCCCACAGACAGTTTCCTAAGTTCGGGCGAAACGTTGTAGAAGCCGTATGGTTTTATGGCAGGGTTCGGAAAATGCACGTGCGTTTACGCACGTGTCATATTTCGGGCAGATAATACTGGTAGGCTTTGGTTTAAGCCGGATCCAAGTATTATACTGTGTAGATATAATATCTTTGTCTCAGTTGCATTTGTATTCGGTCGTAATACAAATGCGGGTATGTTTATACGTTTACGGGGTTATCCTGAAATTCGTTTCAGGATCGCTTTTTGGATGTTGTCAGTTTCCAGTTTTCTATCACCCGTCTTATACATTCGGTTTAATACGGTTTTATCTTTTCTTCATGTGGGTGAGTCATTTGGTGAGTCATGAGGGCGAGTCACTATTTTGCTTTAATGGTTGATGACTAGGATTAGTGAGTCACCATTATGCATTTAATGTTTTATGCAAGGTGGATTTTGCATTTATGAGGTTTTGTAATGCTTAAGATATTTCTCCTTGATCTTTTACCTTATGATTACCATCCCTTGCTCCTACACTCACCTCCCTCCTCTTCTTATAGTGGCCGGCCCCTCTTGGAGAAGATGATGGTTGTTCATTTGGAAAAAGTATATGAAATTTGCTTCATGGAAATTTCATAAGTCGATTTCTCATTTCACCCGATCCAAAAAGGCAACTTCATTAACCGTTCATCCATAGCTTTGGATGTAACTAGACAAAGTGTTCTACTCATTCTCCACATCAATCTTGGTCATAACTTTTGGCAGACTTGATGATCGAGTTGCCTCGGTTCAAAGGCGGGAGCCCTTTTAAAGATCCGTCGACGTGGTGCCACCTGGACGAGAAGACTGGAGATTCAGGAGATCGGAGCAGCCGCAACAAAGCGTGGGATGATGGTTAAAGAACGAAGGACTCGGATCGTTCGGTATAACATTTCTACCCTCTTTACAATATGTTAGTTTAGCGTTAATGGCAGATTCGGGTTATAGTATGTGATAACGCCGGTTATAAAAGTTTTTGTTCCGCATTTGGCGTCTGAAAGACGGCCGGGGCACTACCGTAGACTTACAATCTTATCACTTCTAACTATCCTTAGTTTCTAATATGGTTCTCTAACCACCTTTTTACTCTATCTATAGTTTTCTATCAAAGGTTTCATTAACCAACATCAATATATAAATCGGTTTCCATCAAAGTGTGCGGGGGTGCTATACGCCGTCCACCCGACTTCCCCTGTAGATATAGATCTACTCACCATGATTCTTGCTTGTCGAAGTCGATGACGCCATGATCCATCGCCTCGGAATCTACGCGAGGGTACCTACAATAATAAACAATCGCAATCGCTATTAAAATCAAGTCCGGAAACCAAAACGGCACACGGATCGCCTATAGGTTAGAACCTATAACCCACGTATGCAAAACTTACAAATTACCCCTAGTCGTTGATGTACAAACATTCATCAACCAAAAACAAATCCAAATATCAAAACTAAACATTTCAAAATACGGAAAACATAGCCAAAATCACACCAAAGTGCCTCCAGATTTTGATTCAGGCCAAAAGGAGTTGCACAAACGAGTCTATGGTGTTGTACATGAAGTATATGACCTACTGGACCAACCCCGACACCAATTTCCTCCATGAGGCCAGCCACAAGGCCCAAAAATCCGGCCTCCTCGGCCCCCCATGCTCTGTTGGGCTTCGTTTGGTCATGGTGGTCTCCTATGGTCTAAAATGGGTCTCTGGTATTCTTTGCTAAACTCAGAAAGTCCTCTGGTTGCTCCAGATTTCCCTGCACACTCTATATCCTCACAAAACCGACATGAACTAAATCCTAAATCAGTATTTTGGTTTCTATACTAAATTCCATGTCTTAAACAGCCACTCAATCATCACCAATCCACAATTTCACTCAAACCCTCACTAGGATTTCTAAGTATCACCAGTCCATCACTAAACGAACTTTAAACTTAAACAAAAGCTTGGAAAAACTTGAAACTAAACTAATGGAAGAAATTATACCTCATGAATGTCACTTAAGCAAACCCTAAAAGTCCCAAGGTTGTCAAAATCCTACTTTGCTTGGTCTAATGTGTAGAGGAAGAGATGGGGATTAATTTTTGTGAAGGGAGTATAAGGTTTTGCGGATTATTTGGAGATCGATCTAGGGTTAGAAGTGGAGCGTAGTGAGCTTGAGGAAGATGAAGAAGGAGAAGAAAATGATGGCGAAAGAAAAGATGGCAGCAGCCCCCCCTCTCACTTATTCTCACACACTCTCTCTCTCTCTCCAATCATTCACCTTTTTGCCTCTTTTCATTCCTTTTTCTTTTCTCTTTTAAATTTCATAACCAAATCAAATAATACCCATAAAACAATACAAATGCAACAACATGTAACCAAATGTAACATGACATGATGCACTAGCCATGGAAAACTGTAGAAATACGGATTAGACTTAATTGCGATCAGCAGTGCACTAATCGGGATTTTATCCAAACTGCATATAATAAATTTTTAAAATGCCAAATCCTTTAAATATATTATTAAATGAATAAATCATTTTAATTTTTATTTATTTCACAATTATCGGTATATATTTATACCCTTTCTCGAAAACCCCAATTTCGCAAATCGGACAGTTTTCGGGAAAAATAATATTTTAGTATTAAATTCCAAAAATAATATTTTATATTTTCATAAATGTTACAGATTTATCGGTTATTGGGGTCTGACGTTTACCACCCCTATACTTGATATGCGACATATCAGACGAGGTGACCGGACTGTACGACAAGTGTTACCGTCAGGCTTTTGCAGGAGTTGGAGCGGGCTTTCTTGTTGATCTTCTGATTGCTCAATACTCGGGTAGCCGTTACGTCCAACTAGTACTGCTTACGGCTTGTGGGTGCTTGATGTGATCATCACCTACTGCCGACGTATTGACGAGTCTTTAGAGTCCTACATAGAGGTTTTAATGGCTCAGGAAAAATGAAATAGGAGCACATATGTGATATGTGCGGGACCGAGAATAATGCATGTATGTGATACCATATTCTATTCTCGCGACTTTTTTGTATCGGTCGGTTATATGTGATATAGCCGGGTTATCGAATCAAGGGTTGATTCGATAAGTCGATACATTGGATGTTAGTCGGTTATATGTGATATAGCCGGATTATTAAGTCAAATGTTGATTTGATAATTTAGTGTATAATTGTATATTTGATATACTAATTTACATTGACTAACATTAGCTCACTTAAACATTCTTTTCTCACTTGTGTGTACAAGTAATATATATGTGATATATATTGATGTGCATTATTTATTTTAGTGTGTCATGGTTGTTGATACACTATACATGGGTGTATGAGACATACACCATTCTATTTATAATGGTGGGTTATTAATGTTTAAAGTAATTACAAAATTAGTGGATTATTTGTTAAAAGCATGAAGCTTGTAGAAGCTTGTGGGTGCTTTGACAATGTCCACTCACTTTATTTTACTTTAGATATTTGTTAACCTAACCATTTTAATTAGCCATGGTTATGTCTCTATATGAGTTAGTATATGATACTCACTCACCATGGTTCACCCTCTCACTTGATCATTTCTTTCTCTTCTTCTTTCTTCATATTCTTCCTCCAAAAGAAAAATCTTTCTAGGGTTTGAAAAAGGTGAGAAAGTATTATGAGAAAAAGAATTCTAAAGTGAACCCACTTTCTTTTCATCATCTTCTACTAGATTAGCACTTTAGTATTGGGTGTTTGCTTCACTAATCCTTCATTAGTAAAGTAGTAGCTGTAGGGTTCCCAGGCAGTCATACAAGGGTCTATAAGACATCAACCATGCCCGATTTAAAATTTAGACGTGCCGAAACAACCCAAAGCCGGGATCTTTGCTAGATTATTAGGGTTAAACATATTTACAACTAAGAGTGACGGATTACAACCTTTGTAGTCCGCTCCTTCGCTTCATAAGCTCCGAGTAGAAGTCCCTTCGCCGCGATCCATGATCTTCCAGACTCAAGAGAGGCTCCACAACCCGAATGATCCATGCTAGCTTGTAGTCTTCCTTTTCTCCGTTGATCTACCTCGAAGTTTCTATAACTCAAGCTCTCTTTCTCTCTCTAATGAGGTGAACACCTTAATCTAATTGGTTAGGTTAGATGAGGATGATGAAGTAGTATTTGTGCTCTCTTTTATTATCAAATTCTCACACTAAAACATCACATAAAGAAAACCTAGAAAGCTTTCTCAAAGCTCAAAGGAATAAGAAGGAAAAATACTTTTGTGATGAATAATGAAAAATATCATAATGATTAATAATGCAACCATGGTTGAATATGAAGAGGCTAACTCATGTAGAGACTTAACCTAGGGTAAAGGGTTTGGGTTAGGTTAGAAAATATCAAGCAAAATATCTTTGCTAGAAACAAACTAAAAGCTTCTAGAAGCTACAAGAAAAAGCTAACCCAAATCAAACCCTAACCTTGTTTAACCTCCACTAAACATGTTGCATTAGTAATCATATCATGTTACAATATTATATATCACATATATAATATATATTTTTAACAAAAGAAAATAATATAATTAACATATATCGCATATATATCAATGTATTATCCGGTGAGAAAATGAAATAATAAAGCGAGCCAATATTAGATAATGTAATGCAATATATCACATAATTATTATATATTAAATTATCGAATCAACACTTGATCCGAAAATCCGGCTATATCGAATATAACCGACTAATATATCATGTACCGATTCATCGAATCAACACTTGATCTGATGAACCGGCTCATATCAAAATATCATGAGAATATAATACGGTATCCCATATCGTATTATCCTCGGTCCTGCACATATCACATATGTGCTCCTACTCCGTTTTTCCTGAGTCAAGAAACCTCTGTGTAGGACTCTAAAGAATCGTCAATACGCCGGTAGCAGGTGATGATCATATCAAACACCCACAAGCTGCAAGCGGTCAGCAAAACGTGACAGCCACCCAGGTATTGAGCGATCAGAAGATCAACAAGCAAGCCTGTACATTCTCTTGTGAATCCAAACAGTAACACTCCCGTACAGTCCAGTCTCTTCGTCTGATATATTGCATATCTAGTCTAGGGATGGTATACGTTAGACTCCAGTAACTGATAAGTCATGTCGATATGAGGCTCATAACGGGTCGAGAAACTACTGATAACATTTACCAGTAAATCTCTGTAAGTTCACGGCAGCGCCCCGGCCGTCATTCCGAGGCCAAAATGCGGAAACGAAACTTTTTCTAAACTTGTAAACCGGCGCTACCGCGTACTAAAACCCCGGATCGAACCATTAACCTAATGCTAGCTAACAAGAGAAGGGATAAAATGCTATACCGAGCGATCCGTGTCCTTCGGTCTTCGGCCACCATCCCGATCTCCTCGCGGAATCTCCGGTCTCCATCTCCTCGTCGGAAAGGGCACCACATCAAGAAGTCTTTTTACGGGCTCCCGCTTCGTCTGAAGCAACTCGGGCACGAAGTGTGCTAGCCGACGTGCCCAAGGTGAAGTAGAGAATGTTGTAATCACTTTGTCTCTTGCATCCATGGCTTTGGATGGAGGTTAAAATGTTGCCATTGATGGAAGCAATGAGCTAGAGGAAGAAGAAGAACAAGAGCTTTTCTTTTTCTTTTCTTTTCTTGTTTTGGAATGAGAGTGAGAGAGTGAGTTCAAGGAAAAATACAAGACCAAAGAATCCTCACCATGGCAGCCCCTCTCTCTCTCCATCTCATTTCAACACATTAAACAAAACACTAATGTGACATATTTGCTAAAAAAGAGACCATGAGTCGTCTAAATGTTCATGTCGCATTTAATGCAATGCATGATGAATTTCTAGCTCATTATTTCCATTAACAAACATTAATCCAAATGTTTGCAACAATAAAAAGATCCGGCAACATCTAAAGTAAACTCGTGACAGATCACAAGGATACCCCTCATCTGTATATACATACCTGCATCCGCATTCCGACTGAATGCGAATGCGATGAGACTAAAGTAATCCAACAAATCTAATACTAGGATCCGGGTTAAACCAAAGCCCACTAGTATGATCCGCCCGATCATGATCCATGCAATACCGCACGTATATGATCGACCCCTGCCATATATCATACGGCCTCTACAACGTTTCGCCCGAAACTTGAGAAACTGTCTGTGGGGGACTCTAAAGACTCGTCAATACTTTGGCTGTGGATTTAACCACTAGCACGTCAGAGGTACTAGCTATACGTTACGGGCTACCAGGTATTGACCAAAAGGGAGGTCGATGAGCGAACTCATCCTGACACCCTACTGAGCCTGTCAGTGACAATATCCGTACAGTCTGGTCCGTTCGTCTATGAGTATCGCAAGGTGGGCCTAGGGGGTCGGTAAAAGTCAGACCCCCAAAAGCGGTACAAGTCGTGTCGGAGTGTAGCCCAGAACACCCTGAGATAATACTGGAATACTTACCAGTAAATCTCCTGCCTTGGCCAAGGACTTCGTGTAATGGCTCCCCTAGACACAGCGCGACCTCACCCCCAATACCGGGAGAGACGAACACCTGCAGATCCGCTCACTGCCTCCATGTGGCTCGGGACTGTACCCAACTAAAACCTGTTTACACGACTCCTTTGAGCCGTGGTAGGGTAGTAATCAAAGCACAGTGGGAACTCACACGAGACAAATGACGATCTCAGGTCGATGAACCAACCTGTACACATGTCACCAAGGAACTGCTATCTGACATCTGGTATAATCCCAACTAGCAGGTTCCCGGCGAGTCCTGTCCGGTGTACTCATAACCCAATGAGCACCCGTATACATCTTAGGTGAACCAAATGACACCAGTGGCTTGTGAGACCGGACACCGCCCCTCGTCGGGGTCTCGACTGTATACAGTAGTCTACTCCGGAGTATCGATGCCCTGTCTCGAATACTCCCACGACTAGGGACCACTTTAAGGATGTGCTTATAGACCCCAGCTCCCACGTATATGATCGCCATCATACTGCTGGTAGTCAAGCAAGAATCCTAAGGGCTCTATCAACGTGTAATAGCGACTTGTAAGGTCACCTAAAGCAGTACACGATGATAAAGATAAACCAGATAGCATACTATCATCTTGAGTAAGACTGTCCTACCGGCATAGGTCCTCCCTCAATCATTGCAATCACGTGCCTGTGATCCAATAATTGACTCTGAGGGCACTATATCCAACAATCTCCCACTTGCAATCAAGGCTAATTATTGCGATGTCGCATACTCACAGCCCGTGAGATACCGAACATCCAACTCCTCTACTAATCAGTCTCACAAAACCTGTTTGCGAAACTATTGTGTTCGAGGAATAGCCCCAGTGAGTGGATCCACCCTGATGTTTTTTTCTATGTCTCTCTTTATCTCAAGCTCGCGGAGAAAGGCATCTCCCGAAATGAGCAATACCTGTCTTAGAATATGTCTGGATATCTGATGGGACCTAGTTCATAAATGAACTCCAAATCCAAACTTCTTAGACTGTATCGTCAACTGAACTTAATCAGTATCCTGCACCATGCTTCCCTCAGTATCCGCTTGGACCATCTGTCCAAAATACTGCCCCTCGTTAGAGGGAAAACTATAACTTTGACAATCACTCTTTCATCCAGGTCACCTTGGAAGCCTGGAATGATAACCGTCCCCGAAAGAGGCTGCCGTTATCATTTCCCTAGAACATCCACTTATGTTCTAAAACTGCATCCGAACGTTTCTCCAGGATAGGATTAATAACAATTTATTGCATCTAGTGCAAAAAACAACGTCTGGTGTGGTACTTGACATCTCATGATTGACTCAATTGCCTAAGCAAGTGATCTGCCAATCATGCACATCCCTCTCCCCTTTAGTCTGTAAGACACCTTTAGAGAGGGTGACTCCATCACCTATAAGTATACTACCGTGCCAGGAGTCGTCCATTCTAAAATACCTTTAGAATGTTGTCTAAGTACCCAGATTGGGACACTTCCCAAATCTAGATCTAAAACCATAGATCTAGTAACCAGAATATCTGATATAATATCCATTTCCTATGTGGAGAAACCACTGTGTGAAAACCAAAGTATAACCGATCGTAGTGTAGGAATTTCACTTCCTACTCTGTGTATGTCATCCAAATACCAGGATATCACACCCTACTACCTTCTTAACAGATCCATCCCCTATTCTGATGAAGTCAAACCTATGACTGTCACATCAGAAATAGATGATCTATCTCCGCTATATCTGCTTTAGTCTATAAATAGACATAAGCTACTTGTCCACTATGCTTCCGCTGCTCCCACTGACTACGACAACCCTATGGCAGAGTCATATACACGTGTACTTCTAAAGCTAGTTTAGAACGACGCTATACTCATCCTCCTGCCGAGTCTCACAGTCTGGAACAACAGCAATGGCAAGTCTGGGTAAACAAGAACCTCCCTGCCACCGTCCTTGAGCATACTGAAGTACCTCTCGAGCGCCTGAGGTTACCCACCATATCTGCGGAGTGGATAATGGAATGTCAAACCAGATTGAATCTTGAGGTTCTTATCAAATTTTCAGTAATCGTTTGCGGTTCTGGAATCACTTCCAGTTCTACCATACTCTCACTACTGTTTTATGAAAAAATCCATTTTTATTAAAACTGTGGCGAGTCAAGAACAATATCACTATTGATCTTCCAGATGGTAGAAAATCAACCCTCGTCATAGCCCGGGTCAACCCACAAACAGCCATTACGGAAACATGCTTTGAGTTATCCAGAGTCTGGTTTTAAGCATAAGCCGGACAACTCCCCGTACCTTAACATTGTTAAGATATGAACTATTTTATATCCAATATAGAAATAGAGGCACTGATTTAATTGGAACCAGATTCAAATCATGCAGCTGTCTCCAGTGCATGTCAATTAAATGGAGAGAGGCCGATCAGCATTACTTAACTTAGGAATGCTTCCAATTATGAGTAACCTGAAAGAGAAGCAAGTTCTCTTAATCATTACTATCAACTGAATACCATACACAAGTATCTATATCTTCGATCACCTTGAAGAATCCTGATACTTGCAACACCTGGTTCTCTACTTTATTCATATACCTATAACTTCTCAAAACTTGGACCTTGTGTTTCTACGAAACACTTGTCTAAGAACTAGAGAAGTCATAAGTAAACAGAATATAGTACGAGTACCAACCCCTCTGTCCCCATGGACACTAGACAACATACAATACTCTGTATAAGTCCCCTGAGTTGAATAACTCAATCCCTGTGCGCCGTAGGTTGAAAACTGTACTATGGTTATGAAGAATTACACCGCTGTTTAATGCTCCTTACCTAACCATCCACTGATATAGGTAAATGTCATGGACATAATTTCCAAAAGGTATATCTCACTCTATAAAAATAGACGTACAGATATATCAATTTGAAATTGGTGCATAACAGCGGATATTCAAAACCAAATATTTGCCGTCCGACAAACAATCCAGGTGACTTCCTCAAATATCACCAATTACAACGAATCCTGATATAATGAGGATGATCACCCAATTCCCAATAACTTACTCCCACTCATCATCTATAAAACCATACAGATGTGAGAATCAAACCTGGTAAATACATACCCTGGAGCAAGGACTAATCGGTTTTCTTTTAACAGTGCACAGTGAAACTGAAACATGTAAATGTTTCGAAGGGGTATCCGGGTATTCCTAGCAATGCCTTTTCCATTATCAGATTCACAACTGTAACCGTATATTTCTTTGCCATCTCTCCAAATCCCTTTATATGTCTTTAGTCATTACCTTCTGTACACCCTCTTAGGCTAAATGGTTTTCTTCCTTCCCTACCTTTCGGCACCGGCCTATGGTTTGGAAGAAGACTATCCAATAAGCATAAAGGGTGTACTGTCCTATTCCTAGGAGCACTCGCAACCTGAGAGAAAGTGAAGATAAAAGACAACCGAATAAACCTTATTCCTATTTCTCCTGAACCAGAATCCATCCCCGAACTGGAACAAGTTCCTTTCGAGTTCGTATATAACCATACGATGGAGTATCCAATAAACTGTGGATCTTCATAGTGATTCGGAGTGTTCTGGAGAAATACAAAGGTGAGATAGGAGTGGCGATGAAATACTTGGTTTGGTCGTGAATAGCAGTCGCAATTTACTTTGCCCTCTTACTAATCCCTTTATTTGTCTTTACTTAATACCTTCTGTACACCGTTTAGGCTAATTGGTTTTCTTCATTCCCTACCGTTCGGCACCTGCCTATGGTTTGGAAGAAGACTATCCAATAAGCGTAATAGGTGTACTGTCCTAATCCAAGGAGCACTCGCATCCTGAGAGAAGGTAAAAGGAAAAGACAACTGAATAGTCCTATTCGTTTTCTCCAAAATCAGAAACCATCCTCGAATATGGAACAAATTCCTTCGAGTTCGTATATAACCATACGATGGTTTTATCCAATGGAAGTGGACGTTCGTAATAATACGGGGTGTTCTGGAGAAAAAGGGTAAAAGTAGGAGTGTCAATGAGGTATGCAACTCTGACAATCCAAAAGCCAGTGTTTAAGAAGGTTCGGTTAATCTTGGTCACTGAATCATAGTCTAGGGTCGGGTCATGGTCGCTGCCAAAGAGAGAGAGAGAAAAGAAACACTCAGCGTGCACTCTAAACTAGATCAGAATGGTTATCACTTTATCTAATCAGGAAACCTCCCACTGTAACCTCAAATTCTCCTCCAAACCTGAAAGAAGAATTAGTCGGGATTACCCGAGGAGTAAACTAACTCATCAGTGGGAATCGGGATCCAACTATCATCGCATGATAATGTGATGGAATCCACTCACGTTATCACACTCCAGAAGGTATGCGCATGCCTGGCAAGTTTCAGTTTCTTTAGAAACTCCCGTTGTGATTTTTACCCCATGCTCTTATGACCTTGACTTTGGCCAACAAATCATAAGTCACATGTCAAGTTCTACCCGTCATTATCCAGGTTGATTTGAATCCACCCGTACCTACCCTTGACTTTGGCCAACAAGACAGTACGACTGTCCCAAACTAACGCATCTATCTATGCAACAGAAAAGTAACAAATAGCTACCATACACTATGCCTTGACTTTGGCCAACAAACATAGCATGAATACTACGTGCTACCCGTCTGAAATGACAGAGGGCTACGAATGGTTTTTGGCGAAAAACCTTTAACGTAATGAACTTGATATCGTTGAAGGAACCGGATAGCTTTTTATAAAAAAATATAGTGGCGAAAACCTTTGCTAAAGAGATTACTCCCGGTGAAGGGATCTCGGCTCTTTCCCCGTTGAATGAGGTGCAGGATATTCCAACTGAATACCACGATGCAAAGCAAAAATAATCAACTGTAGTGAAGTTATCACCTGACGCAAACTTCTGTCCAAGGGGTCACTCCCGGTGAAGGGATCTCGGCCCTTGCCTCGTCGACTGAGGTGCTGGATATCATAACTGAATACCACTGTGCAAAACAAAAGAGAACGTCCTTGCAATAACAGCTTTTTGAAAAATGTTCCAACAACATCAGAATAGGTTTGTTTAACTTGCATTGATCCGAATCAATGCAGTCACATCAATTGATCACACAATAAAGAACGAAAATAATGGTGTACGTATATGCCATCCGCATTCGCCACTGGGTCCTGTCATCACCCGTTAGGTTACTTAACTAACGACAGAGCGGGAACTGGACTAGCACGGGTGTAAAACATATACAACATCTACTAGTATATATATCAATATATAATAATCGCTCAAGGCGTGATAAAATGCAACATCACAGAAATGTAATAAGCATCACAGAACAATACAGATATCTGGGATCCCCGGGTTTCATAGAGCCGTTACTGAAACCCGACGTTCCCCTGATCGTGTGGATAGCCTGTACAATGAAATCCTAGACCCCTACAGGCGCGACAAGTTACCCGCCAAAACCTGAAGCGAGGCAGCCCCCTTCAACAACGTGAATGGACCACCCAGCACTTCACGGAATCCGGTAACTTGAGCACCCCTCCTTGGGTCAACCTGTACCCCCTACGAGTGCGGCGAATAACCCGCCAATTCTAGAGTGAAGCCCCCTCCGTCTCAAAGCCATGAGATGCGGGCTCATTGCTCTCTAGAACCCGGCTATCCGTGCACCCCACCGCAGGGTAATCCTAGTACAGAAAATAAAATATATACAACGGGTACATCGACCTCAGCCCGATCGTGCCCCAAAAGAATAATATACAAACAGGCAGTGACGACAGTCCACATGTCGGACGCTCGCCCCGCAATATCAAATGTACAAATACAACCAAACTGTACTACCATTGCATCCAGGCTATCCACCATGACAAATCCGCAACATCACAGCACGACACATAACATCAACGTGAATGTCACGTTCGCAATTCCGTCTAAAACAACTATAGCAATTAGACAGGATTTACCGATCAAATGACATTCACGGTCGCAGATATAATGTAAATACTGTGAACTAACATGTTTAAAATTTTGAACGTCAAAATTCCCGAAGTGGGCCCCAAGCACAACTGTAGCACTCAAAATAAATCTGGGCCCAAACAGAATATACCAAAAACCTCAATTCCAACATAGAGACTTACTGAAGAAATTTGGTGCACTGTTGCTACAGTACGGCCGCTGATCCGCCGCTAAAACGTGGTTTTGGCCGCGGATCCGCCGCACTACAGTAAAATCAGCGAACCAAATTTTTTCTGAATTCTCAAAAAACCCTGCACGATTTTCTAAGATGCTCAAAAATATTTTTAGGGCAGTTTAAAAAATTGACAGAAACACAGAGATTGGAAATGCGGTTTTCGGAATTTTCGTTCGATTGAAGTTCTAAACACGTTAGAGCAAGCTAGTAAAGGTTAATGGCGTGGCTCTGATACCAATGTAAGTTCACGGCAGCGCCCCGTCCGTCATTCCGAGGCCAAAATGCGGAAACGAAACTTTTTCTAAACTTGTAAATCGGCGCTAACGCGTACTAAAACCCCGGATCGAACCATTAACCTAATGCTAGCTAACAAGAGAAGGGATAAAATGCTATACCGAGCGATCCGTGTTCTTCGGTCTTCGGCCACCATCCCGATCTCCTCGCGGAATCTCCGGTCTCCATCTCTTCATCGAAAAGGGCACCACATCGAGAATTCTTTTTACGGGCTCCCGCTTCGTCCAAAGCAACTCGGGCACGAAGTGTGCTAGCCGACGTGCCCAAGGTGAAGTAGAGAATGTTGTGATCACTTTGTCTCTTGCATCCATGGTTTTGGATGGAGGTTAAAATGTTGCCATTGATGGAAGCAATTAGCTAGAGGAAGAAGAAGAAGAACAAGAGCTTTTCTTTTTCTTTTCTTTTCTTTTTTTGGAATGAGAGTGAGAGAGTGAGTTCAAGGAAAAATACAAGACCAAAGAATCCTCACCATGGCAGCCCCTTTCTCTCTCCATCTCATTTCAACACATTAAACAAAACACTAATGTAACATATTTGCTAAAAAAGAGACCATGAGTCATCTAAATGTCCATGTCACATTTAATGCAATGCATGATGAATTTCTAGCTCATTATTTCCATTAACAAACATTAATCCAAAGGTTTGCAACAATAAAAAGATCCGACAACATCTAAAGTAAACTCGTGACGGATCACAAGGATACCCCTCATCTGTATATACATACCTGCATCCGCATTCCGACTGAATGCGAATGCAATGAGACTAAAGTAATCCAACAAATCTAATACTAGGATCCGGCTTAAACCAAAGCCCACTAGTATGATCCTCCCGATCATGATCCGTGCAATACCGCACGTATATGATCGAACCCTGCCATATATCATACGGCCTCTACAACGTTTCGCCCGAAACTTGAGAAATTGTCTGTGGGGGACTCTAAAGACTCGTCAATATTTTGGCTTCGGATTTAACCACTAGCACGTCAGAGGTACTAGCTATACGTAACGGGCTACCAGGTATTGACCAAAAGGGAGGTCGATGAGCGAACTCATCCTGACACTCTACTGAGCCTGTCAGTGATAATATCCGTACAGTCCGGTCCATTCGTCTATGAGTATCGCATGGCGGGCCTAGGGGGTTGGTAAAAGTCAGACCCCCAAAAGCGGTACAAGTCATGTCGGAGTGTAGCCCAGAACACCCTGAGATACTATTGGAATACTTACCAGTAAATCTCCTGCCTTGGCCAAGAACTTCGTGTAATGGCTTTCCTAGACACAGCGCGACCTCACCCCCCATACCGGGAGAGACGAAACCCTGCAGATCCGCTCACTGCCTCCATGTGGCTCGGGACTGTACCCAACTAAAACCTGTTTGCACGACTCCTTTGAGCCATGGTAGGGTAGTAATCAAAGCACAGTGGGAACTCACACGAGACAAATGACGATCTTAGGTCGATGAACTAACCTGTACACATGTCACCAGGGAACTGCTATTTGACGTCTGGTATAATCCCAACTAGCAGGTTCCCGACGAGTCCTGTCCGGTGTATTCATAACCCAATGAGCACCTGTATACATCTTAGGTGAACCAACTGATACCAGTGGCTTGTGAGACCGGCCACCGCCCCTCGTCGGGGTCTCGACTGTATATACTAGTCTACTCCGGAGTATCGATGCCCTGTCTCGAATACTCCCACGATTAGGGACCACTTTAAGGATGTGCTTATAGACCCCAGCTCCCACGTATATGATCGCCATCATACTGCTGGTAGTCAAGCAAGAATCCTAAGGTCTCTATCAACGTATAATAGCGAGTTGTAAGTTCAGCTAAAGCAGTACACGATGATAAAGATAAACCAGATAGCATACTATCATCTTGAGTAAGACTGTCCTACCGGCATAGGTCCTCCCTAAATCATTGCAATCACGTGCCTGTGTTCCAATAATTGACTATGAGGGCACTATATCCAACAATCTCTATATCAGCCCTGGCCAGGGACTTCCAGTTATAGCCAATCGAACACAGCACAACATCAACTCCCTATACCGGGAGAGACGAATCCCCTCCTATCGCTCATTGCCTCCATGTGATTCGGGACTGTACCCAAAAGCCACCGTTTTGCACGCCTTCTTGGACGTGGTAAGGTGGAAATCAAAGAACGGTAGGAATCACACAAGACTCTATGACGATCTCGTGTCTACAGACTAACCTGTACCAGTGTCACCGGAGAACTGCCATCTGACGTGAGGTATAATACCATCTGGGAGTTCTAGGCGAGTCCGTCCATTGTACCCAGTCTCCACTGAGCACCCGTACACCATCCTTGATGTCAAACACCGATGGATATGGGATCATCCATCGCCCATCATATGGGTCAAGATGCGTATATGCTAGTCTACTCTGGTGTATCGATGCCCTGTCTCGATACACCCTCGACAAGGAACACTTATAGGATGTACTCATCGACTACCGTGGCCCCACTAGTTTGATCTCATCATAGTCCCAGTAGTCGAGTACAGATCCTAAGGGCTTTATCAACATGTGAGAGTAAGACAGTAAACAAATACAAGTCAACATGTTAAGATAAAGTGAAACCAAATAGCATACTATCATGACGAGCAAGAAAGTCCTCTCTATATATATCCAAGCATCCATTATAATATACATCATATGTACAACAATGGCCTCTAGGGTATATATATAACTAACAATCTCCCACTTGCACTAAGGCCAGCTGTTGTAGTATCTCATACCTAGCATCCCGAATAATCTCTCAAACTGTATCTGGGGAATGACCTTCGTGAGTGGATCCGCAGTGTTGTCCTTCGTATCAACTCTCCTGACCTCAATCTCCCGACGATCAACTATCTCCCTGATCAGGTGATACTGCCTCAGAATATGTCTGGACTTCTGATGGGACCTGGGTTCCTTGGCCAAAGCCACAGCTCCATTGTTATCGCAATACAAAGGTATTGGATGCTCAATGGACGGAACCACACCAAGTTCAGTGATGAACTTCTTTATCCAGACAGCCTCTTTGGCAGCATCGTTGGCATCGATGTATTCAACCTCCATCGTCGAGTCTGCAACGGTATCCTGTTTGGAATTCTTCCAACACACCGTCCCTCTTTTTAGGGTAAAGACAAATCCCGAGTGCGACTTAGAGTCATCCTTATCACTTTGAAGCTTGAATCGGTAAAGGACTCCACCTGTAGTTCTCTGTTACCATACACCAAGAATATCTCCTTAGTTCTTCTCAAGTACTTGAGAATGTTCTTCACATCTATCTAGTGACACTCTCCTGGATCTGCTTGATACCTACTCACTACACTTAGTGAGTATGCTACATCAGGTCTGGCACATGTAGGGTTCCTAGGCACACTAATGAGGTCTCACAAGGCATCAACCATGCCAATTTTGAATTTTACAAGTGCCGAAAACCCTAATACGGATCGTTGACTAGAGATTAGGCGAAACAACGAGCTAGTTAACAACTTAACCGCTAAGAGATTGGAAATACAACCTTTGTAGATCCGGTTCTCCACCTCCATAGCTCCGTGTTGATGACCCTCCGATGTACCCTTCGGATCCCGGACTCTCGAGGTGGTTTCATCGAAGAATTGATCGGGCTAGATCTTCGACTTCGATGCCGAAGATGATCTACGTCGGGGCAACTCAAGATCAAGCTCCAACTTCACCAAGTTATGAAACTTGTGAAGAAAACACCCTATACTACTTGGCAAGTGGTAGAGGATGAAGAAATAGGAAGTGGGTTCATTTTAGAATTGGATTTCTCACTCTTTTTCTCAAGTTGCCATTGATGGAGGCAAGCTTTTCTTCTTGTTGATGAAGAAGAAGAAGAAGAAAGAATATGATAAGTATATCTCAAAAAGAAAATAAAATGAATACTTATCATATAGCAACTATAGTTAGGTGTAGAGAATAAACTATAGTTAGGTTGAATGGTTAGGGTTAAGTCAACAAACAAAATGGTCAAGCTTTCAACACTTCATGAAGCTTCATGAAAGAAACAAAATAAGCCACCATTCTATTTATCTTTCAAAGATGAATAAATAAATAAATAAATGAAAAAGTAAATAAAATCAAAACCCTAACCATTAAATAACCATGGTTTAATCTTAACATACACCCAAACTATCATGTATCATCAAACATGATACAATCAAATGTACAAAAGTATATCACATATACAATGTGCACATCAAGTGAGAAAATCCATTTAAAGTGAAGCAATACTAGTTAATGCAAAGTAATATATCAAATATATAATTATGCATTAAATCATTAAATCAACACTAGATTTAACGATCCGGTCATATCTCATATAACCGACTAATATCCAATGTATCGGCTTATCGAATCAATCCTTGAATCGATAACTAGGTTATATCGCATACAATCAATCGATACATTCATCGCGAGAATAGAATACGGTATCACATGCACGCATTATTCTCGGTCCCGCACATATCTCATATGCGCTCCTATTTCGTTTCGCTTGAGCCAGGAAACCTCTGTGTAGGACTCTAAAGACTCGTCAATACGCCGGCAGCAGGTGATGATCATATCAAACACCCACAAGCCGCAATCGGTCTGCTAAACGTAATGGCCACTCGGGTATTGAGCGATCAGAAGATCGACGATCAAGCCCGCTCACACTCCTGTGAATCCAACCAGTAACACTTACCGTACAGTCCGGTCTGTTCGTCTGATATGTCGCATATCTCGCCTAGGGGTGGTAAACGTCAGACCCCAATAGCTCGATAAGTCATGTCGATATGAGGTATATAACAGTTCGAGAAACTACTGGTAACACTTACCAGTAAATCTCAGCAACCCTGGCCAGGGATTTCCGGTTATAGCCAATCGAACACAGTGCAACATCAACTCCCTATACCGGGAGAGACGAATCCCCTCCTATCGCTCATTGCCTCCATGTGATTCGGGACTGTACCCAAAAGCCACCGTTTTGCACGCCCTCTTGGACGTGGTAAGGTGGAAATCAAAGTACAGTGGGAATCACACAAGACTCTATGACGATCTCGGGTCTACAGACTAACCTGTACCAGTGTCACCAGAGAACTGCCATCTGACGTAAGGTATAATACCATCTGGGAGTTCTCGGCGAGTCCGTCCAGTATACCCAGTCTCCACTGAGCACGCATATATCATCTCTGATGTCAAACACCAATGGATATGGGATCATCCATCGCCCATCTGTATGGGTCGAGAAGGTATACGCTAGTCTACTCTGGTATATCGATGCCCCATCTCGATACACCCACGACTAGGGACCTTGAAGGATGTACTTATGGACTACCATGTCCCCACTAGTATGATCCGTATCATAGTCCAGGTAGTCAAGTACACATCCTAAGGGATTTACCAACATGTAACAGAGACACAATCGGTATACACGTTGAGGTAAAGAGTAACCAGATAGCATACTATCATGTCGAGCAAGAAAGTCCTCCCTATATATGTCCCAGCATCCACTACAATATACATCCTATGTACAGTAATGGCCTCTAGGGCATACATATAACTAACAATCACCCACTTGCACTAGGGCCATCTGTAGCAGTGGTTGAAGTATCTCATACTCAACCATCCCATAAAAGTCTCTCTCTGGAAAAAGGCCTTTGTGAGTGGATCCGCCGTGTTATCCTCTGAGTCTACGCTCCTAACCTCGATCACCTTGGAGATCAGCCATCTCAATGATCAGGTGATACTGCCTTAGATTATGTATGGATCACTGATGGGACGGACGTTCCTTAGCATAAGCCACAACTCCATTGTCACACAATGGGAGGAACTAAGTTCATCTCATGAACAAATATACATCCAGACTCAAGCTCTTTGGTAGCATCTTAAGTAGCGATATATCCAGCCTTTATTGTCTAGTATGCCACAGTATCTAGCTTGGAACTCTTCCAACATACCGTCCCTTTACTGAGGGTAAAGACAATGCCTGTGACTGACATTCAGTCGTCCTTATCACCCTGGAACCCTTCCAGAGATTCTCCCCAGGATCGATTGATACCATCTCACTACAACTAGTGAGTTTCCTAACATCCAATTAGATCTAGATCCAAAACCCAGGATTTAGTAGGTATCATTATGATCCTATATGGAGAATCGTTGTGATAAGCGGAGATTGACCGAGCGTAGCATAGGAAACTCCTTCCCTATCAAGAGTATGTCATCCATGTACTCTACGAGGATCACCACCATACACTCTACTACCTTTTTGTATATACAAGGTTCATCTACCATTTTGATGATGTCAAACTCTTTGACTAACACATCAAAACAGACGTTCCAACTCCGCGATGCCTGCTTTATCACATAAAACATCTTGCACACGTTTCCACTGCTCCCACTATCTACGAGGCCCTCTGGCTATGTACTTACAGACGCTCTCTTCTAAAACATCATTTTAGAAAAGCTGTCATGACACCCAACCACCAGATATCGTAGTCATAGTATGTAGCCGTGGCAAGTAGGATCTGGATGGACTTAAGTATAGATCCTTAGAAAAGGTTTCAACATAATCCATACCTGGTCAATGATGCAAACCTTTAACAAGTCTAGCTTTGAAAGTCTCAAATTTTCCATGTACACCAAGTAATCTTCTCAAGATATACTTTGTTGGTGTATAAGGATTCCATCTCAGATCGCTAAGCATCCAGCCATTCTTACAGAGTCCCACTCTTAATGGCCAGGTCGAAACTAGTTGGGTCATCATCTCATGATACAATCCTCGCTCCCACTGTCATAGAGAAACAGAAGTATCTCTCAGGTGGGTGAGGAACCCTACTAGATCGGCGGAGAGGCTGAGGTTCGTTGGTTACTATTGAATCTTTCGGTTCTACCAAATCATCAGCTGCAGTTTGTATAGCTGGAACATTTCCAGTTCTACATAACAGACCTTGCCTCGAGCTTGTCCGGATTTTGCTTTTAGATATAGGCCGGACAACCCCAAATCTTAACTAACTTAAGATATGGGCTCTTCCCTTTCCATATCACATATGAAGTGGTAGGCAACTGATTTGATCGAAACCCTATTCAATAGGTATGCAACTTCATAAGTGCATAACTCCCAAAAGGAAATAGGTAACTCAGTAGTACTCATCATAGAGCACACATTATCATATAGGGTGTAATTGCTCCGCCCCGATATACCATCGTGCTATGGTGTATTCGGAGGAGTAATGCTGAGAGAGAATCTTATTCTCCTTTAGAATAGTCCAGGATTTCCGTGCTCAAGTATTCTCCTCCTTGATCACATGTAAGGACATAATACTTATACCCGTATTTCGGTTCTCTACTTCTAACTTATATTCTGTGAATATCTCAATAGGTTCGGACTTGTGTTTCAACAGGAACATAGGTCTGAATCTCGAAAGATCATCAGAGAATTTAATGAAGTACAAAGAACCGGTCTTGGCATGTGTAGACAGGGGACCTTCATACATCAACATGCATCATCCCAAGAGTTCACTAACTCTTTCTCTGCTTCCATTAAACAGAGCTGTGGTTATCTTATCTTTGTGACATGACCGACAAGTTTTCACAAGATGTAAATTCAAACAGATTTAAATATGCATCTTTGTGCAACTTAGCTAGTCGGGTCGCATTGATATGACCTAGTCTACAATACCTCAAGAAGGATCCGTTCATTTCTGAACTCTTCCTCTTGTGTGTGTTCCGTATACTAAAGAACTGTAGTTTGATTTAGAATAACAATGCTTTTAGATAACGTGCCTGAACCGATCAACTTTTGATATAGGTGTTGGATATATGTATGCTCTAGAGGCCATTATATGATAGTGGATGTATCTGTACATGTATATATATATATTCAGTGTACATTCTTGCTCGACATGATAGTATGCTACCTGGTTCTACTTTATCTGACATGTTGATTTGATCATGCTTTTATTCATTTATACATGCTGATAAAGCCCTGAGGATATCGGCTTGACTACAGTGATTATGATAGAGATCATACTAGTGGGACATCTGTAGTTTATAAGCATATCCTGAAATGTCCCTGGTCGGAGGTGTATCGAGACGGGGCATTGATATACCAGAGTAGACTAGCGTATATGATACTAGACCCATGTAATGGGCGATGGATGTTCCCACATTCATCAATGTTTGACATCAAGATCATATACGGGTGCTCTGTGGTGACTGGGTACACTGGACGGACTCACCGAGAACTCCTATATGGAATTATATCTATCGTCGGATAGCAGTTCTCAGGTGACACTGGTACAGGTTAGTCTGTAGACCCGAGATCGTCATAGAGTCTTGTGTGCTCTCCCACTGTACTTTGATTACCACCCTACCACGGCTCTACTGAGTCGTGCAAACAGGTGGCCGTTGGGTACAGTCCCGAGACACACGAAGGCGATGAGCGATAGGAGGAGTTTCGTCTCTCCCGGTATTGGGAGTTGATGCTGTGATGTGCTCGACTGGTTATATCAGTAAGTCCCTGGCCAGGGCTGCTGAGATTTACTGATAAGTGTTATCAGTAGTTTCTCGATCTGTTATAGACCATTCACTGGCACGACTTATTGAGTTATTGGGGTCGACGTTACCATCCCTAGACTCGATATGCGGCATATCTGACGAAGAGACCGGACTGTACGGTAGTGTTGCAGGTTGGCTCGACGGGAGTTGTAGCAGGTTCGCTTGTTTTCTTCTGATCGCTCAATACCCGGGTGGCAGTTACGTTTAGCTGACCGCTTGCGGCTTGGGGGTGCTTGATATGATCATCACCCACTGCCGGCGTACTGACGAGTCTTAGAGTCCCACAAAGAAGTTTCCTAGTCCAGGCGAAACGTTGTGGTGCGTGTATGCGATATGCACATAGACCCGGTTAAAATGCGCGTATGAGATACCGTATATTAATTGGGCGGATTACTTTTGTCGGATCGTATGTGATATGACCGGGTTGATAAATCAAGTGTTGATTTATCATTTAACCATTAGCTTCTCACTAGAAATCCTATCTTGTTTCTTTTGGATGTATGCATGCATGTATGCATTCATTCTTGTTCATGCACATATGGATGTGCATGCACACATGCATACATACATCATTCTATCATGGTTGTTTATACATAGAAAATGGTGGCAATATAAGACTCACACCTTGGTTATTTATATGGATTATTACTTATATTTGTTTTAAAACAAAATGAAAAAGGAAAGGATAATTCATGGTTTGTTTCTAGTCTCTTCTTTGACCTAACCATGCTCACCTACCATTAACCATGGATTAAACTTTTTTTTCATGTTTTAACTCAAATTAAATAATATCTTCATAATTTAACCATGGTTTGAGATGAGAAGAAATAAATATATATACATATATTTTCTTTTTCTTTTCATGAGTTTATCTTCTCTTCTTCTTAAAAATAGCCATCATCTTCTTCAACCTTGAGCTCTTGCTCTCTAGACTTTTCAAGTGAGCAAAATACACATAAAGATAGGATTTTGAAGTGAGAAAGAGAACCACAATACCATTCTATACAAGTCTAGCCTACTTGTTTAGAGTGTTTGCTTCATTTCATCTTCTTGTTAAAGTGAAGTTGATAGCTTGGACAAAGGAGTTTCGGGTGGATCGTCGTGGACGTTAGAGGACTTCAAGCGAACACTTTTCCAACTCTCAAGTGGCCAAGGAGTCTACTAAAGGGAGCTACAAAGGTTGTACTCTCAAAACCCTAGCCTTTGTAACATATGATGTTAGTTAAAGTTTTAGAAACCCTAATTTTCTAGGATAGATCCTTTGTATGCTTACTTAGCACCATAAAAATTTGAACTTTGTGACATGTGATACTTCCAAACTCTACATAGGGTGCTAGGTAAACCTTACATTGGTATCAGTGCCGACCTAGAACATTAGGCGACACTTTTACGAAGTAAAAATCCCGATCGGATCAAAATACGACTTTTCGAGACCCTCTCTGGACAAATTTTAAAATCTGACATTTTTCAGAATTAAAAATACTTAAAAAATATAGCAGGAAAATATAAGAAATACTGTGAAATACGAACCCATGATCTGATCAAACCGCTGTAGAACCGCGGCCAATACTTGCTTAGGCCGCGGCTCCGCGGCCGTATAGAGGCTTCATGGCTTCGTTTTTGCACAGTAACTCCTAAAACTGCTTGTATATTGTTTTAGGTATGTTTAATCTGAATCCAGTACTGTTATTTCTGGAGATGGTTTTGGACTCGACGATTCGATCGGAATTTTCATTTCGTTTCTTTTCCGGATAAACTAGAAAGTATTGAAGTGTTCGAACGACTATCATTTGCTCACTTTTCACGGGGTTTAAATCTTTTGGAGATACGTGCAAGTTTTGTGGTGGACCCTCTAGAAGACAACAAACCTTAACTCGATTATATGACCGTCTTGAACCGCCCTTTGAACCTTAGGGTTTGGGGCAGTACGGCGTGCCACATGTGAGGCGTTGGATTGACCCTTCTACGGCTGGACCGCTACTACTGTGTCACACTCCGGGTTTTTGAACTCCGCTCAAGTGTTGATCTTTAGGGAATCTTGGGTATTTGATCGTTCGGTCGAAAACTTTAATACTGTCTATTTGTCTGGAATGTGATACAACATGTGGAATTCATATAGTTTAGGCATGAAATACGAAGTATGTGATATTTCGCATTTATGATGTCTAAAGAGAATGTGGATTCCAAATATTGTAGTTTTACACTTTCTTTTCTGTGACCGTAAGTGTAGTATGTTCGATATCGCCGGTTTCATTGCTATACATCAACGACAATTGGGATACGCATACTTACTTACGTTGATGATATATGATATTATGTGTTGCTGAGATATGATGTGCAGGATTGTCGCGATCGAATAGCCGGGAGATTTTATGTGAGACGAGAGTTTTATATTTTCATTCATGTAAATTCAAATGTAATGTAATATTCTTTTATTTGGGGCACTTCTGGGTTGAGGTTGTGTCACCAGTGTTGTATATTATTTACTTTTCCGTATTAGGATAGACCCAAGGAGGGGAGAACAAGTGACCGGGTTCTGGGGTTCAGTGGGAGGCCATCTCGAGGAGTCGAGACCGGGTCTCCTAAACTCCAGGATTGGTAGGGTTGCTTTCCGCTCTCGTAGGGGTCTAGGGGTGTGGGCTTGGCTATTCATTGCGACTGTGGAATCCGTATTTTCTATTATAGGCTAAATACTAAATACGGACGTCCTAGTATATCCCACATTATATATATGTTTCTGTTGCCTGTGTTCTGTGATATCTGAGACGAATGATATATTATATATGAGATATATAGTAGACGTTGCTTATGTTTTACACCCGCGCTAGTCCCATCCCGGTATGCCGTTAGTTAAGTAACCTAACGGTGCATAACGGAACATTGCGGCGAATGCGGATGGCATAAGCGTACGTGTTATTTTCGTTTCTTTTCTGTGATTGGCTTAAGGACTTAAATGATGGGATTACATTAATATGATTAATGTAAAGAAAATAAACCTAAAAAGATGTTGTAGAATCGGATTTGAAAACCATTCGGCTCTTTATGAAAAAGCTGTATTTCAAAAAACTGCGGAGCACAAGCCACTCCTTTTCAAAACCATTTGATTCTAAGATGATATCAAGTTCAAAGCGTTAAAGATTTTCTTGAAAATCATTCGCAACCCTCCATCATTTTAGGAAGTAGAGTACTTAGTATTCGTGCTACGTTTGTTGACCTTAGCCAAGGCGTAGTGTACGGTAGCTAAGTGATGTCTTCCTACAATGCATATGATGCAGATTAATTAGGACGGGTATATGACTTTGTTGACCTTAGCCAAGGGTCATGTAGACGGGTCTGATTAATCAAGAAATGACGGGCTGAACTTGACTAGTACTTGTGATTTGTTGACCATAGCCAAGGTCATAGGTACTAGAGGTAAAAATCATATCGGGAATTTCAAGTGTTGAGATTTTCAATGAGATTGCATACCTTTCATATAATGGTTGGATCCCTATCCCACTGTCGGCAATAGTTGCTCCTAGGAGAGTTTTGCAGTTTACAATTAGCTAACTCATTAGGTGTCTAGAAAGGTGTTAACGGGGCTACGCCTCTGGGAAAACGAGGTTTACTTTAATTAGGTCCGTGCGAAAGCACGGGGAACCTCCCTCAAGTACCGACACTGGCCTGGCTGAACGGTTAGCGAAGTTGTAGACTGTAATTAATCCTGGCTAGTTTTCTTTTTAAGGTTTGAAAGAAAAACTTGATTAAAGCAGTGGGAGACATCGATTAGACAAGATAATAACCAATCGGATCTATGCAAGAGCTTTCGCTGAGTGTATTCTTTTCTCTCTCTTAATGGCAGATACCAATGACTGGACTCAAGCTTCTACTAGATAAAAACAAACTGAATGGGACCAATTATAAAGACTGGCTGAGGAATCTGAAAATAGCCTTGACTTATGATAAAGTATCATATATCCTCACGGCTTCAGCCCCGCCCACCCTAGGTCCAAAATCCTCAGTTGCAGACATTGAAGTCCGCAAGACATGGGACGCTGACTGTGCCACAGCCAAATGCCTCGCGCTTGCATCGATGGACAATACACATCAAAAGCAGCACGAGAATATGGACATTCAAACCATATTCCTCCATACAAAGGAGTTGTATGGAGAGCAATCCCGCGTATTGCGATACGAAGCATCAAAGAAATTGTTTCAGATGCGAATGGCCCCTGGCACACCGGTAGGTGATCATGTTTTGAAGATGATAGCTCTTATAGAAGAGCTTGAGGACCTAGGATGGACAATGGACAATGAACAATATACGGATATTATTCTGCAGTCCCTCCCCTCCACCTTTGCTCAGTTCATAGTTAACTTCAACATGCACGGCATGGAGAAGGAGCTACCTGAACTCCTTAATATGTTAAGGAGTGCAGAGAGCACTATGAAATCGATGAAAACTCCCGTTATGACTATTGGGCAATCTTCTTCTTCTCGCCCTAAGGCTAAGTCCAAAGGAAAGAAAAAGAAGAAGCCCACCAATCCTAAGGGTGGAGTTAAAAAGGTGAAGGGAAAAGAAAAGTCCAAAGCTGGAGACTCGGGGAAGGGTGAATGTTTTCATTGCCACAAAGCAGGACATTGGAAGCGCAACTGTACAGAGTACTTGAATCTCAAGAAGAAGCATGGGGATGCTTCCGCTTCAGGTGTGTTTGTGACAGATAACTGTTTTTCAATAAACTCTGCTTCCTGGGTATTAGATACCAGTTCAGGTTCTCACATTTGCAATTCTATGCAGGGACTGAGAAATAGTAAAGTTTTGAAGACAGGTGACCATAATCTCCGCGTTGGAAATGGTTCCAATGTACATACAGTCGCACTGGGAGAGTATCACTTGGGGTTGCCATCTGGGTGTATATTGGTTTTGAACCTATGTTATTTTGTACCAAGTATGCTATGTAATATAATATCTGTTTCTTTGTTAGACAATGAAGGATATAATTTTGTATTGCAGAACAATGTTATGAACATTCACCTGAATCAAACGTTGGTTGGGTATGGTACACTTAATAACGGGATATACGTCCTAAATCAACACACGGTTTTCAGTATACAACACACTAAGAAAAGAAAACTTTCAGAATTAAATGAAGCTTTTCTTTGGCACTGTAGACTTGGTCATATTAACGAAACAAGACTAAACAAGTTACACAAAAATGGATATTTAAACCCTTTTGAATATAAATCTTATGCGACTTACCAGTCTTGTATCAAGGGTAAAATGACCAAAACTCCGTTTACCGGACACGGAGAAAGAGCTACCGAGCTCCTAGGCCTCATACATAGTGATGTATGCGGGCCAATGTCTACACAGGCTAGAGGCGGTTTTTCATACTCCATTACTTTCACTGATGATTTCTCAAGATTCTGTCATGTATTTTTGTTAAAGCACAAGTCCGAAGCTTTCGAGAAATTCATTGCATATAAACAAGAAGTAGAAAAACAAACCGGCTTGAGTATCAAGATGCTTCGATCAGATCGAGGTGGGGAATACCTTAGTACAGAATTTGCAAACTTCCTAAAAGAGAATGGGATTCTCTCTCAGCTCACTCCTCCTTACACACCACAACACAACGGTGTGTCTGAACGACGGAATATGACCCTATTAGATATGGTCCGATCGATGATGAGTGATGCTGAGTTACCCGTCTCATTTTGGGGGCATGCATTGAAGACTGCAGCGTTTCTACTGAAAAGGGTTCCAACCAAAACCGTGTCTACCACGCCATATGAGATATAGCATGGGAAGAGACCATCTCTTAAGAGAATTAAGATTTGGGTTTGCCCGGCCTATGTTAAAAAGCAGAATCCGGACAAACTCGAGACACGGTCAGTCATGTGTAATTTTGTGGGGTATCCAAAGAATTCATATGGATATCTATTCTACCACAAGGAGGAACAAAAGGTGTTTGTTTCTCAACATGCCACATTCTTGGAAAAGGAGTTTTTCACAGATAAAGATGATGGCAAAGTGGTGGATCTAGAAGAGGTTCTAGAGACACAAACTACAAATGACGACTTGGTTGAACCGGCTGTTGCAATAGAAACTGAAGAATCTCAGCCACTCCGTAGGTCTGGTAGGACTTCTCGCCCACCAGAGAGGTACTACGGTTTCCTCATTGATGGTGACGGAGAAGACTGCATCATGGATGATGATGATCCTACCAGTTTTCAGCAAGCTATCACGAGTGGAGACTCTGTGAAGTGTCTGGATGCCATGAGATCTGAAATGGAGTCTATGTACACCAACAAAGTATGGACTTTGGACATTGTACCCCCTGGGGTAAAACCTGTGGGATGCAAATGGATCTTTAAAAGAAAGATTGGTGTAGATGGGCAGGTAGAGACCTATAAGGCAAGACTTGTGGCGAAAGGCTTTCGTCAAAGACCAGGTTTGGACTATGACGAAACTTTTTCGCCCGTAGCCATGCTTAAATCCATTCGGATCCTACTTGCTATTGCTGCTCACCACGATTATGAAATCTGGCAGATGGACGTTAAAACAACATTTCTAAATGGAGATTTAGAAGAATGCGTTTATATGGATCAGCCAGAGGGCTTCATTGACAGTGGGAGCAGCGGGAAAGCATGTAGATTGCTTAAATCCATATATCGGTTAAAGCAGGCATCTCGGAGTTGGAACATCTGTTTCGATGATGTTATCAAAGAGTTTGATTTCATCAAAAATCCAGATGAACCTTGTGTTTATAAGAAGGCTGTAGGAAGAGTTGTCACATTCCTCGTACTGTACGTGGATGACATTCTTCTGATAGGAAATGATATTCCTATGCTACAGTCGGTCAAATCTTTCTTATCACTAAGGTTCTCCATGAAGGACCTGGGTGATACCACATACATCCTGGGCATAAGGATCTATAGGGATAGATCCAAAAAGTTATTGGGATTGTCCCAAACCAGGTACATTAACACCATCCTAAAAAGGTTTAGTATGGAAGACACCAAGCGGGGTGCCTTACCCGCTTGCCATGGGGTCACTCTCTCCAAGGATTCTTGTCCAAAGACCGATGAAGAGAGAGCTCGCATGAGCATTATACCCTATGCTTCGGCAGTAGGATCTATAATGTATGCGATGTTATGTACACGCCCAGATGTAGCTTATGCACTTAGTGTTGTAAGCAGGTATCAATCCAACCCAGGGGAGAACCACTGGACAGCTGTGAAGAACATTCTTAAGTACTTGCGAAGGACTAAAGAATTGTTCTTGGTGTATGGTAATGCAGATCTCCAAATGGAGGGCTTTACCGATTCGAGCTTCCAGAGCGATAAGGACGACAGCAAATCTATCTCAGGGTTTGTATTTACCCTCAATGGAGGGGCGGTAAGTTGGAAGAGTTCCAAACAGGATACCGTTGCAGACTCTACGATGGAGGCTCAGTACATTGCCGCAAATGATGCCGCCAAGGAAGCCGTCTGGATGAAGAAGTTCGTCTCGGAACTAGGAGCAGTTCCAACCATTATTGATCCAATACCCTTGTATTATGATAATAATGGGGCTATGGCGTTAGCCAAGGAGCCCAGGTCCCATCAGCGGTCCAGACACATCTTGAGGCGCTTTCATTTTATCCGGGAGATTGTAGATCGCCGCGAGATCGAGAATAAGAGAATAGATACAAAGAATAACACCGCGGATCCACTCACCAAGGCCCTCCCTCAACCGCAGCATGAGCGACTCTTTGAGATGTTGGATATGAGATACGCCAATAACTGGCCTTAGTGCAAGTGGGAGATTGTTGGATATATGTATGCTCTAGAGGCCATTATATGATAGTGGATGTATCTGTACATGTATATATATATATATTCAGTGTACATTCTTGCTCGACATGATAGTATGCTATCTGGTTCTACTTTATCTGACATGTTGATTTGATCATGCTTTTAATCATTTATACATGCTGATAAAGCCCTGAGGATATCGGCTTGACTACAGTGATTATGATAGAGATCATACTGGTGGGACATCTGTAGTTTATAAGCATATCCTGAAATATCCCTGGTCGGAGGTGTATCGAGACGGGGCATCGATATACCAGAGTAGACTAGCGTATATGATACTAGACCCATGTGATGGGCGATGGATATTCCCACATTCATCGATGTTTGACATCAAGATCATATACGGGTGCTCAGTGGTGACTGGGTACACTGGACGGACTCACCGAGAACTCCTATATGGAATTTTATCTATCGTCGGATAGCAGTTCTCAGGTGACACTGGTACAGGTTAGTCTGTAGACCCGAGATCATCATAGAGTCTTGTGTGCTTTCCCACTGTACTTTGATTACCACCCTACCACGGCTCTACTGAGTCGTGCAAACAGGTGGCCGTTGGGTACAGTCCCGAGACACACGAAGGCGATGAGCTATAGGAGGGGTTTCGTCTCTCCCGGTATTGGGAGTTGATGCTGTGCTGTGCTGTGCTCGACTAGTTATATCAGTAAGTCCCTGGCCAGGGCTGCTGAGATTTACTGATAAGTGTTATCAGTAGTTTCTCGATCTGTTATAGACCATTCACTGGCATGATTTATTGAGTTATTGGGGTCGACGTTACCATCCCTAGACTCGATATGCGGCATATCTGACGAAGAGACCGGACTGTACGGTAGTGTTGCAGGTTGGCTCGACGGGAGTTGTAGCAGGTTCGCTTGTTTTCTTCTGATCGCTCAATACCCGGGTGGCCGTTACGTTTAGCTGACTGCTTGCGGCTTGGGGGTGCTTGATATGATCATCACCCACTGCCGGCGTATTGACGTGTCTTAGAGTCCCACAAAGAAGTTTCCTAGTCCAGGCGAAACGTTGTGGTGCGTGTATGCGATATGCGCATGGACCCGGTTAAAATGCGCGTATGAGATAACGTATATTAATTGGGCGGATTACTTTTGGTCCGATCGTATGTGATATGACCGGGTTGATAAATCAAGTGTTGATTTATCATTTAACCATTAGCTTCTCACTAGAAATCCTATCTTGTTTCTTTTGGATGTATGCATGCTTGTATGCATTCATTCTTGTTCATGGACATATGGATGTGCATGCACACATGCATACATACATCATTCTATCATAGTTGTTTATACATAGAAAATGGTGGCAATATAAGACTCACACCTTGGTTATTTATATGGATTATTACTTATATTTGTTTTAAACCAAAATGAAAAAGGAAAGGATAATTCATGGTTTGTTTCTAGTCTCTTCTTTGACCTAACCATGCTCACCTACCATTAACCATGGATTAAACTTTCCTTTCATGTTTTAACTCAAATTAAATAATATCTTCATAATTTAACCATGGTTTGAGATGAGAAGAAATAAATATATATACATATATTTTCTTTTTCTTTTCATGAGTTTATCTTCTCTTCTTCTTAAAAATAGCCATTATCTTCTTCAACCTTGAGCTCTTGCTCTCTAGACTTTTCAAGTGAGCAAAATACACATTAAGATAGGATTTTGAAGTGAGAAAGAGAACCACAACACTATTCTACACAAGTCTAGCCTACTTGTTTAGAGTGTTTGCTTCATTTCATCTTCTTGTTAAAGTGAAGTTGATAGCTTGGACAAAGGAGCTTCGGGTGGATCGTCGTGGACGTTAGAGGACTTCAAGCGAACACTTTTCCAACTCTCTAGTGGCCAAGGAGTCTACTAAAGGGAGCTACAAAGGTTGTACTCTCAAAACCCTAGCCTTTGTAACATATGATGTTAGTTAAAGTTTTAGAAACCCTAATTTTCTAGGATAGATCCTTTGTATGCTTACTTAGCACCATAAAAATTTGAACTTTGTGACATGTGATGCTTCCAAACTCTACATAGGGTGCTAGGTAAACCTTACAGTAGGAAATGTTCAAAACATTATCCAACAATACAAAATTTTATCGTTTCTTTACTAATAAAGAGACAGATATGATTTTGTATATCAGGTTCGGTATCTAATAGCATTTTTTCAGAATCAATGTACTGATAATACAGGGTGACAGTGACTAACAGACTTGGCTGCAACACTTGCCCCGTTTTCTGTCTCATGAAACTTATCATCCGTTCTCAGTTCTCTACCTATCTGTAACCCTATGTAACAGATTACATATCTGGGATCCTGATCCGGTATCAAATACCCAGGACGTAGAGGATACAGAGAAACAGTTCTTTGTAATGGACACACCCGAAGATGATGCATCAACATGCACTTTCTTCGTTTGGGCGGCACGGGAAATCTGGTATTCCCCAATTCCTGCTCTGTCTTATAACAATTATAAGTTGGAGCGGGACCAACGTTCCCCAGCTCAGTATAACAAGCGGGTTCGGTCAATATATCCGTATTATTATCTTGATTAAGGTGTGATATGGTCGCTACCTGGAGAGAGAGAGAAGAAAACACTCAGCGTGCGCTCTTGCAAGAATAGATTGGTTATTATTTTATCTAATCAGGATGGCTCCCACTGTTTTTATCAAATCTTCCTTCAAACCCTAAAAGGAAAGACTAGCCGAGATTAATTACACGCTATAAGTTAGCCAATCTTTCAGCCAGGCCAGTATCGGTACTTTGAGGGAGGTCCCCCGTGCTTTCGCACGAACCTAATTAATGTAAACCTCGTTTTCCCAGAGGCGTAACCCCGTTGACACCTTTCTAGACACCTTTCAAGACACCTACTTGATCGGCTAATTGTAATGTGTAAAACTCTCTCAGGAGTAACAATTACTCGCAGCGGGTATCGGGATCCAACTATATCATAGAAGGTATGTAATCTCATTGCAAATTTCAACACTTGAAATTCCCGATAATATTTTGCCCCTAATCTCCTATGACCTTGACAAAGGCCAACAAACCATAGGATGCTAGTCAAGTTCAACCCGTCATTTCCTGATTGAATTAAACCCACCCGCACGACCCTTGACAAAGGCCAACAAGGTCGCACGACTACCCTAACCCAATCTGCATCATATGCATAAGCAGATAAGCACCAGTTAGCTACCACACACTACGCCTTGACAAAGGCCAACAAACGCAGCACGAATACTAACTACTACTTATCTAAAATGACGGAGAGCTACGACAGGTTTTTCTGAAAACCTATTGCGTAATGAACTTGATATCATTGTAGGATCGAATGAATTTTGAAATGGAGTGTTTTTTATGCTTTTCTAGTTTTGCTAAAGGAGTCACTCCCGGTGAAGGGATCGTCGGTCCTTTCCTCATCGAATAAGGTGCGGGATATATCATATATATCACTGTGCAAAGCAAAAACTCTTAAAAGCAATCAAAAGACAAACCGAGTGTGTAGCATCTGTCAGTTATTGCTAAAGGAGTCACTCCCGGTGAAGGGATCTCGGTCCTTTCCTCATCGAATAAGGTGCAGGATATATCACATATACTGCTGTGCAAAGCAAGAACTGTAGCTACCTATTTTATTTTGAAATTCGATTCTACAACATCTTTAGGTTTCTTTTATTTCATTAATCACATTAATGAAGTCCCATCATTTAAGTACCTAAACATCACATATAGATACGATGTACACTTATGCCATCCGCATTCGCCTCGATGTCCCCTCGTGCACCGTTAGGTTAGGTAACTAATGGCAGAGCGGGGCAGGGCTAGCGCGGGTGTAAAACATAAGTAACGTCTATATAATATATCATATATACTATATACAATATTTATCACAGAACATCAAATCATCACATCACAGATATCGCAGCAGAAGAAACATATGAAATATTGGATATACTAGGACGTCCGGGTTTTCAATACGAGCCAGTATAAAACACGGATTCCACGGTCACGATGAATAGCCAAACCCACACCCCAAGATCCCTATGAGAGCGGCAAGCAACCCTACCAATTCTAGAGTTAGGAGACCCGGACTCGACTCCTCGAGTTGGTCTCCCACTGGACTCCAGAACCCGGTTACTTGTGCCCTCCTCCTTGGGTCTATCCTAATGCGGAAAACTAAATAATATACAACAACGGTGACAACTTCCGCAACCTGGAAGTGCCCCAATAAAAGAATATTACATACAAGTTTTTACATGAATGAAAATGAAAAACACTCATCTCACATAAAACCCCCCCGGCTATTCAAACACGACGATCCAATATAACATATCTAGCAACACATAACATCACATGTCATCAACGTAAGTAAATATGCGCATCCCAATTGTCGTTGACATATAGCAACGAAACCGGCGATATCACATATTACACTTACGGTCACAGAAAAGAAAGTGTAAAACTACAACAGTTGGAATCCGCAACCTCCATAAACATCGCATGCCTAATCAAATGAATTCCTTAGACATCGCATGCCTAACAATTATAAACCTCGTATTTTAGTCTCATTATCGAAAACTCTTTTCAATATCAAATCGGGCAATTCAACAAGATTCCCGACATCCTGATCGAATGCTCGTCGCAAACTTCGGTAGGCGGCCGCACCCCCGATGCCGTCGACGAAGTGCACCAAGGCGGAACACCGCTGCCGCGAGCACCCGAACGGATGCTTTCGGCGACGGGGTTCTCCTACAGTCACTTGGTCGGGGCTATGGGGTTTAGCTGTCTATTAAGTTTACCCGGCGAGTATCCGCGTACGCTACGTGATTGCGACGGACTTTTGATCACATCAAAATTCTGTGGCAACCGATCAAGTGAGACTGAAGTGCTATGTTTATAACATTCATTCAGTTATCTCATAACTACTTGTAGATTCCAAATATTGTATCACATTCCAGATAAACAGAAAATGTTAAACTTTCCGATCGAACAGTCAAACGCCCAAGTTTTCCCGAAATAGCTCAACACATGAAATAGGTTTAAAAACATCCAGTTCAAGCCTCAGTGCCAACGGTCCAGCCGTAGAAGGGTCAAGCCAACGCCTCACATGTGGCACGCCGTACTGCCCCAAACCCTAAGGTTCGAATGGCAGTTCGAGACGGTCACATAATCGAGTTAAGGTTTGTTGTCTTCTAGAGGGACCATCGCGTTACTTGCACTACTTAGAACGTCTTTAAACCACGGAAAGATCTAACACTTGGAAATTTCCCGGCAGGGGAAAAAGTGGGTATTTATATCCGGTCGAACTTTTTTAACATATTCAAAAAATTTCCGAAAATCAAATAGACAAAATTAGAAATTCCGATCGAATCATCGAAGCCCCAAAGCATCCCAGAAAACTCAACTCTTGAGTGCAAATTCAAAATTCCTAGAAAACTCAGCACCACAAAATAGGAATTACTGTGCAAAATTCAATGCAAGAGGAGACCGTACGGCCGCGGAACCGCCGCACATTCCACGCTCGTGCCGCGGTTCCGCGGCGGTTTAATCGAACTAGGCCCCCGTATTTCACAGTAATTCATATACGACCCTGCTTAATTCTCTGCATATTTTTAATATAGAAAATGTCACTGTTTTAAAAAATGTACAGAGAGCAAATTGGGATTAGGGTTTCTGGTTCGATCGGGTTTCTAACTTCGTCTACCCATCGCCTTAGGCTCTAGCTAGGCTCTGATACCACTGTAGGGTTTCTAGGCACACTAATGAGGTCTCACAAGGCAGCAACCATGCCAATTTCGAATTTTACAAGTGCCGAGAAACCCTAATACAGATCGTTGACTAGAGATTAGGCAAAACAACGAGCTAGTTAACAACTTAACCGCTAAGAGATTGGAAATACAACCTTTGTAGATCCGGTTCTCCACCTCCATAGCTCCGTGTTGATGACCCTCCGCTGTACCCTTCGGATCCCGGACTCTCAAGGTGGTTTCATCGAAGAATTGATCGGGCTAGGTCGTCGACTTCGATGCCGAAGATGATCTACGTCGAGGCAACTCAAGATCAAGCTCCAACTTCACCAAGTTATGAAACTTGTGAAGAAAACACCCTATACTACTTGGCAAGTGGTAGAGGATGAAGAAATAGGAAGTGGGTTCATTTTAGAATTGGATTTCTCACTCTTTTTCTCAAGTTGCCATTGATGGAGGCAAGCTTTTCTTCTTGTTGATGAAGAAGAAGAAGAAAGAATATGATAAGTATATCTCAAAAAGAAAATAAAATGAATACTTATCATATAGCAACCAAAGTTAGGTGTAGAGAATAAACTATAGTTAGGTTGAATGGTTAGGGTTAAGTCAACAAACAAAATGGTCAAGCTTTCAACACTTCATGAAGCTTCATGAAAGAAACAAAATAAGCCACCATTCTATTTATCTTTCAAAGATGAATAAATAAATAAATAAATGAATATGTAAATAAAATCAAAACCCTAACCATTACATAACCATGGTTTAATCTTAACATACACCCAAACTATCATGTATCATCAAACATGATACAATCAAATGTACAAAAGTATATCACATATACAATGTGCACATCAAGCGAGAAAATCCATTTAAAGTGAACCAATACTAGTTAATGCAAAGTAATATATCAAATATATAATTATGCATTAAATCATTAAATCAACACTTGATTTAACGATCCGGTCATATCTCATATAACCGACTAATATCCAATGTATCGGCTTATCGAATCAATCCTTGAATCGATAACTAGGTTATATCGCATACAACCAATCGATACATTCATCGCGAGAATGGAATACGGTATCACATACATGCATTATTCTTGGTCCCGCACATATCTCATATGCGCTCCTATTTCGTTTCGCTTGAGCCAGGAAACCTCTGTGTAGGACTCTAAAGACTCGTCAATACGCCGGCAGCAGGTGATGATCATATCAAACACCCATAAGCCGCAAGCGGTCTGCTAAACGTAACGGCCACCCGGCTATTGAGCGATCAGAAGATCGACGAGCAAGCCCGCTCACACTCCTGTGAATCCAACCAGTAACATTTACCGTACAGTCCGGTCTGTTCGTCTGATATGTCGCATATCTCGCCTAGGGGTGGTAAACGTCAGACCCCAATAGCTCGATAAGTCATGTCGATATGAGGTCTATAACAGTTCGAGAAACTACTGGTAACACTTACCTGTAAATCTCAGCAACCCTGGCCAGGGATTTCCGGTTATAGCCAATCGAACACAGTGCAACATCAACTCCCTATACCGGGAGAGACGAATCCCCTCCTATCGCTCATTGCCTCCATGTGATTCGGGACTGTATCCAAAAGCCACCGTTTTGCACGCCCTCTTGGACGTGGTAAGGTGGAAATCAAAGCACAGTGGGAATCACACAAGACTCTATGACGATCTCGGGTCTACAGACTAACCTGTACCAGTGTCACCAGAGAACTGCCATCTGACGTAAGGTATAATACCATCTGGGAGTTCTCGGCGAGTCCGTCCAGTGTACCCAATCTCCACTGAGCACCCGTATATCATCTCTGATGTCAAACACCAATGGATATGGGATCATCCATTGCCCATCTGTTTGGGTCGAGAAGGTATACGCTAGTCTACTCTGGTATATCGATGCCCCGTCTCGATACACCCACGACTAGGGACCTTGAAGGATGTACTTATGGACTACCATGTCCCCACTAGTATGATCTGCATCATAGTCCAGGTAGTTAAGTACACATCCTAAGGGATTTACCAACATGTAACAGAGAGACAATCAGTATACACGTTAAGGTAAAGAGTAACCAGATAGCATACTATCATGTCGAGCAAGAAAGTCCTCCCTATATATGTCCCAGCATCCACTACAATATACATCCTATGTACAGTAATGGCCTCTAGGACATACATATAACTAACAGCACATAGCATCGCATACATGATAGAGCCTACTGCCGAAGCATAGGGTATCCCTTGCATGCGAGCTCTCTCCAAATCAGTCTTGGGAGACATCTCTTTGGAGAGAGTGAGTCCAGAGATCGTGGGTTGGTTCCCATGCTTGGATTCTTCCATACTAAACCTCTTTAGTATGGTGTCAATGTACTTGGATTGGGACAATCCCAATATCCTTTTAGATCTATCTCTATAGATCATAATTCCAAGTATGCAGGAGGCATCACCTAGATCTTTCATTGAGAATCTTTATGATAAGAAGAGCTTGACTGATTGCAGCATAGGAACATCATTTCCTATCAAGAGTATGCCATCGACGTACAATACGAGGAAGACAACCTTACTCTCTGTAACCTTCTTATAAATACAAGGTTCATCTACGTTTTTGATGAAGTCAAACTCTTTGACCACAACATCAAAGCAGATGTTCTAACTCCGTGATGCTTGCTTCAACCCATAGATGGATTTAAGTAGTTTGCACACCTTTCCGCTGCTCCCACTATCAACGAAGCCCTCTGGCTATGTCATGTACACGCACTCTTCTAAATCACCGTTTAGAAAGGCGGTCTTAACATTCATTTTCCAGATTTCGTAGTTATGGTATGCAGCAATGGCTAGTAAGATCCGGATGGACTTAAGTATAGCCACTGGAGAAAAGGTTTCGTCATAATCCATACCTGGTCGTTGACGAAAACCCTTTGCAACAAATCTAGCTTTGAAAGTCTCAATTTTTCCATCTACACCAATTTTCTTCTTAAAGATCCATTTGCTCCCAATGGGTTTTACCCCTTCAGGATCAACTTCCAAAGTCCATACTTTGTTGGTGTATATGGATTCTATCTCAGATTGCATTGCATCCAGCCACTTCACAGAGTCACCACTCGTGATGGCCTGCTCGAAACTAGTCGGGTCATCTTCTTCCATGATGCAATCCTCACTCCCACCATCAATGAGGAAACCGTAGTATCTCTCAGGTGGATGAGAAACCCTACTAGATCGGCGGAGAGGCTGGGGTTCGTCGGGAACTACTGAATCCTCTGGTTCCATCAAATTTTCTGTTGTAGTTTGTTCTGCAGGAACTTCTTCCAGTTCTACCTCAGAGCCACTAATCTCTTTTGCAAGAAATTCCTTTTCTAAAAAGGTGGCGTGTTGAGCAACAAACACCCTTTTTTCCTCACTGTGGTAGAAAATATACCATCGCGAATGCTTGGGATATCTAATAAACTTACATAAAACAGACCTTGCCTCGAGTTTGTCCGGTTTTTGTCTTTTGACATAGACCGGGCAACCCCATATCTTAACAAAATTAAGATATGGTCTCTTCCCTTCCCATATCTCATATGGGGTGGTAAGCGCAGATTTGGTAGGAACTTTATTCAGTATGTATGCTGTTGTCTCAAGCGCATACTCCCAGAAGGAAATAGGCAACTCAGCAGTGCTCATCATAGAGCGTACCATATCTAATAGGGTGCGATTCCTTCACTCTAATACACCGTTGTGCTGTGGTGTATAAAGAGGAGTAAGCTGAGAGAGAATCCCATTCTCTTTTAGATAGTCCAGAAACTCATTGCTCAAGTATTCTCCTCCTCGATCAGATCGAAGGATCTTAATACTTTTGCCCGTTTGGTTCTCTACTTCGTGCTTATATTCTCTGAATTTCACAAAAGCTTCAGACTTGTGTTTCATCAGGAACACATGTCCGTATCTTGAAAGATCGTCAGTGAATGTAATGAAGTAGGAATAACCGTTCCTGGTATGTGTAGACATAGGTCCGCATACATCACTATGTACTAGTCTTAAGAGTTCTGTAACTCTTTCTCTGTGTCCACTAAACGGAGTTTTGGTCATTTTTCCTTTGAGACATGAATGGCAAGTATCATAAGATGATAATTCGAACGGATTCAAATATCCATCCTTATGTAACTTAGCTAGCCGTGTCGCATTGATATGACCAAGTCTACAATGCCATAAGAAGGATTCGTTCATTTCTGAACTTTTCCGCTTGTGTGTGTTTTGTATATTAAGGACTGTATTTTGATTGAGAACGTATATGCCATTATGTAATGAGCCTGATCCAATCAACTTTTGATTCAGGAATATGTTCATAACATTATCCTGTACTACAAAATTATATCCTTCTTTACTTAATAAAGAAACTGATATAATGTTGCACATCATGTTCGGTATATAATAGCACTCGTTCAGAATCATTGTATTACTACTTGGTAATACAAGATGATATTCGCCAACTGCTTTGGCTGCAATACTTGCACAATTCCCTACTTGTACGGAATGATCACCCTTTCCCAGTTCTCTACCTTTACGTAGCCCACGTAACAATTTACATATGTGGGATCCCAATCCGGTATTTAAAACCCAGGACGTAGGGTGAACTGAGAAACATTTCTCAATAACTAACACACCCAAAGAAGATGCATCAGTATGCTTGTTCTTCGTTTGGGCGGCATGAGAATCTAGATATTCTCCTGTTTTCTGCTCAGTCTTATAACTCTTATAAGAAAGAACGGGACCAACGATCCCCTACTCAGTATAATAAGCGGGTTCAGTCAATACATCCATATTATTATTTTGATTAAGTCCTGACATGGTCGCTACCTGGAGAGAGAGAGAAGGAAAACACTTTAGCGTATGCTCTTGCAAGATTAGATTGGTTATTATCTTATCTAATCAGGATGTCTCCTACTGTTTTTTATCAAATCTTTCTTCAAACCCTAAAAGGTAAGATTAGCCGGGATTAATTACACCCTACAATTTCGTCAATCTTTCAGCCAGATCAGTGTTGGTACTTAAGGGAGGTTCCCCGTGCTTTCGTACGGACCTAATTAAAATAAACCTCGCTTCCCAGAGGCATAACCCCGTTAACACATTTCTAGACACCTACTTGATCGGCTAATTGCCCTGTGTAAAATTCTCCCAGGAGTAACTCTTACTCGTAGTGGGTATCAGGATTCATCTATCTCATAGAAGGTATGCAATCTCATTGCAAATTTCAACACTTGAAATTCCCGATAATATTCTGCCCCAAGCATCCCATGACCTTGACGGAGGTCAATAAATCATAGAGTGCTAGTCAAGTTCAACCCGTCATTTCTTGATTAAATCAGACCCACCCGCACGACCCTTGACGGAGGTCAACAAGACCGTACGACTACCCTAATCCAATCTGCATCACATGCATAAACAGATAAATACTAGTTAGCTACTGCACACTGCGTCTTGACGGAGGTCAACAAACGTAGTACGAATACTAAGTAGGACTTATCTGAAATGACGGAGGGTTACGACAGGTTTTTCTGAAAACCTATTGCGTAATGAACTTGATATCGTTGTAGAAACAAGTGATTTTGAAAATGAGTGTTTTTTAGGCTTTTCTAGTTTCGCTAAAGAGGTCATCCCGGTGAAGGGATCTCGGCTCTTTCCCCATCGAATAAGGTGCAAGATATTTCATATATACCGCTATGCAAAGCAAGAACTATATAAGCTGTCAAAAACTAAACCGTAAGTTTGTAGCATCTGCCAGTTTAGCTAAAGAGGTCACCCCCGGTGAAGGGATCTCGGCTCTTTCCTCATCGAATAAGGTGCAGGATATATCATATATACCGCTATGCAAAGCAAAACTGTAGCTACCTTTTTATAAAGTTTTGACTCTACAACATCTTTTAGGTTTCTTTTCTTTTATTAATCTCATTAATAAAAATCCCATCAATTAATGCTTCCTAAGCATCACAGAAGAAACGAAAACAATAATATTTATATATATCAGCATATATATATAGTATAAGCATTCATCTCAGGCAGTAATATGATCTCATCACAGAACATTGCAGCAGAAGAACATATATGAAATATTGGATATACTAGGATGTCCGTGTTTTTAATACGAGCCTGTATAAAACACGGATTCCACGGTCACGGTGAATAGCCAAACCCACATTCCTAGACCCCTACGAGAGCGGCAAGTAACACTGCCAATTTTTGGGTTAGGAGACCCGGTCTCGACTCCTCGAGATGGCCTCCCACTGGACCCTAGAACCCGGTTACTTGTGCTCCCCTCCTTGGGTCTACCTAATGCGGAAAAGTAAATAATATACACTGGTGACATCAACCTCATCCCGGAAGTGCCCCAATAAAAGAATATTACATATAAATGAATTTTACATGAATGAAAATAAAAACCCTCATCTCACATAAAAAACCCGGCTATTCAGAACACGACGATCCAATATAACATATCACAGCAACACATAATATCTCATACCATCAACGTAAGTAAGTATGCATACACCGATTATCATTGATGTATAGCAACGAAAACCGGCAATACAACTACATACTACACTTACGGTCACAGAAAAGAAAGTGTAAAACTACAATATTAAGAATCCACAATCTCTTTAGACATCGTAAATCCGAAATATCACATATTTCGCATTTCATGCCTAACTATATGAATTTCACATATTGTATCACATTCCAGATAAATAGACAATATTAAACTTTCCGATCGAATAATCAAATACCCAAGATTTCCTATATAGCTCAACACTTGAGCGGAGTTCAAAAAGTACCAGAATATGTCACAGTACCAATGGTCTAGCCGTAGAAGGGTCAAGCCAACGCCTCACATGTGGCAACGCCGTACTGCCCTAAACCCTAAGGTTTAGAGGCGGTTCAGACGGTCACATAATCGAGTTAAGGTTTGTGTTCTTCCAGAGGGTCCACCGCGTTACTTGCACGTTTTTCCGAAAGATTTAAACTCAAGAAAAATTCAACACTTGAAAGTTTTTCGTGCCGGGAAAAAGTGAGTTAATGATATCCGTTCGAACATTTTAACAGTTTCTAAAATATACGGAAAACAGAACGAAGTTAAATTTTCCGATCGAATCTACGAATTCAAAATAATCCTCAGAACACTCAACACTTGAGTCAGATTAAAAATACCCAGAAACATGCAGAAACTCCTACGGATAATCCTGTGCAAACACGTGTCCATAATGCCAAAGTTCGGCCGCGAAACCCCCGCGGGAAGCAGGTTCCTGCCGCGGTTCCGCGGCGACATCATGGTATTTTGGGCTCGTGTTTCATGGTAATTCTTAGAATTCCCTGCTGATTTTTTAAAGTATTTTTAATGCAGAAAAAATCACATTTTTACAAAATTTCCAGAGAGGGGGTCATTTTCGATGTTTCGGGGTTCGATCGGAGTTTTAACTTCGTATACACGTCACCTAATGCTCTAGCTAGGCTTTGATACCACTGCAGGATTCCCAGGCAGTCATACAAGGGTCTATAAGGCATCAACCATACCCGATTTAAAATTTAGACGCGCCGAAACAACCCAAATTCGGGATCTTTGCTAGATTATTAGGATTAAACATGCAAGTAAACATCTTTACAACTAAGAGTGAGGGATTACAACCTTTGCAGTCCGCTCCTTCGCTTCATAAGCTCCGAGTAGAAGTCCCTTCGCCGCGATCCATGATCTCCCGGACTCAAGAGAGGCTCCACAACCTGAATGATCCATGCTAGCTTATAGTCTTCCTTTTCTCCGATTATCTATCTCAAAGTTTCTATAACTCAAGCTCTCTCTCTCTCTAATGAGATGAACACCCTAATCTAATTGGCTAGATTAGATGAGGATGATGAAGTAGTATTTGTGCTCTCTTTTATTATCAAATTCTCACACTAAAACATCATATAAAGAAAACCTAGAAAGCTTTCTCAAAGCTCAAAGGAAGAAGAAGAAGGAAAAATCCTTTTGTGATGAATAATGAAAAATATCATAATGATTAATAATGCAACAATGGTTGAATATGAAGAGGCTAACTCATGTAGAGACTTAACCTAGGGTAAAGGGTTTGGGTTAGGTTAGAAAATATCAAGCAAAATATCTTTTCTAGAAACAAACTAAAAGCTTCTAGAAGCTACAAGAAAAAGCTAACCCAAATCAAACCCTAACCTTGTTTAATCTCCACTAAACATGTTGCATTAGTAATCATATCATGTTACAATATTATATATCACATATATAATATATATTTGAAACAAAAGAAAATAATACAATTAACATATATCGCATATATATCAATGTATTATCCGGCGATAAAATGAAATAATAAAGCGAGCCAATATTAGATAATGTAATGCAATATATCACATATATTATTATACATTAAATTATCGAATCAACACTTGATCCGACAATCTGGCTATAGCGAATATAACCGACTAATATATCATGTACCGATTCATCGAATTAACACTTGATCCGATGAACCGGCTCATATCAAAATATCACAAGAATATAATATGGTATCCCATATCGTATTATCCTCAGTCCTGCACATATCATATATGTGCTCCTACTCCATTTTTCCTAAGTCAAGAAACCTCTGTGTAGGACTCTAAAGAATCGTCAATACGCCGGTAGCAGGTGATGATCATATTAAACACCCACAAGCTGCAAGCGGTCAGCTAAACGTAACAGCCACCGAGGTATTGAGCGATCAGAAGATCAAGAAGCAAGCCTGTACATTCTCCTGTGAATCCAAACAGTAACACTCCCGTACAGTCGGGTCTCTTCGTCTGATATGGTGCATATCTAGTCTAGGGGTGGTATACGTCAGACCCCAGTAACTGATAAGTCGTGTCGATATGAGGCTCATAACGGGTCGAGAAACTACTGATAACACTTACCGGTAAATCTCTATATCATCCCTGGCCAGGGACTTCAAGTTATAGCCAATCGAACACAGCACAACATCAACTCCCTATACCGGGAGAGACGAATCCCCTCCTATCGCTCATTACCTCCATGTGATTCGGGACTATACCCAAAAGCCACCGTTTTGCATGCCCTCTTGGACATGGTAAGGTGGAAATCAAACCACAGTGGGAATCACACAAGACTCTATGACGATCTCGGGTCTACAGACTAACCTGTACAAGTGTCACTGGAGAACTGCCATCTGACGTGAGGTATAATACCATCTGGGAGTTCTCGGCGAGTCCGTCTAGTGTACCCAGTCTCCACTGAGCACCCGTACACCATCCTTGATGTCAAACACCGATGGATATGGGATCATCCATCGCCTATCATATGGGTCAAGATGCGTATACGCTCGTCTATTCTGGTGTATCGATGCCCTGTCTCGATACACCCTCGACTAGGAACAGTTATAGGATGTACTCATCGACTACCGTGGCCCCACTAGTATGATCTCATCATAGTCCAAGTAGTCGAGTACAGATCCTAAGGGCTTTATCAACATGTGAGAGTAAGACAGTAAACAAATACAAGTCAACATGTTAAGATAAAGTGAAACCAAATAGCATACTATCACGACGAGCAAGAAAGTCCTCTCTATATATATCCAAGCATCCATTATAATATACATCATTTGTACAACAATGGCCTCTAGGGCATATATATAACTAACAGCAGCTTGAGTTAGTATTCTCTCGACGTAGATCATCTTCGGCCTTGAAGACTTCAAGCAAGAACGTTCCATTCGCTTTGTGAAGCCATGCAAGGGTCCGTGAGTTCCATCAACGCAGCGAAGGGACTACTACAAGGAGCTTATGAAGTGAAGGACCGATCTACAAAGGTTGTATTTCTAGTTCACTTAGTTGTAAATGGCTAACTATAGTTTCCGTATAATATTCCTGTTAACGATTCTAGTTTAGAGTTTCTTGAAACGGCAAAATTTTTAAAATGGCATGGACGATACCTCCTGAAAGCTTGTTGCCGTCGATAGGAACCCTTCACCGCACATATCACATATGTGCTCCTACTCCATTTCTTTTGAGCCAGGAAACCCCTGTGTAGGACAATAAATACTCATCGATACGCCGGCAGTAGGTGATGATCATATCAAACACCCACAAGCCGCAAGCGGTCTGCTAAACGTAACGGCCACCCGGGTATTGAGCGATCAGAAGATCAACAAGCAAGCCTGCTCGTACTCCTGCGAATCCAATCAGTAACACTACCGTACAGTCCGGTCTCTTCGTCTAATATGTCGCATATCTCGTCTAGGGGTGGTAAACGTCAGACCCCAGTAACTCAATAAGTCGTGTCGATATGAGGCTCATCACGGGTCAAGAAATTGCTGATAACACTTACCAGTATATCTCTAAAGCAGCCCTGGCCAGGGACTTCCTGTTATAGCCAATCGAGCATAGCACAACATCAACTCCCAATACCGAGAGAAACGAAACCCCTCCTATCGCTCAAGCCTCCATGTGACTCGGGACTGTACCCAAAAGCCACCGTTTTTCACGTTCTCTTGAACGTGGTAAGGGGGAAATCAAAGCACAGTGGGAATTACACAAGATTCTATGACGATCTCGGGTCTATAGACTAACCTGTACCAGTGTCACCAGAGAACTGCCATCTGACGTTAGGTATAGTACCATCTGGGAGTTCTCGGCGAGTCCGTTCAGTGTACCCAATCTCCACAGAGTACCCGTATATCGTCTCTAATGTCAAGCACCAATGGATATGAGATCATCCATCGCCCATCTACATGGGTCGAGAAGCTATACGCTGGTCGACTCTGGTATATCGATGCCTTGTATCTATACACCCTCGACGAGGAACATTTGAAGGATGTACTTAGCGACTACATTGTCCCCACTAGTATGATCTGCATCACAATCCTAGTAGTCAAGTACTCATCCTAAGGGCTTTATCAATATGTAACATAGAGACAATCAGAGTACATGTTAAGATAAAGAGCAACCAGATAGCATACTATCATGTCGAGCAAGAAAGTCCTCCCTATATATGTCCAAGTATCCACTACAATATACATCGTATGTACAGTAATGGCCTCTAGGTCATACATATTACTAACATTTAGAGTCTCACACAGAGGTTTACCCTGTATGTTGGTGCATACAGGGTGTCCGATTAAATACGTGTATAGGCCACACAGACTTTAATCAGACGGTTAATAATACTAGCGGCTTAGGATTAAGCCGGATTATTAAATCAGGTTTTGATTTAATAATTTATATATATATATATATATATATATAATATGTATATTCTAGTATTATTGTTCACTATTCATTTTCTCTCTTTTGGCTATTCGTATTTTTTTGAACGAATACGTATATATGTATTTCGATACGTATACCGGGTTGTATTCCGTATTTATACGAAATTTGTTCTAGAAGACGGACACTTCATTTATTGATTTTCTTTTGTAAGGAAATCATGAATGAGATGGAGGATGAGGTGTGAAGATATTTGTAGAGAGGTATGGCCTGGTTATTATATTGTATTATCTTTAGTGACTCATTCTTTAGTGACCCATACATTAGTGACTCATTGTTTTGGATAGTTGATAATAACCAAGCCATATTGTTTTTCTACACTTGATCTTTTTCTTTCCTACAAAAAAGACTTAACCATTTTTTCCATGGTTTCTTCTTCTTCACCTCCTCCTCCTCCTTCTAGGTAGCTCTCTTGAGCTTGAAAAGAGAGAAAAGGTTAGCAAAAATATACCTATATCCCCACTCTCCATTCGTAGCGAGCTTGAAGCGTCAATCGCTTCACTGGGTGAAATCGGAGCTTGGATCGGTTTCTCTCAGGTGGATCTTCTTTAGCAAGGGCGGTCGCTACTCAAGCACGATCCGGACAACATACATGGAGCTTGGATGGGTCTTCCATGATTGGGTGGACACGCGTCGAAGATAGTATTCCGTATCCTTGCATGCTTGGTTTGCTAGACTAGACGTCTGGATCGATTCTAGGTTCGGGGTTCCTTCGTGTTTGATTGAAATTTTTTTTCGCCATCTACGCTTATGCTGCGCCGTGGGCACTAAGGAACCCTACAGTAGTATTAGAGCCTCCTAAACACCTTAAACTAGCTAGTTACGAAATTAGAAATCGCGTTTTTTCGGGCATCGAAAACAGACGAAAAAACATTCCCGAATTTTTTAGTTTTGAGATGTTTTCACACCCCGCGGGCTCTCGGTTTGAATTGAGAAGCTGCAGGGTGGTGCATGGGCACCCCAGGGAGACCCCGAAGGGGACTGAACAGCTGGGCCCACTCCTTAAGACCACCACATGGTGGCCTTGGGGGCGGGGACCCGAAACTGCCCCCTCCATAGGCAGTTTTGGGCCTGCCTCACTCCCCGGCCACCTCATGGTGGCCTATGGGGTATGGTACCCCTTTTAGGCCCTCCTACTCGAAGTTAATTTCATGCTCTAACTCCCCGTGAAGGTTAAGGCACGTTTCGTTTTGATTCGGACTTCCGAATTGGCTCAAAACTCGACTTTTTTGGATGTTTAGTGCACTTGGTTTTTGATCCTCGGTAAATTTGGGATGTGGACTAATTATGTTTTGGAATTCTATTGTCGTGACTTCGTTTGCATGCATGGATGTGTTGTTAATGTTTTCTAATTACTATAAGCTCAATTAGACGGGGTTACACACTTGTTTCGGTCACTTGTTTCTATGGATATATATCTTGATTATGGCTTAGTCGGATTGTCGTGTCGGATAGCCCCTCGTGCGTTGCTTGTACAGTTTTGATTTATTATGTTGTATTCATTTGTTTTGGATGAGCTACAATATGTGGCCACTGTTTCCGTATTATGTATATTCTTTTATTGGAGCTCGACCAGGATGCAGTCGATGTCACTATTGTATATATTTCATTTCTGTATTAGGATTAACTCAGGAGAAGTGCTTGAGTAGCCGGGTTCTGGAGTGCAGCAGGTGACCATCTCATTGAGTTGAGACCGGGACACCTCGCTCTAGAATTGGCGGGTTGCTCGCCGCACTTGTAGGGGTTATAGGATTCGACCCATGGAGGGGTGCACAAGCTAACGGATTCTTGAAAGCGGCGGGTGATCGACTCATTTTATTCAGGGCGTGTTACCGAGTTTCTAGAATTGGCAGGTAGATTTCCGCACTCGTAGGGGTCTAGGATCGACTATGTATGGGCTATCCACATGACCAAGGAACGTCGCGTTTCATTTACGGCTCAGATGAAACGATGGGCTCCAAGTTTATCCGCTATTCCATATTGTTGTTCGCATGCCTATATTGATTCTTATCTACCTGTGATGACTATTATCCGCCTGCGATGTTGATATATATATATATATATATATATATATATATATTCTTCTATATGTTGTACATCCGCGCTAGCCCTGTTGTAAGTTAAGTAACCTTACGGTGAAGACCCGGGACTCCATGAAGAATGCGGATAGCATATAAAAGCATGCTATTTTGGTTGTTTCTGTTGTGCCTTAGAAACTAGATTTGATGGGACTGCATTATATCTTTAATGCAAAGGAAAAAAACCTAATTGATGTGATCGAAACCAATTTTTAAAACTACTCGGTTTTCTTCAAAACAACTGTCGTATTCTTTTACTTTGTATTGAGGTATTCGGTTAGGAATATCCTGCACCTCATTCTATGAGGGAAGAGCCTTGATCCCTTCACGGGGAGTTCTCTCTTAAGCAAAAGTTTATGTTACTAGTTTTAAAATTCGAATTCTGTACCACTCCATTTCAAAGCCACTAGAGTTCCTTCAACGATATCAAGTTCATTACGTTAAAGGTTTTTTGCCAAAACTAGCCGTAGCCCGCCATCGTTTCAAATGAGTATCAACTAGTATTCATGCTATGTGTTTTGACCTTCGCCAAGGCATTGTGTTTGGTAGCTAGAGGATACTTGTTTGTAGCATAAGTAGATGCATTAATCTAGAACAGGCGTACAGCTGTATTGGCCTTCGTCAAGGGCTTGTACGAATGGGTCTAAATTAATCAGGACAATGACGGGTTGAAATTGACTTGCGACTTATGATGTTTTGACCTTCATCAAGGTAATAAGCGCTTGGGGTAAAAACCATATCGGGAGTTTCAAATATAAAGGAAACTTTCCACGCATGCGCATACCTTCTGGATTTTGGTAATTTTGGTCAGCTTTCGTCAAAGTTATCATACGATGATCTTTGGGTCCCGATTCCCACTGATGAGTAGGTACTACTTCTCGCGAGATTTTTCACTTCACAATTAGTTAACCTATCATGTATCTAAAAAGTGTTAACGAGATTACGCCTCTACGAAAATGGGATTATTAATTGGGTCCGTGCGAAAGCACGGGGGTCCTCCCTCGGAGTACCAACACTGATCTGGATAAATGGTTAGCGAACTTATAAGGTGTATATGATCCCAACTAGTTCTCCTTTTAGGGTTTGAAGAAGAATTCGAGGAAACAGTGGGAACCATCCTGATTAGATAAAGTGATAACCAATCTAATGTTGATAGAGTGCACACTGAGTGTTTCTTTTTTCTCTCTCTCTCTCTGGTGCAGCGACCCATGACTTACCTAAAGCTCATTAACCAAGTTAACTAAACCTTCTTACACATGTTGTCTTTAGATTGTCATGATTCATGACAAACTCACAAATATCCCTGCTACTCCTACTTTCCCTTTGAATTTCTCCAGAACACTCCATATCACTATGTTAATCCATATTGTTTGGAAATAGCCATCGTATAGTTACATACGAACCCGAAGAAATTATTTCAATCGAGGATGGCTATTGGTTCTGGAGAATTTAGATTGTGTTATTCAGTTGACTCTTCTTTTTACCTTCTCTCAGCTTGCAAGAGCTCCTTGTATTAGGAGAGTACACCTATTGCGCTTATTGGATAGTCTTCTTCCAAACCTTAGGCAGGTGTCGAAAGGTAGGGAAAGAAGAAAACCATTTAGCGTAAGTGCAGTGTACATAAGGTAAGATATAGAGATAAATAAAGGTATTGAAGTGAGGGCAAAGAAAATTGCGACTACTGTCATGAATCTGGATAGGGAAAAGACATTATTAGGAATACCCGGCCACCCCTTTGAAATATTTATGTTTCAGATTTTCTGTATATTTGTTACCGAGAACTGTCTTCCCAATCAATTCTGACTCCAGGGTATGTATTTTCCGGATTTGGATCTCGCTTCTGTACGGCGTTACAGATGCTGAGAAGGAGTAGAATATTGGAAAATGGGTGATCTGATAATCAATATCGGAATTCGTTATAATTGGTGATATTGGATTAAATCGCCTGGTTTTGCCTAACGGCAAATTTTGGTTTCAAATAACTGCTGTTATGTACCAATTTTAAAATGAAATATCTATATCTTTATTTTATAAAGTGTTATATAAATTTTGAAAATTGTGTTCCAAACATTTACCTTTATCGGTTAATGATAAGATAAGATGCATTGAATAACGGTGTAAGACATTTTCGACCAAAATACAGTTTTCAACCTACAAAACAAGGAATTTGAGTTAGTATACTCTTAGGACTTATACATGAAAATGTAATTTGTCCAATGTCCTTCGGGACAAGGGGTTGGTACTCTTACTTCATTCAGATTTACCTATGAGTTCTCTGGTTTTAGACACGCATTCATTGTAATGCAAGTTCCAAAAATTTTGAGAAATTTATAGGTATAAAAATAAAGTAGAGAACCATCTGTTAGAAGTATCAGGATTTTTCGAAATGATCGAAGATATAGATAATTATGCTAGGTATTCCATTATTGTAATATTGAGAACTTGATACTCTCTCAGGTTACTCATCCGCGGTTCGCTCCTTGATGAGTAATGTTGTATTGGACTTTTTCCATTTAGGTGATATGCACTGGAAAAAGCTACATGATATTTGAATCCGGTTACATCTAAATTAGTGCCTTTGATTCTATATGGATATAGATTGGTTACATATCTTGAGGTTATAAAGATATGGAGTTATCTGATTCTTGTTTAAAGCAGAATCCGGACAAACTCAAGGCACGCTTCGGTAATGGATGTTTATGGATTATCCCAAGCATTAGCTAGGGTTTTGTTTCTACCATTTTCGAGATCAATAGTTATGTTGTTCTTGATTCGCCACCTTTTTTTATAAAAGGAATCTTTTTGCAAAAGAAACTAGTGCGAGTATGGTAGAACTGGAAGTTATTCCAAAACCACAAACGATTAAAGAAAATTTAGTAGAACCTAAGAATCCAATTGGACTTGATAATCCATTAGCCACTCCGCAGATTTTAGTTGGTGACCTCAGCAACCCGAGAGATACTTCGGTTTTCTTAGAGATGGTGACAGGGAGGTCAGCATCATGGTTATGATGGCTCTACTAGTTATTTGTAGGTCATAGGAAGTGGTAACTTCAAGGTGACCGGATACTTTATATCCACAACAATTGAGACTTGAAATAGGAATTGAAGATGGATTCCACGCACTTCAGCAAATTATGGATTTTGGACATTCTTGGGTGCTCCTGAAGGGGTAAAACCCATTAGAAACTGCAGGGTTGTCTAGCATAGCAGCAAAGTTTTGGAAGGCATCGTCCATGCCAATTTCAAAAAATTTCCGTTCTAGCTAACCCTAACCCTAGAATTGTTACTAGAAAATCAGACGAAAAAATATGTAAACTACTTTACATCTAAGTGAATGCGGAATACAACCTTTGTAGACCGGTCCTTCACTTCAAATGCTCCGTGTAGATGTCCTTTCGCTGCGAGTAATGATCTCCCAAACTCTTAAGAGGATCCACAAGGTGAAAGATGCAAACTTGCTTGAAGTCTTCGAGGCCGAAGATGATCTACGTCGAAGAGACTCAAGCTCATACTACCTCTTCACTAAATTAGGGTTTAGTGAAGCAAACACCCTAAACTAAATGGCTAAAAGTAGAGGATGATGAAGTAGAAAGTGTGCTCACATTAGATGATGGGTTCCATAGCATCCTAACTAGGATTTTTGGGGTATCAAGTATACAATTTTAAAAAACCTAGAGAGCTATGCAACCCATGCCAAGGATCTAATGAGGTGAGAATAGCAACCATAGGTGAGTTAATGTCATACACTAACCCATGTAGAGAATGAAATGGTTAGGTTAATAAATATCTTAAGTAAAACAAAATTAATGGACTAAGTCAATGCATCCACAAGCTTCATGCATGTGACTAATTTCCAACTAATTTGGATTTACTTTAAATATTTAAACTCTACATTATAATTAGTATGGTGTAAGTCTTATACATCCATGTAGTGTGTATCATCAAGCATGACACAAATAATGTACATTAATATATATCACATATATATTATGTGCACAAAATCAAGTGAGAAAAGAAAACTTAAGTGAGCCAATACTAGTTAATGTAAATTAATAGATCAAATATATAATTATATATTAAATTATTAAATCAACACTTGATTTAATAATCCGGCTATATCTAATATAACCGACTAATATCAAATGTAACAAATTATCGAATCAACACTTGATCCGATAACCCGGCTATATCACATATAACTGACCGATGTCATATATCGCGAGAATAGAATGCGGAATCACATACGCGCATTAATCTCGGTCCCGCACATATCATATATGTGCTCCTACTTCGTTTCGCATGAACCAGGAAATCTCTGTGTAGGACTCTAAAGACTCATCAATACGCCGACAGTAGGCGATAATCATATCAAACACCCACAAGCCTCAAGCGGTCTGCTAAACGTAATGGCCATTCGGGTATTGAGCAATCAGAAGATCAACAAGCATGCCTGCTCATACTCCTGTGAATCCAATCGGTAACACTACCGTACAGTCCGGTCTCTTCGTCTGATATGTCGCATATCGCGCCTGGGGGTAGTAAACGTCAGACCCCAATAGCTTGATAAATCGTGCCGATATGAGGCTCATAACGGGTCGAGAAACTACTGGTAACACTTACCAGTAAATCTCATAAACAACCCTGGCCAGGGACTTCTTGTTATAGCCAATTGATCACAGCGCAACATCAACTCCCAATACCGGGAGAGACGAATCCCCTCCTATCACTCATTGCCTCTATATGACTCGGGACTGCACCCAAAAACCACCGTTTGCACGTCCTCTTGAACGTGGTAAGGTGTTAGTTATATGTATGCCCTAGAGGCCATTACTGTACATTGGATGTATATTGTAGTGGATGCTGGGACATATATAGGGAGGACTTTCTTGCTCGACATGATAGTATGCTATCTGGTTGCTCTTTACCTTAACATGTACACAGATTGTCTCTCTATTACATGTTGGTAAAGCCCTTAGGATGTGTACTTGACTACCTGGACTATGATGCGGATCATACTAGTGGGGACATGGTAGTCCATAAGTACATCCTTCAAAGTCCCTAGTCGTGGGTGTATTGAGACGGGGCATCGATATACCAGAGTAGACTAGCGTGTACCTTCTCGACCCATACAGATGGGCGATGGATGATCCCATATCCATCGGTGTTTTACATCAGAGATGATATACGGGTGCTCAGTAGAGACTGGGTACACTGGACGGACTCATCGAGAACTCCCAGACGGTATTATACCTTACGTCAGATGGCAGTTCTGTGGTGACACTGGTACAGAGTAGTCTGTTGACCTGAGATCGTCATAGAGTCTTGTGTGGTTCCCACTGTGCTTTGATTTCCATCTTACCACGTCCAAGAGGGCGTGCAAAATGGTGGTTTTTGGGTACAGTCCCGAGTCACATGGAGGCAATGAGTGATAGGAGGGGATTCGTCTCTCCCGGTATAGGGGGTTGATGTTGTGCTGTGTTCGATTGGCTACAACAGGAAATCCCTGGACAGGGTTGATGAGATATACTGGTAAGTGTTACCAGTAGTTTCTCGAATTGTTATAGACCTCATATCGACACGACTTATCGAGCTATTGGGGTCTGACGTTTTCCACCCCTAGGCAAGATATGCGACATATCAGACGACGAGACCGGACTGTACGGTAGTGTTACTGGTTGGATTCACTGGAGTGTGAGCGGGCTTGCTCGTCGATCTTCTGATCGTTCAATACCCGGGTGGCCGTTACGTTTAGCAGACCGCTTGCGGCTTGTGGGTGTTTGATATGATCATCACCTGCTGCCGGCGTATTGACGAGTCTTTAGAGTCCTACACAGAGGTTTCCTGGCTCAAGCGAAACGAAATAGGAGCGCATATGAGATATGTGCGGGACCGAGAATAATGCGTGTATGTGATACCGTATTCCATTCTCACGATGAATGTATCGAATGGTTATATGCGATATAACCTAGTTATCGAATCGATGGTTGATTCGATAAGCCGATACATTGAATACTAGTCGGTTATATGCGATATGACCGGATCGTTAAATCAAGTGTTAATTTAATGATTTATTGTATAATTATATATTTGATATATTACTTTGCATTAACTAGTATTGGTTCACTTTAAATGGATTTTCTCACTTCATTGTACAAGTTGTATATGTGATATACTCTTTGTACAAATGTTTGTATCATGTTTGATGATACATGCTTATTTGGTTAAGTGTATAGAATTAAACCATGGTTAACTTAATGATTAGGGTTTTGCTTTTTCATTTAATTATTTGTTTATTTCTTTTGGATATTAATAAAAGCATAAAAAGAAAAGGAAAATGGTTTCTTTATTTTATTTTCTTTCATGAAGCTTTTTGAAGCTTTGACCAAGTGACCATTTTGTCTTGTTCTTTTAACCCTAACCATTCTTATAACCTTAGTTAGTTCTCTACACTTGACCATGGTTTATTATATGATAAGTATTATTTTCTTTTAACTTATCATAACTTCATCATCTTCTTCTTCTTCTTCTTCAAGAAGAAAGCATACTTCATCAATGGTGATTTGAGCATAAGTGTGAGAAATCCAATTCTAAAGTGAACCCACTTCCTATTTCTTCATCCTCTACCTCTTGCCAAGTAGTAGAGTGTGTTTCCTTCACAAGTTTTCTTGACTTGGTGAAGTTGGAGCTTGATCTAGCGATGCCTCGACGTAGATCATCTTCGGCACGTCGTCGATGACCTAGCCCGCCATTTCTCCGATGAAGCCGACGCTTGAGCCCGGGATTCATTTTGGACAGCGGAGAGACATCATTGCGGAGCTATGGAGGTGGAGCACCGGATCTACAAAGGTTGTATTTCCGTTCTTGTAGTTAAGTGTTAACTAGTTTGCTTTTGTCGCCTAAACTTCTAGCCAACGATCTTCTTAGGGTTTCTCGGCACCGCAATTTTTGTAAATTGGCATGGTTGATTCCTTGTGAGACCTCTAGTGTGTGCCTAGGAACCCTACAGTGGTATCAGAGCCTAGCTAGAGCCTTAGGCGAAGTCTAGACGACGTTTGAATCCCGATCGAACCCGAAACCCCATTTTTCCCATACTCTCTGTCCTTTTTTCAAAACTGTGCATTTTTCCACATTAAAAATATGCAGAAAATTAAGCAGGGTTTTATATGAATTACTGTGAAATACGGGGGCCTAATTCAATTAAGCCATCGCGGAACCGCGGCACGAGCTTGGCATGTGCGGCGGTTCCGCGGCCGTATGGTTTCCTCTTGCGTTGACTGTTGCACAGTAATTCCTATTTAACAGTGATGAGTTCTCTGGGTATTTTTAATATTTATTCAAGAGTTGAATAATCTGGGATGTTTTGGAGCTTCGATAATTCGATCGGGTTTATCAGATTTTGTCTATTTGGCTTTCCGGATAATTTTTTTGAATATGTTAAAAAGTTCGACCGGATATAAATACCCAATTTTTCCCCTGTCGGGAAATTTCCAAGTGTTGGATTTTTCCGTAGTTTAACGACGTTCTAAGTAGTGCAAGTAATTCGATGGACCCTCTAGAAGACAACAAACCTTAACTCGATTATGTGACCGTCTTGAACTGCCCTTTGAACCTTCGGGTTTAGGGCAGTACGGCGTGCCACATGTGAGGCGTTGGCTTGACCCTTCTACGGCTGGACCGTTGGTACTGAGGCACGAACTGAATCTTTTTAGACTTGTTTCATGTGTTGATCTGTATTGGGAAAACTTGGGTGTTCGATTGTTCGATCGAAAAGTTTAGCATTTTCTATTTATCCGGAATGTGATACAATACTTGGAATTCTCAAAGAGTTATGAGATGACTTGATGAATGTTATAAACATAGCAGTTTAGTCTCACTTGATCGGTGGCCACGGAATTTTGATGCGATAAAAAGTCCGTTGCAATCACGTAGCGTACGCGGATACTCGCCGGGTAAACTTAATAGACAGCCTCACTCCATAGCCCCGACCAAGTGACTGTAGGAGAACCCCGTCGCCGAAAGCATCCGTTCGGGTGCTCGCGGTAGCGGTGTTCCGCCTTGGTGCACTTTGTCGACGGCGTCGGGGGTGCGGCCGTCTACTGAAGTTTGCGACGAGAATTCGATCAGAATGTCGGGAATCCTGTTGAATTGCCCGACTTGATATTGAAAAGAGTTTTCGATAATGAGACTAAAATGCGGGGTTTATAATTGTTAGGCATGCGATGTCTAAAGAATCCATTTGATTAGGCATGTGATGTCTAAAGGAGTTGCGGATTCCAACTGTTGTAGTTTTACACTTTCTTTTCTGTGACCGTAAGTGTAATATGTGATATCGCCGGTTTCGTTGCTATATGTCAACGACAATTGGGATGCGCATGTTTACTTACGTTGATGACATGTGATGTTATGTGTTGCTGGATATGTTATATTGGATCGTCGTGTTTGAATAGCCGGGGGTTTTTATGTGAGATGGGTGTTTTTCATTTTCATTCATGTAAAAACTTGTATGTAATATTCTTTTATTTGGGGCACGTCCAGGTTGCGGAAGATGTTACCGTTTGTATATTATTTACTTTTCCGCACTAGGATAGACCCAAGGAGGGGAGCACAAGTAACCGGGTTCTGGAGTCCAGTAGGAGACCAACTCGAGGAGTCGAGTCCGGGTCTCCTAACTCCAGAATTGGTAGGGTTGCTTGCCGCTCTCGTAGGGGTCTAGGGGTGTGGGTTTGGCTATTCATCACGACCGTGGAATCCGTGTTTTATACTGGCTCCTATTGAAAACACGGACGTCCTAGTATATCCAATATTTCATATGATTCTTCTGCTACGATATCTGTGATGTGATCATGTGATGTTCTGTGATAGATACAGTATATAGTATATATGATATATTATATAGGCGTTACTTATGTTTTACACCCGCGCTAGCCCTGCCCCGCTCTGCCGTTAGTTACCTAACCTAACGGTGCATGAGGGGACATCGAGGCGAATGCGGATGGCATAAGTGTACGTCGTATTTATCTGTGATGTTTAGGTACTTAAATGATGGGACTTCATTAATGTGATTAATGAAAGAAAAGAAACCTAAAGATTTTGTAGAATCGAATTTCAAAATAAAAAGGTAGCTACAGTTCTTGCTTTGCACAGCGGTATATATGATATATCCTGCACCTTATTCGATAAGGAAAGGACCGAGATCCCTTCACCGGGAGTGACTCCTTTAGCAATAACTGGCAGATGCTACAACTCGGTTTGTCTTTTGATTGCTTTTAAGAATTTTTGCTTTGCACAGATATATATATATATATATGATATATCCAGCACCTCATTCGACGAGGAAAGGACCGACGATCCCTTCACCGGGAGTGACTCCTTTAGAAAAACTAGAAAAGCCTCAAAAACACTCCATTTTAAAATTCATTCGATCTTACAACGATATCAAGTTCATTACGCAAAAGGTTTTCAGAAAAACCTGTCGTAGCCCTCCGTCATTTCAGATATGTACTGGTTAGTATTCGTGCTGCGTTTGTTGACCTCTGTCAAGGCGTAGTGTGCGATAGCTGATTAGTGCTTATCTGCATAAGCATATGATGTGATTGATTTAGGGTAGTCGTGCGACCTTGTTGATCTCTGTCAAGGGTCGTGCGGGTGGGTTTACTTCAATCAAGAAATGAAGGGTTGAACTTGACTAGCAGCCTATGGTTTGTTGACCTCTGTCAAGGTCATAGGACGCTAGGGGCAAAATATTATCGGGAATTTCAAGTGTTGAAATTTGCAATGAGATTGCATACCTTCTATGAGATAGTTGGATCCCGATACCCGCTGCGAGTAATTGTTACTCCTGGGAGAGTTTTACACATTACAATTAGCCGATCAAGTAGGTGTCTAGAAAGGTGTTAACGAGGTTACGCCTCTGGGAAAACGAGGTTTACATTAATTAGGTTCGTACGAAAGCACGGGGGACCTCCCTCAAAGTACCGACACTGGCCTGGCTGAAAGATTGGCGAACTTGTAGTGTGTAATTAATCCCGGCTAGTCTTTCTTTTTAGGGTTTGAATGAAGATTTGATAAAAAGCAGTGGGAGCCATCCTGATTAGATAAAATAATAACCAATCTATTCTTGCAAGAGCGCACGCTGAGTGTTTTCTTCTCTCTCTCTCCAGGTAGCGACTATATCACACCTTACTCAAGATAATAAAACGGATTATTGACCGAACCCGCTTGTTATACTGAGCTGGGGAACGTTGGTCCCGCTCCAACTTATAATTGTTATAAGACAGAATAGGAAATTGGGGAATACCAGATTTCCCGTGCCGCCCAAACGAAGAAAGTGCATGATGATGCATCTCCTTCGGGTGTATTCGTTACAAAGAACTGTTTCTCAGTATCCTCTGCATCCTGGGTATATGATACCGGATAAGGATCCCAGATATGTAATCAGTTACATAGGGCTACAAAAGGGTAGAAAAACCGAGAACGGGTGATAAGTTTCATGAGGCAGAGAACGGGGCAAGAGTTGCAGCCAAGTCTGTCGGTCACTGTCACCCTGTATTACCAATACATTGATTCTGAACGAATGTTATTAGATACCGAACCTGATATACAAAATCATATCAGTCTCTTTATTAGTAAAGAAATGATAAAATTTTGCATTGTTGGATAATGTTTTGAACATTTCCTATATCAAAAGTTGATCGGTTCAGGCACGTTATCTAAAAGCATTAATGTTCTAAATCGAACTACAGTTCTTAATATACAGAACACACACAAGAGCAAGAGTTCAGAAATGAACGGATCCTTCTTGTGGTATTGTAGACTAGGTCATATCAATGCGACCCGACTAGCTGAAGTTACATTTAGATGCATATTTAAATCAGTTTGAATTTGCATCTTATGAAACTTGCTAGTCATGTCACAAAGATAAGATGACCATAGCTCTGTTTAATGGAAGCAGAGAAAGAGTTAGTAAACTCTTGGGATGATACATGTTGATGTATGTAGGTCCCCAGTCTACACATGCCAAGACCGGTTCTTTGTACTTCATTACATTCTCTGATAATCTCTTTAGATTCAGACATATGTTCCTGTTGAAACATAAGTCCGAACCTTTTGAGATATTCACAGAATATGATTTAGAAGTAGAGAACCAAAATACGGGTATAAGTATTATGTCCTTTGATGTGTTCGAGGAGGAGAATACTTGAGCACGGAAATTCCTGGACTATTCTAAAGGAGAATGAGATTCTCTCTAAGAATTACTCCTCCGTATACACCATAGCACGATGGTATATCGGGGCAGAGCAGATACACCCTATTTGATATGGTGTGCTCTACGATGAGTACTACTGAGTTACCTGTTTCCTTTTGGGAGTTATGCACTTATGAAGTTGCATACCTATTGAATAGGGTTCCAATCAAATCAGTTGCCTACCGCTTCATATGTGATATGGAAAGGGAAAAACCCATATCTTAAGCTAGTTAAGATTTGGGGTTGTCCGGCCTATGTCTAAAAGCAAAATCCGGACAATCTCGAGGCAAGGTCTGTAATGTAGAAATGGAAAGGTTCCAGCTATACAAATTACAGCAGATGATTTGATAGAACCAAAGGATTCAGTAGATACCAACGAACCTCAACCTCTCCGCCGATCTAGTAGGGTACCTCACCCACCTGAGAAATACTTCGGTTTCTCTATGACAGTGGGAGTGAGGAATGCATCATGAGATGATGACCCAACTAGTTTCGAGCTGGCCATCAGGAGTGAGACTCTGTAAGAATGGCTGGATGCTTAGAGATCTGAGATGGAATCCTTATACACCAACAAAGTATGGACTTTAGTTGCTATATCTGAAGGGTTAAATCCCCATCAGGAGCAAGTATATCTTGAGAAGATTACTTGGTGTACATAGAAAAGTTAAGACTTTCAAAGCTAGACTTGTTAAAGGTTTGCATCATTGACCAGGTATGGATTATAATGAAACCTTTTCTAAGTAGCTATGCTTAAGTCCATCCAGATCCTACTTGCCACGGCTACATACCATGACTACGATATCTGGCGGTTGGGTGTCTTGACTGCTTTTCTAAAATGATGTTTTAGAAGAGAACGTCTATAAGTACACAGCCAGAAGGCTTCGTAGACAGTGGGAGCAGCGGAAACGTGTGCAAGATACTTTATAGGATAAAGCAGGCATCGCGGAGTTGGAACATCTATTTTGATGGATTAGTCAAAGAGTTTGACATCATCAAAATGGTAGATGAACCTTGTATAAACAAAAAGGTAGTAGAGAGTATGGTGGCGATTCACGTAGAGTACGTGGATGACATACTCTTGATAGGAAAGGAGTTTCCTATGCTATGCTCGGTCAATCTCCGCTTATCACAAGGATTCTTCAGATAGGATCAAAGTGATACCTACTAAATCCTGGATTTTGGATCTATGAGATAGATCTAAGTGGATATTAGGAATCTCACTAGTAGTAGTAAGATGGTATCAAACGATCCTGGGGAGAATCACTGGAAAGGGTTCCAGGGTGATAAAGACGACTGAGTGTCAGTCGCAGGCATTGTCTTTACCCTAGTAGAGGGACGGTATGTTGGAAGAGTTCCAAGCTAGATACTGTGACATACTAGACGATTAAAGGCTGAATATATCGCTACTTTAGATGCTACCAAAGAGGATGTTTGGGTGTATATTAGTTCATGAGATGAACTACGTTCCTACCATTGTGAGACAATGGAGTTGTGCCTTATGCCAAGGAACGCTGGTCCCATCAGTGATCCAGACTTATTCTAAGGCAGTATCACCTGATCATGGAGATGGTTGATCTCCAGGGTGATCGAGGCAAAGAGAGCAGACTTAGAGGATAACGCAGCGGATCCACTCACGAAGGCCTATTCCCAGAGAGAGACTTTTATGGGATGGTTGAGTATGAGATACTACAACCACTGCTACAGATGGCCCTAGTGCAAGTGGGAGATTGTTAGTTATATGTATGCCCTAGAGGCCATTACTGTACATTGGATGTATATTGTAGTGGATGCTGGGACATATATAGGGAGGACTTTCTTGCTCGACATGATAGTATGCTATCAGGTTGCTCTTTCCCTTAACATGTACACAGATTGTCTCTCTATTACATGTTGGTAAAGACCTTAGGATGTGTACTTGACTACCTGGACTATGATGCGGATCATACTAGTGGGGACATGGTAGTCCATAAGTACATCCTTCAAAGTCCCTAGTCGTGGGTGTATTGAGACGGGGCATCGATATACCATAGTAGACTAGCGTGTATCTTCTCGACCCATACAGATGGGCGATGGATGATCCCATATCCATCGGTGTTTGACATTAGAGATAATATACGGGTGCTCAGTAGAGACTGGGTACACTGGACGGACTCGCCGAGAACTCCCAGATGGTATTATACCTTACGTCAGATGGCAGTTCTGTGGTGACACTGGTATAGAGTAGTCTGTTGACCCGAGATCGTCATAAAGTCTTGTGTGGTTCCCACTGTGCTTTGATTTCCATCTTACCACGTCCAAGAGGGCGTGCAAAATGGTGGTTTTTGGGTACAGTCCCGAATCACATGGAGGCAATGAGCGATAGGAGGGGATTCATCTCTCCCGGTATAGGGGGTTGATGTTGCGCTGTGTTCGATTGGCTATAACAGGAAATCTCTGGCCAGGGTTGATGAGATATACTGGTAAGTGTTACCAGTAGTTTCTCGAATTGTTATAGACCTCATATCGACACGACTTATCGAGCTATTGGGGTCTGACGTTTACCACCCCTAGGCAAGATATGCGACATATCAGACGACGAGACCGGACTGTACGGTAGTGTTACTGGTTGGATTCACTGGAGTGTGAGCGGGCTTGCTCGTCGATCTTCTGATCGCTCAATACCCGGGTGGCCGTTACGTTTAGCAGACCGCTTGCGGCTTGTGGGTGTTTGATATGATCATCACCTGCTGCCGGCGTATTGACGAGTCTTTAGAGTCCTACACAGAGGTTTCCTGGCTCAAGCGAAATGAAATAGGAGCGCATATGAGATATGTGCGGGACCGAGAATAATGCGTGTATGTGATACCGTATTCCATTCTCGCGATGAATGTATCGAATGGTTATATGCGATATAACCTAGTTATCGAATCGATGGTTGATTCGATAAGCCGATACATTGAATACTAGTCGGTTATATGCGATATGACCGGATCGTTAAATCAAGTGTTGATTTAATGATTTATTGTATAATTATATATTTGATATATTACTTTGCATTAACTAGTATTGGTTCACTTTAAATGGATTTTCTCACTTCGTTGTACAAGTTGTATATGTGATATACTCTTTGTACAAATGTTTGTATCATGTTTGATGATACATGCTTATTTGGTTAAGTGTATAGAATTAAACCATGGTTAACTTAATGATTAGGGTTTTGCTTTTTCATTTAATTATTTGTTTATTCCTTTTGGATATTAATAAAAGCATAAAAAGAAAAGGAAAATGGTTTCTTTATTTTATTTTCTTTCATGAAGCTTTTTGAAGCTTCATGAAGCTTTGACCAAGTGACCATTTTGTCTTGTTCTTTTAACCCTAACCATTCTTATAACCTTAGTTAGTTCTCTACACTTGACCATGGTTTATTATATGATAAGTATTATTTTCTTTTAACCTATCATAACTTCATCATCTTCTTCTTCTTCTTCTTCAAGAAGAAAGCATACTTCATCAATGGTGATTTGAGCATAAGTGTGAGAAATCCAATTCTAAAGTGAACCCACTTCCTATTTCTTCATCCTATACCTCTTGCCAAGTAGTAGAGTGTGTTTCCTTCACAATTTTTCTTGACTTGGTGAAGTTGGAGCTTGATCTAGCGATGCCTCGACGTAGATCATCTTTGGCACGTCGTCGATGACCTAGCCCGCCATTTCTCCGATGAAGCCAACGCTTGAGCCCGGGATTCATTTTGGACAGCGGAGAGACATCATTGCGGAGCTATGGAGGTGGAGCACCGGATCTACAAAGGTTGTATTTCCGTTCTTGTAGTTAAGTGTTAACTAGTTTGCTTTTGTCGCCTAAACTTCTAGCCAACGATCTTCTTAGGGTTTCTCGGCACCGCAATTTTTGTAAATTGGCATGGTTGATGCCTTGTGAGACCTCTAGTGTGTGCCTAGGAACCCTACATAAGGTGGAAATCAAAGCCCAGTGGGAATCACACAAGACTCTATGACGCTTTCCAGTCGACAGACTAACCTGTACCAGTGTCACCAGAGAACTGCCATCTGACGTGAAATATAATACCATCTAGGAGTTCTCGGCGAGTCCATCCAGTGTACCCAGTCTACACTGAGCACCCGTATATCATCTTTGATGTCAAACACCAATGGATATGGGATCATCCATCGTCCATCTACATGGGTCGAGAAGCTATACGCTAGTCTACTCTGGTATATCGATGCCCCATCTCAATACACCCACGACTAGGGACATTAAAGGATGTAATCGCAGACTACCTTTGTCCCACTAGTATGATCCGCATCATAATCTAGGTAGTCAAGTACACATCCTAAAGGCTTTACCAACATGTAACAGAGAGACAATCAGTGTACATGTTAAGATAAAGAGTAACCAGATAGCATACTATCATGTCGAGCAATAAAATCCTCCCTATATATGTCCAAGCATCCACTACAATATACATCTCATGTACAGTAATGGCCTCTAGGGCATACATATAACTAACATTAGATTTATTTTTCTCACTATATTTCATCACTTTTCATGAAGCTAGAAAGCTTCAATGAGAGGAAGAAGAAAATGATGAAGTGATGAACTAAAGAAAATCACATGAGGCTAGAAATGCAACCATGGTGAATGTATGTCATGCATTAACCATTGTAGAGACTAATCATAGCTATGAGTTAAGGTTGGGTTAATAAATATCTTAAGCTAGACAAAAGAGTGGACTAAGTCAATGAAACCTACAAGCTTCTACAAGCTTTGAACCATGACAAAAAAACCACTAATTTTGAATTTGCTTAAATATAATTATGAACCCTAACTTTAACCCTAGCATGGTATAAATCTCATACATACATGTTGCATGTGTAACCTAGCATGACACAACAATATATATCACATATATACTTATATGTGCAAAGAAAACAATACATATATCACATATATGTAAAGTGTATCAAAAGTGAGAAAAGAAATCTTAAGTGAGGTAAAACTAGTTAATGTAATGTAATATATCAAATATATAATTATACATTAAATTATTAAATCAACACTTGATTTAATAATCCGGCTATATCACATATAACCGACTAATATCAAATGTATCGTTTTATCGAATCAACACTTGATCCGATAACCCGGCTATATTACATATAACCGATCGATACACAAATCGCAAGAATAGAATGCGATATCACATACACGCATTAATCTCGGTACCGCACATATCACATATGTGCTCCTACTCCGTTTCGCATGAACCAGGAAACCTCTGTGTAGGACTCTAAAGACTCGTCAATACGCCGGCAGTAGGTGATGATCATATCAAACACCCACAAACCGCAAGCGGTCTGCTGAACGTAACGGCCACCCAGGTATTAAGCGATCAGAAGATCAACAAGCAAGCCTGCTCGTACTCCTGTGAATCCAATCAGTAAGTGCAGTCCGGTCTCTTCGTCAGATATATCGCATATCACAGCCTGGGGTGGTATAACGTTAGACCTCAATAGCCTGATAAGTCATGCCGATGCAAGGTCCATAATGGTTCGAGAAACTACTGATAACACTTACCATTAAATCTCAGCAACTCTGGCCATGGATTTCCTGTTATGGCCAATCGAGCATAGCGCAACATCAACTCCCAATACCGGGAGAGACGAAACCCCTCCTATCGCTCATTGCCTCTATGTGACTCGGCACTGTACCCAAAAACCACCTTTTTGCACGATCTCTTGACCGTGGTATGGTGGAAATCAAAGCACGGTGGGAATCACACAAGACTCTATGACAATTTCGGGTCTACAAACTAAGTTGTACCAGTGTCATCTGAGAACTGCTATCCGACGATAGGTATAATACCATCTAGGAGTTCTCGGCGAGTTCAGTGTACCCAGTCTCCACTGAGCACCTGTATACCTTCTTTGATGTCAAACACCAATGGATGTAGGATCATCCATCGCCCATCATATGGGTTGAAAAGCGTATACGCTAGTCTACTCTGGAGTATCGATGCCCCGTCTCAATACTCCCTCGACTAGGAACAATTATAGGGTGTACTTATGGACTACCCTTAGCCCCACTAGTAAGACAAAGAGCAACCAAATAGCATACTATCATATCGAGCAAGAAAGTCCTCCTTATATATGTCCAAGCATCTATTACAATATACATCCCATATACAGTAATGGCCTCTAGGGCATACATATAACTAACAATCTCTCACTTGCACTACGGCCATCTGTTGTAGTATCCTATACCCAACAATATAGCAGTGGTTGTAGTATCACATACTTAACCATCCCAAAATCTCTCAAATAGTATTTGGGGAAGCAGGCCTTGGTGAGTGGATCCGCCGTGTTATCCTTCGTGTCAAATCTCCTTAACCTCGATCCCTTGGAGATCAACCATCTCCCTGATCAGGTGATACTGTCCTCAGAATATATCTGGAATGCTGATGAGACGTTCGTTCCTAGGCCAAAGCCGCAACTCCATTGTTGTCACAATAAAAGTTATTGGACACTCAATGGTAAGAACCATGTTCATCTCATGAACAAGAAATGCCCAGACAGCCACTTTGGCAGCATCATTAGTAGCAATGTATTCAACCATTATCGTCAGTATGTCACGGTATCTAGCTTGGAACTCTTCCAACATACCGTCCCTCTACTGAGGGTAAAGACAATGCCTGTGACTGACTTTCAGTCAACCTTATCACTCTGGAAGCTCGAACCAAGAACTTTCTTTTAGTGCTTCTCAAGTACTTAAGAATGTCCTCCACAGCTGTCCAGTGATTCTCCCAATATCCGATTGATTCCTAATCATTATACCTAGTGAGTTAGCTGCATCTAGTGTAGTACATAACATCGTATACATGATAGAGCCTACTGCCGAAGCATAGGGTATCCCTTGCACGCGAGCTCTCTCCAAATCAGTCTTGGAAGAAATCTTTTTGGAGAGAGTGATTCCTCAGTAAGTGGGCGAACCACCACGCTTAGAATCTTCCATACTAAACCCCTTTAGTATGGTGTTAATGTACCTGGATTTGGAACACTCCCAGCATCCACTTAGATCTATCGCCATAGATCATAATCCACAAGATGTAGTAGGTATCATCCAGATCTTCTATTGAGAATTCTTGTGATAAGAGGAGCTTGACCGATTGTAGCATAGGAAACCCTTTCCCATCAAGAGTATGTCATCTACGTACAATACGTGGAAGACAACCTTACTCTCTACAACCTTCTTGTATATACAAGGTTCATCTACCATTTTGATGAAGTCAAACTCTTTAACTGTCACATCAAAACAGATGTTCTAACTCCGCGATGCTTGCATTGATCCTGATGGACTTAAGTATAGCTTTGAAAGTCTCAACTTTTCCATCTACACTAAGAATCTTCTCAAAATCCACTTGCTCCCGATGGGTTTTACCCATTTAGATGCAACATTCAAAGTCATACTTTGTTGGTGTATATGGATTCCATCTCTGATCGCATAGCATCCAGCTATTTCACAGAGTCCCCACTCGTGACGGCCTGCCTGAACCTAGTTGGGCCATCATCTACCATGATGCAATCCTCACTCCCACTGTCGCCAAGAAGACCATAGTATCTCTCGAGTGGATGAGGAACCCTACCAGATTCGCAGAGAGGTTGAGATTCGTTGGAGACTATTGAATCCTTTAGTTTTACCAAATCATCAGCTGTTATTCTGTCTAGCTGAAACTCCTTCCAGTTCTACCTCATGATCACTAATTTCTTCATAAGAAATTCCCTTTCTAAAAAGGTGGCTTGCTAACAAACAAAACACCTTTTGCTCCTCGGAGTGGTAGAAGATAATCCCTCACAAATGTTTTGGGATATCCTAACAAACTTACAGAACTGACATTGCCTCGAGCTTTTCCGGATTCTGCCTTTCAACACAGGCCGGACAACCCTATATCTTAACTCGTTTAAGACATGGTCTCTTCCCATTCCATATCTCATATGTAGTGGTAGGCCTTGATTTGGATGGAACCCCATTCAATAGGTATGCAGCTTCTCAAGTGCATAACACCCAAAAGGAAACAGGAAATTCAGCAGTACTCATCATAGAGCGCACCATATCTCATAGGGTGCGATATCTCCGCCCCGATACACCGTTGTGCTGTGTTGTATTCGAAGGAGTGAGCTGAGAGAGAATCGCATTCTCCTTTTAAATAATCCAGGAACTCCATGCCTGAGTATTCACCTCTTCGATCATATCGAAGGACTTTAATACTTCTATCCATTTGGTTCTCAACTTCAAGTTTATATTCCTTGAATTTCTCAAAAGTTTCGGACTCGTGTTTCAATAGGAACATATGTCGGAATCTTGAGAGATAGTCGATGAATGTAATGAAGTACAAAGAACCAACCCTGGCATTTCTAGACATAGGACCATATACATCATCATGTATCTATCCCAAGAGTTCAATAACTCTTTATCTGTTTCCAGTAAATGGAGTATTGGTCATTTTACTTTTGAAACAAGACTGGCAAGTAGCATAAGATGAAAAATTCAAACAGATTCTTATATTCATCCTTATATAACTTAGCTGGTAGTGTCGCATTGATATGACCTAGTCTACAATGCCCCAAGAAGGATTCGTTCATTTCTGAACTACTCCTCTTGTGTGTGTTCTAGATACTTTGAACTGTGGTTTGATTTAGAACGTATATGCTATTATATAACGTGCCTGATCGAATCAACTCTTGATTCAGGAAAATGTTCACAACATTATCCTCCAATACAGAATTATATCCTTATTTAACTTAATAAAGAATCTGATGTAATGTTGTATATCAGGTTCGGTATCTAATAACATTTGTTCAAAATCAATATATTTATACAAGGTGATATCTGTCAACTGATTTGGCTGCAACAATTGCACCATTCTCTAACTCTTAGAGATATATCACCTATTCTCAGTTCTCTACCTTTCTGTAGCCCATGTAACTCTTACATATTTGGGATTCTGATCCAGTATCTCATACCTAGGACGTAGAGGTAACTGAGAAACAGTTCTTGGTAATGAACACACCCGAAGAATATGCATCAACATGTACTTTCTTCGATTGGGTGGCATGGGAATCCGGATATTCCCCTATTTCCTGCTCACTTATAACAGTTATAAGATAGAGCGGAACCAACGTTCCCTAGCTCAGTATAATAAGCAGGTTCGGTCAATGCATCCATATTATTATCTTGATTAAGGCGTGACATGGTCGCTACCAGGAGAAAGAGAGAAGAAAACACTCTGCGTGCGCTCTATCAAGATTAAATTGGTTATTATTTTATCTAATCAGGATGGATTCCACTATTTTAGTCAAATCTTCCTTCAAACCCTAAAAGGTAAGACTAGTCGAGATTAATTACACCCTACAAGTTCGCCAATCTTTCGGCCAGGCCAGTGTCGGTACTTTGAGGGAGGTTCCCCGTGCTTTCACACGGACCTAATTAAAATAAACTTCGTTTTCCCAGGGGCGTAACCCCGTTAATACCTTTCTAGACACCTACTTGATCGGCTAATTGTACTATGTAAAACACTCCCAGGAGTAACTCTTACTCACAGTGGGTACGGGATCCAACTATCTCATAGAAGGTATACAATCTCATTGCAAATTTCAACACTTGAAATTCCCGATAATGTTTTTGCCCCTAGCGACTTATGAGCTTAACATGGTCAACAAATCATAAGCGCTAGCCAAGTTCAACCCGTCATTTCCTAATTGAATTAAACCCACCCGCATGACCCTTAACATCGTCAACAAAGTCGTACGACTACCCTAATCTAATCGCATCATATGCTTATGCAGATAAGCACTAATCAGCTACCGCACACTACGCCTTAACATGGTCAACAAACGTAGCACGAATACTAAGTAGTAATTATCTGAAATGATGGAGGGCTATGACAGGTTTTTAAGAAAACCCTTTGCGTAATGAACTTGATCTCGTTGTAGAATCGAGTGATTTTGAAAATGAGTGTTTTTGAGGATTTTACTAGTTTTGCTAAAGAGGTCACTCCTGGTGAAGGGATCTCAGCTCTCTTATCGAATAAGGTGCAGGATATTTTACAAATACGACTATGCAAAGCAAAAACTATAGAAGCAACCAAAAGACAAACCGAGTAGGTTGTAGCAACTGCTAGTTTCGCTAAAGAGGTAACTCCCGGTGAAGGGATCTCGGCTCTTTCCTTATCGAATAAGGTGATGGATATTCTACAAGGAATACCGCTATGCAAAGCAAGAACTAGAGCTACCAGTTTTTAAAACAAGTTTCTACAACATCTTTAGGTTTCTTTTATTTCATTAATCTCATTAATGAAGTCCCATTTATTATGCTTCCCAAGCATCACATATGAAACGAAAGCAGCAATATTAATTATATCTCATATATATAATATAGGCATTCGTCTCAGAACATATCAAGTGATCACATCACAAAATATTAGCAGCAGAAGAATCACATCTGAAATATTGGATATACTTGGAATTCCGTGTTTTAAATTAAGCCAGTATAAAACACGGATTCCACGGTCGCGATGAATAGCCAAACCCACATCCCTAGACCCCTACGAGAGCGGTAAGCAACCCTACCAATTCTAGAGTTAGGAGACCCGGTTTTGACTCCTCGAGATGGTCTCCTACTGGACCCTAGAACCCGGTTACTTGTGCTCCCCGCCTTGGATCTATCCTAATGCGGAAAAGTAAATAATATACATCAATGGTGACATCATCCTCAACCCGGAAGTGCCCCAATAAAAGAATATTATATACAAGCTTTTATATGAATGAAAATGAAAAACTCTCATCTCACATAAAAAAAACTCGGCTATTCAGAACACGACGATCCAATATAACATATCACTGCAACATATAACATCACATGTCATCAACGTAAGTAAATATGCGTATCCCAGTTGCCGTTGACATATAGCACCGAAACCGGCGATACACCACATATTACACTTACGATTGCAGAAAAGAAAGTGAAAAACTACAACAGTTGGAATCCGCGATCACCTTAGATATCATAAACCCAATGTATCACATATATTGGATTTCATTCCTAACCAAATGAATTCCTTAGACATCACATGCCAAACAATTATAAACCCCGGATTTTAGTCTCGATATTGAAAACTCTTTCCAATAACCTGTTGGGTAATTCAACAAGATTCCCGATAACCTGATCGAATGCTCGTCGGAAACTTTAATAGACGACCGCACCCCTGATGTCATCGACGAAGTGCACTAAGGCGGAACACCGCAGCTGCGAGCACTCGAACGGATGCTTTTGGCGAAGGGGTTCTCCTACAGTCACTTGGTCGGGGCTATGGGGCATGGCTATCTAGTAAGGTTACCCAGCGATTATCCGCGTACGCTACGTGATTGCGACGGACTTTTGATCACATCAAAATCCCGTGGAAACCGATCAAATAATACTAAATTGGTAGATTTATAAAATTCAAATTAGTATGCATTCCAAGTATTGTATCCCATCATATGATATCCAGACAACGTTAAACTTTTCAATCGATTCATCAAAGTCCCACAATTCCCCGACTGCTCAACACTTGAGCACAGTTTAATAATACCCGGAGTATGCCAAAATACCTATGGACCAACCGTAGAAAGGCAGACCCAAGCCTTATTAATGGCACCGCGGAACTGCCGCGGACCCTAAGGTTCGAAAGCGGTTTCATGGTCATTATGTCGAGTTAGGGTTTCATTCTTCTAGAGGGTTCACAGAATTACTTGAATGTTTTTCTGAATACGTTAAACATGGAAAAATAGGTTTTTAACATTCATTCGACCTTTTTAATTTCGCCTAGACAACATGCGAATACCCGAAACAATGTTAAAACTACGAATACGAAACACTCCGAATTGTCTATACTGTAGGATCACATCTCATAGCAAAAACTAGCAACACCTGAAACACCAAAACCCAGAGACTGGAACACAGGAAAAATTTGAAGCCAAAACTCCCAAATTGGGCCGAGCTCGCCAGTTTTTGCATGGTTGTGGCCGGCCAAAGTATGCCCAAATTGCTTCAATTTTCTTCTGTGTTCATGATATAACTAATCTAACATTCTGCAGTTGTTTAAAAAAATTTTGAAGACTTTTAAAATCGACAGAAACCAAGTTCAAGTGTTTCAAGTTTCGGAGTCGTTTCGGTTTCGTAATCTAACAAACATCGTCTAATTTTCTAGCATGGCTCTGATACCACTGCAGGGTTGTCTAGCACGGCAGAAAGGTTTTGGGAGGCATCATCCATGCCAATTTCAAAAATTTGCCGTTCTAGCTAACCCTAGAATCGTTACTAGAAAATCCGACGTAAAAACATGTAAACTACTTTACATCTAAGTGAATGCGGAATACAACCTTTGTAAACCGGTCCTTCACTTCAAATGCTCCATATAGATGTCCCTTCGCCGCGAGTAATGATCTCCCGAACTCTTGAGAGGATCCACAAGGTGAAAGATGCAAACCTGCTCAAAGTCTTCAAGGCCGAAGATGATCTACGTCGAGAAGACTCAAGTTCATGCTACCTCTTCACTAAATTAGGGTTTAATGAAGCAAATACCCTAAACTAAATGGCTAATGGTAGAGGATGATGAAGTAGGAAGTGGGATCACTTTAGATTTATTTTTCTCACTATATTTCATCACGTTTCATGAAGCTAGAAAGCTTCAATGAGAAGAAGAAGATGATGATGAAGTGATGAACTAAAGAAAATCACATGAGGTTAGAAATGCAAATATAGTGAGTGTATGTTATGCACTAACCATTATAGAAACTAAACCATAGCTATGAGTTAAGGTTGGGTTAATAAATATTTTAAGCTAGACAAAAGAATGGACTAAGTCAATGAAACATACAAGCTTCTACAAGCTTTGAACCATGACAAAAAACCACTAATTTTGAATTTGCTTAAATATAATTATGAACCCTAACTTTAACACTGGCATGGTATAAGTCTCATACATATATGTTGCATGTGTAACCTAGCATGACACAACAATATATATCACATATATACTTATGTGTGCAAAGAAAACAATATATATATCACATATATGTAAAGTGTATCAAAAGTGAGAAAAGAAATCTTAAGTGAGGTAATACTAGTTAATGTAATATAATATATCAAATATATAATTATACATTAAATTATTAAATCAACACTTGATTTAATAATCCGGCTATATCACATATAACTGACTAATATCAAATGTATCGTTTTATCGAATCAACACTTGATTCGATAACCCGGTTATATCACATATAACCGATCGATACACAAATTGCGAGAATAGAATGCGGTATCACATACACGCATTAATCTCGGTCCCGCACATATCACATATGTGCTCCTACTCCGTTTCGCATGAACCAGGAAACCTCTGTGTAGGACTCTAAAGACTCGTCAATACGCCGGCAGTAGGTGATAATCATATCAAACACCCACAAGCTGCAAGCGGTCTGCTAAACGTAACGGCCACCCAGGTATTGACCGATCAAAAGGTCAACAAGCAAGACTACTCGTACTCCTGCGAATCCAATCAGCAACACTACCGTACAGTCCGGTCTCTTTGTCAGATATGTCGCATATCACAGACTGGGGTGGTATAACGTCAGATCCCAATTTCCTGATAAGGCATGACGATGCAAGGTCCATAACGGTTCGAGAAACTACTAATAACACTTACCAGTAAATCTCAGCAACCCTGGCCAGGGATTTCCTGTTATGGCCAATCAAGCATAGCGCAACATCAACTCCCAATACCGGGAGAGACGAAACCCCTCCTATCGCTCATTGCCTCCATGTGACTCGGGACTGTACCCAAAAACCACCTTTTTGCACGATCTCTTGACCATGGTATGGTAGAAATCAAAGCACGGTGGGAATAACACATGACTCTATGACGATCTCGGGTCTACAGACTAACCTATACCAGTGTCACCTGAGAACTGCTATCCCACGATAGGTATAATACCATCTAGGAGTTCTCGGCGAGTCCGTTCAGTGTACCCAGTCTCCACTGAGCACATGTATACCTTCTCTGATGTCAAACACCAATGGATGTGGGATCATCCATCGCCCATCATATGGGTCGAGAAGCGTATACGCTAGTCTACTCTGGAGTATCGAAGCCCCGTCTCGATACTCTCTCGACTAGGAACAATTATAGGGTGTACTTATGGACTACCCTTGGCCCCACTAGTATGATCTACATCATAGTCCTGGTAGTCAAGTACACATCCTAAAGGCTTTATCAACATGTGAGAGTAAGACAACATCACTTATAAAACTCAACATGTTAATACAAAGAGCAAATAGATAGCATACTATCATATCGTGCAAGAAAGTCCTCCTTATATATGTCTAAGCATCCATTACAATATACATCCCATGTACAGTAATGGCCTCTAGGGCATATATATAACTAACAGAAACAGGTAGATCTTTCAAGATCTGTGCAGGTGGAAAGGTATTAACCTAATAGGGCTAGACTTGTTGTAAATATTCTCATCAAATACCTGTTGTCGATTATGATGAGACTTTTACTTCAGTGTCTATGCTGAAGTCCATACGGATATGACTTGGCACTGCTGCTACTCTAGACTATGATATCTGGCAAGAGAATGACTATACCATCTTTCCAAATGGGAATTTGGAAGTGCACATGTATATGATTCTACCAGAGGGTTATTGTAGTCAGTGGGAGCAGCGGAAGGTGTGCAAGTTGCATATGTCTATTCGTATACTAAAGTACGAATAGCGGAGATGGATCATCTCTATTGATGTGACAGTCAAGGTGATTGACTTCATCAAAACAACAGATAAACCTAGTAAGAAGGGTGTAGGGAGTACTGTCCTGGGTTTTGGATGACATACTCCAGATAAGAAGTGATGTTCTTACACTACAATCGGTCGAACTTTAGTTGTCATATATTGTTTTCTCCGCGTTGGATATGGATAATATATTAGGGATTCTTGTGACTAGATCTATGGTTTTAGATTTAGATTTAGGAAGTTTCCCAATCGAGTAGTAAGACTGCATTCTAAAAGTATTTTAGAATAGACGACTCCTATCATGGTGGTGTACCCACATGCGATGGAGTCACCCTCTCTAAAGAGATGTCTTCTAGACTGATGAGGAGTGGGACTGGCATAAATGACATATCATTTGCTTAGGAAATTGATTCAATCATACAATGTTTTGTACGAAACCAGATATTTCTTATACACTTGCTATAGTAAGCAGATATTAATCCAATCTTAGAGAAACAAAGGAAATCAATTATGAACATAAGAGGATGTTCTTGATATTTGATAACGGCAGACTCCTCCGGGAGGCAGTTATCAGTTTAGGCTTCTAAAGTGACATGGATGACAGAGATGCTATCAAAGTTTTGAGTTTTGCCTCTTCTGTGGATCAGTATATTGGATAGGGTTCTAATAGGGATACTGGGGTAAGTATGGTTCAGGATGCTGGTTATGACTCAACGGAGGATACAGCCCAAGAAGTTTGTAAGATAAAGTTGTTCATTTATGAACTTGATCCCATCATGTATCCAGACAAAATTCTTGAGGCGGGGTATCGCTCAGTTTGGTAGATTGTTGATCTCCGCAAAGTTGAGATATAGAGAGAGGTAGTTGAAACATTATAGCGGAACCACTAACTGAGGTTATTTCTCGAACACGGATGTTCCTCAAACGAGATTTGAGAAACTGATTAGTAGAGAAATTGGGTATTCAATAGCACACGGGATGTAGGTATGCGATAACGCAATAATTAGCCTTAAGTGCCAGTAGAAGATTATTGGATATAGTGCCCTCAAGGCAGTTATTGTAACTACAGGCACGTGATTATGATAATTGAGGGAGTACCTATATGGGTAGTGTTAGGAATATGTATGCCCTAGAGGCCATTATTGTATGATATAGTGGATGCTTGGACATATATATAGGACTTTCTTGCTCGACATGATAGTATGCTATATGGTTGCCCTTTATTTTAACATGTACACTTGTATTATCATACTGTCTCACTGATACATGTTGATAAAGCCCTTAGGATGTTTGCTTGACTATCAGGACTATGATGCGGATCATACTACTGGGACTTATGTAGTCAACAAGAACATCCTTTAATTGTTCCTAGTCGAGAGAGTATCGAGACAGAGCATCAATATTCCAGAGTAGACTAGTGTGTACGTTTCTTGACCTTGTAGGGGGCGATGATTGATCCCATAACCATAGGTGTTTGGCATCAAAGATTGTACACAGGTGCTCATTAGAGAATGGGTACACCGAACAGAACTCGCTGAAAACTCCTAGATGGTACCATACCTATCATCATATAGCAGTTCTCTAGTGACACTAGTACAGGTTAGTCTGTAGACCCGAGATCGTCATTGTGTCTTGTGTGGTTCCCACTGTGCTTTGATTTCCTCCCTACCACGACTCAAAGGAGTCGTGCAAACAGGTGGATTTAGGGTACAGTCCCGAGTTACATGGAGGCAGTGAGCGATAGGAGGGATTTCGTCTCTCCCAGTATTGGGAGTTGATGTTGCGCTATGCCCGATTGGATATTGTTGGATATAGTGCCCTCAGAGTCAATTATTGGATCACATGCACGTGATTGCAATGATTGAGGGAGGACCTATACCGGTAGGACAGTCTGACTCAAGATGATAGTATGCTATCTGGTTTATCTTTATCATCGTGTACATGCTTTAGGTGACATTACAGGTCACTATTGCACGTTGATAAAGCCCATAGGATTCTTGCTTGACGGCCAACAGTATGATGGCGATCATACACGTGGGAGCTGGGGTCTATAAGCACATCCTTAAAGTGGTCCCTAGTCGCGGGAGTTTTCGAGACTGGGCATCGATACTCTATTAATAGACTAGTGTATACAGTCGAGACCCTGACGAGGGGCGGTGGCCGGTCTCACAAGCCATTAGTGTCTGTTGGTTCACCTAAGATGTATACAGGTGCTCATTGGGTTATGAGTACACCGGACAGGACTCGCCGGGAACATGCTAGTTGGTATTATACCTGACGTCAGATAGCAGTTCCCTAGTGACATGTGTACAGGTTAGTTCATCGACCTGAGATCGTCATTTGTCTCGTGTGAGTTCCCACTGTGCTTTGATTACTATCCTACCACGGCTCAAAGGAGTCGTGCAAACAGGTTTTAGTTGGGTACAGTCCCGAGCCACATGGAGGCAGTGAGCGGATCGGCAGGGGTTTCGTCTCTCCCGGTATTGGGGGTAAGATCGCGCTGTGTCTAGGAGAGCCATTACACGAAGTCCTTGGCCAAGGCAGAAGATTTACTGGTAGGTATTCCAGTAGTATCTCAGGGTGTTCTGGACTACACTCCGACACGACTTGTACCGCTTTTGGGGTCCGACTTTTACCAACCCCCTAGGCCCGCCATGCGATGCTCATAGACGAACGGACCGGACTGTACGGATATTGTCACTGACAGGATCAGTAGGGTGTCAGGATGAGTTCGCTCATCGACCTCCTTTTTGGTCAATACCTAGTAGCCCATTACGTACGGCTAGTACCACTGACGTGCTAGTGGTTAAATCCACAGCCAAAGTATTGACGAGTCTTTAGAGTCCCCCACAGACAGTTTCTCAAGTTTCGGGCAAAACGTTGTAGAGGCCGTATGATATATGGCAGGGTTCGATCATATACGTGCAGTAGTGCACGGATCATGATCGGGCGGATCATACTAGTGGGATTTGGTTTAAGCCGAATCCTAGTATTAGATTTGTTGGATTACTTTAGTCTCATCGCATTCGCATTCAGTCGGAATACGGATGCAGGTATGTATATACAGGTGAGGGGTATCCTTGTGATCAGTCACGAGTTTACTTTAGATGTTGCCGTATTTTTTTGTTGTTGTAAACATTTGGATTAATGTTTACAAATGGAAATTGTGAGCTTAAATCATCATTTTGAGCATTTAATGTGACATAGACTTCATTAGTGACTCATAGTCTCTTTTCTTGTGCTAATGTCACATTATATGATTGATTTGTGGTTTGAAATGAAAGGAAGAGAGAGAAGGACGGCCATTGTAAAGGTTTTTGGTCTTGTATTTTTCATTGACACTCTCTCATTTTATGATAGAACAAAAGAAAGAAAATGGCTCCTCATCTTCTTCTTCCTCTAGCTCACAAACTCCATTGATGGCTTCGTCTTCAACCTCCATCCATGCAATGGATGCGAGAGACAAAGTTGTCACACACATTCTCTACTTCGCCTTGGACACGTCGGCTAGTGAACTTCATGCTCGAGTTGCTTCGGATGAAGCGGGAGCCCGTAAAAAGAGTCGAAGATGCGGTGCCCTTTCCGACGAGGAGACCGGAGATCGAAGATGCCGCGAGGAGCAAGAGATGGTGGCTAAAGACCAAGAACATGAATCGATCGGTATAGCTTTTCTAACCCTTCTCTAGTTAGCTAGCTGTAGGTTAATGGTTCGATCTGGATTTAAAGTGTACGATAGCGCCGGTTTCTAGTTTGAAAAAGTTTTCGTTTCCGCATTTTGGCCTCGGACAGACGGCCGGGGCGCTACCGTAGACTTACAGCTATAACAGTAAGTCTCTGGCCAGGGCTGATGAGATTTACTGGTAAGTGTTATCAGTAGTTTCTCAAACTATTTTGAGCCATACATCGGCATGACTTATTAAGTTACTAAGGTCTGACGATTCCACCCCTAGACTCGATATACGACATATCAAACGAAGAGACCGGACTGTACGGTAAGTGTTACATATAGGCTTCATGGGAGTTTGGACAAACTTGCTTATTAATCTTCTAATCACTCAATACATGGGTAGCCGTTACGTCCAGCTAGTACCGCTGATGGCTTGTGGGTGACCGATGTGATCATCACCTACTGCTGGCATATTGACGAGTCTTTAGAATCCCACACAGAGATTTCATAGTTCAAGCGAAACGAATTAGGGCACATATATTAATATGTGCGGGGGGTCTGATTAAATACGAGTATGCGATACCGTATTCTAATCTGGCGGTAATTTGATATCGGTTAGGTTATATGTGATATAACCGGATTATTAAATCAAGTGTTGATTTGATAATGTGATATACAGATAAATGATATTAGTCGGTTATATGTGATATAACCGGATTATTGAATCAAGTGTTAATTTAATAATATGATATATATTTATATTTGATATAATTATAGATTAACTAATATTATTGCTCACTAATTTTTTTCTTATATATATATATATATATATATATATATATATATATATTTGATATGTGTGTGTGTTATGAAGCATGGTCGGATTTTCTATTTTGAGAAAATAGGAATGAGGTGGAAATGGGGAGAAATTTATGGAATAGGTGAGGTATGGTTTTTTGCATTGTTTATTCATTTGCTTGCACTATTGAAGCATGGTGCATTATATGTATTGCATTTTATTCATGCTTCAATAAGTGAGCAAACACATGAAAACCATTATTCACTTATTCAATTTTTCCTCAGCTCATTTTTCTTAAGCACTCTCCATTTTCCTTCTTCTTTTTTCTCTTGCTTAAGCTCTAACCCTCACATGAGTTGTGAACCCTAGAGCTTAAGAGAGTTCTAAGTGAGCTTACAAATCCCTACTTCATCATCCTAGTTTAGATTAGTAATTTAAACTAGGGTGTTTCCTTCACTAATGAAAGATTAGTAAAGAGGTAGCTTGAATTAGAGGAGCTTCGGGTGGATCATCTTCGATATGAAGATCGCAAAGGAAGCTTGTTCATTCTTCAAGTGGAGCCTAGAGGAGTCATAGGGATTACTACCCGGAGCTATAGAAGTGAAGGAAACGATCTACAAAGGTTGTAGTCTTTTTCTCTTAGCATAGATCTTTTTTTATATCATGTTAAACCCTAATACTCTAGTTAGATTCTATGTTAGTGTAGCTTAGCACCCCGAAAATTTTAAAATTGCATGCTTGATGCCGGTTAAAACCTTGTGGTGGTGCTAGGATACATTTTCATGGTATCAGAGCTAAGCTAGAACATTAAAGCATGTCTTCACGACGTTAAAGTGTTCGATCGAACTTCGAAATCCGCATTATTCATAGTTTCTGTCCATTTTTTCAAAAGTTGAAATTTTTCGGATTAAAAATATGCATAAAATTGTGTAGGGTATTCTATGGAGCCTCAAAAAGAACGAGTCACTAATGCCTTCAAAGCGCCTGTTTAGCCGCAGTTCCGCTGCAAGTTTATGGCATTAAGTGATCGTTTTTCTTATGCTTCTCTATTGTCATATTTGGCACTTTCTGAATGTTTTTAGTGATGCTCAAGTTGTTGAGGTCTGTGGGATTTATGGGTGTCTGATAAATCGATCGAAATGTTTAATGACGTAGGATTTTGATGATATGTGATATAATATTTGGAATCCATAATTATTAGTTTTGTGAAAACTAGTTTGTAACTATAAATCTAGAATTTTAGTCTCGGTTTGATCGATTGCTACGGAGTTTTGATTCGGATCAAAACTCCGTCGCAATCGCGTATAGTACGCGAACACTTAGTCGGGGATCTTGTTGAATTATCCGACTACTTATTGAAAAGAGTTTTTAATTTGAGACTAAAATGCAAGGTTTATAGGGTTAGGCATGAAATTTGGAATATGAGAAATTATGGGTTTATGATGTCTAAGGAATTTGCAGATTCTAATTATTGTAGTTTTTCATTTCTATTCTGCGACCGTAAGTGTAATATGTGGTGTATCCCTGATATCGTTTCTATATGTCAACGACATTCGGGATACGCATATTTACTTATGTTGATGACATGAGATGTTTATGTGTTGCTGTGATATGTTATATCGGATCATCGTGATTGAATAGCCAGGGGTTTTTTCTTGAGATGAGAGTTTTTCAATTTTCTTTCATGTAAATATGTATGTAATATTCTTTTATTGGGACACTTCTTGTTAAAGGATGATGTCACCATTAATGTATATTATTTACTTTTCCGCATTAGGATAGACCCAAGGTGGGGAGCACAAGTAACCGGGTTCTAGAGTCCAGAGGGAGACCATCTCGAGGAGTCGAGACCGGGTCTCCTAACTCTAGAATTGGTAGGGTTGCTTGCCGCTCTCATAGGGGTTTAGGGATGTGGGTTTGGCTATTCATCAAGATAGTGGAATCCGTGTTTTTCATTACTGGCTTAATTTAAAACACGGACCTCCTTGTATATCCAATATTTCATATGTTGACTTCTTCTGCTTGTGTTCTGAGATGTGATCATATAACCGCGTGAGACGAATGCTATATATATATATATATATATATAATAAACATCGCTTATGTTTTACACCCGCGCTAGTCTAGCCCGCGCTCTGCCGTTAGTTAAGTAACCTAACGGTGCATGACGGGGCCTCGTGGAGAATGCGGATGGCATAAGCGTACGTTCTATTTTCGTTTCTTTTCTGTGATGTTTAGGGAAACATAAATAATAGGACTTCAATAATGAGATTAATGGAAAGAAAAGAAACCTAAAGATGTTGTAGAATCAAAATTTTCAAAAAGGTAGCTCTAGTTCTTGCTTTGCGTAGTGGTATTCCTTGATGAATATCCAGCACCTCATTCGATGAAGTAAGAGCCGAGATCCCTTCACCGGGGGTGACCCGTTTAGCAAAACTAGAAAATGCTACAACCCACTCGATTTTGTTTTTGATAGCTTCTCTAGTTCTTGCTTTGCATAGTGGTATTCCTTGGTGAATATTCAGCACCTCATTCAATGAGGAAAGAGTCCAGATCCGTGGTATTTCTTGATGAATATTCAATATCTTATTCAATGAGGAAAGAGTCGAGATCCCTTCACCGTGAGTGACCTCTTTAGCAAAACTAGCAAATGCTACAAAAACCACTCCTTTTCAAATCACTAGATTCTGCAAAAATATTAAGTTCATTACGCTAAAGGTTTTCTTTAAAACAGGTCATAGCCTTTCGTCATTTCAGAGAAGTGTTATTTAGTATTCGTAATGCATTTATTGGCCTCCGTCAAGGTGTAGTGTGCGATAGCTAATTAATGCTTATCTGCTGCATATGATGTGATTGGATTAGGTTAGTCGTACGGCCTATTGACCTCCGTCAAGGGTCGTGCAGATGGGTTTAATTCAATCATGAAATGACAGGTTGAACTTGACTAGCGGCCTATAGTTTGTTGAGCTCCGTCAAGGTCATAGGTCGTTAGAGGTAAAAACAGATATTGGGAATTTCAAGTGTTGAAATTTGCAATGAGAATGCATACCTTCTATAAGATAATTGGATCCCGATACCCACTGCGTGTAAGAGTTACTCCTGGAAGAGTTTTCCACTTTATAATTAGTTGATCTAGTAAGTGTCTAAGAAAGGAGTTAATGGGGTTATGCCTCTGCGGAAACGAGGTTATTTAATTAGTTCCATGCGAAAGCTTGGGAGACTCACTCGGAGTACCAATACCTGCCTGGCTAACCGATTGGCGAACTTGTAGGGTGTAATTAATCCCAGCTAATCTTACCTTTCAAGGTTTGAACGAAGATTTGAGAAAAAGAGTGGGAGCCATCTTGATTAGATAAGATAATAACCAATCTAGTATTGCAAAGAGTGCACACTAAAGCGTATGCTTCTCTCTCTCTCTCTCCTGGTAGCGACCATGACACGCCTTAATCAAGATAATATGGATGTATTGACCGAACCCGCTTATTATACTGAGCTGGGGAACGTTGGTTCTGCTTTTTCTTATGATTTTCATAAGTCTGGACAAGGAATAGAGGAACATCAGGATTCCCATGCAACCCGAACGAAGAAAGAGCATGGTGATGCAGCTTCTTCGGGTGTGTTCATTACCGAGAACTGTTTCTCAGTTTACTCTACGTCCTGGGTATTAGATACCGGATCAGGATCCCGCGTCTGTAATTTGTTACATGGGCTAAGAAGAGGTAGTGAACTGGGAAAGGATGATATGTCTCTCAAAGTAGAGAACGGTGCAATTGTTGCACCCAAAGAAGTTGGCGAATATCACATAGTATTACTAAATGGTAATATAATGATTCTGAACAACTGTAATTACGAACCAAATATAATGTGCAATATTATATCAGTTTCTTTGTTGCATAAAGAAGGATATAACTTTGTATTGGAGGATAATGTTATGAACATTTTCCTAAATCAAGTGTTGATTGGGTTTGGTACTTTATGTAATGTTATATACATTCTAAGTCAAACTACGGTTCTAAACGTACAGAACACACACAAGAGAAAAAGTTCAGAAATGAACGAAGCCTTCTTGTGGCATTGTAGACTAGGTCATATCAATGCAACAAGACTAGCTAAGTTGCATAAAGATGGATATTTGAATCAGTTCGAATTTACATCTTATGAAACTTGCGAGTCATGTCTCAAAGGCAAGATGACCCAAACTCCATTTGCTGGACACGGAGAAAGAGCTACTAAACTCTTGGGACTGATACATAGTGATGTATGCGGTCCTATGTCTACACATGCCAGGAATGGTTCCTCGTACTTCATTACATTCACCGATGATCACTCAAGATACGGACATGTGTTTCTGATGAAACACAAATCTGAATCTTTTGAGAAATTCAAGGAATATAAGTACGAAGTTGAGAACCAGACGGGTAAAAGTATAAAAGTCCTACGATCTGATCGGGAAGGAGAATACTTGAGCATGGAATTCAGAGACTACTTAAAAGAGAATGGGATTCTCTCTCAGCTTACTCCTCCGTATACACCACAGCATAATGGAGTTTTGGAGCGGAGGAATCGCACCCTATTAGATATGGTGCGTTCTATGATGAGTACTGCTGAGTTACCTATTTCCTTTTGGGGATACGCACTTGAGACAGCTGCATACCTATTGAATAGGATTCCTACCAAATCCGTGCCTACCACTCCATATGAGATATGGAATGGGAAGAGACCATCTCTTAAACGAGTTAAGATACGGGGTTGTCCGGCCTATATTAAAAAGAAAAATCCGGACAAGCTCGAGGCAAGGTCTGTTTTGTGTAAGTTTGTGGGATATCCAAAGAATTCACATGGATATATCTTCTACTATACTGAGGAACAAAAAGTGTTTGTTTCTCATTATGCCGCCTTTTTAGAAAAGTAATTTCTTGTGAAAGAAATTTTTGGTGATGAGGTAGAACTGGAAAAAGTTCCAGCTACACAAACTATAACTGACAATTTGGTAGAACCGGAGGATTCAATAGTCCCCGACGAATCTCAGCCACTACGCAGATCTAGTAGGGTTCCTCATCCACCTGATAGATACTACGGTTTTCTCATAGACGGTGGGAGCGAGGATTACATCATAGAAGATGATGACCCAACTAGTTTTGAGCAGGCTATCACAAGTGGGGATTCTGTGAAATGGCTGGATGTTATGCAATCTGAGATGGAATCCATATACACCAACAAAGTATGGACTTTGGAAGTTGCTCCTGAAGGGGTAAAGCCAATTGGAAGCAAGTGGATCTTTAAGAAGAAAATTGGTGTAGATAGAAAGGTTGAGACCTTCAAAGCTAGAATTGTTGCTAAAGGTTTTTGTCAGTGACCTGGTGTCGATTATGATGAAACCTTTTCTCCAGTCTCTATGCTTAAGTCCAACAGGATCTTACTTGTCATTGCTGCATACCATGACTACGAAATCTGGTAGATGGACGTCAAAGCCGCTTTTCTAGATGGTGATTTACACGAGAGCGTGTACATGACACAGCCAGAGGGCTTCATAGACAGTGGGAGCAGCGGAAGTGTGTGCAAGCTTCTTAAATCAATCTATGGATTAAAGCAGGCATCACGGAGCTAGAACATCTATTTTGATGAAGCTATCAAAGAGTTTGACTTCATTAAAAATGTAGATGAACCATGTATATACAAGAAGGTTGTAGAGAGTAAGGTCGTCTTCCTCATATTTTACGTGGATGATATACTCTTGATAGGAAACAATGTTCTTATGCTACACTCGGTCAAGCTCTTCTTATCACACAAGTTCTTCATGAAAGATCTGGGTGATGCCTTCTACATCCGGGGGATTAAGATCTATAGAGATAGATCTAAAAGGATGTTGGGATTGCCCCAATTCAGATATATTGACACCATATTAAAGAGGTTTAGTATGGAAGATTCTAAGCGTGGTAATTTACCCACTTTTTCAGGAATCACTCTCTCCAAAGAGATGTCTCCCAAGACTGAATTGGAGAGGGATCGCATGCAAGAGATACCCAACACTTCTGCAGTCGGGTCTATCATGTATGTGATGTTATGTACCAGACCGGATGTATCTTAATCATTAGGTGTAGTGAGTAGGTATCAATCAGATCCTGGGGAGAAACACTGGACAGGTGTGAAGAACATTCTTAAGCACTTGAGAAAGACTAAAGAAATGTTCTTGGTGTATGGTAATGGAGAACTCCAGGTGGAGTCCTTTATCGATTCGAGCTTCCAGAGTGATAAGAACGATAGTAAGTCGGTCTTAGGTTTTGTCTTTACCCTTAATGGAGGGGCGGTATGTTTGAAGAGTTCCAAGAAAGATACCATAGTAGACTCGACGATGGAGGCTGAATACATCGCTGCCAACAATGCTGCCAAAGAGGTTGTATGGATGAAGAAGTTCATAGCTGAACTTGGTGTGGTTCCATCCATTGAGCATCCAATATATGTATATTGTGATAACAATGGAGCTGTGGCTCTGGCTAAGGAACTCCGGTCCCATCATGATCCATACATATTCTTAGGCGGTATCACCTAATCCGGAAGATAGTAGATCAACGGGAGATCGAGGTCAGGAGAGTTGACACAAAGGACAACGTAGCGGATCCACTCATGAAGGCCCTCCCCCATACGCAGTTTGAGTGACTTTTTAGAATGTTGGGTATGCGATACTACAACAACTGGCCTTAGTGCAAGTGGGAGATTGTTAGGAATATGTATGCCCTAGAGGCCATTATTTTATGATATAGTGGATGCTTGGACATATATATAGAGGACTTTCTTGCTCGACATGATAGTATGCTATCTGGTTGCTCTTTATCTTAACATATACACTTGTATTATTATACTGTCTCTCTGATACATGTTGATAAAACCCTTAGGATATTTGCTTGACTATCAGGACTATGATGCGGATTATACTACTGGGACTTGTGTAGTCTACAAGCACATACTTTAATTGTTCCTAATCGAGAGAGTATCGAGACAGGGTATCGATATTTCAGAGTAGACTAGTGTGTACGTTTCTTGACCCTATAGGGGGCGATGGTTGATCCCATAACCATTGGTGTTTGACATCAATGATTGTACACAGATGCTCATTAGAGAATGGGTACACCTAACATAACTCGCTGAAAACTCCTAGATGGTACCATACCTATTGTCATATAACAGTTCTCTAGTGACACTAGTACAGGTTAGTCTGTAGACCCGAGATCGTCATAGTGTCTTGTGTGATTCCCACTGTGCTTTGATTTCCATACAGAGGTTTCCTAGCTCAAGCGAAACGAAGTAGGGCATATATGGTTATATGTGCGGGAGCTTGATTAAATACGAGTATGTGATACCGTATTCTAATCTTGTGATATTTGATATCGGTTAGGTTATATGAGATATAACCGGATTATTGAATCAAGTGTTGATTCAATGATTTGTTATATGTATATATATTGATATTGGCCAGTTATATATGGTATGATCGGATTATTGAATCAAGTGTTGATTTAATATTGAATATTGAATATTATCAGTTATATGTGATATAACCTGATTATTGAATCAAGTGTTGATTTGATAATATAATATACATATAAATATGATATTAGTCGGTTATATATGATATAACCGGATTATTGAATATATATGATATATTTATATATTAACTAATATTTATGCTCACTTAATGATTTTCTTCTCTTTATATATAATTGTATATATATATATACATATTTATTTATATATAAAATTGTATTTTGTATCATGGTTGATGATACATTGAACATGGGTATATGAGACTCACACTAGGGTTATGATATTTGTGATGATTTATTTTAAAGAGGAAAATAAAATTGAGGGAAAATGAGTCATGGATTGGATGCTTGTAGAAGTATTGAGAAGTCATGACTCATCCTCTCAATTTGTCTTACTCTTAGATATTTTCTCGTCACAACCTTATCTTGACTCCATGGTTCATTCTCTCATTATCACTTGAGATATTTTTCACCCAAGTTCTTCTTCTTCCTCTCTAGTCTTTTTCTTTAGTTGGAAAAATAAAGAGAAAAGGATTTCTAAAGCGAGCAAAATTCCTAATTCATCAACCTACACTCATCTAGCCCATTAGTTTAGGTTGTTAGCTTCGCTAATACTTGATTAGTGAAGCATTAGCTTGAGTTAGAGAGACTTAAAGGTAGATCATCTTCGGCTTCGAAGATCACGTAGAAAGCTCGATCCTTTCATCAAAGTAGAGCCAAGAAGAGTTATAGGGACCACTACTTGGTGCTTAGGGACTACTACTTGGAGCTATTGAAGTGAAGGACTTGGTCTACAAAGGTTGCAACCATCTTCACTTAGTTTAGAAAGTGTTTTCTCGCTAATAAATCCTAATTCTCTAGTTCGATTCTTATTTAGTGTAGCTTTGACCTCTAATTTTTTCTTAAAAATTGCATACTTGATGCTTGTGTAAATCTTGTATAGGTGCTAAGACACACTTTCAATATTATGTAGCAGACCGGATGTAGCTTACGCACTTAGTGTGGTAAGCTGGTATCAATCAAACCCAGGGAAAAACCATTGGATAGCTGTGGAGAATATTCTGAAGTACCTTAGAATGACTAAGGAGATGTTCTTGGTGTACGGTAATGGAGACCTCCAGATGAAGTCCTTTATCGATTCAAGCTTCCAAAGAGACAAGGATGACAACAAGTCCGTCTTTCGTTATATATTTACCCTCAACAGAAGGGCGGTCTGTTGGAAGAGTTCCAAACAGGACGTTATAGAAGACTTGACGATGGAGGCTAAATACATTGCTACCAACGATGTTGCAAAAGAAGCGATCTGGATGAGCAAGTTCATTTCTGAACATGAGGTGATTCCGTCCATTGTTGATCCAATACTTTTGTATTGTGATAATAATGGGGCTATGGCTTTAGCGAAGGAAATGCGGTCCCATCAGCGATCCAGATACATCTTGAGGCGGTATAACCTGATAAGGGAGATCATTGATCACTGGGAGATCTAGGTTCGGAGAGTAGACAAAAAAGACAACACGGCGGATCAATTCACCAAGACCATCTCTCAAGCGTAGTTCAAGAGGCTATTCAAGATGTTGGGTATGCGATATGCCAACAACTAGCCTTAGTGCAGATGTTGAGTATACAATACATCAATAATTGGCCTTAGTGCAAGTGAGAGATTGTTGGATATGTATGCTCTAGAGGCCATTATTGTATTGGATGCTTGGGGTATGTATGTACATGACAATCTTTCTTGATATGATAGTATACTATTTGGTTTGTCTTTATCTTAACATGTGTATATATTTTATTTGTTATTACGTATCGCTAATACATGTTGATAAAGCATGTATGATCTTTTCTTGACTACCAGCGTTATGATAGCGATCATACTTATGGGGGCTGGATAGTCTATAAGTACATCCTTAAATATCCCTAGTCATAGGAGTATAGAGACTGAGTATCGATATTCCAAAGTAGACTAGTGTATACATTTATTGAACCCGACGAGGGGCGATGGTTGGGCCCACAGTCATTGGTGTACAGCACCAAAGATTGTATACATGTGCTCATTAGAGAATGAGTTACACTGGAAGGACTCGCCGAGAACTCCTAAATGGTATTATACCTATCGTCAGATAGCAGTTCTCTGGTGACATAAGTACATGGTAGTCTTTAGACCTAAGATTATCATTTGTCTCATGTGAGCTTCCACTGTACTTAAATTACTACCCTACCATGGCTCTACTGAGTCAAGCAAACAGGTTTCAGTTGGGTACAGTCTTGAGCCACATGGAGGCAGTGAGCGATCGAAAGGGATTCGTTTCTCCCGGTATAAGGAGCCAATGTCGCGCTTTGTTCGTGCTGGGTTCACTTAGCACCCCGACATGGTTTCGGCAAGCATCAAATATACTATTTTAAAATTTTAGGGTGCCGAGCAAGCCCGAACTAAGGATCTAACTAGAGAATTAGGGTTTAACTAAGCAAATAAACAACTTTACTCTAAATGAACAAGGAATACAAGCTTTGTACACCGGCCCATCACTTCTGAAGCTCCGTATAATAGTCCATTTGCTCCAAGTAGTGGTGTCCCAGACTCTCTTTAGGCTCCACTAGGCGAAAGGAACGAGCTTGCTCAAAGATCTTCGAAGCCGAAGATGATCAACGTCGAAGAATCCTAACTCAAGCTACCTCTTCACTAATTGATGAACTAGTGAAGAAACAACCTATACTAAATAGCTTGCTTGGTATAGATTGGTGAAGTAGGAATTTTTCTCACTTTAGAATTATTTTTCTCATTTTCTTTTTCTTCTCACAAGAAAGCTAGAAAGAAAAAATGGAGATGAAGAAAAAGATGAATGAATCAACCATTGCAATCATGGGTGAGAAAATATCATATATAAACTCATGTAGAGACTAAACCATGGGTAAAGATAATGGTTAGGTTAATAAATATCTAGAGTAAAACAAAATTAGTGGACTAAGTCAAGGTTTCGACAAGCTTCTAAAAGCATCTTAACCCATGGTTTTTTCTACCTAATTTTGTTTTTCCCTTAAAAATTAAATCCCAAAATTATCTTAAGTATGGTATGAGTCTCATACACCCAAGTCTAATGTATCATCTAGCATGACACAAAATAAATATATTAATATATATTACATATATATTAAATGTATAAGTAGAAAAGAAATTCTTAAGTGAGTTAATATTAGTTAATATATATATTAATATATCATATATATAAATATATATTAAATTATTAAATCAACACTTGAATTAATAATACGGCTATATCACATATAACCGACTAATATCATATATCACGAGATTAGAATACGATATCACATACACGTATTAATCTCGGTCCCGCACATATCACATATGTGCCATACTACGTTTCGCTTGAGCTAGGAAACCTCTGTGTATGACTCTAAAGACTCGGTAATAAGCCGGCAGTAGGTGATGATCATATCAGTCACCTACAAGCCGTCGCGGTACTAGCTGGACGTAACGGCTACCCGGGTATTGAGCGATCAGAAGATCAACAAGCAAGCTTGTTCATACTCATGTGAATCCATTGAGTAACACTACTGTACAGTCCGGTCTCTTCGTCTGATATGTCGCATATCGAGTCTGGGGGTGGTAAACGTCAGACCCCAATAACTTGATAAGTCGTGCCGATGTGAGGCTCATAACGGGTTGAGAAACTGCTGATAACATTTACCAGTAAATCTCAGTTTCCGCCCTGGCCAGGGACTTCCTGTTATGGCCAATCAAGCACAACGCAACATCAACCCCCAATACCGGGAGAGACGAATCCCCTCCTATCGCTCATTGCCTTCATATGACTCGGGACTGTACCCAAAAACCACCGTTTTGCATGCTCTCTTGAACGTGGTAAGGTGGAAATCAAAGCACGGTAGGAATCACACAAGACTCTAAGACGATCTCAGGTCTACAGACTAACCTATACCAGTGTCACCAGAGAACTGCTATATGACGTTAGGTATAATACCATCTAGGAGTTCTCGACGAGTCCTGTTCAGTGTACCCATTCTCCAATGAGCACATGTGCACATTCTCTTATGTCAAACACCAATGGTTGTAGGATCAACCATCACCCCATACAGGGTCAAGAATCATACACACTGGTCTACTCTGGAATATCGATGCCCCGTCTCGATACTCCCTCAACTAGGAACAATTAAAGGATGTACTTGTGGACTATCCTGGCCCTACTAGTATGATCTGCATCATAGTCCTGGTCAGTCAAGTACACATCCTAAGGGCTTTATCAACATGTAACAGAGAGACGGTACAAGTATACATGTTAAGATAAAGAGTAACCAGATGGCATACTATCATGTCGAGCAAGAAAGTCCTCCCTATATATGTCCAAGCATCCACTATAATATACAATCATGTACAATAATGGTCTCTAGGGCATACATACAACTAACAATCTCCCACTTTCACTAAGGACATTTGTTGTAGTATCTCATACCTAACATCCCTTAAGTCTCTCTAGGGAAAGGCTTTCGTGAGTGGATCCGACGTGTTATTCTTCGTATCAACTCTCCTGACCTCGATCGTCCAGAGATCAACTATCTCCTTGATCAGGTGATACTACCTAAGAATATGTCGGGATCACTGATGGGATCATGGTTTCTAGGCCAAAGCCACAGCTCCATTATCAACACAATGGTAGGAACCTCACCAAGTTCATCTCATAAACATCTTCATCCAGACAGCCTCTTTGGTATCATCGTTGGTAGCGATGTATTCACCCTTCATTGTCGAGTCTGCCACGGTATCTAGCTTGGAACTCTTGCAACATACCGTCCCTCAACTGAAGGTAAAGACAAAACCCGCGACTGTCTTACTGTCGACCTTATCACTCTGGAAGCTCGAATCGGTAAAGGACTCATCTGTATTTCACCGTTACCATACACCAAGAACATTTCTTTAGTCCTTCTCAAGTACTTAAGAATGTTCTTCACGGCTGTCCAGTGATTCTTCCCAGGATGTAAGAGGCATCACCCAAATCCTTCATGGAGAAACTTAGTAATAAGAAGAGCATGACTGAGTGCAGTATAGGAACACCATTTCTTATCAAGAGTATGTCATCCACGTACAATACGAGAAAGACAACCTTACTCTCTGCAACCTTCTTGTATATACAAGGTTCATCTACCTTTTTGATGAAGTCAAACTCTTTGACTGCCACATCAAAACAGATGTTCCAACTCCGTGATTCCTGCTTTAATCCGTAAATTGATCCTGATGGACTTAAGCATAGACACTAGAGAAAAGGTTTCATCATAGTCCACACCTGGTCGTTGACGAAAACCTTTTGCTACAAGTCTAGCTTTGAAAGTCTCAACTTTTCCATCTACACCAAGAATCTTCTCAAGATCCACTTGCTCCCAATGGGTTTTACCCCTTCAGGAGCAACTTCCAAAGTCCATATTTTGTTGGTGTACATGGATTCCATCTCAGACCGCATAGCATCCAGCCATTTCACAGAGTCCCCACTTGTGATGGCCTGCTCGAAGTGTAGGGTTGCTAGGCACGCGCACAAGGGTCTACAAGGCATCAACCATGTTTAATTAAAAATTTAGCCGTGCCGAACAACCCGAATACGGAACTTTAAACTAGAGATTAGGCGAAAACAAGCATGTTAACAACTTTAACACTAAGTGAGAGGGATTACAACCTTTGTAGATCCGGTCCTTCACTTCATATGCTCCGTGTTGTGGTCCCTTCGCTGCGATCATCGGGATCCGGACTCTCAAGAGGTTCCACGAAGAGAAAGACGCAACCTTTGCTTCCGATCTTCGATACTTTGATGATCTACCTTGAAGTTTCTTTAACACAAGCTAACACTCATGAAATGATGTGAACACCCTCATCTAAATGGCAAGGGAAGATGAGGATGATGAAGTAGGATTTTTGCTCTCTTTATTTATCTTTTTCTCATATTTATTCATCACCTTTGAAAAATCATGCAAGCTTTTTCATGAAAAGAGAATGAAGAAGAAGATGAACAATTATTTGTGATGAATAATAAAAAGGTTATCATAATTATTTATGCAACCATGGTTGTAGTAACCAATGTAGAGAGTTTACTAGGGTTAGGGTTTGGGTTGGGTTAAGTGTGAGTCATGGATAAAGATCAACACAAATATCTTTATCATGACAAAGTAAAACCATCTAGAAACATCTAGAATGCATTAACCCAAATCAAACCCTAATCTTGTTTAAACTCCTCTAATCATGTTGCATTAATAATTATAACATGTTACAATATTATATATCACATATACAATATTTATTGCAACAAAATAAAATAATACAATTAACATATATCGCATATATATCAATGTATTACCCGAGTGAGAAAAAGAATCTTTTAGTGAGCAAATATTAGTTAATGTAATTTAATATATCAAATATATGATTATACATTAAATTATCGAATCAACACTTGATCCGACAATCCGGGTATATCGCATATAACCGACTAATATTTATCCGTACCGATTCATCGAATCAACACTTGATCCGATTACCCGGCTGATATCAAATATCGCGAGAATAGAATACGGTATCACATATCGCATTATCCTCGGTCCCGCACATATCACATATGTGCTCCTACTCCGTTTTGCCTGAGTCAAGAAACCTCTGTGTAGGACTCTAAAGAATCGTCAATACGCCGGCAGTAGGTGATGATCATATCAAACACCCACAAGCTGCAAGCGGTCAGCTAAACATAACAGCTACCCAGGTATTGAGCGCTCAGAAGATTAGCAAGCAAGCCTGTAACTTCTCCTGCGAATCCAAACAGTAACACTCCCGTACAGTCCAGTCTCGTCGTCTGATATGTTGCATATCTCGCCTAGGGGTGGTAAACATCAGACCCCAGTAGCTCGATAAGTCGTGTCGATATGAGGTCTATAACAGTTCGAGAAACTACTGATAACACTTACCAGTAAATCTCAGCAACCCTGGCCAGGGATTTCCAGTTATAGCCAATCGAACACAGCACAACATCAACTCCATATACCGGGAGAGACGAATCCCCTCCTATCGCTCATTGCCTCCATGTGATTCGGGACTGTACCCAAAAGCCACCTTTTTGCACGCCCTCTTGGACGTGGTATGATGGAAATCAAAGCACAGTGGGAACCACACAAGACTCTATGACGATCTCGGGTCAACAGACTACTCTGTACCAGTGTCACCGGAGAACTGCCATCTGACGTATGGTATAATACCATCTGGGAGTTCTCGGCGAGACCGTCCAGTGTACCCAGTCTCCACTGAGCACCCGTACACCATCCTTGATGTCAAACACCGATGGATATGGGATCATCCATCGCCCATCATATGGGTCAAGATGCGTATACGCTAGTCTACTCTGGTGCATCGATGCCCTGTCTCGATACACCCTTGACTAGGAACAGTTATAGGATGTACTCGTCGACTACCGTAGCCCTATTAATATGATCTCATCATAGTCCCAGTAGTCGAGTACATATCCTAAGGGCTTTATCAACATGTAATATAGAGACAATTAGAGTACATGTTAAGATAAAGTACAACCAGATAGCATACTATCATGTCGAGCAAGAAAGTCCTCCCTATATATGTCCTAGCATCCACTACAATATACATCGTATGTACAGTAATGGCCTCTAGGGCATACATATAACTAACAATCTCCCACTTGCACTAGGGCCATCTGTTATGGTATCGCATACCCAACAATTAGCTGCGGTTGAAGTATCTCATACTCAACCATCCCATAAAAGTCTCTACTGGGAAAAAGGCCTTTGCGAGTGGATCCGTGTTGTTGTCCTCTGTGTCTACTCTCCTAACCTCGATCTCCCTGGAGATCAACCATCTCCATGATCAGGTGATACTGCCTAAGAATTATATCTGGATTTCTGATGGGACGGTAGTTCCTTGGCTAAAGCCACAACTCCATTATCACATAATGGTAGGAACGAAGTTCATCTTATGAACTTATATATATCCAGACTGCCTCTTTGGTAGCATCCTTGGTAACGATGCATTTGTCTTTAATCGTCTAGTATGTCACGGTATCTAGCTTGGAACTCTTCCAACATACCGTCCCTCCACTGAGGGTAAAGACAATGCCTGCGACTGACATTCAGTCGTCCTTATCACTCTGGAACCTTTCCAGTGATTCTCCCCAGGATCGATTGATACCATCTCACTATAACTAGTGAGTGTCCTAACATCCAATTAGATCTATCTCATAGATCCAAAACCCAGGATTTAAGAGGTATCACTTTGATCCTATATGGAGAATCCTTGTGATAAGCGGAGATTGACCGAGCGTAGCATAGGAAACTCCTTCCCTATCAAGAGTATGTCATCCACGTACTCTACGAGGATCACCACCATACTATCTACTACCTTTTTGTATATACAAGGTTCATCTACCATTTTGATGAAGTCAACCTCTTGACTACCACATCAAAATAGATGTTCCAACTCCGCGATGCATGTTTTATCATATAAAATATCTTGCACACGTTTCCGCTGCTCCCACTGTCTACGAAGCCCTCTGGCTATGTACTTATAGATGCCCTTTTCTAAAACATCATTTAGAAAAGCAGTCATGACACCCAACCACCAGATATCGTAGTCATGGTATGTAGCCGTGGCAAGTAGGATCTGGATGGACTTAAGCATAGATCCTTAGAAAAGGTTTCAACATAATCCATACCTGGTCTATGATGCAAACCTTTAACAAGTCTAGCTTTGAAAGTCTCAACTTTTCCATGTACACCAAGTAATCTTCTCAAGATATACTCGCTCCTGATGGGGATTTAACCTTTCAGATAAAGCAACCAAAGTCCATACTTTGTTGGTGTATAAGGATTCCATCTCAGATCACTAAGCATCCAGCCATTCTTACAGAGTCCCACTCTTGATGGCCAGCTCGAAACTAGTTGGGTCATCATCTCATGATGCAATCCTCGCTCCCACTGTCATTGAGAAACCGAAGTATCTCTCAGGTGGGTGAGGAACCCTACTAGATCGGCGGAGAGGCCGAGGTTCGTTGGTTACTATTGAATCATTTGGTTCTACCAAATCATCAGCTGCAGCTTGTATAGCTGGAACATTTCCAGTTCTACATAACAGACCTTGTCTCGAGCTTGTCCGAATTTTGCTTTTAAACATAGGCCGGACAACCCCAAATCTTAACTAACTTAAGATATGGGCTCTTCCCTTTCCATATCACATATGAAGTGGTAGGCAACTGATTTGATTTGAACCCTATTCAATAGGTATACAACTTCACAAGTGCATAACTCCCTAAAGGAAATAGGAAACTCAGTAGTACTCATCATAGAGCACACCATATCAAATAGGGTGCTTTTGCTCCGCCCCGATACACCGACGTGCTGTGGTGTATACGGAGGAGTAATGCTGAGAGAGAATCTCATTCTCCTTTAGAATAGTCCAGGAATTCCGTGCTCAAGTATTCTCCTCCTTGATCGCATCAAAGGACATAATACTTTTACCCGTATTTTTCGGTTCTCTACTTCTAACTCATATTCTGTGAATATCTCAAAAGGTTCGGACTTGTGTTTCAATAGGAACATATGTCTGAATCTTGAAAGATTATCAGAGAATGGAATGAAGTACAAAGAACCGGTCCTGGCATATGTAGACAGGGGACTTTCATACATCAGCATGTATCAATCCCAAGAGTTCACTAACTCCTTCTCTGTTTCCAATAAACAGAGCTGTGGTCATCTTATCTTTGTGACATGACAGGCAAGTTTCACAAGATGTAAATTCAAACTAATTTAAATATACATCTAAATGTAACTTCAGCCAGTCGGGTCGCATTGATATGACCTAGTCTACAATGCCTCAAGAAGGATTCATTCATTTTTGAACTCTTCCTCTTGTGTGTGTTCCGTATACTTAGAACTGTAGTTTGATTTAGAACGTCAATGCTTTTAGATAACGTGCCTGAACCGATCAATTCTTGATATAGGAAATGTTCAAAACATTATCCAACAATACAAAATTATATCCTTCTTTACTAATAAAGAGACTGATATGATTTTGTATATCAGGTTCGGTATCTAATAACATTTGTTCAGAATCAATGTATTCTGGTAATACAGGGTGATAGTGACCAACAGACTTGGCTGCAACACTTGCACCGTTTTCTATCTCATGAAACTAATCACCCGTTCTCAGTTCTCTACCTATCTGTAGCCCATGTAACAGATTACATATACGGGATCCTGATCTGGTATCACATACCCAGGACGTAAAGGATACTGAGAAACAGTTCTCTGTAATGAACACACCCGAAGAAGATGCATCAGCATGCACTTTCTTCGTTTGGGCGGCACGGGAAATCTGGTATTCCCCAATTTCCTGCTCTGTCTTATAACAATTAGAAGTTGGAGCGGGACCAACGTTCCCCAGCTCAGTATAACAAGTGGGTTCGGTCAATATATCCGTATTATTATCTTGATTAAGGCGTGATATGGTCACTACCTGGAAAGAAAGAGAAGAAAACACTCAGCGTATGCTCTTGCAAGATTAGATTGGTTATATATAATATATCTAATCAAGATGTCTCCCACTGTTTTAATCAAATCTTCCTTCAAACCCTAAAAGGAAAGACTAGCCGGGATTAATTACACGCTACAAGTTCGCCAATCTTTCAGCCAGGCCAGTGTCGGTACTTTGAGGGAGGTCCCCCGTGCTTTCGCACGAACCTAATTAAAGTAAACCTCGTTTTCCCAGAGGCGTAACCCCGTTAACACCTTTCTAGACACCTACTTGATCGGCTAATTGTAGTGTGTAAAACTCTCCCAGGAGTAACTTTTACTCGCAGCGGGTATTGGGATCCAACTATCTCATAGAAGGTATGCAATCTCATTGCAAATTTCAACACTTGAAATCCCCAATAATATTTTGCCCCTAGTGACTTATGACCTTAACTATGGTCAACAAATCATAAGCACTAGTCAAGTTCTACCCGTCATTTCTTGATTAATTAGACCCACCCACATGACCCTTAACTAAGGTTAACAAAGTCATATGACTGTCCTAACTAATCGCATCATATGCTATATAGGAAGACATCACTTAGCTACCGCACACTGTGCCTTAACTATGGTCAACAAACACAGCACGAATACTAAGTACTCTACTTCCTAAAATGACGGAGGGTTACGACAGGTTTTTAAGAAAACCTATTGCGTAATAAACTTGATATCGTCGTAGAATCGAGTGATTTTAAATGGAGTGTTTTTGAGGCTTTTCTAGTTTTGCTAAAGGGGTCACTCCCGGTGAAGGGATCGTCGGCCCTTTCCTCATCGAATAAGGTGCAGGATATATCATATATACCGCTGTGCAAAGTAGGAACTATAGAAGCAATCAAAAGACAAACCGAGTTTGTAGCATCTGCCAGTTATTGCTAAAGGAGTCACTCCCGGTGAAGGGATCTCGGTCCTTTCCTTATCGAATAAGGTGCTGGATGTCCTACAAGGAACATCGCTATGCAAAGCAAGAACTAGAGCTACCAGTTTTTATGAACAAGTTTCTACAACATCTTAGGTTTCTTTTATTTCATTAATCTCATTAATGAAGTCCCATTTTATTTTGCTTCACAAGCATCTCTTTTGAAACGAAATCTGCAATATAACATATATCTCATATATATAATATAAACATTCGTCACAGGCAGTAATATGATCTCATCACAGAACAATGCAGCAGAAGAAACATATATGAAATATTGGATACACTAGGACGTCCGTGTTTTCAATACGAGCCTGTATAAAACACGGATTCCACGGTCGCGATGAGTAGCCAAACCCACATCCCTAGATCCCTACGAGAGCGGCAAGTAACACTGCCAATTCTAGGGTTAGGAGACCCGGTCTCGACTCCTCGAGATGGTCTCCCACTGGACCCTAGAACCCGGTTACTTGTGCTCCCCTCCTTGGGTCTACCTAATGCGGAAAAGTAAATAATATACAACGGTGACATCTTCCGCTACCTGGAAGTGCCCCAATAAAAGAATATTACATACATATGAATTTTACATGAATGAAAAAGAAAAAACTCTCATCTCACATAAAACCCCAGGCTATTCAAACGCGACGATCCAATACAACATATCACAGCAACACATAATATCTCATATCATCAACGTAAGCAAGTATGCGTATCCCGATTGTCGTTGATGTATAGCAACGAAGCCGGCGATACACCACATACTACGCTTACGGTCACAGAAAAGAAAGTGTAAAACTACAACAGTTGGAATCCGCAACCTCCTTAGACATCGCATGCCTAACCAGATGAATTCCTTAGACATCTCATGCCTAACAATTATAAACTCCGCATTTTAGTCTCATTATCGAAAACTCTTTTCAATATCAAGTCGGGAAATTCAACAAGATTCCCGACGTCCTGATCGAACGCTCGTCGCAAACTTTAGTAGACGGCCGCACCCCCGATACCGTCGACGAAGTGCACCAAGGCGGAACACCGCTACCGGGAGCACCCGAACGGATGCTTTCGGCGACGGGGTTCTCCTACAGTCACTTGGTCGGGGCTATGGGGCGTAGCTATCTATTAAGTTTACCCGGCGAGTATCCGCGTACGCTACGTGATTGTGACGGACTTTTGATCACATCAAAATTCCGTAGCAACCGATCAACTGAGACTAAACTGCTATGTTTATAATATTCAAATCAGTTATCTCATACTACCTGTGGATTCCAAATATTGTATCACATTCCAGATAAATAGACAAAGTTAAACTTTCCGATCGAATCATCAAACACCCAAGATTTCCCCAATATATCTCAACATTTGAAATCAGTTTAAAAACATCCATCACATGCCACAGTACCAGTGGTCCAGCCGTAGAAGGGTCAAGCCAATGCCTCACATGTGGCACGCCGTACTGCCCCAAGCCCTAAGGTTCAAAAAGCAGTTCAAGACGGTCACATAATCGAGTTAAGGTTTGTTGTCTTCTAGAGGGTCCACCGAGTTACTTGCACGACTTAGAACATTCTTAAATACGAGAAAAAATCCAACTTTTGAAAAAATTTCCGACAGGGGAAAAAGTGAGTTATTGATATCCGTTCGAACTTTTTAACAGTTTCTAAAAATTATCCGGAAAGCCACATAGACAAAATCTAATACTCCGATCGAAACATCGAATCCCCAAAATAACCCCAGAAAACTCAACTGTAGAATAAATATTAAAAATTCCTAGAGAACTCAGCACTGTGTAATAGGAATTACTGTACAAAATAGGAGGGGTGACGTCATCAAAGGGCCGCGGAACCGCCGCAGAAGCCAGGCTTCTGCCGCGGTTCCGCCGTACTTTTGATGAATTACCCCCTCGAATTTCACAGTAATTCTAATAAGACCCTGCTGAATTTTTTAGAAATTTTTAATTGACAAAAATCCAAATTTTCAGAAAATTTCCAGAGAGCAATTTGGAGTCGGGGTTTCGGGTTCGATCGGACTTTAAACTTCGTCTAGACTTCGTCTAAAGCTCTAGCTTGGCTCTGATACCACTGTAAGATTGCTAGGCACGCGCACAAGGGTCTACAAGGCATCAACCATGTTTAATTAAAAATTTAGCCGTGCCGAACAACCCGAATACGGAACTTTAAACTAGAGATTAGGCGAAAACAAGCATGTTAACAACTTTAACACTAAGTGAGAGGGATTACAACCTTTGTAGATCCGGTCCTTCAATTCATATGCTCCGTGTTGTGGTCCCTTCGCTGCGATCATCGGGATCCGGACTCTTGAGAGGTTCCACGAAGAGAAAGACGCAACCTTTGCTTCCGATCTTCGATACTTTGATGATCTACCTTGAAGTTTCTTTAACACAAGCTAACACTCATGAAATGATGTGAACACCCTCATCTAAATGGCAAGGGAAGATGAGGATGATGAAGTAGGATTTTTGCTCTCTTTATTTATCTTTTTCTCATATTTATTCATCACCTTTGAAAAATCAAGCAAGCTTTTTCATGAAAAGAGAATGAAGAAGAAGATGAACAATTATTTGTGATGAATAATAAAAAGGTTATCATAATTATTTATGCAACCATGGTTGTAGTAACCAATGTAGAGAGTTTACTAGGGTTAGGGTTTGGGTTAGGTTAAGTGTGAGTCATGGATAAAGATCAACACAAATATCTTTATCATGACAAAGTAAAACCATCTAGAAACATCTAGAATGCATTAACCCAAATCAAACCCTAATCTTGTTTAAACTCCTCTAATCATGTTGCATTAATAATTATAACATGTTACAATATTATATATCACATATACAATATTTATTGCAACAAAATAAAATAATACAATTAACATATATCGCATATATATCAATGGATTATCCGAGTAAGAAAAAGAATCTTTTAGTGAGCAAATATTAGTTAATGTAATTTAATATATCAAATATATTATTATACATTAAATTATCGAATCAACACTTGATCCGACAATCCGGGTATATCGCATATAACCGACTAATATTTATCCATACCGATTCATCGAATCAACACTTGATCCGATGACCCGGCTGATATCAAATATCGCGAGAATAGAATACGGTATCACATATCGCATTATCCTCGGTCCCGCACATATCACATATGTGCTCCTACTCCGTTTTGCCTGAGTCAAGAAACCTCTGTGTAGGACTCTAAAGAATCGTCAATACGCCGGCAGTAGGTGATGATCATATCAAACATCCACAAGCTGCAAGCGGTCAGCTAAACGTAACAGCTACCCAGGTATTGAGCGCTCAGAAGATCAACAAGCAAGCCTGTAACTTCTCCTGCGAATCCAAACAGTAACACTCCCGTACAGTCCGGTCTCGTCGTCTGATATGTTGCATATCTCGCCTAGGGGTGGTAAACATCAGACCCCAGTAGCTCGATAAGTCGTGTCGATATGAGGTCTATAACAGTTCGAGAAACTACTGATAACACTTACCAGTAAATCTCAGCAACCCTGGCCAGGGATTTCCGGTTATAGCCAATCGAACACAGCACAACATCAACTCCCTATACCGGGAGAGACGAATCCCCTCCTATCGCTCATTGCCTCCATGTGATTCGGGACTGTACCCAAAAGCCACATTTTTGCACGCCCTCTTGGACGTGGTATGATGGAAATCAAAGCACAGTGGGAACCACACAAGACTCTATGACGATCTCGGGTCAACAGACTACTCTGTACCAGTGTCACCGGAGAACTGCCATCTGACGTATGGTATAATACCATCTGGGAGTTCTCGGCGAGTCCGTCCAGTGTACCCAGTCTCCACTGAGCACCCGTACACCATCCTTGATGTCAAACACCGATGGATATGGGATCATCCATCGCCCATCATATGGGTCAAGATGCGTATACGCTAGTCTACTCTGGTGCATCGATGCCCTGTCTCGATACACCCTTGACTAGGAACAGTTATAGGATGTACTCGTCGACTACCGTAGCCCCACTAGTATGATCTTATCATAGTCCCAGTAGTCGAGTACATATCCTAAGGGCTTTATCAACATGTAATATAGAGACAATCAGAGTACATGTTAAGATAAAGTACAACCAGATAGCATACTATCATGTCGAGCAAGAAAGTCCTCCCTATATATGTCCTAGCATCCACTACAATATACATCGTATGTACAGTAATGGCCTCTAGGGCATACATATAACTAACACGAAGCTAGTAAGGTCATCATCTTCCATGATGCAATTCTCGATCCCACTGTCATTGAGAAAACCGTAGCATCTCTCAGGCGGTTGAGGAACCCTTCTAGATCTACGGAGTGGCTAAGCTTCGTTGGAGACTATTGAATCCTACGGCTCTACCAAATCATCAGCTGTTGTTTGTCTAGATGGAACTTCTTCCAGTTCTACCTCATGACCACTAATTTCTTCCATAAGAAATTCCTTTTCTAAAAAGGTAGCATGCCGAGAAACAAAACACCTTTTATTCCTTGGTGTGGTAGAAGATATACCCTCGTGAATGCATGAGATATCTTAAAAACTTGTACAGAACTGACCTTACCTCGAGCTTGTCCGGATTTTGCTTTTCAACATAGGCCGGACAACCCCATATCTTAACTCGTTTAAAAGATGGTCTCTTCCCATTCCATAGCTCATATGGAGTGGTAGGCATTGATTTAGTTGGAACTCTATTCATTAGGTATGCGGCTTCTCAAGCGCATAACCCTAAAAGGAAACAAGTAACTCAGCGTTACTCATCATAGAGCGCACCATATCTAATAGGGTGCGATTCCTCCGCTCTGATACACCGTTGTGCTGTAGTGTATAAGGAGGAGTAAGCTAAGAGAGAATCCCATTCTCTTTTAAATTGTATCTAGGAACTACGTGCTCAAGTATTCTCCTCCCTGATCAAATCGAAGGATTTTAATACTTTTACCTATTTGGTTCTCTACTTCGCATTTATATTCCTTGAATTTCTTAAAAACTTCAGACTTGTGTTTCAACAGGAACACATGTCTGAATCTTAAGAGATTCTCAGTGAATGTAATGAAGTATGAGTAACCATTCCTGGCATGTGTAGACATAGAACTGGATACATCACTATGTATCAGTTCCAAAAGTTCTGTAGCTCTTTCTCCGTGTCCAATAAACAGATCTTTGGTCATTTTACCTATGAGACATGACTGGCAAGTTTCATATGATGTAAATTCAAACTGATTCAAATATCCATCTTTATGCAACTTAGCTAGTCGTGTCGTATTGATATGACCTAGTCTACAATGCCACATGAAGGATTCGTTCATTTCTGAACTTTTCCTCTTGTGTGTGTTCTGTACGTTAAGAACTGCAGTTTGATTTAGAACGTATATGTCATTACATAACGTGCCTGATCCAATCAACTTTTGATTTAGGAAAATGTTCATAACATTATCCTGCAATACAAAATTATATCCTTCCTTACTTAATAAAGAAACTGATATAATATTGCATGTCAGGTTCAGTATGTAATAACATTCATTCAGAATCAATGTATTACCAGTCGGTAATACAAGGTGATATTCGCCAACTGCTTTGGCTGCAACATTTGCACCATTCCCTACCTGTAGAGAATGATCACCATTTCCCAGTTCTTTACCTTTCTTTAGCCCATGTAACATATTACATATATGGGATCCTGATCCGGTATCTAATACCCAGGACGTAGATTGTACTGAGCAACAGTTCTCGGTGACAAACACACCTGACGAAGATGCACCAACATTCTCATTCATCGTTTGGGTCGCATGGTAATCCGGATATTCCCTTATTTCTTGCTCAGACTTATAACAATTATAAGGAAGAGCGGAACCAACGTTCCCCAGCTCAGTATAACAAGCGGGTTCGGTCAATACATCCATATTATTATCTTGATTAAGGCATGTCATGATCTCTACCTGGAGAGAGAGAGAGAAGAAAACACGTTGCGTATGCTCTTGCAAGATTAGATTGGTTATTATCTTATCTAATCAGGATGGATCCCACTTTTTTTATCAAATCTTCCTTCAAACCCTAAAAGGTAAGACTAATCGGGATTTAATTACACCCTACAAGTTCGACAATCTTTCGGCAGGCCGGTTTAGGTACTTTGAGGGAGGTTCCCCGTGCTTTCGCCCGGCCTAATTAAAATAAACCTCGATTTCCCAGAGGCATAACCCCATTGACACCTTCTAGACACCTACTGGATTAGCTAATTGTAAAGCGCAAAACTCTCTCATGAGTAACTTTTAGTCGCAGTGGGTATCGGGGTCCAACTATCTCATAAAAGGTATGCAATCTCATTGCAAATTTCAACACTTGAAATTCCCAATAATATTTTTCCCCTAGCGTCCTATAACCTTAACGGAGGTCAACAAAGCATAGGCTGTTAGTCAAGTTCAACCCGTAAATTTCATGATTGAATTAAACCCACCAGCACGACCCTTGACGGAGGTCAACAAGGTCGTACGACTACCCTAATCCAATCGCAGCATATACGACAGATAAGCACTAATTAGCTACCGCACACTACGCCTTGACGAAGGTCAACAAACGTAACACGAATACTAAATAGTACTTATCTGAAATGATGGAGGGCTACGACAGGTTTTTAAGAAAACCTTTTGCGTAATGAACTTGATATCGTTGTAGAATTGAGTGATTTTGAAAAGGAGTGTTTTTGAGGATTTTGCTAGTTTCGCTAAAGAGGTCACTCCCGGTGAAGGGATCTCGGCTCTATCCTCATCGAATGAGGTGCTGGATATTTATCTAGGAATACCACTATGCAAAGCAAGAACTATAGAAGCAATCAAAAGACAAAACCGAGTGGGTTGTAGTATCTGCTAGCTTTTGCTAAAGAGGTCACTCCCGGTGAAGGGATCTCGGCTCTTTCCTCATCGAATGGGGTGTTGGATATTCATCAAGGAATACCACTATGCCAAGCAAAAAACTAGAGCTACCCTTTTTGAAATTTTGATTCTACAACATCTTTAGGTTTCTTTTTTTTTCATTAATCTCATTAATGATGTCCCATCATTTATGCTTCCTAAGCATCATAGATAAAGAAACGAAAATACTTATATAACGTACGCTTATGCCATCCGCATTCATCACGGGGTCTCGACATGCACCGTTAGGTTAGTTAACTAACGGTAGACCGGGGGAAGGACTAGCGCGGATGCAAAACATAAGTAACATTTATTATATATCGTATATATAATATAAAGCATTCGTCTCATGTAGTTATATGATCTCATCATAGAACACTGCAGCAGAAGTCAACATATGAAATATTGGATATATTAGGAGGTCCGTGTTTTAAATTAAGCCAGTAAAAAATACAGATTCCACGGTCGTGATGAATAGCCAAACCCAACTCCCTAGACCCCTACGAGAGTGGCAAGCAACCCTACCAATTCTAGAGTTAGGAGACCCGGACTCGACTTCTTGAGATGGTCTCCCACTAGACTCTAGAACCAGGTTAGTTGTTCTCCACGCCTTGGGTCTATCCTAGTGCGGAAAAGTAAATAATATACATCAATGGTGACATCATCCTCAACCCAGAAGTGTCCCAATAAAAGAATATTACATACAAGTTTGTACATGAATGAAAATGAAAAACTTTCATCTCACGCAAAAAAACCCGGCTGTTCAAACACGACGATCCAATATAACATATCAAAGTAACACATAACATCACATGTCATCAACGTAAGTAAATATGCACATCCCAATTGTCGTTGACATATAGCAACGAAATCAGCGATACACCACATATTACACTTACAGTCGCAGAAAAGAAAGTGAAAACTATAATAATTGGAATCCACAACCACCTTAGACATCATAAACCTGAAATATCACATACTTCGGATTTCATTCCTAATCGTATAAATACCTTAGACATCATAAACCCGGAATATCACATATTCCGAATTTCATGCCTAACATTATAAACCCGGCATTTTAGTCTCAAATTGAAAACACTTTTCAATATCTAGTCGGGTAATTCAACAAGATTCCCAACGTCTGATCGAATGCTCGTTGGAAACATTAGTAGACGGCCGCACCCCCGATGCCATCGACGAAGTGCACTTTGGTGGAACACCGCGACTGCGAATATCCGAATGGATGCTTTTGGCTACGGGGTTCTCCTACAGTCACTTGGTCGGGGCTATGGGGCGGGGCTATCCAGTAGTATTACCCGGTGAGCGTTCGCGTACAATACGAGATTGCGACGGAGTTTTGATCTGAATCAAAACCCCGTGGCAACCGATCAAAAGAGACTAGATTGCCATATTTATAAAACACTAATTAGTTTTCACAAAACTAATAATTGTGGATTCCAAATATTATATCATAAATTACAGATATCTAGACGATATTAAACATTTCGATCGATTTATCAAACACCCAAAATTCCCAGCGACCTCAACACTTGAGTCACAGTTAAAAATACCCAGACAGTGCCCCAAGTACCTACGGACCTACACAAGAAGGCACTCTCCCTGTCTCACCAACGGTGCCGCGGAACCGCCGCCAAAGACATGCTTTGGCCGTACTTCCACAGTCATTTGGTCGAGTTGGGCCTTCGTTTTTCTTGTGGGTCCATAGAAAACCCTGCACAATTTTCTGATTATTTTTAACTAGAAAAATTCCAACTTTTGAAAAAATTTCCAGAGAGTGGGATTATCGGGTTTCGGATAGACGATCACACACTTTAACTTCGCCTAGACAATGCTTAATGCTCTAGCAAGGGTTTGATACCACTGCTGGGTTCGCTTAGCACCCCGACACGGTTTCGGCAAGCATCAAGTATGCTATTTTAAAATTTTAGGGTACCGAGCGAGCCCGAATCAAGGATCTAGCTAGAGAATTAGGGTTTGTCTAAGCAAGTAAACAAATTTAAACAAATTTACTCTAAATGAACAAAGAATACAACCTTCGTAGACCGGTCATTCACTTCTAAAGCTCCATGTAGTAGTCCCTTTGCTCCAAATAGTGGTGTCCCGGACTCTCTTTAGGCTCCATTAGGCGAAAGGAACGAGCTTGCTCAAAGATCTTCGAAGCCGAAGATGATCAACGTCGAAGAATCGCTAACTCAAACTGTTAGTTATGTATGCCCTAGAGGCCATTACTGTACATAGGATGTATATTGTAGTGGATGCTGGGACATATATAGGAAGGACTTTCTTGCTCGACATGATAATATGCTATCTGGTTACTCTTTACCTTAACATGTACACTGATTGTCTCTCTGTTACATGTTGGTAAAGCCCTTAGGATGTGTACTTGACTACCTGGACTATGATGCGGATCATACTAGTGGGGACATGGTAGTCCTTAAGTACATCCTTCAAGGTCCCTAGTCGTGGGTGTATCGAGACGGGGCATCGATATACCAGAGTAGACTAGCGTATACCTTCTCGACCCATACAGATGGGCGATGGATGATCCCATATCCATTGGTGTTTGACATCAGAGATGATATACAGGTGCTCAGTGGAGACTGGGTACACTGGACGGACTCGCCGAGAACTCCCAGATGGTATTATACCTCACGTCAGGTGGCAGTTCTCTGGTGACACTGGTACAGAGTAGTCTGTTGACCCGAGATTGTCATAGAGTCTTGTGTGGTTCCCACTGTGCTTTGATTTCCACCTTACCACGTCCAAGAGGGCGTGCAAAACGGTGGTTTTTGGGTACAGTCCTGAGTCACATGGAGGCAATGAGCGATAGGAGGGGATTCGTCTCTCCCGGTATAGGGAGTTGATGTTGCGCTGTGTTCGATTGGCTATAACCGGAAATCCCTGGCCAGGGTTGCTGAGATATACTGGTATACCAGTAGTTTCTCGAACTGTTATAGACCTCATATCGACACGACTTATCGAGCTATTGGGGTCTGACGTTTACCACCCCTAGGCGAGATATGCGACATATCAGACGACGAGACCGGACTGTACGGTAAGTGTTACTGGTTGGATTCACAGGAGTATGAGCGGGCTTGCTCGTCGATCTTCTAGTCGCTCAATACCCGGGTGGCCGTTACGTTTAGCAGACCGCTTGCGGCTTGTGGGTGTTTGATATGATCATCACCTGCTGCCGGCGTATTGACGAGTCTTTAGAGTCCTACACAGAGGTTTCCTGGCTCAAGCGAAACGAAATAGGAGCGCATATGAGATATGTGCGGGACCGAGAATAATGCGTGTATGTGATACCGTATTTCATTCTCGCGATTTGTAACATTGATCGGTTATATGCGATATAGCCGGGTTATCGGATCAAGTGTTGATTCGATAAGTTGTTACTATTGATATTAGTCGGTTATATGCGATATGACCGGATCGTTAAATCAAGTGTTGATTTAATGATTTAATGTATAATTATATATATGATATATTACTTTACATTAACTAGTATTGGTTCACTTTAAATGGATTTTCTCACTTGAAGTTCACAGATTGTATATGTGATATACTTTTGTGCACTTGTTTGTATCATGTTTGATGATACATGCTCACTTGGGTGTAGTTTTGGTTTAAACCTTGGTTATGTAAATGGTTAAGGTTTTTATTTATTTATTCATTTATTTATTTCATTTTGGCAAGAAATAAAATGGTTGCTAGTTTTGTTTTATATTGAAAGTTCATGAAGGTTTGAAAAGTTGACCATTTTGTTTCTTTCCTTTAACCTAACCATTCCACTTAACCCTAGTTTATTCTCTACACCTAATCATGGTTTGAATATGATAAGTATTGATTTTCTTTTCCATTTTTAATTAACACTTATCATATTCTTTCATCATCTTCTTCTTCTTCAAAGATGAAGAAAGCTTGCTTCATCAATGGCAACTTGTGATAATGAGTGAGAAATCCAATTCTAAAGTGAACCCACCTCTTATTTCTTCATCCTCTACCTCTTGCCAAGTAGTATAGGGTGTTTCCTTCACAAGTTTTCATGGCTTGGTGAAGTTGGAGCTTGATCTTGTGATGCCTCGACGTAGATCATCTTCGGCACGAAGCCGACGACCTTGCCCGCCCATTTCTCCGATGAAGCCGACGCTAGAGCCCAGGATTCCATTTGGACAGCGAGGAGACTTCATTGCGGAGCTATAGAGGTGGAGGACCGGATCTACAAAGGTTGTATTTCCGTTCTTTTAAGTTAAATGTTAACTAGTTTCATTTGTCGCCTAAATTTCTAGTTAACGATCCGTATTAGGGTTTCTCGGCACCCGTAAAATTTGAAATTGGCATGGTTGATGCCTTGTGAGACCTCATTAGTGTGCCTAGGAACCCTACAGTGGTATCAGAGCCTAGCTAGAGCCTTAGGCGAAGTCTATACGGAGTTTGAAATCCGAACGAACCGAAACCCTAACTCTCAAAGTGCTCTTTGTCCATTTTTTAAAAATCTGGATTTTTCAATATTAAAAATATGCAGAAAACTAAGCAGGAGTTTCTAAGAATTACTGTGGAATTCGAGAAGCCAATTCCTCTAAAGTGCGGCGGAAGCGCGGCACGAGCATGGCTCGTGCGGCGTTTCTGCGGCCACTTAGTCACATCAGCCTTTTTAATTTGCACAGTAATTTCCAGTTCACAGTCCTGTATTTTCTGGGATATTTTAACTTTTACTCTACAGTTGAGCATTCTGGGGTTGTTTTGGGGATTCGTTTATTCGATCGGATTGTCTAATTTTGTCTGTGTGCTTTTCCGGATAATTTTTGAATATGTTAAAAAGTTCGACCGGATATAAATACCCACTTTTGCCCCTGTCGGGAAATTTCCAATTGTTGGATATTTCCGTGGTTTAAAGACGTTCTGAGTAGTGCAAGTAACGCAATAGACCCTCTAGAAGACAACAAACCTTAACTCGATTATGTGACCGTCTTGAACTGCCCTTTGAACCTTAGGGTTTGGGGCAGTACGGCGTGCCACATGTGAGGCGTTGGCTTGACCCTTCTACGGCTGGACCGTTGGTACTGAGGCATGAACTGGATGTTTTTAAACTTGTTTCATGTGTTGATCTGTTTCGGGAAAACTTGGGTGTTCGATTGTTCGATCGGAAAGTTTAACATTTTCTATTTATCCGGAATGTGATACAATAATTGGAATTCACAAATAGTTATAAGATAACTAAAATGAATGTTATAAACATAGAAGTTTAGTCTCACTTGATCGGTTGCCACGGAATTTTGATGTGATCAAAAGTCCGTCGCAATCATGTAGCGTACGTGGATACTCGCCGGGTAAACTTAATAGACAGCTACACCCCATAGCCCCGACCAAGTGACTGTAGGAGAACCCCGTCACCGAAAGCATCCGTTCGGGTGCTCGCGGCAGCGGTGTTTCCCCTTGGTACACTTCGTCGACGGTATCGGGGGTGCGGCCGCCTACTAAAGTTTACGACGAGCATTCGATCAGGATGTCGGGAATCTTGTTGAATTACCTGACTTGGTATTGAAAAGAGTTTTCGATAATGAGACTAAAATGCGGGGTTTATAATTGTTAGGCATGCGATGTCTAAGGAATTCATTTGATTAGGCATGCGATGTCTAAAGAGGTTGCGGATTCCAACTGTTGTAGTTTTACACTTTCTTTTCTGTGACCGTAAGTGTAATATGTGATATCGCCGGTTTCGTTGCTATATGTCAACGACAATTGGGATGCGCATATTTACTTACGTTGATGACATGTGATGTTATGTGTTGCTGGATATGTTATATTGGATCGTCGTGTTTGAATAGCCGGGGGGTTTTATGTGAGATGAGTGTTTTTCATTTTCATTCATGTAAAAACTTGTATGTAATATTCTTTTATTGGGGCACTTCCAGGTTGCGGAAGTTGTCACCGTTGTTGTATATTATTTACTTTTCCGCACTAGGATAGACCCAAGGAGGAGGGCACAAGTAACCGGGTTCTGGAGTCCAGTGGGAGACCAACTCGAGGAGTCGAGACCGGGTCTCCTAACTCTAGAATTGGTAGGGTTGCTTGCCGCTCTCGTAGGGGTCTAGGGGTGTGGGTTTGGCTATTCATCACGACCGTGGAATCCGTGTTTTATACTGGCTCGTATTGAAAACACGGACGTCCTAGTATATCCAATATTTCATATGATTCTTCTGTTGCGATATCTGTGATGAGATAATGTGATGTTCTGTGATAGATACAGTATATAGTATATATGATATATTATATAGACGTTACTTATGTTTTACACCCGCGCTAGCCCTGCCCCGCTCTGTCGTTAGTTACCTAACCTAACGGTGCACGAGGGGACATCGAGGCGAATGCGGATGGCATAAGTGTACGTCGTATTTATCTGTGATGTTTAGGTACTTAAATGATGGGACTTCATTAATATGATTAATGAAATAAAAGAAACCTAAGATGTTGTAGAATCGAATTTCAAAATAAAACAGGTAGCTACAGTTCTTGCTTTGCACAGCGGTGTATATGATATATCCTGCACCTTATTCGATGAGGAAAGGACCGAGATCCCTTCACCGGGAGTGATTCCTTTAGCAATAACTGGCAGATGCTACACACTCGGTTTGTCTTTTGATTGCTTTTAAGAGTTTTTGCTTTGCACAGTGATATATATGATATATCCAGCACCTCATTCGACGAGGAAAGGACCGACGATCCCTTCACCGGGAGTGACTCCTTTAGCAAAACTAGAAAAGCCTAAAAAACACTCCATTTTAAAATTCATTTGATTCTACAACGATATCAAGTTCATTACGCAATAGGTTTTCAGAAAAACCTGTCGTAGCCCTCCGTCATTTCAGATAAGTCCTGTTTAGTATTCGTGCTGCGTTTGTTCACCTTGTCAAGGCGCAGTGTGCGGTAGCTAACCAGTATTTATCTGCTTATGCATATGATGCAGATTGGGTTAGGGTAGTCGTGCGGCCTTGTTGACCTTGTCAAGGGTCGTGCGGGTGGGTTTGATTCAATCAAGAAATGACGGGTTGAACTTGACTTGCGGTCTATAGTTTGTTGACCTTGTCAAGGTCATAGATCGTTTAGGGCAAAATATTATCGGGAATTTCAAGTGTTGAAATTTGCAATGAGATTGCGTACCTTCTATGAGATAGTTGGATCCCGATACCCACTGCGAGTAATTGTTACTCCTGGGAGAGTTTTACACATTACAATTAGCCGATCAAGTAGGTGTCTAGAAAGGTGTCAACGGGGTTACGCCTCTGGGAAAACGAGGTTTACATTAATTAGGTTCGTGCGAAAGCACGGGGCACCTCCCTCAAAGTACCGACACTGGCCTGGCTGAAAGATGGGCGAACTTGTAGTGTGTAATTAATCCCGGCTAGTCTTTCCTTTTAGGGTTTGAAGGAAGATTTGATAAAAAGCAGTGGGAGCCATCCTGATTAGATAAAATAATAACCAATCTATTCTTGAAAGAGCGCACGCTGAGTGTTTTCTTCTCTCTCTCTCCAGGTAGCGACCATATCACGCCTTAATCAAGATAATAATACGGAATATTGACCGAACCCTCTTGTTATACTGGGCTGGGGAACGTTGGTCCCGCTCCAACTTATAATTGTTATAAGACAGAGCAGGAAATTGGGGAATACCAGAATTCCCGTGCCGCCCAAACGAAGAAAGTGCATGAGATGCATCATCTTCGGGTGTGTTCATTATACAGAACTGTTTCTCAGTATCCTCCGCATCCTTGGTATATGATACCGGATCAGGATCTCAGATATGTAATCTGTTACATAGGGCTACAAAAGGGTAGAAAAACTGAGAACGGGTGATAAGTTTCATGAGACAGAAAACGGGGCAAGTGTTGCAGCCAAGTCTGTTGGTCACTGTCACCCTGTATTACCAATACATTGATTCTAAACGAATGTTATTAGATACCGAACCTGATATACAAAATCATATCAGTCTCTTTATTAGTAAAGATAGGATATAATTTTGTATTGTTGGATAATGTTTTGAACATTTCCTATATCAAAAGTTGATCGGTTCAGGCACGTTATCTAAAAGCATTAATGTACTAAATCAAACTACAGTTCTTAGTATACGGAACACAAACAAGAGGAAGAGTTCAGAAATGAACGGATCCTTCTTGAGGTATTGTAGACTAGGTCATATCAATGCGACCCGACTAGCTAAGTTGCACAAAGATGCATATTTAAATCTGTTTGAATTTACATCTTGTGAAAACTTGCCTGTCATGTCACAAAGATAAAATGACCATAGCTCTGTTTAATGGAAACAGAGAAAGAGTTAGTGAACTCTTGGGATTGATACATGTTGATGAATGGAAGGTCCCCTGTCTACACATGTCAGGACTGGTTCTTTATACTTCATTACCTTCTCTGATGATCTCTTTAGATTCAGACATATGTTCCTATTGAAACATAAGTCCGAACCTTTTGAGATATTCACAGAATATGATTTAGAAGTAGAGAACCAAAATACGGGTATAAGTATTATGTCCTTTGATGTGATCGAGGAGGAGAATACTTGAGCACGGAAATCCTGGATTATTTTAAAGGAGAATGAGACTCTCTCTCAGAATTACTCCTCCGTATACACCATAGCACGATGGTATATCGGGGCGGAGCAGATACACCCTATTTGATATGGTGTGCTCTATGATGAGTACTACTGAGTTACCTTTTTCCTTTTGGGGGTTATGCACTTGAGAAGCTGCATACCTATTGAATTAGGTTCTAATCAAATCAGCAGTCTACCGCTTCATATGTGTTATGGAAAGGGAAGAGCCCATCTCTTAAGTCAGTTAAGATTTGGGGTTGTCCGGCCTATGTCTAAAAGCAAAATCCGGACAAGCTCGAGGCAAAGTCTGTTATGTAGAACTGGAAAGGTTCCAGCTATACAAAACTGCAGCTGATGATTTGACAGAACCAACGGATTCAATAGTTCCCGACTAACCTCAGCCTCTCCGCCGATCTAGTAGGGTTCCTCACCCACCTGAGAGATACTTCGGTTTCTCTATGACAGTGGGAGCGAAGATTGCATCATGAGATGATGACCCAACTAGTTTCGAGCTGGCCATCAGGAGTGAGACTCTGTAAGAATGGCTGGATGCTTAGCGATCTGAGATGGAATCCTATACACCAACAAAGTATGGACTTTAGTTGCTATATCTGAAGGGTTAAATCCCCATCAGGAGCAAGTATATCTTGAGAAGATTACTTGGTGTACATGGAAAAGCTGAGACTTTCAAAGCTAGACTTGTTAAAGGTTTTCGTCATCAACCAGGCGTGGATAATGATGAAACCTTTTTCCAGTGGCTATGCTTAAGTCCATCCAGATCCTACTTGCCACGGCTACATACCATGACTACGATATCTGGTGGTTGGGTGCCATGACTGCTTTTCTAAATGATGTTTTAGAAGAGAGCGTCTATAAGTACACAGCCAGAGGGCCTTCGTAGACAGTGGGAGCAGCGGAAACATGTGTAAGATGTTTTATATGATAAAGCAGGCATCGCGGTGTTGGAACGTCTGTTTTGATGTGTTAGTCAAACAGTTTGACATCATCAAAATGGTAGATGAACCTTGTATATACAAAAAGGTAGTAGGGAGTATGGTAAAGATCCTCGTAGAGTACGTGGATGACATACTCTTGATAAGGAAGGAGTTTCCTATGCTACGCTCGGTCAATCTCCGCTTATCACAATGATTCTCCATACAGGATCAAAGTGATACCTACTAAATCCTGGGTTTTGGATCTATGAGATAGATCTAATTGGATATTAGGATACTCACTAGTTGTAGTGAGATGGTATCAATCGATCCTGGGGGGAATCACTGGAAGTGTTCCAGGGTGATAAGGACGACTGAATGTCAGTCGCATGCATTTTCTTTACCCTCAGAAAAGGGACGGTATGTTGGAAGAGTTCCAAGCTAGATACCGTGGCATACTAGACGATAAAGGCTGGATACATCGCTACTTAAGATGCTACCAAAGAGGCTGTTTGGGTGTATATTGGTTCATGAGATGAACTACGTTCCTACCATTGTGTGACAATGGAGTTGTGGCTTGTGCCAGGAACCCCGGTCCCATCAGTGACCCAGACGTATTCTGAGGCAGCATCACCTGATCATGGAGATAGTTGATCTTCAGGGTGATCGAGGTTAGGAGAGCAGACTCAGAGGACAACACGGCGGATCCACTCGCGAAGGCCTATTCCCAAAGAGAGACTTTTATGGGATGGTTGAGTATGAGATACTACAACCACTGCTACAGATGGCCCTAGTGCAAGTGGGAGATTGTTAGTTATATGTATGCCCTAGAGGCCATTACTGTACATAGGATGTATATTGTAGTGGATGCTGGGACATATATAGGGAGGACTTTCTTGCTCGACATGATAGTATGCTATCTGGTTACTCTTTACCTTAACATGTACACTGATTGTCTCTCTGTTACATGTTGGTAAAGCCCTTAGGATGTGTACTTGACTACCTGGACTATGATGCAGATCATACTAGTGGGGACATGGTAGTCCTTAAGTACATCCTTCAAGGTCCCTAGTCGTGGGTGTATCGAGATGGGGCATCGATATACCAGAGTAGACTAGCGTATACCTTCTTGACCCATACAGATGTGCGATGGATGATCCCATATCCATTGGTGTTTGACATCAGAGATGATATACGGGTGCTCAGTGGAGACTGGGTACACTGGACGGACTCGCCGAGAACTCCCAGATGGTATTATACCTCACGTCAGGTGGCAGTTCTCTGGTGACACTGGTATAGAGTAGTCTGTTGACCCGAGATCGTCATAGAGTCTTGTGTGGTTCCCACTGTGCTTTGATTTCCACCTTACCACGTCCAAGAGGGCATGCAAAACGGTGGTTTTTGGGTACAGTCCCGAGTCACATGGAGGCAATGAGCGATAGGAGGGGATTCGTCTCTCCCGGTATAGGGAGTTGATGTTGCGCTGTGTTCGATTGGCTATAACCGGAAATCCCTGGCCAGGGTTGCTGAGATATACTGGTATGTGTTACCAGTAGTTTCTCAAACTGTTATAGACCTCATATCGACACGACTTATCGAGCTATTGGGGTCTGATGTTTACCACCCCTAGGCGAGATATGCGACATATCAGACGACGAGACCGGACTGTACGGTAAGTGTTACTGGTTGGATTCACAGGAGTATGAGCGGGCTTGCTCGTCGATCTTCTGATCGCTCAATACCCGGGTGGCCGTTACGTTTAGCAGACCGCTTGCGGCTTGTGGGTGTTTGATATGATCATCACCTGCTGCCGGCGTATTGACGAGTCTTTAGAGTCCTACACAGAGGTTTCCTGGCTCAAGCGAAACGAAATAGGAGCGCATATGAGATATGTGCGGGACCGAGAATAATGCGTGTATGTGATACCGTATTTCATTCTCGCGATTTGTAACATTGATCGGTTATATGCGATATAGCCGGGTTATCGGATCAAGTGTTGATTCGATAAGTTGTTACTATTGATATTAGTCGGTTATATGCGATATGACCGGATCGTTAAATCAAGTGTTGATTTAATGATTTAATGTATAATTATATATATGATATATTACTTTACATTAACTAGTATTGGTTCACTTTAAATGGATTTTCTCACTTGAAGTTCACAAATTGTATATGTGATATACTTTTGTGCACTTATTTGTATCATGTTTGATGATACATGCTCACTTGGGTGTAGTTTTGGTTTAAACCTTGGTTATGTAAATGGTTAAGGTTTTTATTTATTTATTCATTTATTTATTTCATTTTGGCAAGAAATAAAATGGTTGCTAGTTTTGTTTTATATTGAAAGTTCATGAAGGTTTGAAAAGTTGACCATTTTGTTTCTTTGCTTTAACCTAACCATTCCACTTAACCCTAGTTTATTCTCTACACCTAATCATGGTTTGAATATGATAAGTATTGATTTTCTTTTCCATTTTTAATTAACACTTATCATATTCTTTCATCATCTTCTTCTTCTTCAAAGATGAAGAAAGCTTGCTTCATCAATGGCAACTTGTGATAATGAGTGAGAAATCCAATTCTAAAGTGAACCCACCTCCTATTTCTTCATCCTCTACCTCTTGCCAAGTAGTATAGGGTGTTTCCTTCATAAGTTTTCATGGCTTGGTGAAGTTGGAGCTTGATCTTGTGATGCCTCGACGTAGATCATCTTCGGCACGAAGCCGACGACCTTGCCCGCCCATTTCTCCGATGAAGCCGACGCTAGAGCCCGGGATTCCATTTGGACAGCGAGGAGACTTCATTGCGGAGCTATGGAGGTGGAGGACCGGATCTACAAAGGTTGTATTTCCGTTCTTTTAAGTTAAATTGTTAACTAGTTTCATTTGTCGCCTAAATTTCTAGTTAACGATCCGTATTAGGGTTTCTCGGCACCCGTAAAATTTGAAATTGGCATGGTTGATGCCTTGTGAGACCTCATTAGTGTGCCTAGGAACCCTACACAAACTACCTCTTCACTAATTGATGAACTAGTGAAGAAACAACCTATACTAAATGGTGGTTTGGTATAAATTGGTGAAGTAGGAATTTTGCTCACTTTAGAATTATTTTTCTCTTTTTCTTTTTCTTCTCACAAGAAAGCTAGAATGCAAAAATGGAGATGAAGAAGAAGATGAATGAATCAACCATTACAACCATGGATGAGAAAATATCATATATAAACTCATGTAGAGACTAAACCATGGCTAAAGATAATGGTTAGATTAATAAATATCTAGAGTAAAACAAAATTAGTGGACTAAGTCAAGGTGTTCACAAGCTTCTAAAAGCATCTTAACCCATGGCTTTTTCCACCTAATTTTTTTCTTTCCTTAATAATTAAATCCCCAAATTATCTTAAGTATGGTATGAGTCTTATACACCCAAGTCCAATATATCATCTAGCATGACACAAAATAAATACATTAATATATATCACATATATATTAAATGTATAAGTAGAAAAGAAATTCTTAAGTGAGATAATATTAGTTAATATATATATTAATATATCAAATATATAAATATATATATTAAATTATTAAATCAACACTTGATTTAATAATCCGGCTATATCACATATAACCGACTAATATCATATATCGCGAGATTAGAATACGGTATCACATACACGTATTAATCTCGGTCCCGCACATATCACATATGTGCCCTACGTCATTTCGCTTGAGCTAGAAAACCTCTGTGTAGGACTCTAAAGACTCGTCAATACGCCGGCAGTAGGTGATGATCATATCAGTCACCTACAAGCCGTCAGCGGTACTTGCTGGACGTAACGGCTACCCGGGTATTGAGAGATCAGAAGATCCACAAGCAAACTTGTTCATACTCATGTGAATCCATTGAGTAACACTACTGTACAGTCTGGTCTCTTCATCTGATATGTCGCATATCGAGTCTGGGGGTGGTAAACGTCAGACCCCAATAACTTGATAAATCGTGCCGATGTGAGGCTCATAACGGGTCGAGAAACCGCTGATAACACTTACCAGTAAATCTCAGTTTCTGCCCTGGCCAGGGACTTCTTGTTTTGGCCAATCAAGCACAGCGCAATATCAACCCACAATACCGGGAGAGACGAATCCCCTCCTATCGCTCATTGCCTCCATGTGACTCGGGACTGTACCCAAAAACCACTGTTTTGCACGCTCTCTTAAACGTGGTAAGATGGAAATCAAAGCACGGTGGGAATCACACAAGACACTATGACGATCTCGGGTCTACAGACTAACCTGTACCAGTGTCACCAGAGAACTGCTATCTGACGTTAGGTATAATACCATCTAGGAGTTCTCGGCAAGTCTTGTTGAGTGTACCCATTCTCCAATGAGCACATGTGCACATTCTCTGATGTCAAACACCAATGGTTGTGGGATCAACTATCGCCCATACAAGGTCAAGAATTGTACACACTAGTCTACTCTGGAATATCAATGTCACGTCTTGATACTCCCTCGACTAGGAACAATTAAAGGATGTACTTGTGGACTACCATGGCCCCACTAGTATGATCTGCATCATAGTTCTGGTCAGTCAAGTACACATCCTAAGGGCTTTATCAACATATAACAGAGAGACGGTACAAGTATACATGTTAAGATAAAGAGTAACCAGATAGCATACTATCATGTCGATCAAGAAAGTCCTCCCTATATATGTCCAAGCATCCACTATAATATACAATCGTGTACAATAATGGCCTCTAGGGTATACATACAACTAACAGTTCGGTTGTCCAGCACCATAACACCTTGGTCAAGACAGATGAGATTTATTAATAGTGAGATCAGTAGTTTCTCGGTTGGTCCCGAGCCACATCGGCATGATTTATCGTGTTATTAGGAGTCTGACGTTATCCACCCCCTATACCCGATATGCGATACTCTCAGACGAATATATCGGACTATACGGAGATTTTCACTTATAGACTCAATAGGGATACAAAAGAGCTTGCTTGTCAACCTTCCTTTCAACAGCTAGTCCCGCTAACTTGCTTGTGATTATGAATTTTATCCAGTAACTTACTGTCACCGTATTGTTGAGCCTTTAGAGTCCCACACAGAGGGTTTTTTTGGTTCAGATGAAATGATGTAGAGGCCGTATGTTAATACATGCAAGAGATCCGATTAAATACATATATTAGCTACACGGAGTTTAATCGATTGGTTGGTAATACTTGCCGGTTTAGAATTAAGCCGGATTATTAAATCAAGTATTGATTTCATAATTTACATATATATTTTGATATATATTCTTGTATTATGTTCAATATTTTTTTCTATCTCTTTGGTATTTCGTATTTTATACGAATACTAGTATGTATATACAAGGAGTGTATTTTGTGTTTATACAAATATATTCGGAAACCTCATTTAGGTTAATTTCCTTTTTGGAAATTATAAATTTAGGTGGTGGGGTGAGGTGTATATTAGGAATGGTGAGTGGGATGGGCAACCATCATTATTGAGGCATGGTTGCATTTCTTTATTACAAAAATGCTTTTATTAAAACCAAAATTGTTTTGCCTCATTCTCTCTCATGCTTTCATTTTCATCTCATGGTTCTCTCTCCTCATTCTCCTCTTTCATCTTCCTCCTCTCATGTGTTGAGAAAGTAGTAGGAATTGAGATAGAATAAATATTTTGACACTCTCTACATCCCTAAGCATCACAGACTAGCAACTTGTAATTTTTAGTTGCTTCACTAGACTTTTTGTGTGAAGCTAGAGCTTGAACCGCTTCCCTTGGGTGGATCATCTTTGACGAAGGACGATCGGTTTGCAAGCGCGATCCTGGCAAACGAGAAGCTTAAGAAAGGGACTTCGACCAGAAGAAGGGCATGCTATAAAGGATGTAGTTCCTAAACTTTTAGTGTAGCTCTATAGTTGTTTGCTAGTTTAGTGTATGGTTTGATTTCTATGATCGTAGTGGCTAGTGTTAGATTGTAAATTTTTTGTTATCTATTCCGTCTTGGCCGTGAGCACTAGCAACTACCTTCAAAGTCAAGTATTAACTTAATATCCATATATGTGATATGATACCTAGTATTGTGTATATGATACACACACACACTATATCTCTCATTAGTATATGATACTAATGTATTAATGTATATAGATACATAATATGTATATGTATATGATACATTTATTCTCTCTCCAATTGTATATTATTATATATGGATACATAATATATATATGATACATATATTGTCTATATTTAATTGTATATTATTATGTATATGATACATTTATTATCTATATATGTATGTGTGTGTGTATTATATAAGGATAATGGTGGAAATGTGTCATAGAAGGGAATTTCCTCCTATGGCGTCGAAAAAATACAACCTCTACCTTTTTTCCGACGATCGGCATCCATCACCTCCATGTTTATAATCTAAGATGTGGATACACCAAATTTCATGTGATTCCACCATCTTTTCACCGTTGATTTAGCGGATGCAAAATTGACGGTTTACCAACAATAGAACTTTTTACATTGCTAATTCAACGGTGAAAAAGTTTTGGAATCACATGAAATTTGGTGTATCTACATCTTAAATGATAAAGAAGGAGGTGATGGGTGCCGATCGTCGAAAAAAATAGTGAAGGTTGTCTTTTTTCGACGCCATAGAAGGAAATTCCTTCCCATGGCATTTTTCTTCATTATATATATATGGATACATATACTGTTACTCTCTTTCTCGTATTGTATGTATTTTGATACTTACTTTTATATGTATATTGATACATATATTATGTCATATAATAACATAGTGGAGACATGTTATGAGATGGGGCCCATCCATCTCTACACATAATATATTAAGAGAGAGAAAGGGTATAGGAGAGAGCTATGGTCTTCATATATAATATTTTTTTAGAGAGAAAAAGAGAATGATAAGAAAAAACTTAGCCATGCTACTTCCTCTTCTTGATCTTCTTCCTCCTCATCCTTCTTCTTGATATCCAAGAGAAGAAAAGGAAAAGAAAAGAGAGAGAAATAATCCACATCATCGCTACCTTTATCCATTATCAAATGATTAGAGCTAGTTACTTCATTAAAGAAGAGTTCTTGAATGAAGTTGGAGTTTTGGGCGGGTTCTGTCACTGTGGATCATCTTCGGCGAGGCGGTCGGCTACCAAGCTTGTTCAGAAGGCGATGGAGCATAGCTAGGGTCTTTCACTAGGCGAGTGGACACGCTAAAAAGGTTGTAACCATCTAACTCTTATGATTACTCTCTAGTTCTCTTGCAAATGCTTGTAAATGAATGATTTTGGGTTTGGTTTTAGTGCTATGTTTGAATTTTTGAAGTTCTAGTTTTCCGCCATAGTTCGCAAGTGTTGCGACCCAAGCATAGAAACCCAACATGGTGTCAGAGCCGAATCATTTACAAGTTTTTGCATATGTGGCCAATTGAATTTTAAAACCTAATTTTATAAAAACTGTTTTTGAATATGCTTAAAAAATCTCATGTTTTTGGACTTTTACTCGAGCCCGGGGATTAACTTGGGGTCAAGATGGACTCGAGAAACTCGCAGGGAGCTAGGGAAGGGCCACCCCTACCAGATAGCACCAATTGGTGCTCTCGAGTGAAGGTGGAGACCCGAGAGCACCTATTAAGGTGCTCTTGGGTCTACCCTTATGGTCTTGGGTCTAGGGACCCTCCAAGACTCTTCGAATCTTCCTCGAGTGCCCCGTCAGCACTCGGTCCTTTTTTAGGTCTTTCGGGGCCCGGTTTGATGCCAAAAAGAAGGGATTTTTAAAGTCGGGGTACACTTGAACTTCATATTTTTTGGAAATTCAAGTTTGTTACCTCGAGGGTTATAGAATTCATTGGGCACGGCTCCGAATTAACCCTATCAAAATGTTTGATCAAGTTGGTTCGGACACATATAAGGATATGTGTTGGTAAACGTCACCTAATTGATGTGTGATCAATTAGACGAGACTGCACATTAAAGCATGTGATGTTCGTGTGTTTTGGTTTTGTTCGGATTGTCGCAATCGAATAGCACCGCGTGTGAATGTGATGTACAAGAGTCGTATTTCATTCATGTATTGTGTATAATGCCAATTGTATATTCTTTTATTTGGGACACGGTCGAGTTGAGACCGTCGTTGCTTATTATATCTATATGATACGGGTTACCCCACGCAGGAGTGCCCGAGCTGCCGGGTTCTAAAATGCCCTAGGTGGCCATCTCAAGGAGTTGAGACCGGGCCGTCTCGTTCTAGAATTGGCGGGTTGCTCGGCGCACTTGGAGGGGTATATAGTTTAGGTATAACCCACGGAGGAGTGCTAGAGCCGCCGGATTCTAGAATACACCGGGTGGCCCTCTCATGGTGTAGAAGCCGGGTTGCCTTGTTTCTAGGATTGGCGGGACTTTATATCAAAATTTTGCACTTTTATACCACTCATTCTTGATCGCATTGCATATAGGTAGGTGCTTTTGATCTGTGTTTGTTACATAATTACAGGTTACAGGTTCTCAGTCCAGAACAATGCAAATCACGCATAATTATGATAAATTCAGGACAACTGCCAACAAACGGATAAAAATATGGGTTCCGGTCATCCACATCCGTCAGGTGCCGCTTAGCAGAACATCGGACAAGATCAAGCGATGTTCATTCGTGTCTCGAACAAGTACAAAGCATGATGGTAGCCACACAAGAATCAAGAAGGCAACACGGAGCTCGAGGAAGATCAAAGAAATAAGTCCAATCATTTTTCATTTTGGGACTGTTGAAATCCTAGGAGTATTTTAGAATGATTCTGCAAATATAAATGTACAAACAAAAGAATAAAACACAAGAAAGCACAAGAAAAATGATGATCCAATTCCCAAAGAAGACCGCATTAGGGCAAAATTTTAGGTATAAAAGCGGCGGATCCACAACCTTACGGCTGTCTCTCGCGATGATTTTTTATGAGTGTTTTGGTCATTGTACATAGGTTCAAAAAAAGACCCTAGGGCTTCACTTCACTGCCTATAAATACTCCAGATCAAAGGCAAATAAAAGATGTATATTTTTCCTAGTTTTAGTTATAATTTTGTGTAAACTTCTTCTTCTTCATCTTTCCTCCAGTAAAAATTGTATGAGAACTTTTTGAGTGGATGATAAATAAAGTTGAGAGTTTTATGTTCATGTCTTGCTTCAATTGTTAACTAGTTTTACTTACTTACTTTTTTTTTCTTAGTAGTATAAATTGTTATTTATTTGTTTTCATTTTCTCTTTTTCTATTTTGTTTATCATTACAACCATGATACTCAAGTGTGATTCTTGCTTAGGTGAGATCCCAAGTAGTTAGTTGCCATCTTCTACCTTATTTATTTCTATCTTCTCAACTTGTTTTATTTTTTTATAATGAGTAAGTAGTTTTCTCACTTGTTAGGGTAGGATAAAGAAAGTTTGAGAGAATAAAATCTCTCACACTTTTTTTTACCCAACAGCTTGAATTAAACTCCCGTCAAGGCATCCACTATCTGCTTCATATAGCACCCTATCCTCTATGATAATGGTGACACCCTAGTGAGACCGGTTGTAGTTTGATTGACCAGAGGTTATGGCTAAGAGCAAAGAACGGACGGATAAGGATCAAAGGGAAGGAACTAAGCGTTGGAAAGCCTGGCTTATACTCGCAAGTATCCTTCCTAGTTTTACTAATCCCCATTGTTGCCGATTATCGTATCATCAATATCAAGATAGGCAAATGAAAGAAGTGGGCAAACTCCCAACTTAAACTAACCTAATCCTAAGCCTAACAACCTTCCATTAACATACATATCAAAACACATAATTAGCATCGGAAAAACTTGACTTAACTCGTTAAAACATAAAGAAAAAGACTCCCATCTCTCTGTGGATCGACCCGTACTCAACCAGTTAGCTACCAAGCGAACCCGTCTTAATTGCGGAATATGACTTTAAAAATTAAGGTGAAAACCCCTTCCAATCAAATGGCGTCGTTGCCGGAGAGACGGTAGCGTATTTCTTTCTTGTTATTCGGGTTAATTTTTATATAAAAAGAAAAACAAAAAAAGTAACATCATCTTGTTATTCTTTGATTCTTTTTGTGCAAGTGTGCAAGATAGGGAAAAGAGAAAGCCTAGTGCCAAAGTCGTGGGGAGTTTGATCCGTATCTCGCGGCTACACCGCGGAGGATCAAAGAGAAATCGTACCAAAATATGGAGCAAATACAGTGATCCAATCAAGAACCAGAGGCTGTATACTAGAAGAACATAACAAGAGAAGTGCACCGAAGAAATTTGAAGTCAAGACTCCAAATTTCCACCGCCCTTCCGCGGCCAGTGAAGTGATTTAACCGCGGTTCCGCGACCTGAACATTGCTTCGGAGCCTAAATTTTTTTGTGAGTGCTTCTTTCTTCTAGAAACCCCATCTTAACTCTACTGAATTGCTTTCTCTGCAGTATTCTTTATGCAAACTCTTTCCCCTTTCTAATAAACTATTTTTGTGCAGGATTCTTTACGCCGCCACCAAATAAAATTTTTGCAAGTGTTTTAGATTTTGTTTGTTATTGTTTTGCATAAATAATACGGACTTTGAGGGATTATAACACCAATTTAAATTGGGTGGGGATTTCATCACCCTTTCTAAGACCCCAAAAATCATAAAAAACATACGCATTACCATCGAGCTTAATTAAAAGATATCTAGACTCGGTCAATTAAGGAATTGTCGTGCTCATTAGGACAGAGGAAGGTTGTGGGCATTCGGTCTTTAATCTAAACTTGACTTTATGGTGTCTAAGCTAGACAAGTGAGGAGGTAACTTTAAAAGGCCCGTCTCATGGTAATTCGTGAGCGAAACCCTCTTTAGCTCACTTTTGCTTACCTTGCCATAATTGGCAATGAAAAGGCGATTCAAGGGTTATCTCACAACTTGTCGTTTTGGAACAGTTAGGAGAAGTCTAGTTGGATTTTGAGGACCATAGCTCTATGTGTTATTGTGCATATTGTGACTATGATTGTTTGAAGTTGTGTCCTTAACTTCGTATATTTTTTCAAAACTCTATAAAAAAATATTTTTAAAAAACCCTAAAAATTTTTATAAAAACTTGCCATTTGTCGCCAAACTTTCATTCCACCTACCTTTCACCTACATTTCTCATAATCGTTTTCCTAACCTCACATTTTACCAACAAGCTTTGATAACCCTAAACGTATTTAGTGTATGTTCGCTTGGACTCGGGACACTAGTGCCCGATTAGTCTGCGTTACGCTAGTCCCTACTAACTACACGATTGACTCCGAAGTCAATTCATCTTCTCCTATGCACACCTTACCTTTACCGGTCAACACCGAGGTTGACCGAAATTCTGTTCACACATCTTCACATTCTTTATCCCGTACCTCTTCACGTGAAATGTCGGGAGCTCCACTTTTCTCGACCAAACCAATACCGCATTTCCAAACATGATTCCACCACCTCTTAGTGCGAATAATCCACTTCCTCCGGGAATGATTCCACCTCCTCTTAGTGAGAACAATCTACTACCTTCTGTAAGAGTACCGCCACGCATCGCGTTACAAGACCGATACTATCCTATCCGTACAGTTCTTCCCACCTGGCTTTCTGTACCACCAGCCAATAGGGATAATTTTGAGACTATACCCAATTTTCTCAACATTCTGCAAAAATTTCACGAGCTTGATTCTGATGACCCGTACGTCTTCATCAACAAATTTCAGCAAGTTTACCAGATGATGAAAACGACTCAGTTTTCTGATGATGCGATCCGCTTATGGATGATCCCTTTCACCCTTTACGATTTAGCGGAAAAATGGCTTTATTCCACCGCAACTCATTTCATATCCAGTTGGAATGAGTTTGTAAAAGCCTTTTTAAAGAAGTTTTACCCAAATCTAAAAACTGCAAGCATCAGAACTGAAATCAATCAATTTACTCATCTTCCTAATGAACCATTTTGGAAGTTTTTTGAACGGTACAAGGATCTTCTTGTGCAGTGTCATCATCATGGTTTTGAAAAATGGCAACTTTGCCACACTTTATATAAGGGACTGCTTCTAGAAACTAGACAATTACTGGAAGCCATTTGTCAAGGCCACTTTCTATCTAAATCCGACGAGGAAGCCTGGCCATTCTTGGAAGATCTCGCTGAGCAAACTCTGCAATGGGAAAGCACCCGACTGACCTCTTCATCTTCTACATCTTCTTCCGGTCAACCAAGGGTAGGAGTTCACTATCTAGATGTCTCAATTGCGATGAAAGCCGAACTGGCCTCAATCATGCGGAAACTCGAAGCGATTGAGAGCAAATTTTCATCCCCTGCCCTTCGCCATGTTGCTCATTTCCACACCATTTGTTTTTTTTGTTCGGATTCGTCACACTTGAAGGAAGAGCGTCCTTATAATCCACCATCTCAAGGACAGGATCAGGTTAATGCTTCATTTCAGCAAAGACCAAGGAACGATCTATACTCTTCCACATATAATCCCGGTTGGAGAAATTACCCTAATTTTGCTTGGAACCATAATCAAAACCAAAACCAGTTCCAAGGTCAAAATAACTTTCAGAGGGCCTCTTCATAACAACAACAACAATTTCAGCAACCTTTCCAACAGCAACCTTTTCAAAACCCGACGAACCATGCTGCTCTGTACAACAATTCGTTCCCTCCGAACAATAACCTTGTTGTGTCTGGTACTGATAAGGTTTCCGCTCTCGAACGAAATATGGAAGCTTTTGTTAATCTACCCACACAATCAATCGCAAACATCTAATCTTCAATCCAAATGCTTGTGCAACACACAGCTTCTCATGGACAGAGCATAAAATCCTTCAAGACCCAGATTGCACAACTTAACGCTGCGATGAGCGAGAGGAAGAAAGGAAAATCCCATCTCAACCCTTACCAAACCCTGGTCACCCACAAAATGCGCATGTTGTTCTTGAACAACAGAACCATAATATGAGTGATGTTACTACGTTAAGATCAGGGAGACTGCTGAACAACCACGTTGACGCCCCAATTGCTAATGATGACATCCCGGCTACTGCTTCTTCCATACCACTTTCTTCTTCGTCTTCTGAACCCGTTCTTCATAATTCACCGGGTTCCTCTCATAAATCTGCTACTTTAAACGGACCTACATCTCACTCAACTCAAACTTTAGTTTTGGGTTCTATTCCATCTCCACAACCTTCCACACGGGTATTGGACTCAACCAATTTAAACAAAGCTCCTTTTCTAAACCGGTTAAGACCCAATAAGCCCAGTCCATAGATGGAGAAGGTTGTGAAGCTGTTCAAATAAGTTAATATCATCATCTCTCTTTTAGATGCAATCTAACAAGTTCCTTCATACGCGAAAATCCTTAAGGACTTGTTTACTGAAAAGAGGAAATCTCAAGTACCGAAGTCGGTTTTTTTGGATAGTAATGTGAGCGATGTTCTTACCCTTGATTTGCCAAAGGAAGGAAGGATCCAAGTTGTCTTACAATCTCAATTACCATCGGGGATAAGAATATCAATCGTTCTTTCTAGATCTCGGTGCCAGTGTTAATTTATTTCCATATTCAGTTTATGAGCAACTCGGTATAGAGTAACTGAAACCCACATATTGTACGCTGCAAATGGCCGACCGATCCATCACTCATCCTATGGGAGAGTTAGAGGATGTGTTGATTAAAGTTGGGGATTTCATATTCCCTGTGGACTTCATAGTCTTAGACACACAGCCTGTGGAAAATCCACGGAATCAAATTCCGGTGATCCTCGGACGTCCATTTCTAACCACTTCAAATGATGTAATCAATTGTCGCAATGGTTCTATGAACCTATAATTTGGAAAAATGACAATTTAGCTTAACATTTTTATGTTGGGAAATCAACCCTCCAACTCGAGTGCTCATATTCTGGATGTCAGTTCTATCCAAGAAATCGATCTGGAATCTTGCGAGTTTGAGAAATTTCTTGTCGATCTCGATTATCTCGACACCACTAGTGCGTATCTTTTCAATCCGATTGCTTCCAGGACAGAGAGAGAATACGACTGTTTCACTTTTTCGGATACTCCTGACATGTCACCACCCGAGTTTGAATCCTTCGAATATGCGGATGAGTTAATTAAACCATCCAACTTTTTTGCCTACACTCACTTTAAGCCCCTCATAGAATCCTTTGAATTCGAGACACGTTCTCTGATCTTACCTTCAGTTGTTTCTTCACCGATGCTCAAACTCAAGCCTCTGCCATCTCACTTTAATTATGCTTACTTAGTTGAAAACGAAACTATCCCGATGATCATTTTGGCTTCTCTAGTTTTAGAGTAAGATAAAGCCCTGCTTTCGGTCTTGCGATCAAATCGGTAAGATTTTGGCTGGACTATGGCGGACATCAAGTGGATTAGTCTCTTGATTGTTGAACATCATATTCTCATGATGAATGATGCCAAGGTAGTTAGGGATCCACATAAACGATTAAATCCAGTCATGAAGAAGTCTGTGAAAAAGGAAATCGTCAAATGACTGGATAGTGGTATCATATACCCAATATCAGAAAGTCAATTGGTCAGTCTGATACACGTTGTCCCTGAGAAGTCGGGCATTACGTTCATCACCAACGAGACGAACGAGTTAAACCCTACTCGCACCCAAATCGTGTAGGGTTCCTAGGCACTCTCAAGAGGTCTCACAAGGCATCAACCATACCAATTTCAAAAATTACGGTGCCGAGAAACCCTAGACTGCGGATCGTTGGCTAGAATTCTAGGCGAAACATGAAACTAGTTTACAACTAAACTAAAAGAGTGGAAATACAACCTTTGTAGATCCGGTCCTCCACCTCCATAGCTCCGCAATGAAGTCTCCTCGCTGTCCAAATCAAAATCCGGGCTCTTGCGTCGGCTTCATCGGAGAAATGGGCGGGCAAGGTCGTCGGCTTTGTGCCGAAGATGATCTACGTCGAGGCATCACAAGATCAAGCTCTCACTTCACAAAGTCATGAAACTTGTGAAGAAAACACACTCTACTACTTGGCAAGAGGTAGAGGATGAAGAAATAGGAAGTGGGTAGACTTTAGAATTGGATTTCTCACTTGATTTCTTCACTTGCCATTGATGAGGCAAGCTTTCATCATATGAAGAAGAAGAAGAAGATGATAATTGTTATGATAAGTTAATATAAAATAGAAAAGAAAATCAAAACTTATCATAATCCAACCATGGTCAAGTGTAGAGAATAGACTAGGGTTAAGTGGAATGGTTATGGTTAAGCATGAGACAAAATGGTCACTAAGTCAAAGCTTCATGAAGCTTCATAATCCATCCAAAGAAAGCCACCATTTATTCTTTATGCTAATAATTTTCCAAAAAGAATAAAGAATAAATAAATAGATATGAAAAACAAAACCCTAACCATTTAAATAACCATGGTTTAATCTTTACACTTAACCAAATAAGCATGCATCATCAAACATGATACAATCATGTGCACAAAAGTATATCACATATACAACTTACACAATCCAAGTGAGAAAATCCATTTAAAGTGAACCAACACTAGTTAATGCAAAGTAATATATCAAATATATAATTATGCATTAAATCATTAAATCAACACTTGATTTAACGATCCGGTCATATCGCATATAACCGACTAATATTCAATGTATCGGCTTATCGAATCAATCCTTGATTCGATAACTAGGTTATATCGCATACAACCATTCGATACATTCATCGCGAGAATAGAATACGGTATCACATACTCGAATCATTCTCGGTCCCGCGCATATCTCATATGCGCTCCTATTTCGTTTCGCTTGAGCCAGGAAACCTCTGTGTAGGACTCTAAAGACTCGTCAATACACCGGCAGCAGATGATGATCATATCAAGCACCCACAAGCCGCAAGCGGTCTGCCAAACGTAACGGCCACCCGGGTATTGAGCGATCAGAAGATCGACGAGCAAGCCCGCTCACCCTCCTATGAATCCAACCAGTAACACTTACCGTACAGTCCGGTCTGATCGTCTGATATGTCGCATATCTCGCCTAGGGGTGGTAAACGTCAGACCCCAATAGCTCGATAAGTCGTGTCGATATGAGGTCTATAACATTTCGAGAAACTACTGGTAACACTTACTAGTAAATCTCAGCAACCCTGGCCAGGGATTTCCGGTTATAGCCAATCGAACACAGCGCAATATCAACTCCCTATACCGGGAGAGACGAATCCCCTCCTATCGCTCATTGCCTCCATATGATTCGGGAATGTACCCAAAAGCCACCGTTTTGCACGCCCTCTTGGACGTGGTAAGGTGGAAATCAAAGCACAGTGGGAACCACACAAGACTCTATGACGATCTCGGGTCAACAGACTACTCTGTACCAGTGTCACCAGAGAACTGCCATCTGACGTAAGGTATAGTACCATCTGGGAGTTCTCGGCGAGTCCGTCCAGTGTACCCAGTCTCCACTGAGCACCCGTATATCATCTCCGATGTCAAACACCAATGGATATGGGATCATCCATCGCCCATCTGTATGGGTCGAGAAGGTATACGCTAGTCTACTCTGGTATATCGATGCCCCGTCTCGATATACCCACAACTAGGGACTTTGAAGGATGTACTTATGGACTACCTTGTCCCCACTAGTATGATCCGCATTATAGTCCAGGTAGTCAAGTACACATCCTAAGGGCTTTACCAACATGTAACAGAGAGACAATCAATGTACATATTAAGGTAAATAGTAACCAGATAGCATACTATCATGTCAAGCAAGAAAGTCCTCCCTATATATGTCCCAGCATCCACTACAATATACATCCTATGTATAGTAATGGCCTCTAGGGCATACATATAACTAACAAATCGGGTGGCGAGTATGCATTAATTATCGAAAACTTAACGCCGCAACATGGAAGGATCACTTTCCGCTTCCATTCATCGACCAAATGCTCGAAAAATTAGTTAGACATGAGTTTTACTGTTTTCTGGACAGTTACAACCAGATTCCCATCACCGAAAAATATCAGGACAAAACCACTTTCACTTGTCCTTTCGGCACGTTCGCATATCGCCGCATGCCCTTTGGGTTATGCAATGCTCTCGCTACATTTCAGCGGTGTATGATGGGAATATTCTCCGACATGGTTGAGAAGTTTCTGGAGATATTCATGGACGATTTCTCCATCTTTGGACATTCCTTTGACGAGTGTTTACAACACCTTGACGTTGTTCTTACCCGATGTAAAGAAAAGAACTTGACTTTAAATTAGGAGAAATGCCACTTTATGGTTTATGAAGATATTGTCTTAGGACATATTATTTCATAAAGTGGCATTGACGTCGATAAGGCTAAAGTCGACATCATTTCAAATCTGCCTACTCCCAACTGTGTCAAGGACATCCTTTCCTTTCTTGGCCATGCCAGTTTTTATAGACAATTCATCAAGAACTTTAGCAAGATTGCTAAACCCTTGACTCTTTTACTGGCCAAGGACTCGACGTTCTATTTCAACTCGGAATGTTTTTCCGCCTTCAACTCGCTGAAACAGTCACTCACCACTGCTCATGTCTTGTCATCCCCCGACTGGAACCACCGGTTCGAAATTATGTGTGATGCCTTCGACTTCTCCATCGATTCGGTTTTAGGACGGCATATCGATAAGAAGCCGCATGTAATTTATTACGCGAGCCATGCCGTGAATGACGCCCAATTGAACTATACGATGACTAAGAAGGAATTCTTAGCTATTGTATTTGCTTTAGAGAAATTCAGGCCATACCTTATCGGCTCCCCAGTCGTCTGTTACACAGACCATTCAGCTCTAAAGGATCTTTTCGCTAAAAAGGATGCCAAATCTTGGTTAATACGTAGGATCTTCTTGCTCCAAAAATTCGATCCTGTCATCAATAACAAAAGTGAATATAAAAATATTGTCGCCGACCATCTTTCTCGACTCCCTTCTGCTCCATGGCCTGTCATGCCAATCAATGATTCATTCCCTGATGAACAACTCTAGACAATATCATGCGAACCTTGGTTCGCGGATATTGTGAATTACCTTACTACTGGACTTGTACCAAATGAATGTTCAAGTGAGGAAAAACATCGTTTTCTTTCCCAAGTAAAACACTTTTACTGGGAAGAACCCTACCTGTTAAAGTATTGTCCTGATCAAATCATTTGCATGTGCGTACCCAACTCTAAATTTCAGAGTGTTCTATCTTTCTTCCACGATCAAGCATGTGGCAGTTATTTCGACTCCAGGAAGACTGCGAAAAAGATCTTGAAATGCGGATTTTACTGGCCGACATTGTCTAAGGATTCAAATGAATATTGCAATACTTTCTCTAAATGTCGACACATTGGCTGAATTTCGGAAAGAAATCAAATGCCGCTTCAACCAACCTTGGTTGTTGAGATTTTCGACGTCTGAGGAATTGACTTTATGGACTCGTTCCTTAACTCATGTGGGAACCTATACATTCTACGTATGGTTTATTATATCTCAAAATGGGTTGAGACTGTCCCAAGCCAAACCAACGACAACAAGGTTGTCATTAAGTTTCTAAAAGAAAACATCTTCTCTCGGTTTGGGCACCCTCGAGCTATTATCAGTGATAATGGATTGCACTTCTGCAATCAATCTTTTGAGGCCGTAATGCGAAAGTATGGAATCAACCACAAGTTCTCCACACGCTATCATCCCGAAACGTGCGGGCAAGCCGAGGTCTCCAATCGGCAAATCAAGCAAATTCTGGAGAAGACGGTTTCCACAAACCGTAAGTATTGGTCTTCGAAATTGACTGATGCCCTTTGGGCATTTAGAACTATATATAAGACCGATCTTGGCATGTCTCCATATCGGCTTGACTTTGGTAAGGCTTGCCATCTCCCGGTCGAGATCGAGCACAGAGCTATTTGGGCAATCAAAGAACTTAATGCCGATCTTTCTCAAGCAGGCAGCTTTCGGAAGTTACAGATAAATGAATTGAACGAGCTTCGGAATGAAGTGTACGATATTGCGGTTATAGTGAAGAATAGGACGAAGGTGTTTCATGATAAACACCTTGTGCGCAAAACGTTCACGCCAGGACAACAAGTCATTCTTTACGATACCATACTGCATTTTCATCCGGGTAAGTTACAATCTCGTTGGACGGGACCTATCTTGGTGCGGTGTACGTACTCGTACGGTGCGGTGGATTTGGAGAATCTAAAGGATGTTTCACTATTCAAAGTGAACTGTCACGACCCAAAAAGGTACGTGATGGCCCTAATACTACGCAACGCCTCCAGACGTAACGCAGTAAAAGAAAGCCAAAACCCAGAAATCTAAACCATAAAAATACGGAAAAGATAATATAAAGTTTTGGAAACATTTGAAATCACAACCCAAATTCTTTAAAATAGTCCACATTTTCTGTAAAATTTTGGCAGCACCTCCTTTATAAAACCAGCCCCTAAAAAGGGTACAACATAGATATAAAGTAAAACATCCCAAACGGGAGCAAAATCCACGCCCAACGGCGGAAAACAATACCACAACAGATATACGACGCCGTAGCGAAGAAATAAGAGACAAAAGAAAGGAAACTGTATAAAATCCATAAATCCACAATAATATACAAATCGTCCTCACCAAGTCTATAAGTCACAACATACTGCTAGTAGATGGAGAGTACAATATACAACGAATATACAATATAATCTCAGATACCCACAAAACCCACCTGGCAAAACTGCACACTAACAGGCGAAGTGGTATCCGCAACCAAAAGATGATAGATGAGTGTGTAGCTGAAAAGCTGAATAGCTTGCCTTGACTACTTTGGGGAAACTCCAGCAAAACCTGTGGCACAACGGGGGTGAGTTGCCAACTCGTGAATAGTAAATAACATATGCAGGTAATCGCGAGAATGAACGTACAGCATGAATCTAATATATGACATTTCAAATATAATGGTCATGAGTACGAAATAATGGAAAGTACACTCACAAGTACCACCGATATGTTCTGCAATAATGATATGACAACAGTATGCAATAATCATGCTCTGGGGATATGAGAAAGTAAATGTGCTACTCTCATGAAGGTACTCTCACAGGTACTCCTAATACATGAAAATAGTGCACAAGTATATAAAGATGAGGTATGGAGTGAAATATGTCATTTCCACGGCATCCTGACATCGTGGTAGGATCATAATCCAACAAGACAAATCAAAATCCCAATCCTCAATCAGTCACCAAATCCGCTCTCATATCATCTAAGTGTCACATCTCCATAACTACACAATATCAAAAGTATCTCCCCTAAGTATCGAATGTACAACACTAAGTAAATCTCACACATCTAGTATGTACAACGTCAGTATATCTATCATATCAAATGTACAACAGTAAGTGAATCTCACATCTCTCGTATGTACAATAACAATATATCTCCCATATATCAAATGTACAACACAAGTGAATCTCACATCTCTCGTATGTACAATATCTGGTATATCTCACATATGTCTCATGTACAACAGCTAGTGAATCCCACATATCTCGTCTGTACAACATCAGGTATATCTCACCTATATCTCATGTACAACAGCTAGTGGATCCCACATATCTCGTCTGTACAATATCAGTCTATCTCACATATATCATATGTACCACACTAAGTGGATCTCACATCTCTAGTGTGTACGATATCATCATCCAATCCCAATGAATCTCATGAGTCTCAAGTCAAATCTCCAGCACAGTTCTAACATCCTAAATATAATGACATATATAAATATGATGAGGGCAGTACACATATATTAGCGTCCCATTCCACTAATATTGGTGTAAAGGCATATATAACAGCGGCTCAATCCCCTGTTATATATACAAGAGTATTTAGGAATATCATAAAACCAATGTGTCAAGCATCGACACAGAAAACTGATAAGTACGTATCATACGCTATCACGAGAGCTCGAGTGCCTCGCTCTGCCCCTCGCCTCTCGACGTATCGATACGCACATGACTCCCAACGGTATCCCCCTGATATCCGCCGAGTCTCTGGTAATATCACCGGAAAGTATGGCTCCCCTAGGCCTCATCGCCTCAATGAGACATCGGCTCACTCCGACAACATTCTTGCTTCGGGGTACCTCCGGGCTCCACCATGTATCCTCATGCGGCTCTCGATGCCTCCTCGCATAGGATATATATCCGCACCGATAAATCTCATGGTGGATGCTATAATATCATCTCAAGGAAACCGGGTCTTCATGTATGCATAATTTCATGAACTACCACGGTTCCCAAATCCAGAAAACATCATGAAAAATCCATATATCAATGCGATAATCCATGAATAAATATACGCAATATGAAACTGTAATGAAAGCGTATAAAGGAAAAACATAGCATTCACCAGATAATAAATGAATACATGAACAGCATAGCAGAAATATAGGTATCTACCTATATGGTGATGTGATATACCTATCAGGTATAAATATGAAATACAAGTACACCTACATGTATGCTGATGTGATATACCTATCAGGTATAAATAAATATGGAATAGCATGAACACCGGTATCTATGTCATGATGTAATATACCTATCAGGTATAGGTAAGAAATGCAAGTACACCTGTATCTTTGTGATGATGTAATATACCTATCAGGTATAGGTGAAGTATGGAAAGCATGTACACCTGTATTTATGTCCCTAGGTGTATATGTATCTAGCCCTACTGATACAACATCCTATAGGTAAACAGGAACTAGCATGTCAAGTCTAAATATAACAATAAGAAATATGTATCAAAGTCACAATGTCCCTAACCATACAATAGCATTTCTAAAAATATGGTCGTGTATGACATGGCAATTATTGACGGTGTGTGTGGCATCCAATCAGTGCTCTCGTAATCTGAGCCGTCAATAATAGTGCAGTGTCCTAAGGATACTAGTCCAATCACAACTATCACTACACAGTAAGGTATATGCGCAATTCTAAACATGATATAGAATATGCGACAAAGGTAAAGGTTTCTAGCCCAGACGCATAACGCCATGCGGGCGATTCCCCTGTAGATGTTAAATCTACTCACCCACACTCCAAGCTAGATGAAATCTACCACCAGAATCCCCCTGTGGCAGTGTCCGTAGTCCTCGTCTGTGAACCTGCAACATATAAACAACAAGCAATATATATATCAATAATAGCTACGAAATACGAATTAGCTATATCTAACCGACACAACAACACACAACCACCTCTTAAGTGTTCGTATCGTGGCTAACGAGAGTAGCGACACTACGAAAACAACTTAAGAGTGAAACCACGAAAACGGCACGACGCGTGTCGTAACACGTATCGCACGAACACGAAACACTAGAAACTGCACAATTGATCCCAGATTTTCCTACTGTGAAAACTAAACAATTTCAACAAGACCAGAGGAACCCTAAACATAGCAGACACCTACTGACCAAAACCCAAACCCTAACTCATCAGGATGGCCGGCGTCGCCGGCCCCTCCTTCAGCCCTCGCCGGCCCTGGCCGGTGGCCTGGGTGCCATCTCTCTGGTGGTGCTCCAGGTCCTCTAGTACATCACAACCACTATGTTTAATTTCTCAGTAAACATCCCGGATCACAGCAGGTCCTAGAAACCACAAACCGACATCAAAATACGATATTTCGCATCAAACCCTAATTTAACAATCTAAACAGAATTTAATAGCTAAGTTACACTAAAAATACCTAAATAACAGTAAAGGAACAATTACTTACAGCAAGGAAGCCAAGGAACCAAGCTTGAGCACTCCAAGTCAAGAAAATGGAAAAACATGCACAAAATAGGATTTTTGTGAAAACTTGTGAAGAATTTTGAGTGTTGTGAATAATTTGTGATGAAAAGAGAGAAGAAAATGACCAAGTGCAGTAGAGGGAAGAGAGGGCTCGGCCAAGTGAGGAAAGAAGAGAGAGAGAGGGAATTTCCTAGCTATTTCCTACACTAAATGCAAATTCAAAGCAATAAATGCAAAGTCCACCAATGCATGCACCTTCTCTCCAATTCTTTTCTATTCTTTTCTTTTCTTTTTCCTTTTAATCCTAGGCCACACACTCACTTCCTATGTGGTTTAGATTACTTAAGAAAATTTTAAGAAAAGTTGCAAAGAAAGATTTCCAGAAAAGTGCAAACCGGATTAAAATAACATTAAAAATGGGAAAAATTCAAATTGCACCAAAACGTCCCATATACTCTCAAAGTGTGCGCACAAGCTTTATTTTCTCAAAACTAGGTGCTGGTAAGTCGATATGGCCGTTTGATCGCAATCGGTATAAAACTGAAAATACCGATGAATTTCACCCAAAAACAGAAACAAACACAAAACGATTTCTAGATCGTTACAATCTCCCCTCCCCCCTTATAAAAATTCGTCCCCGAATTTAAAATTTTTACCAAGCATACCTTCAAAGAGAAAAGTACAAAAACTCCCAAATCTCGCTCGCAGCTTCCCAAGTGATCCCCTCACTATACAGCTACGTCCAAGAGAACTCTTCACAGATGGCAAGACCTTTGACCGAAGTTTCTTCACCTGCCCAAACCATTTACATACATGGCTGCCGGTGAACGAAAAGATCGAGTCCACACCAATGGTCTGTGCTGAATCATGTGAAAAAGTCATGAAGGTATTTGCCAAAAATCAACACCATGGAAACGGGGTGAATAATCTATAATCTGGGCGGAAGTGCCAAACTAAAGGCAACGAAAACTAACTCACATAAAGGATCTCAAAAGGACCTAAATCCTGGGATAAGCTTCCCAAAACTCAACATGTCATACGTCGGCAAAGTCCGTAGGAATACATGATCTCCCACTGCGAACTCAAGTCTGCGACCTACATGGTCGGCATAAGACCTCTGTGTGCACTGGGCTACTATCATCCTGACCTGAACCAACTGGAACATCTCCGAAGTCTCTAGACTAGCTGAGGTCCAAAAATCCCACTGCTCTGAGTCAGAAAAACAGACTGGTGATCGACACTACCTAACTACACCTAAAGGTTGCCAATTGAAATGTCTCCTGATAACAACTATCAAGACGTATCCTAACAATGGCGAGTGACGATCCCAACTGCCGCAAACAACCAACCAAACAAACACCTTGAGACGAAACCTGAAATTTCTCTTTACATTCCTGTCCACCCGTAACTATCTCACAAGTCGCGTCAAAGCTGGTGAAACCTGAATGAACATAGAGAGTTGACTGATGTGCTTACTCTAGGATTTCACGTCTCTACCCGATAATCATTAGGTACATCAACGCATCCCTAACATAGCACAACCTTGTCACAAATCAAGGTTTCCGAATCAAAAGCAAAGAACTGATGCAGTTGCTAACCGAATCTCCAACTGCCGAAAACTCCGTACACATGCCTCAGTTCAAGAAAAGAACCCTCCGTACTTGGTCTTTACAGTCAACGGTGCAACAATACTCTAGTAATCCTGCACGAAACGGCGGTAAAAACCTGCTAAACCCAACATCAAAGGACCTCTGTCCGAACACAAGTCTGGGCCTAAGCTGTACGGTCACGATCTCCCTCGGAACCATACAAAACCGTCTCCCGTAACTACAAGACCTAGGAGTCAACACAAACAAGCCTGAAGGAACACTCCGAGAATCTAGCAATAACTGGGCTCTACCAATGTCTGCAAAACAAAGTCTCAAAAGCTGCTCCTGTTCCTCAAGACACAAAGCATTGACCAGAATGTCGTCAAAACACAACAATAGCTGGTCGAGGAACGGCCTGAAGAAATCTGGTGCATCATATCCACAAATGCTGCTAGGGTATTGGCAAGTCCAACGACACTACCAAAACACAACTGCCCGTAGCACGCACAAAAGCAAAATTCGGAATGCCATCACTCCGAACCCGCAACAATGATGACCTGACCCCAAACAAACTTAGAAAAAGTCTCGCACTCTGGAGCTGATCGAAGAAATCGTCCAAGCAAGGTAACAGATACCTAACCGCACCGCAAGCCGGTTCAATTGACGATCCATCAATCTACAACCGCAATCTGTCGTCTTTCTCCAGAACGAACAGAATTAGGAACTCCCAAAAGCGAAACACTCGGACACACAAACCTCCCAACAAACAACTCTGCAGCAGATCCTTAAGCTCCTTGAATTTCGCTAGCTTTCCTGGAATATCGTCGGAAAACTCTTGCACGATAACTACCCGGCCCAACAATCCCAATATGGCTCCGGTATCTCGAATGAACGCCAAGAATCCACGACATCTCCTCCAAAGCTGACTAGCGAAAAAGGCTAAATTCAAGCTGTGAGAGGCGGCACAACTATCCACCTGCACAACAAGAACTGACTCGCCGGGAAAACAAATCCTGACTGTTTCCACACGGTAGTCCACAGACGCCTAACACGTAGCTAACCAATCCATGCCCAGGAGAACGTCAAATCCAACATCTCTAGAAGGATCCAATGACGGCAAAATCTCCTCACCAATTGGCATACGACTGAAATACGTGTCGCGCAACAAAAGAATCGCTGATAGAAGTTAACACAACAAAACGGCTGATCTAACTAACACAATCCTCGTCCCAACCACGGCACAAAGTGCGAAAAACCAACAAGTACATCAAAGAACAGGAACAAGGATACCTGACAAATCTGCATTGGACGTCCGGGCGTCCGGTTGAGTAGAAACAAACCCTCGTGTCTGCCTTCTACCCACAACAGGCTGAAATCCTCCACTCTGTGGTATAGCTGTCTCGCAACTACGTGGCTCAGTACAAACTCTAACCCGATGATCCAAACTCCCGCACCGATAACATCCGGAAGAAAACTGCTGACCATCCTGGGGATAAGAGCTAGACGACTGTCCTCGTCTCACACCTCTTGTACTCCCATGCCGTGCACGAAACCTATCACGACGACTGAACCTCTGTCCCTGGACTGGCACACCTGTACGGGTCCTCCACTGTCCTGGGACTCGCAAAGTCTCTAGAATACGTGTCTCGTCGACTGGAGCTACATCCACTGGTGCTACGTAAGTAACAGACTGCTGCACGCTGATCCCAAGGAACAACTGTCCAACTGGGGTGACAACCTCCTGTCGCTGCGCTCGAATGGCATCAACTAATGATCTCATCATCTGGCGCAAATCCTGCATCTCTGTCACAAGTCTAGCTAGCTGATCTGTCGAAGACTGATCCGTCTGCACCTGAGCAATACGAGTGCCCTCCTGGTCAGTGCTCGTCTCACCCGAGCTAACCCTGAACTCGGCTCTCGCTGCATCACTCTGAGTCCCCGTAGTCATCAATGGCAAGGATATAAATAGAGATAGGATTCGATAAGAACAAGGAAATCGAATCTCAAGGATATGAATCATCAAGGAAGGAATCTCAAGCAAATTGTACTTAGGCACCTTAGACGAAATACTGCATCGTGGGTATGCTGCAGACATACACACACTACGTTACTCCGCTTAGGTTACCTACTCCATCATACCAGGGACATCCTACACTCCGAAAGGTAAAACCACGCTCTGATACCAACTTTCTCACGACCCAAAAAGGTACGTGATGGCCCTAATACTACGCAACGCCTCCAGACGTAACGCAGTAAAAGAAAGCCAAAACCCAGAAATCTAAACCATAAAAATACGGAAAAGATAATATAAAGTTTTGGAAACATTTGAAATCACAACCCAAATTCTTTAAAATAGTCCACATTTTCTGTAAAATTTTGGCAGCACCTCCTTTATAAAACCAGCCCCTAAAAAGGGTACAACATAGATATAAAGTAAAACATCCCAAACGGGAGCAAAATCCACGCCCAACGGCGGAAAACAATACCACAACAGATATACGACGCCGTAGCGAAGAAATAAGAGACAAAAGAAAGGAAACTGTATAAAATCCACAAATCCACAATAATATACAAATCGTCATCACCAAGTCTCTAAGTCACAACATACTGCTAGTAGATGGAGAGTACAATATACAACGAATATACAATATAATCTCAGATACCCACAAAACCCACCTGGAAAAACTGCACACTAACAGGCGAAGTGGTATCCGCAACCAAAAGATGATAGATGAGTGTGTAGCTGAAAAGCTGAATAGCTTGCCTTGACTACTTTGGGGAAACTCCAGCAAAACCTGTGGCACAACGGGGGTGAGTTGCCAACTCGTGAATAGTAAATAACATATGCAGGTAATCGCGAGAATGAACGTACAGCATGAATCTAATATATGACATTTCAAATATAATGGTCATGAGTACGAAATAATGGAAAGTACACTCACAAGTACCACCGATATGTCCTGCAATAATGATATGACAACAGTATGCAATAATCATGCTCTGGGGATATGAGAAAGTAAATGTGCTACTCTCATGAAGGTACTCTCACAGGTACTCCTAATACATGAAAATAGTGCACAAGTATATAAAGATGAGGTATGGAGTGAAATATGTCATTTCCACGGCATCCTGACATCGTGGTAGGATCATAATCCAAAAAGACAAATCAAAATCCCAATCCTCAATCAGTCACCAAATCCGCTCTCATATCATCTAAGTGTCACATCTCCACAACTACACAATATCAAAAGTATCTCCCCTAAGTATCGAATGTACAACACTAAGTAAATCTCACACATCTAGTATGTACAACGTCAGTATATCTATCATATCAAATGTACAACAGTAAGTGAATCTCACATCTCTCGTATGTACAATAACAATATATCTCCCATATATCAAATGTACAACACAAGTGAATCTCACATCTCTCGTATGTACAATATCTGGTATATCTCACATATGTCTCAAGTACAACAGCTAGTGGATCCCACATATCTCGTCTGTACAACATCAGTTATATCTCACCTATATCTCATGTACAACAGCTAGTGGATCCCACATATCTCGTCTGTACAATATCAGTCTATCTCACATATATCATATGTACCACACTAAGTGGATCTCACATCTCTAGTGTGTACGATATCATCATCCAATCCCAATGAATCTCATGAGTCTCAAGTCAAATCTCCAGCACAGTTCTAACATCCTAAATATAATGACATATATAAATATGATGAGGGCAGTACACATATATTAGCGTCCCATTCCACTAATATTGGTGTAAAGGCATATATAACAGCGGCTCAATCCCCTGTTATATATACAAGAGTATTTAGGAATATCATAAAACCAATGTGTCAAGCATCGACACAGAAAACTGATAAGTATGTATCATACGCTATCACGAGAGCTCGAGTGCCTCGCTCTGCCCCTCGCCTCTCGACGTATCGATACGCACATGACTCCCAACGGTATCCCCCTGATATCCGCCGAGTCTCTGGTAATATCACCGGAAAGTATGGCTCCCCTAGGCCTCATCGCCTCAATGCGACATCGGCTCACTCCGACAACATTCTTGCTTCGGGGTACCTCCGGGCCCCACCATGTATCCTCATGCGGCTCTCGACGCCTCCTCGCATAGGATATATATCCGCACCGATAAATCTCATGGTGGATGCTATAATATCATCTCAAGGAAACCGGGTCTTCATGTATGCATAATTTCATGAACTACCACGGTTCCCAAATCCAGAAAACATCATGAAAAATCCATATATCAATGCGATAATCCATGAATAAATATACGCAATATGAAACTGTAATGAAAGCGTATAAAGGAAAAACATAGCATTCACCAGATAATAAATGAATACATGAACAGCATAGCAGAAATATAGGTATCTACCTATATGGTGATGTGATATACCTATCAGGTATAAATATGAAATACAAGTACACCTACATGTATGCTGATGTGATATACCTATCAGGTATAAATAAATATGGAATAGCATGAACACCGGTATCTATGTCATGATGTAATATACCTATCAGGTATAGGTAAGAAATGCAAGTACACCTGTATCTATGTGATGATGTAATATACCTATCAGGTATAGGTGAAGTATGGAAAGCATGTACACCTGTATTTATGTCCCTAGGTGTATATGTATCTAGCCCTACTGATACAACATCCTATAGGTAAACAGGAACTAGCATGTCAAGTCTAAATATAACAATAAGAAATATGTATCAAAGTCACAATGTCCCTAACCATACAATAGCATTTCTAAAAATATGGTCGTGTATGACATGGCAATTATTGACGGTGTGTGTGGCATCCAATCAGTGCTCTCGCAATCTGAGCCGTCAATAATAGTGCAGTGTCCTAAGGATACTAGTCCAATCACAACTATCACTACACAGTAAGGTATATGCGCAATTCTAAACATGATATAGAATATGCGACAAAGGTAAAGGTTTCTAGCCCAGACGCATAACGCCATGCGGGCGATTCCCCTGTAGATGTTAAATCTACTCACCCACACTCCAAGCTAGATGAAATCTACCACCAGAATCCCCCTGTGGCAGTGTCCGTAGTCCTCGTCTGCGAACCTGCAACATATAAACAACAAGCAATATATATATCAATAATAGCTACGAAATACGAATTAGCTATATCTAACCGACACAACAACACACAACCACCTCTTAAGTGTTCGTATCGTGGCTAACGAGAGTAGCGACACTACGAAAACAACTTAAGAGCGAAACCACGAAAACGGCACGACGCGTGTCGTAACACGTATCGCACGAACACGAAACACTAGAAACTGCACAATTGATCCCAGATTTTCCTACTGTGAAAACTAAACAATTTCAACAAGACCAGAGGAACCCTAAACATAGCAGACACCTACTGACCAAAACCCAAACCCTAACTCATCAGGATGGCCGGCGTCGCCGGCCCCTCCTTCAGCCCTCGCCGGCCCTGGCCGGTGGCCTGGGTGCCATCTCTCTGGTGGTGCTCCAGGTCCTCTAGTACATCACAACCACTATGTTTAATTTCTCAGTAAACATCCCGGATCACAGCAGGTCCTAGAAACCACAAACCGACATCAAAATACGATATTTCGCATCAAACCCTAATTTAACAATCTAAACAGAATTTAATAGCTAAGTTACACTAAAAATACCTAAATAACAGTAAAGGAACAATTACTTACAGCAAGGAAGCCAAGGAACCAAGCTTGAGCACTCCAAGTCAAGAAAATGGAAAAACATGCACAAAATAGGATTTTTGTGAAAACTTGTGAAGAATTTTGAGTGTTGTGAATAATTTGTGATGAAAAGAGAGAAGAAAATGACCAAGTGCAGTAGAGGGAAGAGAGGGCTCGGCCAAGTGAGGAAAGGAGAGAGAGAGAGGGAATTTCCTAGCTATTTCCTACACTAAATGCAAATTCAAAGCAATAAATGCAAAGTCCACCAATGCATGCACCTTCTCTCCAATTCTTTTCTATTCTTTTCTTTTCTTTTTCCTTTTAATCCTAGGCCACACACTCACTTCCTATGTGGTTTAGATTACTTAAGAAAATTTTAAGAAAAGTTGCAAAGAAAGATTTCCAGAAAAGTGCAAACCGGATTAAAATAACATTAAAAATGGGAAAAATTCAAATTGCACCAAAACGTCCCATATACTCTCAAAGTGTGCGCACAAGCTTTATTTTCTCAAAACTAGGTGCTGGTAAGTCGATATGGCCGTTTGATCGCAATCGGTATAAAACTGAAAATACCGATGAATTTCACCCAAAAACAGAAACAAACACAAAACGATTTCTAGATCGTTACATGAACGGACCCAGATTAAAACTGTTCTTTACCGTAGAACCATCGAAGAATCTTCTAATATTGCAGGAGCCGGTTTACCTTGCCTGATCTTCCTCCATTTACCACAAAATTTCGGTTATCTAGCCATAAACAGTGGAAACGTTGTTTCAAATAAATTTGGGGGTATGTATATACCATTTTGTATATATATATATATATGGAAATTTTTGTCCGGTGTGTATCCATTTTTTGTTCTTTTGACGAGCATTCATGTCTTCTAAATGCTCGGTTTTGTGTGTCGGGATATTTCTTGCCTGATGAAATTCCCTTTCGTAAAAATAAGAAAAAAAAGGAAAAAAAAAAATAAGGGTTCTTTTTGTAAATATTTAAAAAGAAATAAGAAAAGGAAAAAAAATTTGGAACAATAACAAATTTGGAAGGGTTTCAGTGCGAAAGAGGTAATTTTTTGACCACCTTTTGACTACTCCCTTTAAAACACATCTGCTCTTCTTTTTTTTCCAATTCGAGGCTCCTTATTCCCTAACTCACCAAACCCTAGCTACCACAAAAAGTTCCACCGGCGATCCGTCTAAGAGACCGCACTGTTGGGTTACGGCAGCGCCCCGGCCATCAAACCGTGGCCAAATGCGGAACAAAAATTTTCTAAACTGGCGCTACCATGACCCGATGCCCGGATCTACCCTAAACCCTATACTAGCAAGCATATATAAAGAAGTTAGAATGGTTATACCGAGTTAAACCGTGTCCTTTGGTCTTCAACCATCTTCCCAAGCTCCTAGTGGTCGTCTGGATCGAGTTTGGTTGCCGGTCTTCCTCCATCTACGATGATCCACCTGAGGGAAACAGCGCAAGATCTAGCCTCGCCAAGCGAGGAAACCGATGCTCCAAGGTTGCTAGCAATGGAGAGTGGAGGTGTAGGAATGTGTCACCATAATTTTTCTCTCGTCACAAATGCTCCATGAGCAACTCAAGAAGATGAAGACGAGGTGAGGAAACATGTGACATGAGCAACTCAAGAATGGCTAAGTGTTTTCTCCAAGTGAGAATGAGAGTGAGCAAGTAAGCAAGTGATCGATCAAGTGAAGAAAAGAAATGAGCAAGAGCCACTCATGAATGATGACACCCCCCCTTTGCAATCATGCACACACACAAAAAATATCTCCTCATTTTACAAATAAACAAATGCATGCCATACCTCTCTACATGCTCAAGCCCATACTCATGCCAACTCACCCCTCCACCTCATTTCCAAAATGATTTTCTAAAACGAAAATCAATAATGAGGTGGCCATCTTCTAGAAGTTATTCCGTATAAATATGGAATACTTCCCGGTACAGGTATCGAAATACATATACGCGTATTCGTACAAAAATACAAATAGCCAAGAGAGAAAATGAATAATGAAAAATAATACTAGAATACATATATAAATTATTAAATCAAAACCTGATTTAATAATCTGGCTTAATCCTAAGCCGCTAATATTATCGATCGTTCGATTAAAGTCTGTGCAGCCTGTACACATATTTAATCGGACACCTGTATGTACCAACATACGTCATCTACACCATATCGCCTGAACCGTGAAAACCCTCTGTGTGGGACTCTAAAGACTCGTCAATACGCTGGCAGTGGGTTTAACCACATGCATGTCAGCGGCACTAGCTGTACGTAACGGCTACCTAGATATTGAGCGAAAGGAAGGTCGACGAGCAAACTCATCCAAAACCCCTACTGAGCCTGACAGTGACAATACAGTCCAGTCTGTTCATCTAAGAGTATCGCATATTGAGTCTAGAGGGGTGGATAAAGTTAGACCCCTAACAACACGACATTTAGTGTCGGCATGAAAACCATCACCACCTGAGAAACTATCGATCCTAGATCGGTAATTCTCGTTCAGCCCGGCCGAGGATTTTGGTGATGGCCACCCATGCACAATGCGACATCAACCCCCAATACCGGGAGAGACAAATCCCCGACGATCCGGTCACTGCCTCCATGTGGCTCGGGACTGTACCCAACTAAAACCTGTTTGCACGACTCCTTTGAGCCGTGGTAGGATAGTAATCAAAGCACAGTGGGAACTCACACGAGACAAATGACGATCTCGGGTCGACAGACTAACCTGTACACATGTCACCAGGGAACTACTATCTGACAATAGGTATAATACCAACTAGCAGATTTCCGGCGAGTCCTTCCAGTGTACTCATAATGCAATGAGCACATGTATACTATCTTAGGTGAACAAACTAACACCAATGGCTTGTGAGACCTTGTCACCGCCCCTCGTCAGGGTTTCGATCAGTATACACCAGTCTACTCTGGAGTATCGATGCCCGGTCTCGAAACTCCCACGACTAGGGACATTTAAGGATTTGCCTATAGACCCTCAGCTCCCACATATATGATTGCCATCATAATACCGGTAGTCAAGCAAGAATCTTGTAGGATCTATCAACATGTAATAGTGATCTGTAATATCACCTAAAGCATGTACATGATGATAAAGACAAACCAGGTAGCATACTATCATCTCGAGTAAGACTGTTCTACCAGTATAGGTCCTCCCTCAATCATCACAATCGCGTGCCTACGATTCAATAATTGACTTGAGGGCACTATAGCCAACAATCTCCCACTTGCACTTAAGGATAATTATTGCGGTATTGCATACTCACAGCTCGTGTGATACCGAACACCCAACTCCTCTACTAATCAGTCTCGCAAAGACCATTTGCGAAACTAATGTGTTCGAGAAATAGCCTCAGTGAGTGGATCCGCTCCGATGTTTCTTTCTGTATCTCTTTACATCTCAACTTCACGGAGAAAGCCATCTCCCGAAATGAGCAATACCTGTCTTAGAATATGTCTGGTTATCTGATAGGACCTAGTTCACAAATGAACTCCAAATCCAATAAACTTCTTAGACTGCATCGTCCACTGAACTTAATCAGTATACTGCGTCATGCCTTCCTCAGTATCCGCTTGGACCACCTGTCCAACATACTGTCCCTCAAAAGAGGGAAAAAATAAAACTCTGACAGTCACTATATCATCCAAGTCACCTTGAAAGCCTGAAATAATAATCGTCTCCTAAAGGAGGCAGCCGTTATCATATCCCTAGAACATCCATTTATGTTCATAAACTGCTTCCCAACGTTTTGCCAAGATTGGATTAATATATATGCTTATTGCGGCTAGTGCAAAAAACAATATATGGTATTGTACTTGACATCACATGATTGACTCAACTGCATAAGCAAGTGATATGCCAATCATGCAAATCCCTCTCCCCTTTAGTCTGAAAGACATCCTTTAGAGAGGGTGACTCCATCACCTGCAGGTACACCACCATTGCAGGAGTCAACCATTCTAAAATACCTTTAGAATATTTCCAAGTATCCTAATTGGGACACTTCCCAAATCTAGATCTAAAATCATAAATCAAGTCACCAGAAACCCTGATATTATATCCATATCCTATGTGGAGAAACACCTTTGTGACAACCACGGTATAACCGATCATAGTATAGAAATTTCATTTCTTATAAAGTGCATGTCATCCCATATACCAGGACATCACACCCTACTACGTTCTTACCAGATCCATCTCCTATTCTGATGAAGTCAAAACCTTATGATTGTTTCATCAAAAATAGATGATCCTTTTCCGCTATACTTTCTTTAGTCTATAAATAGACATAAGCTACTTCCCCACTATACTTCCGCTACTCCCACTGACTACAACAACCCTCTGGCAGAGTCATATACATATGCACTTCTAAAGATAGTTTAGAACGACGCTATACTCATCTTCCTGCCGGGTCTCATAGTCTAGAACAGTAGCAATGGCAAGTCTGGATAAACAAGAACCTCCCTGTCACCATCTCCGAGAAGACCGAAGTCCCTCTCGGGTGCCTGAGGTTACCAACCAAATCTGCGGAGTGGCTAATGGAACATCAAATCTAATTGAATCCTTAGGTTCTATTAAATTTTCAGTAATCGTTTGTGGTTCTGGAATCACTTCCAGTTCTACCATACTTGCACTGTTGTTTTCTGAAAAAATCCATTTTACTAAAACTGTGGCGAGTCAAGAACAATATCATTATTGATCTTCCTGATGGTAGAAAGTTAACCCTCGTCAAAGCCCGGGATAACCCACAAACTGCCATTACTGAAACGGGCCTCGAGTTTATCCGGATTCTGGTTTTAAGTATCAGCCGGACAACTCCCTATACCTTAATATCGTTAAGATATAAATTTATTCTATATATATCCAATATAGAAACAAAAGCACTAATTTAATTGGAATCAGATTCAAAATCATGCAGCTGTCTCCAGTGCATATCAACCAAATGGAAAGAGGCCAATCAGCATTCCTCATCTAGGAGCGCATCCATTTATGAGTAACCTAAAAGAGAAGAAAGTTCTTAAAACCATTACTATCAACGGAATACCAAACACAAGAATCTACATCTTCGACTACCTCGAAGAATCTTGATACTTCCAACAAATAGTTCTCTACTTTATTCTTATACCTATAACTTCTTATCTGGACCTTGCATTTCAACGAAATGCTTGTCTAGAACTGGAGAAGTTAAGAGTAAACAGAATATAGTACGAGTACCAACCCCATTGTCCTAATTGACAATGGACAATATACAATATTTTGTATAAGTCCCCTGAGTTCAATAACTCAAAGCTTGTGCATCGTAGGTTAAAAACTGCACTATGGTCAAGAAGAATTACACCGCTATTGAATGCACCTTACCTAACCATCAACTGATATAGGTAAATGTCACAGACATAATTTCAAAAAGTTATATCTCACTTTATAAAATAAACGTACAGATATATCAGTTTGAAATTGGTGTATAACAACGGATATTCAAAACCAAATATTTGTCGTCAGGCAAAACCCAGGTAATTTCCTCAAATATCACCAATTACAACGAATTCTGATATTATGAGGATCTAATCATCCAATTCCCAATATCTTACTCCCACTCACCATCTGTAATAACATATAAATATGAGAAACTGATCTGGTAAATACATACCCTGGAGTTAGATTCCAATTTGGGAAGACAGTTTTCAATTAATATCGCACAGTGAAACCGAAACATGAAAATGTTTCAAAGGGGTAACCGGGTATTCCTAGTAATGCCTCTTACACTATCCTGATTCATGACTCTAACTGTATACTTCTATGCTCTCACTCCAATCCCTTTATTATGTCTTTACTTATTACTTTCGGTACTCCTTCTTTAGGCTAATTGGTTTTCTTACTTCCCTGCCCTTCGGCACCAGCCTAAGGTTTGGAAGAAGGCTATCCAATAAGCGTAATAGGTGTACACTCCTTATGCCAGGAGCCCCCGCAACCTGAGAGAAGGTAATGGGAAAAGACATCTGAATAATCCTATTCTATTTCTCCTTAACCAGAAACCATCCTCGAATCTGGAACGAATTCTTTCGAGTTCGTATATAACTATATGATGGCATGTCCAAGTATTATGGACGTTTGTAGCGATACGAAGTGTTCTGGAGAAATCCAAAGTGGATGTGGGAGTGGCAGGGGTATACACGGTTTTGTCGTGGATGATAGCAGTCGTAATTTTCTTTGTCGTTATTCCAATCCCTTTATATGTCTTTACTTATTACCTTCTGTACACCACCTTTAGGCTAATTAGTTTTCTTCCTTCCCCACCTTTTGGCGCCTGCCTATGGTCTGGAGGAAGACTATTCAATAAGCTCAATAGGTGTACCCTCTCCTAATCCTAGGAGCCCTCACAACCTGAGAGAAGGTAAAGAGAAAAAACAACCGAATAATCCTATTCAATCTCTCCAGAACCAGAATCCATCCTCGAATCTGGAACAATTTCGTTCGGTTCGTATGTAACTATACGATGGATTATCCAATAAGTGCGGATCTTCGTAGTGATACGGGGTGTTCTGGAGAAATGCAAAGGTGATATAGAGGTAGCAATGATATATGCGACACCATGACATTCCAAAAGATAAAGTATTTTAAGAAGGTTCGGTTAACTTAGTTCATGAGTTTTAGTTTAGGGTCGGGCCATGGTCGCTGCCAGAGAGAGAGAAAAAAGAAACACTCAGCGTGCACTCTAACCTAGATCAGAATGGTTAATCACTTTATCTAATCAGGATGGCTCCCACTGTTTCCTCGAATTCTCCTCCAAATCAAAAGGAGAATTAGTCAGGATCATCTAAAATCACCCGAGGAGTAATCCTACTCATTAGTGGGAATCGGGATCCAACTATCATCGCATGATAACTTGATGGAATCCACTCAAGTTACCACACTCCAGAAGGTATGCGTATGTCTGGAAAGTTTCCTGTATATTTGAACTCCCGATGTGATTTTTGCCCCAAGCGGCTTATGACCTTGACAGAGGTCAACATATCATAAGTCGCAAGTCAAGTTCAACCCGTCATTATCCTGGATTAAATTAGACCCACCCGCACGAGCCCTTGACAGAGGTCAACATGACCGTGCAACTGTCCTAAATAATCGTATATCTATTCAACAAACAAGCATTACCCGGCTACCAAGCACTGTGCCTTGACAGAGGTCAACATACACAGCATGAATACTAAGTAATACCTGTAAGAAATGATGGAGGGCTACGACTGGTTGTCACGACCCGAAAATTGGCACATGACGGCCCTTAAACTACGCAACGTCTACAGGCGTAACGCAAATTAAGTAAGCCGAAAACCCAGCAATCTAAACCATCAAAAGTAGTAAGTGATAAGAACATTGGTAAAACTTTTGAAAATCTCAAGTACAAATTCTTTAAAGTCTAACTTTACTTTCATAAACATTTTGGCAGCACCTACTTTGTAGAAACTAACTCCAAAAATGGGTACAACATAAATATAAGTAAAGCATCCCCAACCGAGAGCAAATCCACGCCCAAAGGTGGAAAACAACCACCACAACAGATATACGACACCGTAGCGAAGAAATAAAAGACGATATAAGTAAAACTGCATAAAAAATATCCAAGTCACCAAAATATGCAATATCGTTCTCACATCAAGTCTCTAAGTCAATACATGAAAATGGTAGATGGAGAGTACAAGGTACAAAGATATACAAAGAGCATCATCGGATAACCGCAAAACACACATATAGAAAAACTGCACCCAGTCAGCCGAAGCGGTATCCGCTGCAAAAGATGATATGATAGGTAAAATCCCTGCCTCGACTACTCTGATAAACAACCTGCAAACCCTGTGGCACAACGGTGGTGAGTTGCCAACTAACATATGCAGGTAATCGTAAGTATGCACGTACAGCTTGAATCTAACACATGCAAGCTGATAGCAATAAATGGCCATATGTATGCAACAGTTATGAAAGGTACTCTATCAGGTACTACTAATACATGAAGCAATAAATGGCAATATATATATGCAACCGTCATGAAAGGTACTCTATTAGGTACTACTAATACATGAAGCAATGCATATAAAATAAATACGGAGTATGGGATAAAACATGTCATCCTCATGGAATCCTGACCTCGTGGCAGGACCAAAGTCCATCAAGACAATCTAAATCCCAAATTTCCTCAAATCAACCCCCAAATTGGCCCTCATATCCTTTAAGTCTCATATATCCTGAGTTTCTAATATCAAGTAAACCTCATATATCCAATATCCAATATCAAGTAAATCCCATATATCCCGTATCCAATATCAAGTGAATCTCATATATCCTGAGTGAGTATATTTGCAAGATTATTATGATGATGTGTATAAATTAGATATGTATACATATATATTAGCGTCTCATTCCACTAACACACACACACACACACACACACACACACACACACACACTCAGGAGTAAAAATATCATGAAAACAAGTGTCTAACATCGACACATAAATACTTATCCATCAGGTGTTGTCACCACGACTGGCCTTCCTGATAGAGGTACGTATCATACGCTATACCGAAAACTCGAGGGCCCAGCTTCGACACTCGAAATTCGACGTATCCATACGTACATGACTCGGGTCGATATCCCCACGATAACCGCCGAGTTATAGGTACTATCACCGGTAGATATGGTTCCCCTGTCGGCTCATCGGCATGGTCCATCGATCTTCTTGCCCCGGGGTACCTCCGGGCCCCACCATGTACCCGCACACGGCCCACGACGCCTCCTCGCATGGGGTATATATATCAGAACCGATAAATCTAATGGTGGCTGCTGAAATATCATATCAAGAGAAATCGGGTTTTTCAAATAATGCATAACTTCATGAAACTACCACGGTCCTCAAATCCAGAAAACATCATGAAAAATCCATATCTTAATGCGAAAATCCATGAATATAATATATGCAACATAAAACTGTAATGTGACCATATATAAAAGAAAAGTCGCTATTTAACTGCAACAACTTAATATATATATCATGCGGTTCCTAATTTCTTCAAGTCCATATAACATCAAATAAAGGTGAACATGTAGCTATAGCCAGATATATATGTAAACATGTAGGTATAGCAAGATATATGTATCTACCTATCAGTAATGATGTAATACCCTCCAGGTATAAGTGTAAGTATGTATGCAAGATGTACATGCAGCTATCTCTCATATATGTATATACCTATCACTAATGATGTAATACCCTCCAGGTATAAGTGTAAGTATGTATGCAAGATGTACATGCAGCTATGTCTCATATGTGTATATACCTATCACTAATGATACAATACCATATAGGTATATAGGTAACTAGCATGTAAGCATGTCAAGGTTTATGTGTAAGCATGTAGGTATACAGGTATGCTATATGTCATATGCACAAAAGGAAATAAAGATCATGTCTCAATGTCCCTAAACAATACAATATCACATATGTATAGGTGTTGTGCATGTCATAGCAATTATCGACGGTGTGTGTGTAGCATACAATTAGTGCTCATGAAACATGAACTGTCAATAATGGTGTTGTGTCTCATTAATACTAAGTCCATACACAAGAAAATGAGATAAGCAACAAAGGTGTACATGCACAATCAATATCCGTATACTTCTAACTAATAGTCATATCATTTGATCTAGCCCAGACGCATAACGCCATGCGGGTGATCCCCCTATAGATGTTAAATCTACTCACCAACAATCCCGATTAAGTAAAGCCAACAACTCGCTTTCCCTTCTTCGCAGTGCCCGAAGTCCTCGCCTGCGACCCTAAGATCATAAAACAATATAACAAGTATATATTAGCAATCGACCAATAACACGTACCAACTACGTTTGACCGAAGCACTAACACCAAGCATACTCTCAAGTGTTCGTCTAGTGGCTAACGCGCGTAGTGACACTACGAAACCAACTCAAGAGCAAAAGCTATACAAAGACACGAACGACATCAGCACAACCCTAGCTAGAAACGCTAAACGACACAACCATCAAGGCTAGACCCTGATCGTACCGATCGCACATTCACAACACAAGATATAGCGTGGAATCAAATATAAATAACGTCGTAACTTCAAAAGAAACCCACGCCTAAACTATCCGGAAATCTAGTAAGCAACAAATATCATTTTAGCTCAAAACTACAAGTTTTTACCAAAACTAGAATTTACAAACATCACAATATAGCATGATTAAACCATACAAACCCTAACTATAATTTTAATCTCACTTAATTAGGATTTAGTAAAAGTTTAGTTTGCTAATTAGCTTAATTATACAATTAGGAAAAAATATCATTTAACAAACTAGCAACTAGATTTAGTTTTCATCAAGTCTTAACTTATCACTTAACCTTTTCACTAATCAAAACCCGAATTTGATTACAAAAATCCTATCTTGAATTTCAAAACATGCATATTAAAGCTTTAAATTAACATCTAATTAAGCTAGTTTAAAGATTTAAAACAACTATTAAGGATTAGGGTTAGGGTTTTATACCTCACTAGATCAACCAAACTTGCAACAAAACACCAAAGTTTAGCTTCCAAAAATCCCCACTTGATTGAAGATCCAAGCTAGATTGAGATGAAGAATGAAGGGTTTTGGTTTATAAAAGAGTTTTTTGTGAATTATTTAGGATCTTTTATGATTTTATGAAGTATAAAGAGATGAAAATGGATGGGGGGAAATTTGGACAGCCAAGGAGAGAGAGTGAGGGCCGGCCACAAGGTGAAGAAAGAAGAGTGTGGAATTGTATAGGAAATTCTAGAAGAAAACACACAAAAGTTTTAATAAAACAAACAACCTTTATATCATCTTTAATCATTTAATTAAAATTTCCATTTAATTCACATAAATATCTAGATATTTTGAAGAGATATTTTCAAAGATGAATTAGTGCTAATCTAATGATTAACTTAGCATAGATTCACATTAGCATTAATTAATCCAATCCAAAAAGTAATAACCACTAACTTATTACATAATTAAAAGATTAAAATAATATTTTAATTAGGGAAAAATATTAAAATGCACAAAAATTACAAGTGGCTTACAAAAACCCGCAAACTAGCAATATTCTAGCTAAACTAGGTGCAGTGAATTCTAAACTGCAAAAAGATCGCTTATAGGTTTTTACGGAAAATACAATTTATTTTACCTAAAAACGGAAAATCACCTAAACGATTTCTAAAATGTTACAATCTTCCCCCCTTAAAGAAATTCGGTCCCCGAATTTAAAATTCATCTATGCGTACCTTCGAAGAGATGAGGGAAAACTTCCTCCGCATCTCGCTCGCAACCACTCAAGTGATCACCTCATTAGACGGCTACGCCAAAGAACCATCACAGATAGCAAGACACTTGACCGAAGTCCCTCCACCTATCGATCCACAAAAACTATCGGCTACTGGTGAACGAAAGATCGCGTCCAAGCTAAAAGGTCTGATGTTGAATCATGTGAGAAAGGTCATGAAGGTAATTGCGAAGTATCGACGCAAGGAATACAGGGTGAATACTAAATAATCTGGGCGGAAGTGCCAAATTATAGGCAACGGAACTAACTCGCTCAAAGATCTCAAAGGACCAACAATCTGGGACTAAGCTTCCCAAAACTCAACACGTCATTCATTGGAAAATCCATAGGAATACATAATCTCCCACTGCGAACTCAAGTCTGCGACCACCACGGTTGGCATAAGACCTCTGTCTGCACTGGGCTACTCTCATCCTGACCTGAATCAACTGGATCATCTCCGAAGTCTCTCGACAAGCTGGGGTCCAAAAATCCTACTAACGCAGAGTCCGAAAAACAGACTAGTGATCGACACCACCTAACAACAAGCCTAAAGGTTGCCAATTGGAATGTCTTCTGATAACAGCTATCGAAGGAGAACCCTAACAATGGCAAGTGACGATCCCAACTGCCAACAACCACTTAGTACGTACGCACAAGCATACCCTCCAGAGTCTATATAGTCCGCTCTAACTGACCATCAGACAACGGATGGAAGGCGGAGCTAAATCTCAACCAGTACCCAAAGCTTCCTGAAGTTTCTGCCAAGAACGGCAAGCGAACTGGGTGCCTCCATTGGATACAACACATGAAAGAACTCCGTGCAAACGCACAAACCTAACGAAGAACAACTGAGCAAACTGAGCATAACCAGATAACAAACACTTAAATGGAGTCACACTATGTCTAGACCTGGGTAGACACCACAACGAAATTCAAGGAGATCTGCTCCCATTCCCACTCCGGAACGGTTAAAGATTGCAACTCTCCAGCCGGTCTCAGATGCTCAACCTTAGCTCGCAACAAGTCAGACATCTCTAAACGAAATCCGAAACTTCACTCTTCATCCCTGCCCACCCGTAACTAACTCTCAAGTCATGTTACATCTTGGTGGCACTTGGGGTGAACACAGAAAGCTGACTGATGTGCCTGCTCTGGGACCTCGCATCTCTACCTATCAGTATCAGGTACACACCAATGAGTCCGGAACGTAGCACACCCTGGTCATAAATCAAGAACTCTGAATCTTTACCAGCCGAACATGCTCTGAATCTCAGACAAACGAGCATCGGCGGGCTGTGCCTCACGAAAACGATTAAGTAAAAGTAGACGGGCGCGGACATGATCAAACTGTCCCATCAGTAGAGGCGAACTTAAGCTATACTCCACGATCGCACAAGAACTGTAAATCTGCAGAAGAATGTCTCAGAACTATGCACAACTGGGACAAGCTAACCCCGGTCCTACGACTCAAGTATCAGCTACCACAATCGCCTTGTCTTGGGTAATAAAGGATCTCACAATCACAATACTTTACTAGCTCCATCCAACGGTGTTGTCTCAACAATCAAAACCCATTGCAGGAAGATGTACATTATGCTCTGGTGGTCCGTGAAAATCTGACACGACTCTCACACAAGTAGTGTCCCTAAATCTCCCACGCAAGACCACCGCGGCAATCTTCAGATCAGGAGTGGGATAATCTTGCTCGTACTTCCTCCAACTGTCGGGAAGCAAAAGCGATAACTCAATCATGCTACATTAGTACACAATTGAGCCCCACTCGCGAAACATCACAATAAACAACAAAGTCACCCGATCCAGAAGCAAAGAAAGAACTGGTGCAGTTGTCAACCGAGTCTTCATCTACTGAAAACCCAACTCGCATGCCTCAGTCCAAGAAAAGAACCTCCTTCCCGGTCAGTCCAGTCAACGGTGCAGCAATACATAAGCAATCCTGCACGAAACGGCGGTAAAAACCTGCTAAGCCCAAAAAGCTGCGGACCTCTGTCCCTGATGCAAGTCTGGGCCAAGCTGCACGACCTCGATCTTCCTCGGGTCCATACGTAAACCGTCTCCCGTAACTACAAGACCTAGGAGTTCAACACAATCAAGCCTGAAGGAATACTCCGAGAATCTAGCAAACAGGCGGTGCTCTCCCAAAGTCTGCAAAGCAAATCCTTAAGTGCTGCTCACGTTCCTCACGACTCTTGGAATAGACCAGGATGTCATCTATGACACAAAAATACACTGGTCAAGGAACGGCCTGAAGAAATATGGTCCATCATATCCACGAATGCTGCTAGGGCATTGGTGAGTCCAACGACACCACCAAAACTCATAAAGCCCGTAGCACGCATAAAAGAAGTCTTCGGAATGTCATCACTCCGAACCCGCGACCAAATGATGACCTGATCCCAAAACAAACTTAGAAAAATGTCTCGCATCCTGGAGCTGATCGAAAAAATCGTCAATGCGAGATAAAGGATACCTATTCGCACCGTAACTCGGTTCAATTGACGATCCATCAATACACAACCACAAACTGTCGTCCTTCTCCTGACGAACAGAATAGGAGCTCCCCAAAAAGAAACACTCGGACGCATAAGTCCCCTTATCTAGCAACTCTACAGCAGATCATTAAGCTCCCTAAGCTTCGCCGGCTCGTCTGGAACAACGTCGGAAAACCCTCGCACGATAGGAACCCGGTCCAACAAACCCACTGTGGCTCCGGTATCATAAATGAAAACCAAGAATCCTTGACATCCTCTCCTCTAAAGCCGACTAGCGAAAAAGGATGAATTCAAGCTGTGATGGACGGCACCACTGTCCCCCTGCACAACAAGAACTGACTCGCCGGGAAACAAATCCTGACTGTTTTCTCTCGGCAGTCCACAGACGCATAGCACGCAGCTAACCAGTCCGTGTCCAGGAGAACGTCAAATCCAACATCTCTAGAAGGATAAAAATGACGGACGAATCTCTATCTCCTATCCGATTGGCACACGACCGAAACACGTGTCGCGCAACAAAAGAATCGCTGACAGAAATTAACACAACAAAAGTCTGATCTAGCTAACACGACTCTCCTCGTCTCAAGCCTTTGCTACTCCCGCAACGTGCACAAAACCTGTCACGGTGACTGAACCTCTGTCTTTGGGCCGATACACCTTCACGAGCCCTCCTCTATCCTCGAACTCCTAAAGTCTCGGAAAGACGCTCCTCGTCAAATAGGGTTGCGTCCACTGGTGCTGTGTAAGTAACACAATACTTTATACTGATCGCAAGGAATAACTGGGTAACAGGGGTGGCAACCTCCTGTCGCTGCGCTCGAATGGCCTCAACCAAAGGCCTCATCATCTGGCGCAAGTCCTGCATATCTTCCACAAGCCTAGCGAGATGATCTGTCGATGGCGGATCCATCCTCTCCTGTGCAATGAGCGTGCCATCCTGTTCAGTCCTCGTCCCACACGAGTCAACTCTGACCTCGGCTCTCGCTGCATCACTCTGAGTCCTCATGGTCATCGGCGGCAAAGGATATAAATGGAAATAGGATTCGATATGAATACGGAAATCGAATCACAAGGATATGTATCATCAAGAAAGGAATTTCAAGCAATTTGTACTTAGGTTAGTTTAGGCAGAGTACCGTGTCGTGAGTATGCCGCAGATATACACACACTACATTACTATGCTTAAGCTACCTACTCCATCATACCAAGGTCATCCTACACTCCGAAAGGTAAAACCTAGCGCTCTGATACCAACTTTGTCACAACCCGAAAATTGGCATGTGACAGCCATTAAACTATACAACATCTACAGGCGTAACACAATTTAAGTAAGCCGAAAACCCATCAATCTAAACCATCAAAAGTAGTAATTGATAAGAACGTTGTTAAAACTTTTGAAAATCTCAAGTACAAATTCTTTAAAGTCCAACTTTACTTTCTTAAAAATTTTGGCAGCACCTCCTTTGTAAAAACTAACCCCAAAAATGGGTACAACATAAATATAATTAAAGCATCCCCAACCGGGAGCAAATCCATGCCCAAAGGCGGAAAACAACCACCACAACAGATATACGATGCCGTAGCGAAGAAATAAAAGACGATATAAGTAAAACTGCATAAAGACATCCAAGTCACTAAAATATACAATATCGTCCCCACATCAAGTCTCTAAGTCAATACATGAAAATGGTAGATGGAGAGTACGAGGTACAAAGATATACAAAGAGCATCATCGGATAACCGCAAAACCCACCTATAGCAAAACTGCACCCAGTCAGCCGAAGCGGTATCCGCTGCAAAAGATGATATGATAGGTAGAAGCCCTGCCTCGACTACTCTGATGAACAACCTGCAAACCCTGTTGCACAACGGGGTTGAGTTGAAAACTCATGAATAGTAAATAACATATGCAGGTAATCGCAAGTATGCACGTACAGCGTGAATCTAACACATGCAAGCTGATAGCAATAAATGGCCATGTGTATGCAACAGTCATGAAAGGTACTCTATCAGGTACTACTAATACATGAAGCAATAAATGGCAATATATATATATATATATATATATATGCAACCGTCATGGAAGGTAATCTATCAGGTACTACTAATACATGAAGCAATGCATATAAAATAAATGCGGAGTATGGGATAAAACATGTCATCCTCACGGAATCCTGACCTCGTGGCAGGACCAAAGTCCATCAAGACAATCTAAATCCCAAATTTCCTCAAATCAGCCCCCAAATTGGCCCTCATATCCTGTAAGTCTCATATATCCTGAGTGTCCAATATCAAGTAAACCTCATATATCCAGTATCCAATATCAAGTAAATCTCATATATCCTGTATCCAATATCAAGTGAATCTCATATATCCTGAGTGAGTATATTTGCAAGATTATTATGATGATGTGTATAAATTAGATATGTATACATATATATTAGCGTCCCATTCCACTAATATATATATATATATATATATATATATATATATATATATATATATATATATATATATATAACAGCGTCCCATTCAACTGTTATATATAGTTAAGAGTAAAAATATCATGAAAACAAGTGTCTAATATCGACACATAAATAGTGATCTATCAGGCGCTGTCACCACGACTGGCCCTCCTGATAGGTACGTATCATACGCTATCCCGAAAACTCGAGGGCCCAGCTTTGACACTCGAAATTCGACGTATCCATACGTACATGACTTCGGTCGGTATCCACACGATAACCGCAGAGTCATAGGTACTGTCACTGGTAGGTATGGTTCCCTTGTCAGGCTCATCGACATGGTCCATCGATCTTCTTGCCCCGGGATACCTCCGAGCCCCACCATATACCCGCATACGGAACACGACGCCTCCTCGCATGGGGTATATATATCAGAACCGATAAATCTCATGGTGGCTGCAAAAATACCATATCAAGAGAAATCGGGTTTTTCAAATAATGCATAATTTCATGAAACTACCACGGTCCTCAAATCCAGAAAACATCATGAAAAATCCATATCTCAATGCGAAAATCCATGAATATAATATATGCAACATAAAACTGTAATGTGAGCATATATAAAAGAAAAGCCGCTATTTAACTGCAACAAGTTAATATATATATCATGCGGTTCCTAATTTCTCCAAATCCATATAACATCAAATAAATGTGAACTATGTAGCTATAGCCAGATATATGTGTAAACATGTAGGTATAGCAAGGTATATGTATCTACCTATCGGTAATGATGTAATACCTTCCAGGTATAAGTGTAAGTATGTATGCAAGATGTACATGCAGCTATCTCTCATATGTGTATATACCTATAACTAATAATGTAATACCCTCCAGGTATAAGTATAAGTATGTATGCAAGATGTACATGCAGCTATGTCTCATATGTGTATATACCTATAACTAATGGTACAATACCATATAGGTATATAGGTAACTAGCATATAAGCATGTCAAGACATATGTGTAAGCATGTAGGTATACAGGTATGCTATATGTCATATGCACAAAAGGAAATAAAGATCATGTCTCAATGTCCCTAAAAATTACAATATCACATATGTATAGGTGTTGTGCGTGTCATAGCAATTATCGACGGTGTGTGTGTAGCATACAATTAGTGCTCGTGAAATATGAACCGTCAATAATGGTGTTGTGTCTCATTAATACTAAGCCCATACACAAGGAAATGAGATAAGCAACAAAGGTATACATGCACAATCAATATCCGTATACTTCTAACTAATAGTCATGTCATTTGATCTAGCCCGGACGCATAACGCCGTGCGGGCGATCCCCATATAGATGTTAAATCTACTCACCAACAATCCTGGTTAAGTAAAACCAACAACTCGCTTTCCCTTCTTCGCAGTGGCCGAAGTCCTCGCCTGCGACCCTAAGATCATAAAACAATATAATAAGTATATATTAGCAATCAACCAATAACACGTACCAACTACGTTTGACCGACGCACTAACTCCAAGTATACTCTCAAGTGTTCGTCTAGTGGCTAACGCGCGTAGCGATACTACGAAACCAACTCAAGAGCAAAAGCTACACAAAGACACGAACGACATCAGCACAACCCTAGCTAAGAACGCTAAACGACACAACCATCAAGCCTAGACCCTGATCGTACCGATCGCGCATTCACAACACAAGATATAGCATGGAATCAAATATAAATAGCGTCGCAACGTCAAAAGAAACTCACGCCTAAACTATCCGGAAATCTAGTAAGCAACAAATATCATTTTAGCTCAAAACTACAAGTTTTCACCAAAACTAAAATTTACAAACATCACAATATAGTATGATTAAACCATACAAACCCTAACTATAATTTTAATCTCACTTAATTAGGATTTAGTAAAAGTTTATTTTGCTAATTAGGTTAATTATACAATTAGGAAAATATCATTTAACAAACTAGCAACTAGATTTGGTTTTCATCAAGTCTTAACTTTTCACTAATCAAAACCCTAATTTGATTACAAAAATCCTATCTTGAATTTCAAAACATGCATATTAAAGCTTTAAATTAACATCTAATTAAGCTAGTTTAAAGATTTAAAATAACTATTAAGGATTAGGGTTAGGGTTTTATACCTCACTAGATCAAACAAACTTGCAACAAAACACCAAAATTTAGCCTCCAAAAATCCCCACTTGATTGAAAATCCAAGCTAGATTGGGATGAAGAATGAATGGTTTTGGTTTATAAAAGAGTTTTTGTGAATTATTTAGGATTTTTGATGATTTTATGAAGCATAAAGAGATGAAAATGGAGGGGGGGAAATTTTGACAGCCAAGGAGAGAGAGAGGGCAGGCCACAAGGTGAAGAAAGAAGAGTGTGGAATTGTATAGGAAATTCTAGAGGAAAACACATAAAAGCTTTAATAAAACAAACAACCTTTATGTCATCTTTAATCATTTAATTTAAATTTCCATTTAATTCACATAAATATCTAGATATTTTGAAGAGATATTTTCAAAGATGGATTAGTGCTAATCTAGTGATTAACTTAGTATAGATTCACTTTAGCATTAATTAACCCAATCCAAAAAGTAATTACCACTAATTTAGTGCATAATTAAAAGCTTAAAATAATATTTTAAATAGGGAAAAATATTAAAATCCACAAAAATTACAAGTGGCTTACAAAAACCCGCAAACTAGCAATATTCTAGCTAAACTAGGTGCAGTGAATTCTAAACTGCGAAAAGAACGCTTCTAGGTTTTTACGGAAAATACAATTTATTTTACCTAAAAACGGAAAATCACCTAAACGATTTCTAAAACGTTACGCTGGTTTTTGGCAAAAAACCTTTAACGTAATGAATTTGATATAGTTGAAGGAATTCAAGTGGTTTTACAAATATATAGTGGCGAAAACTTTTGCTAAAGAGCTCACTCCCTGTGAAGGGATCTCGACTCTTTCCTCGTAGAATGAGGTGCAGGATATTCCAAACTGAATACCACGATACAAAGAAAAGAATCGACTATAGTGAAGTTATTACGTTAATGCTAACTTTTACTCAAGGGGTGACTCCCGATGAAAGGATCTCGGCCCTTACCTCGTGGAATGAGGTGCTGGATATTCATAACCGAATACCACTGTGCAAAGCAAAAGAGAACGTATGTAATATCCGTTTAAAAATCTTGGTTCCAACAACATCATATTGGTTTGTTTTATCCTTGCATTGATAAGAATCAACACAGTCCCATCAATTAATCATACCAGAAAAGAACGAAAATATATGATGTACGTATATGCCATCCGCATTAGCCATTGGGTCCCGTCATCACCCGTTAGGTTACTTAACTAACGACAGAGCGGGGACTGGACTAGCGCGTGTGCAAAACATATACAACATCTACTAGTATATATATAAATATATACAACAATAATTCCAGGCATGATATAAAGCAACATCACAGAAGCAACACAGAATGGTGGATAATCCTGGAGCCTCGGGTTTCACTTGAGCCACAAATAAGACCCGACGTTCCCCTGTCATGTAGATAGCCTGTGCAATACAACCTAGACCCCTACGAGTGCGGCAAGTTACCCGACAATCCCAAAAGTGAGACAACCCAAATCAACAACAAGAATGGGTCACCCAGCACTTCACGGAATCCGGTAACTTGGGCACCCCTCCGTGGGTCAACCTACACCCCCTACGAGTGCGGCGAGTAACCCGCCAATTCTAGAGTAAGGTCCCCTTCGTCTCAACGCCATGAGATGCGGACCCGTTTCCCTCTAGAACCCGGCTATTCGTGCACTCCACCATAGGGTAATCCTAGTACAGAAAAGAAAATAATATACAAGAGAGACATCGACCTCAACCCGGTCGTTCCCCAAAAAAATAATATACAAACTGGCAGTGACGGCAGTCCACATGTCGGACGTTCACCCCGCAATATCAAATGTACAAATGAAACTAAACGGTACTAACATTGCACCCAATCTATCCACCTCAACGATCCAACCACAATCACAGCACAACACAGCACATCAACGTGAATGTCATGTTCGCAAACTCGTCTAAAAGAACATATAGCAGTTAGACGGGTTATACCGCTCTAATGACATTCACGGTCGCATATAGTAATGTAAGTACTGTAAACTTTAAATAGTGTTAGAAATATCGACTTCGAAATAACCCCGAATAGCCCTAAACAACTAGATAAAACCATATCCAAACTGAGCTAAACTAGCAATACCAATGAACCAATATTCCAGAGACTAGACCACACCAAAAACACAAAGTCCCAACTCATGAAAATGGCCGGCCAGATCAAAACTCATGAAAATGAACCAATATTCCAGAGACTGTAAACACGAAGTCCAAAATGGGAGGAATGGGTTCGTATTTTGGGAGTGTTCTAGTGGTCATACAAGTAGTCTTCTGCAGTTGCTAAAATATTTTTATAAGACCTTAAAAAATTGACAGAAACTGGAATGTGCAGTGCACTGTTTTGGGGTTGTTTCGATTTCGATAGTTTAACATTGTCTAAAACTGCTAGTAAGGGGTTTACGGGTTGGCTCTGATACCATGTTGGGTTACGGCAGCGCCCTGGCCATCAAAACGTGGCCAAATGCAGAACAAAAATTTTCTAAACTGGAGCTGCCATGACCCGATACCCGGATCTACCCTAAACCCTATACTAGCAAGCATATATAAAGAATTTAGAATGGTTATACTGAGTTGATCCTGTCATTCGGTCTTCAACAATCTTCCCAAGCTCCTAGTGGTCGTCTGGATCGAGTTTGGTTGCCAGTCTTCCTCCATCTACGATGATCCACCAGAGAAAAATGGCGCAAGCTTCAGTCTCGCCAAGCGAGGCAACCGACGCTCCAAGGTTGATAGCAATAGAGAGTGGAGGTGTAGGAATGTGTCACCATATTTTTTCTCTCATCATAAATGCTCCATGAGCAACTCAAGAAGATGAAGAGGAGGTGAGGAAACATGTGGCATGAGCAACTCAAGAATGGCTAAGTGTTTTCTCCAAGTGAGAATGAGAGTGAGAAAGTAAGCAAGTGATCAATCAAGTGAAGAAAAGAAATGAGCAAGAGCCATTCATGAATGATGGCAGCCCCCCCTTTGCAATCGTGCACACACACAAAAAATATCTCCTCATTTTACAAATAAAAAAATGCATGTCATACCTCTCTACATGCTCAAGCCCATGCTCATACCAATTCACCCCTCCACCTCATTTCCAAAATGATTTTATAAAAGAAAATCAATAATGAGGTGGCCATCTTCTAGAAGCTATTCCGTATAAATACGGAATACTTATCGGTACACGTATCGAAATACATATACACGTATTCATACAAAAATACAAATAGCCAAGAGAGAAAATGAATAGTGAACAATAATACTAGAATATATATATAAATTATTAAATCAAAACTTGATTTAATAATCTGGCTTAATCCTAAGCCGCTAGTATTATCAACTATTAAAGTCTGTGTAGCCTGTACACATATTTAATCGGACACCTGTATGTACCAACATACGTCATCTATACCATATCGCCTGAACCGTGAAAACCCTCTGTGTGGGACTCTAAAGACACGTCAACACGCTGGCAGTGAGTTTAATCACAAGCACGTCAGCGGCACTAGCTGTGCGTAACGGCTACCCAGGTATTGAGCGAAAGGAAAGCCGACGAGCAAACTCATCCAAAACCCCTACTGATCCTGACAGTGACAATATCCGTACAGTCTGGTCTATTCGTCTAAGAGTATCGTATATCGAGTCTAGGGGGTGGATAAAGTCAGACCCCTAAGAACACGACAGTTAGTGTCGGCATGAAACCCATCACCACCTGAGAAACTATCGATCCTAGATCGGTAATTCTCGTTCACCCCGGCCGAGGATTTCTGGTGATGGCCACCCGTGCACAACGCGACATCAACCCCCAATACCGGGAGAGACGAATCTCCGACGATCCGGTCACTGCCTTCATGTGGCTCGGGACTGTACCCAACTAAAACCTGTTTACACGACTCCTTTGAGCCGTGGTAGGGTAGTAATCAAAGCACAGTAGGAACTCACACGAGACAAATGACGATCTCAGGTCGACAGACTAACCTATACACATGTCACCAGGGAACTGCTATCTGACAATAGGTATAAAACCAACTAGCAGGTTCCCGGCGAGTCCTTCCAGTGTACTCATAATGAAATGAGCACCTGTATACTATCTTAGGTGAACAAACTAATACCAATGGCTTGTGAGACCTTGCCACCGCCCCTCGTCAGGGTCTCGATCAGTATACACTAGTCTACTCTAGTGTATCGATGCCCGGTCTCTAAACTCCCATGACTAGGGACATTTAAAGATTTGCTTATAGACCCCCAGCTCCTACATATATGATTGCCATCATAATGCTGATAGTCAAGAAAGAATCATATGGGCTCTATCAACATGTAATAGTGATCTGTAATATCACCTAAAGCATGTATATGATGATAAATACAAACCAGATAGCATACTATCATCTCGAGTGAGTCTAATCTACCGGTATAGGTTTTCCCTCAATCATCACAATCGCATGCCTACGATTCAATAATTGACTTGAGGGCACTATAGCCAACAACGCATCTGCCGCCGAAGAAAGCCAAATTTCGTGCATCCGCCGCCGTCTTGCCTCTTCAACCTCTGAAATTTTCATGGGAGGTTTGCATTCTCTATCTCTACTCTCCAGAACTATTAAATCTGTGATTTATTTTCTATGGCTCCCAAATTTCAACCCGAGAGATTTTTCATCCATATTCGCTCATGACTTTTACGGTAGTTATTTTGGCGACGAAATCTGGAAACGCGGGTAAAATTACTTATTGTACAGCCATCCAAATGCATTCACACTTCTGGATCTTGTTGAATGCTTCTATGAGAGCATAGAAGAGGGTTTTTTAGGAAGTTATGGGTATATATGCTTTTATGGGGGGATCGTGAAATTGTTGTAGATCGGGACATGTTTCATGAAGTAACTTTGATCCCCCACATTCTCGCTCATGACCAACCCCTCTGATCTGAGGATTACATGCTGTTGATGGGAGAAAATTGTGCTAGGGAGCTAAAGAAAGGAATTCTTAGAAGTACGCTATATGTGAACGTGTTGATCGTGTGTCGTTGGGTACAAAATAACATCTTTGGTTATTCGCATAACACTACTTTTTTACTCCATCCCTACAAATTGTGCACACACTAATGATGAAAAATCCAAGTTATGACATGTGCACAGTGTTGTTACACTCAATTGGCATAGGTAAAGGGGCAGCCAATTATCTGTGCCTATTTGCGACACAATTATGTCGCTATTTTCTTCCTGTGGAAGAATTCTATGCTTATATGCAGATGGGGGTTCCCATTCGACCTTTGGTAGAGGGTGCGTCCACTTCATACTCTAGGCTTCACAGGTTATGGTCACGCACCGAGCCGACCGAGAATGTGATGGCGGAGACCCTAGCTCGAGTTCCAGAGTAAGTGATGAGAAGCTGACTCCCGCCGAGCAAGCACGCTTGCTGCAGTGCACTAGTAGGGGGTCGAGAGGGTGTTAGGGATGATGACGAGTTTTGATCAGTGTATTACGAGTCTGGAGCCAGGGATGTCTACCCTGTTAGCACATGATGATAGCGCAACGTCTAGGGGTCGTGGTGCTGACACTAGTGGGGCTGGCACGAGTAGTGCTGGCACGAGTGGTACTGCGTCTGGTTCTAGAAAACGTAGTAGGCAGCAGTGAAGGCACTGCTGCGAGTAAGTTTAGGGGTGGGGTTTGTTGTAAATAGTTATCCATACATTCTGCATTTGCACGTTTATTTTTTGCTTATAAATATTTTTTCTTTTGTTTGCATATTTAATTCCGCATCGCATCATGTTTATATTTCTGCATTGCATTGTTTTTTTCAAAAACCAATAAAAATTTGAAAATCCTAAAAACCCATAAAATTTTGAAACCTCTTTTCGAAAAAAAAACCATAAAAATTTTGTTGTCAAAGTTGGTTATTTAGACTCGAGTTCGATATGATGGTTGACTAATTAAAAATAACTAAATCCTAGACTTATGAATTGAAAACCCAAAAAATAACCCTCCTTGAAGTATAATTGTAGTAAATATACGTTCTTACAGTTTGTTTAGAAGTAAGTAATCTTAAGTTCAGTTCTTAAGTTAAGTTGAAATGAAGAGAAAGTATTAAAAGGTTTATTGAAAGATAAGTCTGAAAAATAGTTTATATTCTTGAGTCCAAATTCAGAAAGTATATACCCTATAAGTTGCACTTACACACAACTTGAAACTTGAAATAGTAGAGGATACCTAGAAATACTCTTGCCTGAAAGTCTAGTATGAAAGAAAAAATGGTATTTGAAGCTAAACACCAAAAGAACGTCACTGAAAAATATATCTGGTCTTGAAAAAAAAAATTGTGTATATTGCAAGTCGTAGAAACTGCTATTTATGCCTTAATTAGCTCATGCACTCAGTAATCAGTTGATTAGTGTCTTAGGAAGCAGCAGTAGTTGCATGAAAGGTGTATGAGTGAATCCGCCCATCATTAATAAAAAGAAGTAGTACTATGTATCAGGGAAAGGGTACTATAGCTTGAATTGAATTTCTGAGTATAGTGATGAATTTATACACACGTAGGGGTATATGATCGATGTTTGGAGGAGGGATAGGAATGAACAATAAGTCTTATATCTTTCTTAAAAATGATAAAATTCTGTATTGTAGACTATGCTTTAGAAGGAAAACTCAAGAAAAATTGAGATCTTTATAAACTGACAAAACATATAAGATCTTAAGTTAAATGAATAGGAGTTGTGAAGAATAAGGGGTGGATGTTTCTAACTTAGCATAGTAGAGTTTCTAATTAGGATGCTAAACTGTAGGATTAGAGTCGACGGCTAACTTGACAGGATTTTGTAGGTAATATCCGCTAAAAACCTCAGAAGACAAAACTCCTCCTCTAGGGCAACCTAGGGGTTTAACGGCTTGTTGCACATGCTAAGTGCAACCGTGATGCCTATGAAAGTGAGCTTAGGACTTTTTGAAAATAAAATGGTTTTGGTCGGGACGAGAAAAAGATAAGTTTGGGGGTATTTATTCACATCAGAATATAGCATTTAATACCGCTCATTCTGTTAGTTATATGTATGCCCTAGAAGCCATTACTGTACATATGATATATATTGTAATGGATGCTTGGACATATATAGGGAGGACTTTCTTGCTCGACATGATAGTATGCTATCTTGTTGTACTTTATCTTAACATGTACTCTGATTGTCTCTGTATTACATGTTGATAAAGCCCTTAGGATATGTACTCGACTACTGGGACTATGATGAGATCATACTAGTGGGGCCACGGTAGTCGACGAGTACATCCTATAACTGTTCCTAGTCGAGGGTGTATCGAGACAGGGCATCGATATACCAGAGTAGACTAGCGTATACGCATCTTGACCCATATGATGGGCGATGGATGATCCCATATCTATCGGTGTTTGACATCAAGGATGGTGTACGGGTGCTCAGTGGAGACTGGGTACACTGGACGGACTCGCCGAGAACTCTCAGATGGTATTATACCTCATGTCAGATGGCAGTTCTCTGGTGACACTAGTACAGGTTAGTCTGTAGACCCAAGATCGTCATAGAGTCTTGTGTGATTCCCACTGTGCTTTGATTTCCATCATACCACGTCCAAGAGGGCGTGCAAAAAGGTGGCTTTTGGGTACAGTCCCGAATCACATGGAGGCAATGAGCGATAGGAGGGGTTTCGTCTCTCCCGGTATAGGGAGTTGATGTTGCGCTGTGTTCGATTGGCTATAACTGGAAATCCCTGGCCAGGGTTGCTGAGATTTACTGGTAAGTGTTATCAGTAGTTTCTCGAACTGTTATGGACCTCATATCGACACGACTTATCAAGCTACTGGGGTCTGACGTTTACCACCCCTAGGAGAGATATGTGACATATCAGACGAAGAGACCGGACTGTACGGGAGTGTTACTGGTTGGATTCACGGGAGAAAGTACAGGCTTGCTTGTTGATCTTCTGATCGCTCAATACCTGGGTGGCTGTTACGTTTAGCTGACCGCTTGCAGCTTATGGGTGTTTGATATGATCATCACCTACTGCCAGCGTATTGACGATTCTTTAGAGTCCTACACAGAGGTTTCTTCGCTCAGACAAAATGGAGTAGGAGCACATATGTGATATGTGCAGGACCGAGGATAATACGATATGAGATACCGTATTCTATTCTCGCGATATTTTGATATGAGCCGGGTCATCGGATCAAGTGTTGATTCGATGAATCGGTACATGATATATTAGTCAGTTATATGCGATATAACCGGATTGTCGGATCAAGTGTTGATTCGATAATTTCATGTATAATTACATATGTGATATATTGCATTACATTATCTAATATTGGCTCGCTTTATTGATTTATTTTCTCACCGGGTAATACATTGATATATATGCGGTATATGTTAATTGTATTATTTTCTTTTGTTACAAAAATATATTATATATGTGATATATAATATTGTAACAAATTGTGATTACTAATGCAACATGATTAGTGGAGATTAAATATGGTTAGGATTTGATTTGGGTTAAACTTTTCTAGAAGCTTCTAGAAGATTTTCTTTTGTTTCTTGCAAAGATATTTTGGTTGATATTTTTGGAGATATTTACTTAACCCAACCCAGACCCTTTACTATGGTTAAATCTCTACAATGGTTAAGTCTTTCTTGACTTAACCATGGTTGCATTTGTAATGATATTAACATTTCATTATTCATCACAAATGAGATTATTCATTTATTCTTCTTCTTCTTCCTTGCTTGCAAAGCTTTCTAGCTTTGAGTTTTGTGATGAATTAGTGTGAGATTATGAAAATAAATAAGAGCTAAATTCCTACTTCATCATCCTAATCTATTCTTGCCAATTAGATTAGGGTGTTCACTTCATTTGCAAGTGAGAACTTGTGTTAAAGAAACTTCAAGGTAGATCATCTTAGTTATCGAAATGAAGTAAGCTTGCATCTTTCTCTTCGTGGAGCCTCTCTAGAGTCCGGAACATGATGATCATAGCGAATGGACCACAACACGGAGCTTATGAAGTGAAGGACCGGACTACAAAGGTTGTAATCCCTAACTCTTAGAAGTAAAGTTGTTTACTTGCTATATGTTTCGCCTAATCTCTAGTCTAAGATCTTAGTTAGGGTTGTTCGTGTAACGTTCTAGAAATCGTTTTGTGTTTGTTTCTGTTTTTGGGTGAAATTCGTCGGTATTTTCAGTTTTATACCGATTGTGATCAAACGGCCATATCGACTTGCCAGCACCTAGTTTTGATAAAGTAAAGCTAGTGCGCACACTTTGAGAGTATATGTGACGTTTTGGTCCAATTTGAATTTTTCCCATTTTTAATGTTATTCTAATCCGGTTTGCACATTTTTGGAATCTTCTCTTTTCAACTTTTCTTAAAATTTCTCCTAAGTCAACTAAACCACAAAGTATTATGTTGTGTGGCCTAGGTTTAAAGGGGAAAAAGAAAAGAAAAGAATAGAAAAGAAAGGATGCATGCATGTGTGGAATTGAGTGTAAATGCATTTATTTCATTTTAATGCTTGGAATTGCTTGGAAACTTCCCTCTCTCTCTCCTCCCTCTCTCTTGGCCGAGCTCCTCTCCCCTCTACTGCCCTTATCCATTTCCCATCTCATTTCTTCATAATTCTTTCACAAAACAATCACAAATCCTTCTCTTTTCATCAAAAATCACAATTTTCTTCACTTCATCTCATTTTCTTGCTTGGAGTGCTCTTGAGCTAGGATTATTGATGTTCTTTGGCTAGGTAAATTCCTTTACTGTTATTTAAGTGTTTTTAGTGTAACTTAGCTATTTAATTTCTGTTTAGAATGTTAAATTAGGTTTTGATGCGAAATATCGTATTTTAGTGTCGGTTTGTAGTTTCTAGGATCTGCTTTGACCCGGATAGTGTACTGAAAAATTAAACATAGTGGTAGTAATGTACTAGAGGACCTAGAGCACCACCTAGGAGACGAACCCCAGGCCACCGGCCAGGGCCGGCGACGGCAAGAGGAGGGGCCGGCGACGCCGGCCAAGTTGTTGAGTTAGGGTATGGGTTTTTGTCTGTAGGTGTCTGCTATGGTTTGGGTTCCTCTGGTCTTATTGAATTGTTTAGTTTTCACAGTAGGCAAAATCTGGGATCAATTATGTAGTTTCTAGTGTTTCGTGTCCGCGCGATACGTGTTACGACACGGGTCGTGCAGTTTTCGTGGTTTCGCTCTTACGTTGTTTTCGTCGTGTTGCTACTCTCGTTAGCCACGATACGAACACTTAAGAGGTGGTTGTGTGTTGTTGTGTCGGTTAGTTGTAGCTAGTTCGTATTTCGTAGTTGTTTTTAATATATATATTTGCTTGTTGTTTACGTGTTGCAGGTTCGCAGGCGGAGACTACGGCCACTGCCACAGGGGGATTCAGGTGGTAGACTTCATCTAGCTTGGAGTGTGGGTGAGTAGATTTAACATCTACAGGGGAATCGCCCGCATGGCGTTATGCGTCTGGGCTAGAAACCTTTACATTTGTCGCATATTCTATGTCATGTTTAGAATTGCGCATATACCTTGCTGTTTAGTGATAGTTGTGATTGGACTAGTATCCTTAGGACACTGCACTATTATTGACGGCTCAGATTGCGAGAGCACTGATTGTATGCCACACACACCGTCAATAATTGCCATGTCATACACAACCATATTTAGAAATGCTATTGTATGGTTAGGGACATTGTGACTTTGATACATATTTCTTATCGTTTATAACTTAGACTTTGACGTGCTAGTTCCTGTTTACCTATAGGATCTTGTACCATTAGTGTCAGGTACATATACACCTAAGGACATAGATACAGGTGTACTTGCATTTCATACTTTACTTATACCTGATAGGTATATCACATCATCATGTAGGTAGATACCTATATCTCTGCTTTACTATTCATGTATTCATTTATATCTGGTGAATGCTATGCTATTCATTTATACGCTTTCATTACAGTTTTCATACTGCGTATACTTTATTCATGGATTATCGCATTGTTATATGGATTTTTCATGATGTTTTCTGGATTTGGGAACCGTGTGTTGCGCCACGGCAGCGCCCCGGCTTCGTACTCGAGGCCAAAATGCGGAATCAAAAATTTTTTCCCTTACTCTGAAACCGGCGCTACCGCGGACAAAGAAAACCCGGATCGTAAACCATTAACCTAATGCTAGCAATCAAGAGATAGGGTGAGAAGTATACCGAGTGATCCGAGTCCTCCGGTCTTCTCGTCATCGTCCCGATCTCCCTCCGGAAAGTCTTGCCTCCACATCGTCGCCTCCTCGCCGGAAAGGGCACCACAACGCCTGCGTCTTTTACGGGCTCCCGCCTCAATACCGAGGCAACTCGGGCATGAAGCCGGCAACTCGACATGCTCAAGATATGCTGTAGAATGTGTAGTAGATCATGCTAGTCTCATTTGGGGTTTGTAGTTGCCATGATGGAGGAATGGGGTTAGGAAAAATGGTGCTTTCATTTTTCCGAAACAAGAAGAGGAAGGAGATGAAGAATTCCTCCCATAACAAAGATGAACTCTCTCATTCTTTTTCTTTCTCTCTTTCTTTTTCTTCTTCTCTCATTCTAATGAAAAACTTATTATCAAATGAGAATGGTGGAGGAGGTAATATGAAGCAAGAAGGGAGGTGAGTGTAGGGTAAAGCAAGTGGTGACCACATCAAGACATAATCATCATCAAACTTACATCAAACTTCATCTCATATCTAATCTTCATAAAGCAAGACAAGATGATAGAAAAGAATGGAATAAAAAGATGCTATCATAATTAATCATCTTACAAATAAAACCTCCACCAAATGTAATTTGCAAAACTGCAAATTACCCCCTCCATCAGAAAAGTCCGGCCGGGAAAGAACAAAGGAAAACCGGCCGGAACGGAATATAAACTGGCAACTCCAGAAAACTGGTCCCGTAATAAATTACAGGAAAACCCCGATACTGTGCATACACACCCGCATCTGTATTCCGACCGGATACAAATGCAATGAGACAAAATCTACACTGTACTAGACTAGGACCGGCTTAAGCCAAAGCCGGCTAGTAAAATCCGTTCGATCCTGATTCGTGCAATACCGCACGTATCTGATCGAACCCTGCCATATAACTATACGGCCACTAGTACAAAACTGTCCGATCCTGATCCGTGCAATACCGCACGTATCTGATCGGACCCTGCCATATCTCCATACGGCCTCTACAGCGTTTCGCCCGAAAGCTTGAGTAACTGTAAGTGTGGTGGACTCTAAAGACTCGTCAATACTATGGCTGTGGATTTAACCACCAGCACGTCAGAGGTATATGCCAATACGTGACGGGCCACCAGCTATTGACCAAAAGGGACATCGATGAGCGAACTCATCCTGACACCCTACTGAGCCTGTCAGTGACAATATCCGTACAGTCCGGTCCGTTCGTCTATGAGCATCGCATGTCGGGCCTAGGGGGTTGGTAAAAGTCAGACCCCTAAAAGCGGTACAAGTCGTGTCGGAGCGTAGCCCAGAACACCCTAAGATACTACCGGAATACCTACCAGTAAATCTCCTGCCTCGGCCGAGGGCTTTGTGTAATGGCTCTCCTAGACACAGCGCGACCTCACCCCCAATACCGGGAGAGACGAACCCCTGCAGATCCGCTCACTGCCTCCATGTGGCTCGGGACTATACCCAACTAAAACCTGTTTGCACGACTCCTTTGAGCCGTGGTAGGGTAGTAATCAAAGCACAGTGGGAACTCACACGAGACAAATGACGATCTCAGGTCGATGAACTAACCTGTACACATGTCACCTGGGAACTGCTATCTGACGTCTGGTATGAGACCAACTAGCAGGTTCCCGGTGAGTCCTGTTCGGTGTACTCATAACCCAATGAGCACCTGTATACATCTTAGGTGAACCAACTGACACCAGTGGCTTGTGAGACCGGCCACCGCCCCTCGTCGGGGTCTCGACTGTATACACTAGTCTACTAATGGAGTATCGATGCCCTGTCTCGAAACTCCTATGACTAGGGAACTTTTAAGGATGTGCTTATAGACTACCAGCACTCACGTATATGATCGCCATCACACTGCCGGCAGTCAAGCAAGAATCCTAGGGGCTCTATCAACGTGTAATAGCGACATGTCAGGTCACCTAAAGCAGTACACGATGATAAAGATAAACCAGATAGCATACTATCATCTCGAGCAAGACTGTCCTACCGGGATAGGTCCTCCCTCAATCATTGCAATCACGTGCCTGTGATCCAATAATTGACTCTGAGGGCACTATCTCCAACAATCTCCCACTTGCACTCAAGGCTAATTATTGCGATGCCGCATACTCACAGCCCGTGTGATACCGAACACCCAACTCCTCTACTAGTCAGTCTCACAAAGCTCGTTTGCGAAACTATTGCGTTCGAGGAATAGCCTCAGTGAGTGGATCCGCAGAGAAGTTTCTTTCTATGTCTCTCTATGTCTCAAGTTCGCGGAGAAAGCCATCTCCCGAAATGAGCAATACCTGTCTTAGAATGTCTGGATGTCTGATGGGACCTAGCTCATAAATGAACTCCAAATCCAAACTTCTTAGACTGTATCGTCAACTGAACTTAATCAGTGTCTTGCGCCATGCCACCCTCAGTATTGCCTTGGGCCACCTGTCCAAAATACTGCCCTTCGTCAGAAGGAAAACTATAACTCTGACGATCACCTGTCGTCCATGTAACCCTGGAAGCCCGGAATGATAACTGTCTCCTAAAAGAGGCTGTCGTTATCATATCCCTAGAACACGCACTTATGTCCTAAAACTGCTTCCGATTGTTTCTCCAGGATTGGATTAATATCAACTTATTGCATCTACTGCAAGAACAACATCTGGTGTGGTACTTGACATCTCATGATTGACTCAATTGCCTAAGCAAGTGATCTGTCAACCATGCGTATCCCTCTCCCCTTTAGTCTGTAAGACACCATTAGAGAGGGTGACTCCATGAACTGCAGGTGCACTACCGTGCCAGGAGTCGTCCATTCTAAATACTCATAGAATGCTGTCAAGGTACCCAGATTGGGAAACCACCCAAATCTAGATCTAAAACCATAGATCTAGTAGCCAGAATGTCTGATATAATATCCAAGTCCTGTGTGGAGAAACAACTGTGTGAAGACCAAAGTATAACCGATCGTAGTATAGGAGTTTCCTTTCCTACTCTGTGTATGTCATCCAAATACCATGACATTATACCCTACTACCTTCTCAACAGATCCATCCCCTATTCTGATGACGTCAAACCTATGACTGTCATGTCAGAAATAGATGATCTATCTCCGCTATATCTGCTTTAGTCTATAAATAGACATAAGCCTGATGTCCACCAATGCTTCCGCTGCTCCCACTGACTACGACAACCCTCTGCGAGAGTCATATAGACGTGCACTTCTAAAGCTAGTTTAGAACGACGCTATACTCATCCTCCTGCCGGGTCTCACAGCCTGGAACAACAGCAATGGCAAGTGTGGGTAAACAAGAACTTCCCTGCCACCGTCCTTGAGGCTACCGAAGTACCTCTCGGGTGCCTGAAGTTACCCACCGTATCTGCGGAGTGGCCAATGGAATGTCAAGTCAGATTGAATCTTTAGGTTCCTTATCAAATCTTCAGTAATCGTTTGCAGTTCTGGAATCACTTCCAGTTCTACCATACTCCCACTACTGTTTTTGAAAAAAAAACCATTTTAATAAAACTGTGGCGAGTCTAGACCAATATTGCTATTGTTCATCCAGATGGTAGAAAGTCAACCCTCGTCATAGCCTGGGTCAACCCACAAACAGCCATTACAGAAACGTGCCTTGAGTTGTCCAGTGTCTGGTTTTAAGCATAAGCCGGACAACTCCCCGTACCTTAACATCGTTAAGATATGAACTGTTCTATATCCAATATAGAAACAGAGGCACTGATTTAATTGAACCAGATTCAAATCATGCAGCTATCTCCAGTGCATGTAAACTAAATGGAAGGAGGCCGATCATCGTTACTCAACTTAGGAATGCTTCCAATTATGAGTAACCTGAAAGAGAAGCAATTTCTCTTTATCATTACTATCAACTGAACACCATACACAAGTATCTACATCTTCGATCTCTTTGAAGAATCCCGATACTTGCTACACCTGGTTCTCTACTCTATTCAAATACCTATAACTTCTCAAAATTCAGACCCTGTGTTTCTACGAAACACATGTCTAAGAACTAGAGAAGTTAAAAGTAAACAGAATATAGTATGAGGACCAACCCCTCTGTCCTAATGGACACTGGACAACATACAATACTCTGTATAAGTCCCTTGAGTCTGATAACTCATTCACTGTGTGTCGTAGGTTGAAAACTGTACTTATGGTTAAGAAGAATTACACCGCTGTTAAATGCTCCTTACCTAACCATCCACTGATATAGGTAAATGTCATCGACATAACTTCAAAAGGTATATCTCACTCTATAAAAATAGACGTACAGATATATCAATTTGAAATTGGTGCACAACAGCGGATATTCAAAACCAAATATTTGCCGACCGGCAAACAGCCTAGATGATCTCCTCAAATATCACCGATTACAACGAATCCCGATATAATGAGGATGATCACCCTATTCCCAATAACTTACTCCCACTCATCATCTGTAAAACCATACAGATGTGAGAATCATACCTGGTAAATACATACCCTGGAGTAAGTGTCTAATCGGGAAATCAGTTTTTCTTTAACAGTACACGGTGAAACTGAAATATTGAAATGTTTCGTTGGGGTATCCTGGTATTCCTAGTAATGCCTCTTCCATTATCCAGATTCACAACTGTAACCGTATAATTCTTTGCCACTTCTCCAAATCCCTTTATATGTCTTTAGTCATTACCTTCTGTACACCCCTTTAGGCCAAATGGTTTTCTTCCTTCCCTACCGTTCGGCACCAGCCTATGGTTTGGAAGAAGACTATCCAATAAGCATAATGGGTGTACTGTCCCAATCCTAGGAACACTCGCAATGCGAGAGAAGGTGAAGATAAAAGACACCTGAATGTACTTTATTCCTATTTCTCCTGAACCAGAATCCATCCCCGAACTGGAACAAGTTCCTTTCGAGTTCGTATATAACCATACGATGGATTATCCAATAAAATGGGATCTTCGTAGTGATACGGAGTGTCCTGGAGAAATACAAAGGTGATTTAGGATTGGCGAAGAAATACTTGGTTTGGTCGTGAATAGCAGTCGCAACTTACTTTGCCCTCCTACTGATCCCTTGCTTTGTCTTAACTTAATACCTTCTGCACACCATCGTTATGCTAATTGGTTTTCTTCATTCCCTACCGTTCGGCACCAGCCTAAGGTTTGGAAGAAGACTATCCAATTTGCGTAATAGGTGTACTATCTCCTAAACCAAGGAGTACTCGCAACCTGAGAGAAGGTGAAAAGAAAAGACAACTGAATAATCCTATTCATTTTCTCCAGAACCAGAAACCATCCTCGAAGTCCTTCGAGTTCGTATATAACCATACGATGGTTTTGTCTAATGGAAGTGGACGTTCGCAGTAATGCGGGGTGTCCTGGAGAAAAGGGTAAAAGTAAGAGTGGCAATGAGGTCTGCAACTCTGACAATCCAAAAGCCAGTGTTAAGAAGGTTCGGTCAACTTGGTCACTGAGTCATAGTCCAGGGTCGGGTCAATGGTCGCTGCCAAAGAGAGAGAGAAAAGAAACACTCAGCGTGCACTCTAACCTAGATCAGAATGGTTATCACTTTGTCTAATCTGGAAACCTCCCACTATACCTCAAATTCTCCTCCAAACCTGAAAGAAGAATTAGTCGGGGTCACCCGAGGAGTAAAATAACTCATCAGTGGGAATCGGGATCCAACTATCATCGCATGATAACTTGACGGAATCCAGTCAAGTCACCACACTCCAGAAGGTATGCGCATGCCTGGCAAGTTTCAGTTCTTTTGAAACTCCCGATGAGATTTTTACCCCTAGGACCCAAGTGACCTTGACTGAGCCAACATATCAAAGGATCCTAGTCAAGTTCCACCCGTCATTATCTTGATTGCATTAGACCCACCCGCACGAGTCCTTGACTGAGCCAAAATGACCGTACGACTGTCCTAACCAATCACATATCCATGCAACAGAAAAGCACTACATAGCTACCGAACACTACGCCTCGGCTAAGCACGACATACGCAGCACGAATACTAAGTAATACTAATCTGAAATGACGGAGGGCTACGACTGGTTTTTGGCGAAAAACCTTTAATGTAATGAACTTGATATCGTTGAAGGAACTGCACAACCTTTTATAAAATATAGTGACGAAAACCTTTACTAAAGAGGTCACTCCCGGTGAAGGGATCTCGGCTCTTTCCCCGTAGAATGAGGTGCAGGATATTCCAACTGAATACCACGATGCAAAGTAAAAGTAATCGGCTATAGTGAAGTTAATGCCCTGACGCAAACTTCTGTCCAAGGGGTCACTCCCGGTGAAGGGATCTCGGCCCTTGCCTCGTTGACTGAGGAGCAGGATATTCCAAATGAATACCACGATGCAAAACAAAAGTGAACGTCCTTGCAATAACAGCTTTTTGAAAAATTGTTCCAACAACATCAGAATATGTTTGTTTAACTTGCATTGATCCGAATCAACGCAGTCCCATCAAATGATCACACCACAAAGAACGAAAATATACTGATGTACGTATATGCCATCCGCATTCGCCACTGGGTCCCGTCATCACCCGTTAGGTTAGCTAACTAACGGCAGAGCGGGGACTGGACTAGCGCGGATGTAAAACATATACAACATCTACTAATATATATACCAATATATTATTTCGCTCAAGGCGTGATAAAAAGCAACATCACAGAAATGTACAGCATCACAGAACAATACAGATATCTGGAAGCCCCGGGTTTCACAGAGCCGCTGCTGAAACCCGACGTTCCCCTGGTCGTGTGGATAGCCTGTGCAATGAAATCCTAGACCCCTACGGGCGCGGCAAGTCACCCGCCAAAACCTGAAGCGAGGCAGCCCCCTTCAGCACCGTGAATGGACCACCCAGCACTTCACGGAATCCGGTAACTTGGGCACCCCTCCTGGGTCAACCTGTACCCCCTACGAGTGCGGCGAATAGCCCGCCAATCCTAGAGTGAAGCCCCCTCCGTCTCAATGCCATGAGATGCGGGCCCGTTGCCCTCTAGAACCCGGCTATCCGTGCACCCCTCCGCGGGGTAATCCTAGTACAGAAAGAAAAATATACATATACCGGGTACATCGACCGCAACCAGGTCGTGCCCAAAAAGAATAATACAAACAGGCAGTGACGGCAGTCCACATATCGGACGCTCGTCCTGCAATATCAAATATACATAATACAACAAACTGTACTACCATTGCATCCAGGCTATCCCCCACGACCGATCCGCAACATCACAGTATAAACATAGAACATCAACGTGAAAGTCACGTTCGCAAATCCGTCTAACCGGGCTATAACAGTTAGACCGGATTTACCGATCGAGTGACATTCACGGTCGCAGATATAATGTAAATACTGTGAAAAATGTGTTTAAAATTTTCCGATTGACCAAAAATTAAGAAGTGGGCCCCCGATCAAAACTGTAGCACTCACAGAAAACCTGGGCCCAATTTTAATATTCCAAAACCCCTAATTATAGCCCATAAGCCCACTGCAAAAAAATAATCAAGTGAACCCACACTCCTGCGGCGGAAGCGCGGCCATAAGGGGGTTTTGGCCGCCCTTCCGCGGTCGTACGGAGGAATCGCTTTACCAAATTTTTGCAGTATTCTTAGAACTCCCTGCACATCAGTCTGAGACCACCTGAAAAATTTTTAGACTCCAAAAAATTTCGACAGAAACTGATTGTGCTAGAAAAATACGGTTTTTGGAAATTTTGGTCGATCGGAAACGCAAACACATCAAACGAAGCTAGGTAAGGTTAATGGCGAGGCTCTGATACCATGTTGCGCCACGGCAGCGCCCCGGCCTCGTACTCGAGGCCAAAATGCGGAATCAAAAATTTTTTCCCTTACTCTGAAACCGGCGCTACCGCGGACAAAGAAAACCCGGATCGTAAACCATTAACCTAATGCTAGCAATCAAGAGATAGGGTGAGAAGTATACCGAGTGATCCGAGTCCTCCGGTCTTCTCGTCATCGTCCCGATCTCCCTCCGGAAAGTCTTGCCTCCACATCGTCGCCTCCTCGCCGGAAAGGGCACCACAACGCCTGCGTCTTTTACGGGCTCCCGCCTCAATACCTGTTAGTTGTATGTATGCCCTAGAGGCCAGTATTGTACAGATGTTGTATATTATATTGGATGCTTGGACATATATAGAGATGACTTTCTTGCTCGATATGATAGTATGCTATCTGGTTACTCTTTATCTTAACATGTACACTAGTCTCTTTATACTGTCTTATAGTTACATTTTGGTAAAGCCCTTAGGATGTGCACTTGACTACCTGGACTATGATGCGGATCATACTAGTGGGGACATGGTAGTCCATAAGTACATCCTTCAAGGTCCCTAGTCGTGGGTGTATCGAGACGGGGCATCGATATACCAGAGTAGACTAGCGTATACGCTTCTCGACCCATGTGATGGGCGATGGATGATCCCATATCCATTGGTGTTTGACATCAGAGATGGTGTACGGGTGCTCAGTGGAGACTGGGTACACTGGACGGACTCGCCGAGAACTCCCAGATGGTATTATACCTCACGTCAGATGGCAGTTCTCAGGTGACACTTGTACATGATAGTCTGTAGACCCGAGATCGTCATAGAGTCTTGTGTGATTCCCACTGTGCTTTGATCTCCACCTTACCACGTCCATAAGGGCGTGCAAAACGGTGGTCTTTGGGCACAGTCCCGAGTCACATGGAGGCAATGAGCGATAGGAGGGGTTTCGTCTCTCCCGGTATTGGGGGTTGATGTTGCGCGGTGCTCGATTGGCCGTAGCAGGGAAGTCCCTGGCCAGGGCTGATCAGAGATTTGCTGGTAAGTGTTACCAGTAGTTTCTCGACCCGTTACGAGCCTCACATCGGCACGACTTATCGGGTTATTGGGGTCTGACGTTTACCACCCCTAGACTTGATATGCGATATATCAGACGAAGAGACCGGACTGTATGGTAAGTGTTACTGGTCGGATTCGCAGGAGTGTGAGCGGGCTAGCTCGTCGATCTTCTGATCGCTCAATACCCGGGTGGCCGTTACGTTTAGCAGACCGCTTGCGGCTTGTGGATGCTTGATATGATCATCATCTGCTACCGGCGTATTGACGAGTCTTTAGAGTCCTACACAGAGGTTTCCTGGTTCAAGCGAAACGAAATAGGAGCGCATATGAGATATGTGCGGGACCGAGAATAATGCGTGTATGTGATACCGCATTTCATTCTCGCGATATATGTTTCGATTGGTTATATTCGATATGACCTAGTTATCGAATCATTGATTCGATAAATCGATACATTGGTTTCTAGCCGGTTATGTGCGACATGACCGGATCATTGAATCAAATGTTGATTTAATGATTTAATGCATAATTATATATTTGATATATTGCATTGCATTAACTAGTATTGGTTCACTTTAAACGGATTTTTCTCACTTGGATTGCACATTGTATATGTGATATACTTTTGTGCATTTTTTGTATCATGTTTGATGATGCTTGATCATATGGTTAAGTGAATAGGATTAAACCATGGTTATTATGATAATTAGGGCTTTGCTTAATTATTTATTCATTTATTTATTCATTTGGATAAGTATAAATGATAATGGTTGCAAGTTTTGTTTCTTATGAGATGCTTCATGAACATTTGACTTTATGCAACCATTCTTGTCATTTTGCTTAACCCTAACCCACTCTAATCACCATGGTTAATTCTCTACACTTAACCTTAGTTAAGTTATGATAAATATTGAGTTTATTTTCTTTTTATCATAACTTATGATAATATTCTAGCTCATCTTCTTCTTCTTCTTCAAGTGAGCAACCTTGATGCCATCAATGGCAACTTGTGATCTAGTGAGCAAAATCCAAATCTAAAGTGAACCCATCTCCTATTTCTTCACCCTCTACCTCTTGCCAAGTTGTTTTGGGTGTTTACTTCACAAGTTTCACAAGTTTGTGAGGTCGGAGCTTGAGTTTGTGCAACCTCGACGTAGATCGTCTTTGACACAAAGCCGACGACCTATTCCGCTTGTTTTCCCGATGAAGCCGACGGAGGAGTCTAGGATTCATGATGTACAGCGAGAAGACTTCGTTGCGGAGCCGTGGAGGTGGATATCCGGATCTACAAAGGTTGTAATTTCCGTATCCTAGTAGTTAAGAGTTAACTAGCTTTCTATTTCGCCTAAACATCTAGTTAAGATCCGTAGTCTAGGGTTTCTCGGCACCAAAAATTTTAAATTGGCATGTCCGATGCCAAGTGAGACCTTACTAGATTGCCTAGGAACCTTTCACTGGTATCAGAGCCTAGCTAGAGCCTTAGGTGAAGTCCCGACGGAATTTGAAGTCCGAACGAACCCGAAACCCCGAATCAAACTTGCTCTCTGTCCAGATTTTAAAATTGTGGATTTTTCAAGATTAAAAATATCCAGAAAATCAAGCAGGGTTTTCTAGGAATTACTGTAAAATTCGAGGACCTAATTCAACTTTACCACCGCGCTTCCGCGGCACGAGCATGTCTCGTGCGGCGGAAGGGCGGCGGTTTTGTCGTTTTGTGCAATTCTTTTTCCACAGTAATTCTTAATTTTCTGTGTTGATTTTCCTGGGATATTTTAATATTTAAAATACAGTTGCATTTTCAGGGGTTGTTTTGGGTTTTCATGAGTTCGATCGGATTATCAAATTTCGTCTTTTGTGTTTTTCCGGATAATTTATAGAATATGTTAAAAAGTTCGACCGGATATAAATACCCAACTTTTCCCCTGTCGGGAAATTTCCAAGTGTTGGATTTTTCCGTAGTTTAACGACGTTCTAAGTAGTGCAAGTAACGCGATGGACCCTCTAGAAGACAACAAACCTTAACTCGATTATGTGACCGTCTTGAACTGCCCTTTGAACCTTCGGGTTTGGGGCAGTACGGCGTGCCACATGTGAGGCGTTGGCTTGACCCTTCTACGGCTGGACCGTTGGTACTGAGGCACGAACGGAATGTTGTTATACTTGTTTCATGTGTTGATCTGTATCGGGAAAACTTGGGTGTTCGATTGTTCGATCGAAAAGTTTAACATTTTCTGTTTATCTGGAATGGGATACAATAATTGGAATTCACAAAAGTTATGTGATAACTGAATGTATGTTATGAATTTAGCAGTTTAGTCCCATATGATATTGAAAAGAGTTTTCGATAATGAGACTAAAATGCGGGATTTATATCTGTTAGGCATGTGATGTCTAAAGAAGTTGCGGATTCCAATTGTTATAGTTTTACACTTTCTTTTCTGTGACCGTAAGTGTAGTATGTTCATATCGCCGGTTTCGTTGCTATACGTCAACGACAATTGGGGTATGCATACTTACTTACGTTGATGACATGTGATGTTATGTGTTGCTGGATATGTTATATTGGATCGTCGTATTTGAATAGCCGGGGGTTTTTATGTAAGATGAGTGTTTTTCATTTTCATTCATGTAAAAACTTGTATGTAATATTCTTTTATTTGGGGCACTTCCAGGTAGCGGAAGATGTCACCTTTTGTATATTATTTACTTTTCCGCATTAGGATAGACCCAAGGAGGGGAGCACAAGTAACCGGGTTCTGGGGTCCAGTGGGAGACTAACTCGAGGAGTCGAGTCCGGGTCTCCCAACCCTAGAATTGGCAGGATTGCTTGCCGCTCTCGTAGGGGTCTAGGGGTGTGGGATTGGCTATTCGTTACGACCGTGGAATCCGTGTTTTATACTGACTCGTATTGAAAACACGGACGTCCTAGTATATCCAATATTTCATATGATTATTCTGCTGCGATATCTGTGATGCGATTCTGTGATGGATATAGTATATAGTATATATGATATATTATATAGACGTTACTTATGTTTTACACCCGCGCTAGCCCTGCCCTGCTCTGTCGTTAGTTACCTAACCTAACGGTGCACGAGGGGACATCGAGGCGAATGCGGATGGCATAAGTGTACGTCATATCTATCTGTGATGTTTAGGTATTTAAATGATGGGACTTCATTAATGTGATTAATGAAAGATAAGAAACCTAAGATGTTGTAGAATCGAATTTTAAAATAAAACAGGTAGCTACAGTTTTTTGCTTTGCACAGCGGTATATATGATATACCCCGCACCTTATTCGATGAGGAAAGGACCGAGATCCCTTCACCGGGAGTGACTCCTTTAGCAATAACTGGCAGATGCTACACACTCGGTTTGCTTTTGACTACTTTTGGGTTTTTGCTTTGCACAGCGATATATATGATATATCCCGCACCTCATTCGACGAGGAAAGGACCGAGATCCCTTCACCGGGAGTGACTCCTTTAGCAAAACTAGAAAAGTCTCAAAATCACTCCATTTCAAAACTTCATTTGATTCTACAACGATATCAAGTTCATTACGCTCATGGTTTTCAGAAAAACCTGGCGTAGCCCTCCGTCATTTCAGATGAGTAGTAGTTAGTATTCGTGCTACGTTTGTTGGCCTGCGTCAAGGCTTAGTGTGCGGTAGCTAACTAGTATTTATCTGTTTATGCATATGATGCAGATTGGATTAGGGTAGTCGTGCGACTTTGTTGGCCTGCGTCAAGGGTCGTGCGGGTGGGTTTAATTCAATCAGGAAATGACGGGTTGAACTTGACTAGCGCACTATGGTTTGTTGGCCTGCGTCAAGGTCATAGCACGCTAGGGGCAAAATATTATCGGAAATTTCAAGTGTTGAAATTTGCAATGAGATTGCATACCTTCTATGAGATAGTTGGATCCCGATACCCACTGCGAGTAAGAGTTACTCCTGGGAGAGTTTTACACATTGCAATTAGCTGATCAAGTAGGTGTCTAGAAAGGTTTTAACGAGGTTACGCCTCTGGGAAAACGAGGTTTACATTAATTAGGTTCGTGCGAAAGCACGGGGGACCTCCCTGAAAGTACCGACACTGGCCTGGCTGAAAGATTGGCGAACTTGTAGTGTGTAATTAATCCCGGCTAGTCTTTCCTTTTAGGGTTTGGAGGAAGATTTGATAAAAAGCAGTGGGAGCCATCCTGATTAGATAAGATAATAACCAATCTGATCTTGCACGAGCTTACGCTAAAGTGTTTTCTTCTCTCTCTCTCCAGATAGCGACCATTTCATGCCTTAATAAAGATAATAAAATGGATGTATTGACCGAACCCGCATGTTATACTGTGCTGGGGAACGTTGGTTCCGTTCTTTCCTATAAGAGTTATAGGACTGAACAGGATATAGGGGAATACCAGGATTCCCATGCCACCCGAATGAAGAAAGTACATGATGATGCATTTTCTTCGGGTGTGTTCGTTACTGAGAACTGTTTCTCCATTTGCTCTACGTCCTGGGTATTGGATACCGGGTCAGGATCCCATATATGTAATCAGTTACATGGGCTAAGGAAAGGTAGAGAACTTGGAGAAGGTGATAAAGACATTAGAGTCGGAAATGGTGCAATTGTTGCAGCTAAGACTGTCGGGGAATATCACCTTGTATTACCAACTGGTAATACATTGGTTCTGAACGAATGCTATTACATGCCGAACCTGATATGCAACATTATATCGGTTTCTTTATTAAGTAAAGAGGGATATAATTTTGTATTACAGGACAATGTTATGAACATTTTCCGAAACCAAAAGTTGGTTGGATCAGGCACGTTGTGCAATGGCATTTATGTTCTAAATCAATCAACAGTTCTGAGCATAACAAACACACGCAAGAGGAAGAGTTCTGAACTCAACGAATCCTTCTTGTGGCATTGTAGACTAGGTCACATCAATGCGACACGACTAGCTAAGTTGCATAAAGATGGATATTTAAATCCGTTTGAATTTTCATCTTATGACACTTGCCAGTCATGTCTCAAAGGCAAGATGACCAAGACTCCGTTTACGGGACACGGAGAAAGAGTTACCGAACTCTTGGGACTTATACATAGTGATGTATGTGGTCCCATGTCTACACATGCCAGGGATGGTTCTTCATACTTCATTACATTCACTGACGATCTCTCTAGGTTCGGGTATGTGTTCCTGATGAAACACAAATCAGAAGCTTTTGAGAAATTTAGGGAATATAAACAAGAAGTTGAGAACCAAACCGGAAAAAGTATTAAAATCCTACGATCTGATCGAGGAGGGGAATACTTGAGCAATGAATTCCTGGACTTCCTAAAAGAGAATGGGATTCTCTCTCAGCTGACTCCTTCATATACACCACAGCACAACGGTGTATCAGAACGGAGGAACCGCACCCTATTAGATATGGTGCGCTCTATGATGAGCACAGCTGAGTTACCTATTTCCTTCTGGGGATATGCACTGGAAACAGCTGCAGACCTATTGAATATGGTTCCCACCAAAACCGTGCCGACCACTCCATATGAGATATGGAAAGGACAGAGACCATATCTTAATTATGTTAAGATATGGGGTTGTCCGGCCTATGTAAAAACGCAAAATCCGGACAAACTCGCGGCAAGGTCCATTCTGTGTAAGTTTATTGGATATCCCAAACATTCGCGAGGGTATATCTTCTACCACCCTGAGGAACAAAGAGTGTTTGTTTCTCGGCATGCCACCTTTTTAGAAAAGGAATTTCTTGAAAAAGAGATTAGTGGTCATGAGGTAGAACTGGAAGAAGTTCCAGCTGCACAAGCTACAACAGAAGATCTGGTGGAACCAGAGGATTCCGTAGTTCCCGATGAACCCCAGCCACTCCGCCGATCTAGTAGGGTTCCTCGCCAACCTGAGAGATACTACGGTTTTCTCATAGATGGTGGGAGCGAGGATTGCATCATGGAGGATGATGACCCAACTAGCTTCGAGAAGGCCATCACGAGTGGGGACTCGGTGAAATGGCTGGATGCAATGCGGTCTGAGATGGATTCCATGTACACCAACAAAGTATGGACTTTGGAAGTTGCTCCTGAAGGGGTAAAACCCATTGGGAGCAAGTGGATCTTCAAGAAGAAACTTGGTGTAGATGGGAAAGTGGAGACTTTCAAAGCTAGACTTGTAGCAAAGGGTTTTCGTCAAAGACCAGGTGTGGACTATGACGAGACCTTTTCTCCAGTGGCTATGCTTAAATCCATCCGGATCATGCTTGCCATCGCTGCTTATCATGATTACGAAATCTGGCAAATGGATGTTAAGACCGCCTTTCTAAATGGTGATTTAGAAGAGTTCGTGTACATGACTCAGCCAGAGGGCTTCGTAGACAGTGGGAGCAGCGGGAAGGTGTGCAAGCTGCTTAAATCCATTTATGGATTAAAGCAAGCATCGCGGAGTTGGAACATCTGCTTTGACGTCGTTATCAAAGAGTTTGATTTCGTCAAAAATCCAGATGAACCTTGTATCTACAGGAAGGTAGCAGAGAGTATGATTGTCTTCCTCGTATTGTACGTGGACGACATACTCTTGATAGGAAATGATATTCCTATGCTGCAATCGGTCAAGCTCTTCTTATCACAAAGATTCTCAATGAAAGATCTTGGTGATGCCTCCTGCATATTGGGAATAAGGATCTATAGAGATAGATCCAAACGGATTTTGGGATTGTCCCAATCCAGGTACATTGACACCATGCTAAAGAGGTTTAGTATGGAAGAGTCCAAGCGTGGGAACTTACCCACGATCTCTGGAGTCACTCTCTCCAAAGAGATGTCTCCCAAGACTGATTTGGAGAGAGCTCGCATGCAAGGGATACCCTATGCTTCGGCAGTAGGCTCTATCATGTATGCGATGCTGTGTACCAGACCCGATGTTGCGTACTCACTAAGTATAGTGAGCAGGTATCAAGCTGATCCTGGAGAGAGTCACTGGACAGCTGTGAATAGCATTCTCAAGTACTTGCGAAGGACTAGAGATATGTTCTTGGTGTATGGTAACGGAGAACTCCAAGTGGAGTCCTTTACCGATTCGCGCATCCAGAGTGATAAGGACGACTCTAAGTCGCAGTCGGGCTTTGTCTTTACCCTTTACGGAGGGGCGGTTAGCTGGAAGAGTTCCAAGCAGGAAACCGTGGCAGACTCGACGATGGAGGCTGAATACATCGCTGCCAACGATGCTGCTAAAGAAGCTGTCTGGATCAAGAAGTTCATTTCTGAACTTGGAGTGGTTCCATCCATTGAGCATCCAATACCTTTGTATTGCGATAACAATGGAGTGGTGGCTTTAGCCAAGGAACCCAGGTCCCATCAGCGATCCAGGCATATTCTGAGGCGGTATCACCTGATCCGGGAGATAGTTGATCGCCGGGAGATCGAGGTCAGGAGAGTTGACACGAAGAATAACACGGCGGATCCACTCACGAAGGCCATTCCCCAGACGCAGTTTGAGAGACTCTTCGGGATGCTCGGTATGCGATACTACAGCAGCTGGCCCTAGTGCAAGTGGGAGATTGTTAGTTGTATGTATGCCCTAGAGGCCAGTATTGTACAGATGTTGTATATTATATTGGATGCTTGGACATATATAGAGATGACTTTCTTGCTCGATATGATAGTATGCTATCTGGTTACTCTTTATCTTAACATGTACACTAGTCTCTTTATACTGTCTTATAGTTACATGTTGGTAAAGCCCTTAGGATGTGTACTTGACTACCTGGACTATGATGCGGATCATACTAGTGGGGACATGGTAGTCCATAAGTACATCCTTCAAGGTCCCTAGTCGTGGGTGTATCGAGACGGGGCATCGATATACCAGAGTAGACTAGCGTATACGCTTCTCGACCCATGTGATGGGCGATGGATGATCCCATATCCATTGGTGTTTGACATCAGAGATGGTGTACGGGTGCTCAGTGGAGATTGGGTACACTGGACGGACTCGCCGAGAACTCCCAGATGGTATTATACCTCACGTCAGATGGCAGTTCTCAGGTGACACTTGTACAGGATAGTCTGTAGACCCGAGATCGTCATAGAGTCTTGTGTGATTCCCACTGTGCTTTGATCTCCACCTTACCACGTCCATAAGGGCATGCAAAACGGTGGTCTTTGGGCACAGTCCCGAGTCACATGGAGGCAATGAGCGATAGGAGGGGTTTCGTCTCTCCCGGTATTGGGGGTTGATGTTGCGCGGTGCTCGATTGGCCGTAGCAGGGAAGTCCCTGGCCAGGGCTGATCAGAGATTTGCTGGTAAGTGTTACCAGTAGTTTCTCGACCCGTTACGAGCCTCACATCGGCACGACTTATCGGGTTATTGGGGTCTGACGTTTACCACCCCTAGACTTGATATGCGATATATCAGACGAAGAGACCGGACTGTATGGTAAGTGTTACTGGTCGGATTCGCAGGAGTGTGAGCGGGCTAGCTCGTCGATCTTCTGATCGCTCAATACCCGGGTGGCCGTTACGTTTAGCAGACCGCTTGCGGCTTGTGGATGCTTGATATGATCATCATCTGCTACCGGCGTATTGACGAGTCTTTAGAGTCCTACACAGAGGTTTCCTGGTTCAAGCGAAACGAAATAGGAGCGCATATGAGATATGTGCGGGACCGAGAATAATGCGTGTATGTGATACCGCATTTCATTCTCGCGATATATGTTTCGATTGGTTATATTCGATATGACCTAGTTATCGAATCATTGATTCGATAAATCGATACATTGGTTTCTAGCCGGTTATGTGCGACATGACCGGATCATTGAATCAAATGTTGATTTAATGATTTAATGCATAATTATATATTTGATATATTGCATTGCATTAACTAGTATTGGTTCACTTTAAACGGATTTTTCTCACTTGGATTGCACATTGTATATGTGATATACTTTTGTGCATTTTTTGTATCATGTTTGATGATGCTTGATCATATGGTTAAGTGAATAGGATTAAACCATGGTTATTATGATAATTAGGGCTTTGCTTAATTATTTATTCATTTATTTATTCGTTTGGATAAGTATAAATGATAATGGTTGCAAGTTTTGTTTCTTATGAGATGCTTCATGAACATTTGACTTTATGCAACCATTCTTGTCATTTTGCTTAACCCTAACCCACTCTAATCACCATGGTTAATTCTCTACACTTAACCTTAGTTAAGTTATGATAAATATTGAGTTTATTTTCTTTTTATCATAACTTATGATAATATTCTAGCTCATCTTCTTCTTCTTCTTCAAGTGAGCAACCTTGATGCCATCAATGGCAACTTGTGATCTAGTGAGCAAAATCCAAATCTAAAGTGAACCCATCTCCTATTTCTTCACCCTCTACCTCTTGCCAAGTTGTTTTGGGTGTTTACTTCACAAGTTTCACAAGTTTGTGAGGTCGGAGCTTGAGTTTGTGCAACCTCGACGTAGATCGTCTTTGACACAAAGCCGACGACCTATTCCGCTTGTTTTCCCGATGAAGCCGACGGAGGAGTCTAGGATTCATGATGTACAGCGAGAAGACTTCGTTGCGGAGCCGTGGAGGTGGATATCCGGATCTACAAAGGTTGTAATTTCCGTATCCTAGTAGTTAAGAGTTAACTAGCTTTCTATTTCGCCTAAACATCTAGTTAAGATCCGTAGTCTAGGGTTTCTCGGCACCAAAAATTTTAAATTGGCATGTCCGATGCCATGTGAGACCTTACTAGAGTGCCTAGGAACCTTTCAATACCGAGGCAACTCGGGCATGAAGCCGGCAACTCGACATGCTCAAGATATGCTGTAGAATGTGTAGTAGATCATGCTAGTCTCATTTGGGGTTTGTAGTTGCCATGATGGAGGAATGGGGTTAGGAAAAATGGTGCTTTCATTTTTCCGAAACAAGAAGAAGAAGGAGATGAAGAATTCCTCCCATAACAAAGATGAACTCTCTCATTCTTTTTCTTTCTCTCTTTCTTTTTCTTCTTCTCTCATTCTAATGAAAAACTTATTATCAAATGAGAATGGTGGAGGAGGTAATATGAAGCAAGAAGGGAGGTGAGTGTAGGGTAAAGCAAGTGGTGACCACATCAAGACATAATCATCATCAAACTTACATCAAACTTCATCTCATATCTAATCTTCATAAAGCAAGACAAGATGATAGAAAAGAATGGAATAAAAAGATGCTATCATAATTAATCATCTTACAAATAAAACCTCCACCAAATGTAATTTGCAAAACTGCAAATTACCCCCTCCATCAGAAAAGTCCGGCCGGGAAAGAACAAAGGAAAACCGGCCGGAACGGAATATAAACTGGCAACTCCAGAAAACTGGTCCTGTAATAAATTACAGGAAAACCCCGATACTGTGCATACACACCCGCATCTGTATTCCGACCGGATACAAATGCAATGAGACAAAATCTACACTGTACTAGACTAGGACCGGCTTAAGCCAAAGCCGGCTAGTAAAATCCGTTCGATCCTGATTCGTGCAATACCGCACGTATCTGATCGAACCCTGCCATATAACTATACGGCCACTAGTACAAAACTGTCCGATCCTGATCCGTGCAATACCGCACGTATCTGATCGGACCCTGCCATATCTCCATACGGCCTCTACAGCGTTTCGCCCGAAAGCTTGAGTAACTGTAAGTGTGGTGGACTCTAAAGACTCGTCAATACTATGGCTGTGGATTTAACCACCAGCACGTCAGAGGTATATGCCAATACGTGACGGGCCACCAGCTATTGACCAAAAGGGACATCGATGAGCGAACTCATCCTGACACCCTACTGAGCCTGTCAGTGACAATATCCGTACAGTCCGGTCCGTTCGTCTATGAGCATCGCATGTCGGGCCTAGGGGGTTGGTAAAAGTCAGACCCCCAAAAGCGGTACAAGTCGTGTCGGAGCGTAGCCCAGAACACCCTGAGATACTACTGGAATACCTACCAGTAAATCTCCTGCCTCGGCCGAGGGCTTTGTGTAATGGCTCTCCTAGACACAGCGCGACCTCACCCCCAATACCGGGAGAGACGAACCCCTGCAGATCCGCTCACTGCCTCCATGTGGCTCAGGACTGTACCCAACTAAAACCTGTTTGCACGACTCCTTTGAGCCGTGGTAGGGTAGTAATCAAAGCACAGTGGGAACTCACACGAGACAAATGACGATCTCAGGTCGATGAACTAACCTGTACACATGTCACCTGGGAACTGCTATCTGACGTCTGGTATGAGACCAACTAGCAGGTTCCCGGCGAGTCCTGTCCGGTGTACTCATAACCCAATGAGCACCTGTATACATCTTAGGTGAACCAACTGACACCAGTGGCTTGTGAGACCGGCCACCGCCCCTCGTCGGGGTCTCGACTGTATACACTAGTCTACTAATGGAGTATCGATGCCCTGTCTCGAAACTCCTACGACTAGGGACCTTTTAAGGATGTGCTTATAGACTACCAGCACTCACGTATATGATCGCCATCACACTGCCGGCAGTCAAGCAAGAATCCTAGGGGCTCTATCAACGTGTAATAGCGACATGTCAGGTAACCTAAAGCAGTACACGATGATAAAGATAAACCAGATAGCATACTATCATCTCGAGCAAGACTGTCCTACCGGGATAGGTCCTCCCTCAATCATTGCAATCACGTGCCTGTGATCCAATAATTGACTCTGAGGGCACTATCTCCAACACCGTGGTAGTTCATGAAATTATGCATACATTGAAAAACCCGGTTTCCTTGAGATGATATTATAGCATCCACCATGAGATTTATCGGTGCTGATATATATACCCCATGCGAGGAGGCGTCGTGAGCCGTATGAGGGTACATGGTGGGGCCCGGAGGTACCCCGAAGCAAGAACGTTGTCGAAGTGAGTCGACGTCGCAGTGAGGCGATGAGGCCTAGGGGAGGCATACTTTCCGGTGACAGGACCAATGACTCATCGGCTATCGAGTGGATACCGACGGGAGTCATGTACGTATGGATACATGGAAAGACGGGGGTCAGAGCTAGGCACTCGTGCTTTCCGGATAGCATGTGATACGTACTTATCAGTATTTCTGTGTCGATGCTTGGCACATTGGTTTCATGATATTTCTAATTACTCATTTGTATATATAACAGGGGATTTAGCCGCTGTTATATATGCCCTTACACCAATATTAGTGGAATGGGACCCTAATATATGTGTATTGCCCTCATCATATTATTATGACATTATATTTAGGATGTTAGAACTGTGCTGGAGATTTATTTCAGGATATAAGAGATTCATTGGGATTGGACTGATGTTGTACATATGATATATGTGAGATATACTGATGTTGTACATACTAGAGATGTGAGATCCACTTACTGTTGTACATTCGATATAGGTGAGATATACCTGATATTGTACGTACGAGAGATGTGAGATCCACTTGCTATTGTACATTTGATATATGGGAGATATACTGTTATTGTACATATTAGATATGTGAGATCTACTTGATGTGTACATTCGACACTTATGTGAGATATACTTGATATTGGGTAGTTGAGGAGATGTGACACTTAGATGATATGAGAGCCAATTTGGGTGACTGATTTGAGGGATTGGGATTTTGATTTGTCTTGCTGGATTGTGATCCTACCACGATGTCAGGATTCCGTGGAAATGACATATTTCACTCCATACCTCATCTTTTTATACTTTTGCACTGTTCCATGTATTAGGAGTACCTGTGAGCGTACCTTCATGAGTGTTGCACATTTACTTTCTCATATCCCCAGTGCATGATTATTGCATACTGTTGTCATATCATTATTGCTTGATATATTGGTGGTACTGGTTAGTGTACTTTCCATTATTTCGTACTCATGACATGTTATTACTGAAATTGCCATATCTTAGATTCATGCTGTACGTACATTCTTGCGATTACCTGCATATGTTATTTACTATTCACGAGTTGGCAACTCACCCCCGTTGTGCCACAGGTATTGCAGGTGTTTCCCCAGAGTAGTCGATGCAAGCTTTCAAGCTTTTGAGCTATTCAGCTATACACTTATCTATATCTTTTGGCTGCGGATACCACTTCGCCTGTTAGTGTGCAGTTTTGCTCAGGTGGGTTTGCGGTTATCTGAGATTGTATTGTATATTCGTTGTATATTGTACTCTCCATCTACTACCAGTATGTTGTGACTTAGAGACTTGGTGAGGACGATTTTGTATATATTGTGGATTTGTTGCTTTTTTACAGTTTTCTTTCTTTTGTCTCTTATTTCTTCGCTACGGCGTCGTATATCTGTTGTGGTGTTGTTTTCCGCCGTTGGGCGTGGATTTTGCTCCCGTTTGGGATGCTTTACTTTATATTCATGTTGTACCCTTTTTGGGGGCTTGTTTTATAAAGGAGGTGCTGCCAAAATTTTAAAGAAAACGTGGACTCTTAAAGAATTTGGGTTGTGATTTCAAATGTTTCAAAAACTCTTTATTATCTTTTCCTTATTTTTATGGTTTAGATTTCTGGATTTTGGCTTTCTTTTAATGCGTTACATCTGGAGGCGTTGCGTAGTATTAGGGCCATCACGTACCTTTTTCGGGTCGTGACAGTTCGGCACGTCTAAATTTTAAATCGGGCATGGTTGATGCCTTATATAACCTTGTAAGAGTGCCTAGTAACCTTAGAGTGATATCAGAGCTAAGCTAGAGCTTTAGGCGAAGTCTAGACGAAGTTAGAAGTCCGATCGAACCCCGAAACCCCATATTTTATCCTTCTCTGGAAATTTTCTAAAAATGTTGATTTTTTCATATTAAAAATACCCAAAAAAATAAGCAGGGAAATCTAAGAATTACTGTGAAGTACGATACCGCAACTCCATCATTAAAGCGCGGAACCGCGGCCAATCCATGGGTTTGGCGGCGGTTCCGCGGCCATAATGAGGATTCAGGGGCTCGTACTTCAAGGTATGATTCTTAGGTACTTTTTCTTGATTCTGGGAATTTTTAATTTTACTCAAGTGTTGAGTTTTCTGGAGATCTCTTGTATTCGATGATTCGAACGGAAAGTTTAACTTCGGTTAAGTTTTTCCGGGTAATTTTAGAACGTGTTAAAAAGTTCGAACGGATATCAATAACTCACTTTTTCCCCTGTCGAAAAATTTCCAAGTGTTGGATTTTTCCTTAGTTTAAGAACATTCTAAGTCGTGCAAGTAACGCGGTGGACCCTCTAGAAGAAACCAAACCTTAACTCGATTATGTGACCGTCTGAACCGCCTCTAAACCTTAGGGTTTGGGGCAGTACGGCGTTGCCACATGTGAAGCGTTGGCTTGACCCTTCTACGGCTGGACCAATGGTACTGTGGCCTGTGATGGATGTTTTAAAACTAATTTCAAGTGTTGAGAACTATTTGGGAAATCTTAGGTGTTTGTTTATTCGATCGGAAAGTTTAACATTGTCTATTTATCTGGAATGTGATACAATATTTAGAATCCATAAGTACTTATGAGATAACTAATTTGAATGTTATAAATCTAGCAGTTTAGTCTCATTTGATCGGTTGCCACGGGATTTTGATGTGATCAAAAGTCCATCGCAATGACGTAGCGTACGCGGATACTCGTCGGGTAAACTTAATAGATAGCCACGCCCCATAGCCCCGACCAAGTGACTGTAGGAGAACCCCGTCGCCAAAAGCATCCGTTCGGGTGCTCGCGGCAGCGGTGTTCCGCCTTAGTGCACTTCGTCGACGGCATCCGGGGGTGCGGCCGTCTACTAAAGTTTGCGACGAGCATTCGATCAGGATGTCGGGAATCTTGTTGAATTGCCCGACTAGATATTGAAAAGTGTTTTCGAGATCGAGACTAAAATGCGGAGTTTATAATTGTTAGGCATGCGATGTCTAAGAAATTCATTTGGTTAGGCATGCAATGTCTAAGGAGGTTGCGGATTCCAACTGTTGTAGTTTTACACTTTCTTTTCTGCGACCGTAAGTGTAATATGTGGTGTATCGCCGGTTTCGTTGCTATACATCAACGATAATTGGGATACGCATATTTACTTACGTTGATGATATGTGATATTATGTGTTGCTATGATATGTTATATTGGATCGTCGTGTTCTGAATAGCCGGGGGTTTTATGTGAGATGAGAGTTTTTCATTTTCATTCATGTAAAATTCATTTGTATGTAACATTCTTTTATTGGGGCACTTCCGGGCTGAGGATGATGTCACCATTGTATATTATTTACTTTTCCGCATTAGGTAGACCCAAGGCGGGGAGCACAAGTAATCGGGTTCTAGGGTCCAGTGGGAGACCATCTCGAGGAGTCGAGACTGGGTCTCCTAACCCTAGAATTGGAAGTGTTGCTTGACGCTCTCGTAGGGGTCTAGGGATGTGGGCTTGGCTATTCATCGCGGCCGTGGAATCCGTGTTTTATGCAGGCTCGATATAAAACACAGACGTCCTAGTATATCCAATATTTCATATGTTATCTTCTGCTGCAATGTTCTATGATGAGATCATATTACTGCCTGAGACGAATGTTTATATTATATAAATGAGATATATGTTATATTGCAGATTTCGTTTCAAATCTGATGCTTGTGAAGCATATTAAAATGGGACTTCATTAATGAGATTAATGAAATAAAAGAAACCTAAGATGTTGTAGAAACTTGTTTAAAAACCGGTAGCTCTAGTTCTTGCTTTGCATAGCGGTGTTCCATGTAGAACATCCAGCACCTTATTCGATAGAGAAAGAGCCGAGATCCCATCACTGGGAGTGACCTCTTTAGCGAAACTAGCACATGCTACAAACACGGTTTGTCTTTTGATTGCTTATATAGTTTTTGCTTTGCATAGTGATATTTGTGAAATATCCTGCACCTTATTCGATGAGGAAAGAGCCGACGATCCCTTCACCGGGAGTGACCTCTTTAGCGAAACTAGAAAAGCCTAAAAAATACTCCTTTTAAAATCACTCGATTCTACAACAATATCAAGTTCATTATGCAAAGGGTTTTCTTAAAAACCTGTCGTAGCCCTCCGTCATTTCAGATAAGTACTTCATAGTATTCGTACTGCGTTTGTTGACCTTGTCAAGGCGTAGTGTGCGGTAGCTATTTATGCTTATCTGCAAAAGCATGTGATGCGATTGAGTTAGGGTAGTCGTGTGACTTTGTTGACCTTGTCAAGGGTCATGCGGGTGGGTTTAATTCAATCGGGAAATGACGGTTTGAACTTGACTTGCGGTCTATGGTTTGTTGACCTTGTCAAGGTCATAGATCGCTCGGGGCAAAATATTATCGGGAATTTCAAGTGTTGAAATTTGCAATGAGATTGCATACCTTCTATGAGATAGTTGGATCCCGATACCCGCTGCGAGTAAGAGTTACTCCTGGGAGAGTTTTACACATTCAATTAGCCGATCAAGTAGGTGTCTAGAAAGGTGTTAACGGGGTTACGCCTCTGGGAAAATGAGGTTTACTTTAATTAGGTCCGTGCGAAAGCACGGGAAACCTCCCTCAAAGTACCGACACTGGCCTGGCTGAAAGATTGGCGAACTTGTAGGGTGTAATTAATCCCGGCTAGTCTTTCCTTTTAGGGTTTGAAAGAAGATTTGACTAAAACAGTAGGAGACATCCTGATTAGATATTTTAATAACCAATCTAATCTTGCAAGAGCATACACTGAGTGGTTTCTTCTCTCTCTCTCCAGGTAGCGACCATATCACGCCTTAATCAAGATAATAATACGGATGTATTGACCGAACCCGCTTGTTATACTGAGCTGGGGAACGTTGGTCCCGCTCCAACTTATAATTGTTATAAGACAGAGCAGGAAATTGGGGATTACCAGAATTCCCGTGCCGCCCAAACGAAGATGCATGCTGATGCATCTTCTTCGGGTGTGTTCATTACAGAGAACTGTTTCTCAGTATCCTTTACGTCCTGGGTATGAGATACCAGATCAGGATCCCGCAAATGTAATCTGTTACATGGGCTACAGAAAGGTAGAGGACTGAGAACGAGTGATAATTTTCATAAGATAGAAACGGTGCAAGTGTTGCAGCCAAGTCTGTTGGTAGTTATCACCCTGTATTAGCAAATACATTAATTCTGAACGAATGTTATTAGATACCGAACCTGATATACAACATCATATCAGTCTCTTTATTAGTAAAGAAGGATATAATTTTGTATTGTTGGATAATGTTTTGAACATTTCCTATATCAAGAGTTGATCGGTTCAGGCACGTTATCTAAAAGCATAGACGTTTTAAATCAAACCACAGTTCTTAGTATACAGAACACACACAAGAGGAAGAGTTCAGAAATGAACGAATCCTTCTTGAGGCATTATGGACTAGGTCATATCAATGCGACCCGACTAGCTAAGTTACATTTAGATGCATATTAAATTAGTTTGAATTTATATCTTGTGAAACTTTCCGGTCATGTCACAAAGATAAGATGACCACAGCTCTGTTTATTGGAAACAGAGAAAGAGTTAGTGAACTCTTGGGATTGATACATGATGATGTATGTAAGGTCCCCTGTCTACACATGCCAGGACAGGTTCTTTTTACTTCATTACATTCACTGATTATCTCTCAAGGTTCGGACATATGTTCCTGTTAAAACACAAGTCTGAACCTTTTGAGAAATTCAATGAATATGAGTTAGAAGTAGAGAACCAAAAACGGGTATAAGTATTATGTCCTTTGATGAGATCAGGGAGGAGAATACTTGAGCATGGAGATTCCTGGACTATTCTAAAAGAGAATGAGATTCTCTCTCGGCATCACTCCTCCGTATACACCACAGCACGTCGGTGTATCGGGGCGGAGCAAACACACCCTATTTGATATGGTGCACTCTATGATGAGTACTACTGGGTTTCCTATTTCCTTTTGGGAGTTATGTACTTGAGAAGCTGCATACCTATTGAATAGGGTTCAAATCAAATCAGTTGCCTACCACTTCATATGTGATATGAAATGGGAAGAGCCCATATCTTAAGTAAGTTAAGATTTGGGGTTGTTCGGCCTATGTCTAAAAAGCAAAATCCAGACAAGCTCAAAGCAAAGTCAGATCTGTGGAAGTTTGTGGATATCCCAAGCATACGCAAGGGAATACCTTCTACCTAACCGAGGAACAAAATATGTTTTGTTTCTCAACATGCCACCTTTGTGAAAGGGAATTTCTTATGAAAAAATTAATGGTCATGAGGTAGAACTGGAAGGAGTTCCAGCTATACAAGCTACAGCAGATGATTTGGTATAACCAAAGGATTCAATAGATTCTAACGAACCTCAGCCTCTCCGCCGATCTAGTAGGGTTCCTCACCCACCTGAGAGATACTTCGGTTTTCTCTATGACAGTGGGAGCGAGAATTGCATCATGAGATGATGACCTAACTAGTTTCGAGCAGGCCATCAGGAGTGGGACTCTGTAAGAATGGCTGGATGCTTAGCGATCTGAGATGGAATCTTTATACACCAACAAAGTATGGACTTTCGTTGCTTTATCTGAAGGGTTAAATCCCCATCAGGAGCAAGTATATCTTGAGAAGATTACTTGGTGTACATGGAAAAGTTGAGACTTTCAAAGCTATGCTTAAGTCCATCCAGATCCTACTTGCCATGGCTACATACCATGACTACGATATCTGGTGATTGGGTGTCATGACTGTTTTTCTAAATGATGTTTTAGAATAGAGCGTCTATAAGTACACAGCCAGAGGGCTTCGTAGAAAGTGGGAGAAGCGGAAACGTGTGCAAGATGTTTTATGTGATAAAGCAGGCATCGCGGAGTTGGAACATCTGTTTTGATGTGATAGTCAAAAAGTTTGACTTCATCAAAATAGTAGATGAACCTTGTATATACAAAAGGTAGTAGAGAGTATGGTGATGATCCTCGTATTGTACGTGGATGACATACTCTTGATAGGGAAGGAGTTTCCTATGCTACGCTCGGTCAATCTCCTCTTATCATAATGATTCTCCATATAGGATCAAGGTGATACCTCCTAAATCCTGGATTATGGATCTATGAGATAGATCTATTTGGATGTTAGGATTCTCACTAGCTGTAGTGAGATGGTATCAATAGATCCTGGGGAGAATCACTGGAAAGGTTCCAGGGTGATAAGGACGACTGAATGTCAGTCGCAGGCATTGTCTTTACCCTCAGTGGAGGGACGGTATGTTGGAAGAGTTCCAAGCTAGATACCGTGACTTACTAGACAATTAAAGGCAAGATACGTCGTTACCAAGGATGCTACCAAAGAAGCAGTCTGGATATATATAAGTTCATGAGATGAACTTCGTTCCAACCATTGTGTGACAATGGAGTAATGGCTTTGGCCTAGGAACGCCCGTCCCATCAGAAATCCAGATATAATTCTTAGGCGGTATCACCTGATCATGGAGATGGTTGATCTCCAGGGAGATCGAGGTTAGGAGAGTAGACACAGAGGACAACAGCGCGGATCCACTCACAAAGGCCTTTTTCCCAGTAGAGGCTTTTATGGGATGGTTGAGTATGAGATACTTCAACCACAGCTGATTGTTGGGTATGTGATACTATAACAGATGGCCCTAGTGCAAGTGGGAGATTGTTAGTTATATGTATGCCCTAGAGGCCATTACTGTACATATGATGTATATTGTAATGGATGCTTGGACATATATAGGGAGGACTTTCTTGCTCGACATGATAGTATGCTATGTGGTTGTACTTTATCTTAACATGTACTTTGATTGTCTCTATATTACATGTTGATAAAGCCCTTAGGATATGTACTCGACTACTGGGACTATGATGAGATCATACTAGTGGGGCCACGGTAGTCGACGAGTACATCCTATAACTGTTCCTAGTCGAGGGTGTATCGAGAAAGGGCATCAATACACTAGAGTAGACTAGCGTATACGCATCTTGACCCATATGATGGGCGATGGATGATCCCATATCCATCGGTGTTTGACATCAAGGATGGTGTACGAGTGCTCAGTGGAGACTGGGTACATTGGACGGACTCGCCGAGAACTCCCAGATGGTTTATACCTCACGTCAGATGGCAGTTCTCTGGTGACACTGGTACAGGTTAGTCTGTAGACCCGAGATCGTCATAGAGTCTTGTGTGATTCCCACTGTGCTTTGATTTCCATCATACCACGTCCAAGAAGGCGTGCAAAAAGGTGGCTTTTGGGTACAGTCCCGAATCACATGGAGGCAATGAGCGATAAGAGGGGTTTCGTCTCTCCCGGTATAGAGAGTTGATGTTGCGCTGTGTTCGATTGGCTATAACTGGAAATCCCTGGCCAGGGTTGCTGAGATTTACTAGTAAGTGTTATCAGTAGTTTCTCGAATTGTTATGGACCTCATATCGACATGACTTATCAAGCTACTGGGGTCTGACGTTTACCACCCCTAGGCGAGATATGCGACATATCAGACGAAGAGACCGGACTGTACGGGAGTGTTACTGGTTGGATTCACGGGAGAAAGTACAGGCTTGCTTGTTGATCTTCTGATCGCTCAATACCTGGGTGGCTGTTACGTTTAGCTGACCGCTTGCAGCTTGTTGGTGTTTGATATGATCATCACCTACTGCCGGCGTATTGACGATTCTTTAGAGTCCTACACGGAGGTTTCTTGGCTCAGGCAAAACGGAGTAGGAGCACATATGTGATATGTGCAGGACCGAGGATAATACGATATAAGATAAGTATTCTATTCTCGCGATATTTTGATATGAGCCGGGTCATCGGATCAAGTGTTGCTTCGATGAATCGGTACATGATATATTAGTCGGTTATATATGATATAACCGGATTGTCGGATCAAGTGTTGATTCGATAATTTAATGTATAATTATATATGTGATATATTGCATTACATTATCTAATATTGGCTCGCTTTATTGATTCATTTTCTCGCCGGGTAATACATTGATATATATGCGATATATGTTAATTGTATTATTTTCTTTTGTTACAAATATGTGTATATAGGTAGGTGCTTTTAATCTGTGTTTGCTTCATGATTATAGATTACAGGTTCTTAGTCCAGAATAATGCCAATCATCACATTCTCTACGGTTATGACAAAATTCAGAACAACTGTCGAAAATAGATAAAATCTGGGTTCCGGTCATCCATATCTGTCAGGTGCCGCTTACCAGTACAAAAGACAAGATCAAGCGTGTTGGATATATTGCCCTCAAGGAAATTATTATGATTGCAAGTAGGCGATTATGATATTTGAGGGAGGACCTATACAGGTAGAATAGTCTTACTCAAAATAATAGTATGCTATCTATTTGTCTTCATCATTGATGAAGCCCATAGAATTCTTGCTTGACTACCAGCATTATGATGGCGATCATATATATGGGAGCATGGTTTTCCATAAGCACATCCTTAAATGTCCCTAGTCGAGGGAGTATCGAGACTGGGCATCGATATTCTGGAGTAGACTAGTGTATACATTTCTAGACCCCGACGAGGGGCGGTGGCCGGTCTTATAAGCGAATGGTGTCGTGCCACCTAAGATAGTATACAGGTACTCACTGGAGGTGAGTACACCGTACGAACTTTCCGAGAACTTCTAGATGGTATTATATCTATCGTCGGATGGAAGTTCTCAGGTGGCATGAGTACAGCTTAGTCCTTTGACCTAAGATCATCATTTGTCTCGTGTGAGTTCCCACTGTACTTTGATCACTACCCTACCACGGCTCAAAGAAGTCGTGTAAATAGATTTTAGTTGGGTACAGTCTTGAGCCACATGGAAGCAGTGGTCGATTGTCAGGGATTCGTCTTTCCTGGTATTAGGAGTCAATGCCGCGTTGTGTTCAGTTGGCTATCATATTAAATTCGTGGTCACGGTGATTGAGATTTACTAATAGTTGATCGGTAGTATCTCTGTGGTGATGTGCTTGACTCTGACATGACTTATCAGGTTAGTAGGGGTCTTTCGTTATCCACCCCTTAGATCCAATATGGGATACTCTTTGACGAAGAGATTGGACTGTACGGAGATTGTCACATTCAGGCTCAGCAGGGTAAGGACGCACTTGATTGTCGATCCCTCTTTCGGCAAGTACATGGGTAGCCATTACGTACAGCTAGTGCTGCTGACGTGCTTATGGTTAAACCCACTGCCAGTGTATTGTTGAGTCTTTAGAGTCCCACACAGAGAGTTTTCCCGGTTCAGGCGATAGATGTAGGAGCCGTACGTTGGTATGTGCATGGGTCAGATTAAATACATGTACATGATACACGGACTTTAATCAGACAGTTGATAATACTAGCCGGCTTAGGATTAAGCCGGATTATTAAATCATATTTTGATTTAATAATTTATATATATATATATATTAGTATTATTGTTCACTTCTCATTTTCTCTCTTTGGTGCTATCCGTATTTTTATATGGATATGTGTATATGTAGCGATACGTATACCGAGTGAAGCATTCCGTATTTATATGGAAACGCTTCTAGAAGAAGGACATCTCATACTTGATTTTCTTTTTAGAAAATTAAATGGAAGTGAGGTGGAGGGTGAAGTGGCATGAAGCATAGTTGTACATGTAGAAAGGTATGGCTTTGGTTTTAATGATGAAATGATTTATGTGCACTATTGGTGCATGGTTGTAAATAGAAGACATTCACTTTTTACGCTTGGTTTTTTTTGCACTTCCTAGTTCATGCTTCATGGGAGATACTCTCTCAAGACTCGGCCAATTTTTCTCCTCACCTCTCTATCCTTTTTCTTCTTGCTCTCTTGAGCATGTTTATAGAGAGAAATGATTAGTGGAAAAATTCCTACATCGTCCACAATCCATCCTTAGTAAGTTTGGAGCGTCGGTCGGAGCCTTTACCGGTTTCCCTCGGGTGGATCTTCTTCGGCAATGGTGGTCCTCTTTCAAGCGTGTTCTCGGTGTCTACGAGTTTAGAGGGGTCCTCCACAATTAAGTGGACACGCGTCAAACGTTTTGATTTTTTAAACCCTTACATGTTTGGTTTGCTAGCTTAGGTGTTTGAAACGAATTCTTGGGTATGTGTGTTTTGTACTTGCATAAAAATTTTGTTCGTTCCCGTCTTGGCCGCGACATCCGTGGCGCGAGCACCTAACACCAACAAAGCAATGGTCATTCATGTCTGGGACAAGCACAGAATATGAGGGAGGCAGCATAAGGATCAAGGTAGCAAAAGACAAAAAGAGTTGCCATTTTGGAGCTCGAGGGTGATCAAGGCACAAAAGACAAAAAGAGTTGTCATTTTAGACTGTTGTAAATCTGAGAATATTTTGGAACTATTTTGCAAATTTGAACCTGCCAAATAGAAAAAGAAAGCAACACGAGAACCCACAAGAAAAATGATGATCCGATTTCCCAAACAGACCGCGGAATGGCGAAATTGTGGAAATAATGGCGGCGAATCCGCGGCCTTTCTATAGTATCTCGCGACGGATTTGTAGGGGTGTTTTTGTAATTGTACAAGGGTTCAGAATATTGCCCTACGATTTCACTTATCTACCAATATATACTCCAGATTTGAGCCAAAACAAGGATGCATTATTTTTCTTAGGATTAGTTTTAGTTTAGTGTAGTTTTCTTCTTCATCGTCATCTCTTCTCTATTAAAATGTAGTGAGAGATTTTGAGTGGATGAATAATGAAGATGAGAGTTTTTTTACCTTATATCTTTATTTTCTTGCATTGTATTTTAATTCATAGTATAACTTTTATTACTTGTTTGTTAAAGTAGTTTTTTTTGTTCTTCTTTTCTTCTCTTCTAATCTCTAATTTTAAGCCATGATACTTCATGGAGTCCCTTGCTTAGGTGAGGGCCTAAGTAGTTTGCTTGTTATTTTTTCTCATCTTATTCTTCCATTCTTTCTTCTCTTGTTTATTTTCTTTTCATGTGTGAGTAATTTACTCACTTGTTAGGATTAAGGAAGAGTGGTATGAGAGATGGAAAAAATCCCTTGTGTTTCTCTTCACCAAACAACTTGAAATCGAATCTAGACCAAACAAACACAACCCTCTCTCTTAGGCACGCTATAAGTAACATATAGCCGCGACCTAAGTCGAGAATTCCTTTAGGCGCACTACATCATGATATGTAGCTATGACCTAATTGGAGACTTGTTGTGTGTGTTTCGTCTAGAGTTAGAAATAAGAGTATGGAACAGACGAACAATGGGCACTAGAATTGGATTTAGCATTAGAAAGCTTGCTTAAACTCGCAAATACCATTTCTATGTCCTCCTAATCCCCGTTACTTCCGATTATTCCAACATCAATTCAATGATGTCAAAAGATAAGAACAAGATTAATTCCTAACTCTACTAACCAAGCCGAACCCTAACAAGTTCTCTTAAACATATATACACAACACTTATGATAGAATTGAACAACTTGTACATTTTTACTTGACACGTCTAAAATAAGAACGAAAATACATACCATCTCTTCGTGGATCGACTCGTATCAACCGGCTAGTTACCAAGCGAAATTGACTTGATTGCGGTAAGTAGAACAAATAGAATGCATATCATATCACAAAAATTCTACCAATCAAATCGATATGATATGCGTTCTACTTGTTCTACTTACCGCAATCAAGTCGGTTTCGCTTGGTAGCTAGCCGGTTGAGTACGAGTCGATCCACGGAGAGATGGTATGTGTTTTCGTTCTTATTTTAGACGAGTCAAATAAAAATGTACAAGTTGTTCAATTCTTTCCTAACTGTTGTGTTATATGTTCAAGAGAACTTGTTAGGGTTAGGGTTGGTTAGTAAAGTTAGAATTAATCTTGTGCTTGTCTTATGCCATCATTGAAATGATATTGGAATAATCGGAAGAAACGGAGATTAGGAGGACATAGAAATGATATTTGCGAGTTTAAGAAAGCTTTCCAACGCTAAATCCAATTCTAGTGCCCCTTGTCTGTCTGTTCCATGCTCTTATTTCCAACCCTAGGCGAAACACACACAACAAATCTCCAATTAAGTCACAGCTACATGTCACGTTGTAGTACGCCTAAAGGAATTCTCAACATAGGTCGCGGTTATATATCACTTACAGCGCGCCTAAGGGAGAGGATTGTGTTTGTTTGGTCTAGATTCGATTTCAAGTTATTTAGCAAAGAGAAGTACAAAGGATTTTTCCATCGCTCATACTACCCTTTCTTAATCCTAACAAGTGAGTAAATTACTCACACATGAATAGAAAATAAAACAAGAGAAGAAAGAATGGAAGAATAAGATGAGAAAAAATAACAAGTTAACTACATGGGCTCTCACATAAGCAATGGACTCCATTAAGTGTTATGGCATAAAAATAGAGATTAGAAGAGAAGAAAAGAAGAACAAAAAAACAACAACTACTTTAACAAACAAATAATAAAAGTTATACTAAGAATTAAAATACAATTCAAGAAAATAAAGATATAAGGTATAAAAACTATCGTCTTCATTATTCATGTCTTCATTATTCATCCACTCAAAATCACTCACTGCATTTTAATAGAAAAGAGAAGATGAAGAAGAAGAAAATTACACTAAACTAAAACTAATCCTAAGGAAAATAATGCATCCTTGGTTTGTCTCAAATATGGAGTATATATAGACAGAGAAGTGAAACCCTAGGGCAATATTCTGAGCCTTTGTACAATTATAAAAACACCCCTAAAAATCCATCGCGAGATACTATGGTAAGGCCGTGGATCTGCCGCCATTATGTCCAAAATTTCGCCCTTCCGCGGTCTGTATGGGGAATTGGATCATCATTTTTCTCGTAGGTTCTCGTGTTGCTTTCTTTTACTGTTTGGAAGGTTCAAATTTACAAAATAGTTCCAAAATATTCTCAGATTTACAACAGTCTAAAATGGAAACTCTTTTTATCTTTTGTGCCTTGATCTCCCTCGAGCTCCGCGTTGCCACCTTAATCCTTGTGCTGCCTCTCTCGTACTCTATGCTTATCCCAGAAACGAATGTCCATCGCTTGATCTTGTCTCTTGTACTAGTAAGCAGCACCTGACAGATATGGATGACTGGACCCCGGATTTTATCTATTTTCGGCAGTTGTTCTGAATTTTGTCATAACTGTAGAGAATGTGCGTGATTTGCATTATTCTGAACTGAGAACTTGTAATCTGTAATCATGTAGCAAACACGGATTAAAAGCACCTACCTATATACACATGTGCATAAGAATGAGCAGTATTAAATGCAATATTCTGATGTGAACAGCGGGTGGCTCGCCACGCTCGTAGGCGTCTTGATTTGGTATTATACGGGATATTCTCGCGACCATGGAATGTCTTGTTTCGTTTGCGGCTCAAACGAAATGCGGGATTCCTAGGATATCTGACTTTTCCATTTATGTTTTTCTACATGCCTGTAATGTGATTACTTACATGTGATATGTATGTATGTATGTGTGTGTGTGTATAAGTGTTTCTAAATGTTTTTCATTCATGCTAGCCCTGCGTCCACCCTGCCATAAATTAAGTAACCTTACAGTAAAGACCCGATGCCCCATGGAGAATGCAAATGGCATATAAAACATTCAATTTTTTTTCATATCATGTTTTTTTGGTGTGATAAGGTTCTAGATAACGAGTGTTATTATCTAAATGATAGTATTGCGTTAATATGATTAATGCAAAGAAAATAAATCTAAACCGATATTGTAGGAACCATTTTTCAAAACTAATATGTTATCAAAACCATACGGTTCCTTCAATGATATCAAGTTCATTATATTAAAGGTTTTCTTCAAAACGAGTCATAGCCTTCCATCATTTCAGATGAATAGAGTACTTAATATCCGTGCTGCGTTTGCTGACCTCTGTCAAGGTATAGTATACGGTTGCTAGGTGATGCTTATCTACCATATATGATGCAATTAGTTAGGACAGTCGCATAGCCTTGTTGGGCTCTGTCAAGGGCACTTGAGGGTGGGTCTAAATTAGTCATGAAATGAAGGGTTGAACTTGACTAGCGACTTATAGTTTGTTGGCCTCTGTCAAGGTCATAAGCCGCTTGGGGGTAAAAACAATATCGGGAGTTTCAAGTGTTGAAACTTGCAATGTGATTACATACCTTCTATATGAAAGTTGGTGTCACGCCCCGCTTCCCAGTGTACAGCGAAGGGGACGCGGCGAGGTCCGCTACGTATGTACTCAGAAGTACATATGCTAAGCGTAGCTAAGCAATATAGAAATAAATACACAAGAGACAAGAGTATAAAAAGAACAGCAACTTTTATTTATTAACATTCTTTGTACAATACATGAAAAGGAAATACAACTGAAATAAAGATGCCTAAACAGTGGCATAACAGGAAATGTAAAGTACTGGAAAGAAAAGTGTACAATGAAATTATACTGCAGGGTCTTCAGTAAAGTGCTCCAAGTCTTCTGGTGATGGCTCAACTTCTGCCGGGTCCAAGTCACCTGACGACATTCAAAGAAGAGAGAAACAGAATGTCGTCAGCGAACAGATCGCTCGGTAAGTCCCAAAGGTAAGACGGAAGTAGAGAAGACAGAATAAGAAGATGCATTTTTAAAGTGTAAACTATTGTTGTAATGTTATGTCAACGTTGCTGTTTGTAGCTTGGTACAGAAGGATGCCAGTGTATACGAGGGGGGTCTCTATATGCTAGAGACCAGGGCAAACGGAAAGTACAAGGAACCCTTAAGCCACGGTACAACAGCAACGGAATATAGGTTAGGTGTCTTAATCTGACCACCTCGTGCCACCTTTAACACCTTCCGTACCAATCTACCCATTTAAACCCCGTAGTGTTTTAATAGTATTGTTGTATTGTTTTATGTAAGTTGGATGACTGACCAAAGCCATGATATCAGTAAACGGAATGTATCATGTAATTGGGATAACGGAATAATGGATGTATATCCATGATTTGATTCAGTCAAGTTGAATAGGTTGTTAATTGGATTCAGGGATTCATGTGTTCATATTGAGTTGGATTATTAAGAATATAGATTGACTTGAATTATATTCAAGTCAGAAATAGTCAGACTCTAACCCGAGTCAGAATAAAAGAAAGGTAATTTGAAGTTCTATAATTGTTAGGGTCCTTATTGTAATTTATAAAAACTTGAGGGGGTTTTATGTAAAAGTACTTTTGTATAGTTTTCAAGATACACCTCAAGTATTTGTTATTCGTCTTTATAGTTATAATGAGTGTAAATTTTATTTGTGTTATTCTAGTGAATATATCCTAATAAAAGTATTAATTTATAATATTGATTTATTTGAAATTCATGGTATTTTAATATAACTTTTAATCTGGTAATTTTTAGAAAAAGTGGAAACTGTATCTTATAATAAAATAGTTGTTTAAATGATAAATATACATATGTTAATACAAAAATAATTTTATATAAATATTTTATTTTCCAAAAATCTCATTTTCTTAAATGTCGTATTTCAAACCTTTCGAGACCGAATGCTCATTGCGGAGGTCTGAATCTCGCACTACTAGGCTCGAGGGTGCACGATAAACCGTACAATCACTAACGAGTTCCCCAAAGGTGGGTTGTAGTGGCGCTTTGCAAAGATTTAATAAATACTATCCATTTAGAAAACGGTTTTATAAAGATAAGGTATTTATTTGTAAAAAGATGTCAATTTCCGTATTTTAGTTTCTAGGGTTGTCTAAGCCAACTAGCCTATTTCTAAGGTCTAAACGACAAGTTGTTAGAAGCCTCAAATCGCCTCTTCACCGCCAATTATGGCCAGGTAAGTACAAGTGAGGAGGGAGGGATACGAATCATGAGGCGGGCCTTTTAAAGTTACCCAAGCTCACTTGCCTAGCCTAGACACCACAAAGTCAGTTTAGATAAACGATCAATATCCACAACTTATCTTATTTTCCTAATAAGAAGTATTTACTTAAAAGTGTAACAATCTAAAACCTTTAAGAATGGTTTTATGAAGATTATGGTATTTTAATGAAAATTCTGTTTTATCGTATTCTAAGTTTTGATGTTATCATTTTAGGGTTGTCTTTGCGTGTGTGTGGAGGTAGGTCATTACCTCGTGACTTATTTTAAGGTATAGTGAAGTTTAGGGGTTAAATATGATAAATTAAACATGAGGGTATTTAGGTGAAAGAATACGATATTTGCAAAAGTTATCATTTCATGTGTGAAAACTCATTCAAATTGATTTTTACAAGTTTAGTGATCAAGATGAACATGTTTAGGAATGATGGAATTGATTAGAAGAAGAAAAATAAACATTATGGTATTATTGTGAAAAGAATACGATATTACAAGAAAGCTATCATTTCATGTGAGAAACTTTGTCCAAATTAATTGTTATGTGATTAATGGTCATGATGAATATGTTTAGGTATTATGGTATGGGTGACAAGTGAGATTTTGTAGAAAAACCGAATCGGAAATCGGTTTGTTCCGATTTCCATCGGGTTTCATAAAGTCGTATTTTGAGAAATAGAAAAGAGAAAAGAAGGGGACTTACGGGTTTCAAACTCTTCTAAAGAATATAGAGGAACAAGGGAAATGGCCGAGATGTTGCTTCGTCGCCGGTTGCTTCAAAGAACGTCGCCGGAATCCGTCAGCGCTTCGCCGTGAACTCGGTTTTCAAAGCACACTTTCTTGTAGAAATTTCAAGAGAGTAAATCTAAGGTTTTGTAATGAGAGGGTGGGGGTAAGGGTCTATTTATAGGATAGCTAGGGTAGGGTAGGTGAAAGGTTTTGTTTATTAAAAAAAATTGTAAAAATTTAAAGAAAATCATTAAAATTTTGTAGTAATTAGGGTGTATTAAGAATTCTGGAACTGATATAATAATTTGGAGTTAACAGGGGGTTATGGGAGACGAAAAGCCACACTTTTCGTTTTGGGACCCCGGCCGTCCGACCAACTCCGGCCGGGTTCGGCGACGGTTGGGTGCGGGGTTCTCTGACTAAGAATTTGGCATACTCCTTTTTTAGGGTTCAGTTCAACATTTGGGAGTTATGGCCTGTGGACTGTTGGGCTTCCAAGAATTTTAAAAGAAAAATAATCTAAAAATAATGTGGAGCATGGGATTCGAACTGTGGTGGCTTGGTTCAGCAGTGCAAGGTATTACCAATGAGCTACAAGCCCCTTCTTGTAATTATTGTAGGAAAGTAGATACTTAAAGTGATATCAGCAACATTAAATACTCCAAGTATACTTTGAATTTAAATCAATTATTTGTATATTAAAAATGGAGTTATTTAAAAACAAAATAATTACTTATATATTGTGCTTAGGTTAAAATATTCCTTTATGGATTTTGAAAAAAAATTGTATAGAAAAGTGTATAGAAAAATTAGGGTTGTTACATTCTACCCTCCTTATAAAAATTTCGTCCTCGAAATTTGTAAAAGGAAGGTGTAACAGTTTCAAGAAAGTTTTGTGATAGAACTATTGGTAGTGTATGAAAATATTTAGAAGAAAGAAATATTGCAAAATGTTTTGGTCAAAGTGAGGGAGTTACCTGGGTTACCATGGTTCCTAGTCTCAGGTTCTAAGGCTGTTAAGGTGGGGGCTTGACGTCTCGACACCTTTTTCTGTGTAAGCCGATACATCGATGCCGGACTAGGTAGGGATGGTCCAGGTGGAGGTGGTGCTGGGAGTGCAGGAGTCTGGATAGCTGGCTGCTTCGCGTAGATAGTGGGTGTGTGGGCTGTGTTGCGTCTATAGGGACAGTCTCCAATTCTATGATCGGATGCGCCGCAAACTAGGCACAGGCCTTTTGCGCGCCTACAGTCCTTCCACAAGTGTCCATTCCTATGGCAGTAGTAGCAAAATCCTGAACTTGACTAGTTAATTGTTTCCTTCTGTCTCTTGGGTTTTGCAGGTTGTGTAGTGTAGGTTCCTCTTGCTATCTGAGTGGCGGAGCGTTTCTTGACGGTTGCTCCTGCTTCTGGTCGGTTCAATAATATAGCAGTCTGCTGCTGCAGTCCAACCAGGAGGCTTCGAATTTCCTCAAGCAGAACCGTTTGCTCGTTGAGTGGAGCAGGAACGGCAGGTGTGAGTGGTAGCGGTGGAGGTATGTTGTCGATATCGGTGCTGGTGTTGGTTGGGGAATCCATAACCTTGAATGAAAAATTTAGGTTAGGACAGATTCAAAGTATATGATTCAAGAATAAGAAATGATAGGATTCAAGGAACATGATTGTAAAGAATGTTTTTAGTTGCTGGTTCTTGTGTTATATTGCTTAAGTTGTTCACGCAGACCAGAACTGCATGACAGGGATTCATACAGCTCAGACCTGCATGGGTCACCAACAAAAACCTGTCACGCCTCGCTTCCCAGTATACGACGAAGGGGACGCGGCGAGGTCCGCTACGTATGTACTCAGAAGTACATAAGCTAAGCGTAGCTAAGCAATATAGAAATAAATACACAAGAGACAAGAGTATAAAAAGAACAGCAACTTTTATTTATTAGCATTCTTTGTACAATACATGAAAAGGAAATACAACTGAAATAAAGATGCCTAAACAATGGCATAACAGGAAATGTAAAGTACTGGAAAGAAAAGTGTATAATGAAATTATACTGCAGGGTCTTCAGTAAAGTGCTCCAAGTCTTCTGGTGATGGCTCAACTTCTGCCGGGTCCAAGTCACCTGACGACATTCAAAGAAGAGAGAAACAGAATGTCGTCAGCGAACAGATCGCTCGGTAAGTCCCAAAGGTAAGAGGGAAGTAGAGAAGACAGAATAAGAAGATGCATTTTTAAAGTGTAAACTATTGTTGTAATGTTATGTCAACGCTGTTGTTTGTAGTTTGGTACAGAAAGATGCCAGTGTATACGAGGGGGGTCTCTATATGCTAGAGACCAGGGCAAACGGAAAGTACAAGGAACCGTTAAGCCACGGTACAACAGCAACGGAATATAGGTTAGGTGTCTTAATCTGACCACCTCGTGCCACCTTTAACACATTCCGTACCAATCTACCCCTTTAAACCCCGTAGTGTTTTAACAGTATTGTTGTATTGTTTTATGTAAGTTGGATGACTGACCAAAGCCATGATATCAATAAACGGATTGTATCATGTAATTGGGATAACCGAATAATGGATGTATATCCATAGTTTGATTCAGTCAAGTTGAATAGGTTGTTAACTGGATTCAGGGATTCATGTGTTCATATTGAGTTGGATTATTAAGAATATAGATTGACTTGAATTATATTCAAGTCAGAAATAGTCAGACTCTAACCCGAGTCAGACTAAAAGAAAGGTAATTTGAAGTTCTATAATTGTTAGGGTCCTTATTGCAATTTATAAAAACTTGAGGGGGTTTTATGTAAAAGTACTTTTGTATAGTTTTCAAGATACACCTCAAGTATTTATTATTCGTCTTTATAGTTATAATGAGTGTAAATTTTATTTGTGTTATTCTAGTGAATATATCCTAATAAAAGTATTAATTTATAATATTGATTTATTTGAAATTTATGGTATTTTAATATAACTTTTAATCTGGTAATTTTTAGAAAAAGTGGAAACGGTATCTTATAATAAAATAGGTGTTTAAATGATAAATATACATATGTTAATACAAGAATAATTTTATATAAATATTTTATTTTCCAAAAATCTCATTTTCTTAAATGTCGTATTTCAAACCTTTCGAGACCGAATGCTCCTTGCGGAGGTCTGAATCTCGCACTACTAGGCTCGAGGGTGCACGATAAACCATACAAGCCCTAACGAGTTCCCCAAGTGGGTTGTAGTGGCGCTTTGCAAAGATTTAATAAATACTATCCATTTAGAAAACGGTTTTATAAAGATAAGGTATTTATTTGTAAAAAGATGTCAATTTCCGTATTTTAGTTTCTAGGGTTGTCTAAGCCAACTAGCATATTTCTAAGGTCTAAACGACAAGTCGTTAGAAGCCTCAAATCGCCTCTTCACCGCCAATTATGGCCAGGTAAGTACAAGTGAAGAGGGAGGGATCCGCTCACGAATCGTGAGGCGGGCCTTTTAAAGTTACCCAAGCTCACTTGCCTAGCCTAGACACCACAAAGTCAGTTTAGATAAACGATCGATGTCCACAACTTATCGTATTTTCCTAATAAGAAGTATTTACTTAAAAGTGTAACAATCTAAAACCTTTAAGAATGGTTTTATGAAGATTATGGTATTTTAATGAACATTCTGTTTTATCGTATTCTAAGTTTTGATGTTATCATTTTAGGGTTGTCTTTGTGTGTGTGTGGAGGTAGGTCATTACCTCGTGACTTATTTTAAGGTATAGTGTAAATGGTTCCTAGGCACCCTATAGAGGTCTCACAAGGCATCAACCATGACAATTTCAAAAATTATGGGCGCCGCGAAACCCTAACGCGGATCTTAGACTAGAATTCTAGGCGAAATATAAATCTAGTTAACAACTTAACTAAAGTTAAGATGCTACAACCTTTGTAGATCCGGATATCCACTTCCTAAGCTCCACGTGGGCGTCCTCTCGCTGTCCATCTTGAATCTTGGACTCTCGCGACGGCTTCATCGGAGAAACGAGCGGAATAGGTCGTCGGCTTCGTGTCAAAGACGATCTACGTCGAGGCATCACAAGTTCAAGCTCCGACTTCACAAAGTTGTGAAACTTGTGAAGAAAACACCCAAAACAACTTGGCAAGAGGTAGAGGGTGAAGAAATAGGAGGTGGGTTCACTTTAGAATTGGATTTCTCACTTTAGATCTCAAGTTGCCATTGATGGCATCAAGCTTTCTTCAAGAAGAAGATGATGAAGAAGAAAGAAAAGAATATGATAAGTTGTTTTTAAAATGAAAAGAAAAACCAAACTTATCATAATGTGAACCATAGTTAAGTGTAGAGAATTGACTAAGGTTAGAATAATGGTTAGGGTTTAGTGTGAAGACAAAATGGTCACAAAGTCAAAGCTTCATGAAGCTTCAACAATGTTCAAGAATGAAAGCAACCATTTTGTATTCTTATCCCATTCTTTTTCCAAAAATGAATAAATAAAAGAATGGATAAATAAAAACCCTAATCACTTTCTTAACCTAGGCTTAATTCTATACACTTAACAAAATGAGCAAGCATCATCAAACATGATACTAACATGTGCACAAAAGTATATCACATATACAATTCGCACATCAAGTGAGAAAATCCATTTAAAGTGAACCAGTACTAGTTAATGCAAAGTAATATATCAAATATATAATTACACATTAAATCATTAAATCAACATTTGATTCAATGATCCGGTCATGTCGCACATAACCGACTAGTATTCAATGTATCGATTTATCGAATCAATGATTCGATAACTAGGTCATATCGAATATGACCAATCGAAACATTTATCGCGAGAATGAAATGCGGTATCACATACACGCATTATTCTCGGTCCTGCACACATCTCGTATGCGCTCCTATTTCGTTTCGCTTGAGCCAGGAAACCTCTGTGTAGGACTCTAAAGACTCGTCAATACGCCGGTAGCAGATGATGATCATATCAAGCATCCACAAGCCGCAAGCGGTCTGCTAAACGTAACGGCCATCCGGGTATTGAGCGATCAGAAGATCGACGAGCTAGCCCGCTCACACTCCTGTGAATCCAACCAGTAACACTTACCGTACAGTCCGGTCTGTTCGTCTGATACGTCGCATATCAAGTCTAGGGGTAGTAAACGTCAGACCCCAATACTCGATAATTCGTGCCAATGTGAGGCTCATAACGGGTCGAGAAACTACTGGTAACACTTACCAGCAAATCTCTGATCATCCCTGGACAGGGACTTCCCTGTTACGGCCAATCGAGCACAGCGCAACATCAACCCCCAATACCGGGAGAGACGAAACCCCTCCTATCGCTCATTGCCTCCATGTGACTCGGGACTCTACCCAAAGACCACCGTTTTGCACACCCTCATGGACATGGTAAGGTGGAGATCAAAGCACAGTGGGAATCACATAAGACTCTATGACGATCTCGGGTCTACAGACTAACCTGCACAAGTGTCACCTGAGAACTGCCATCTGACGTGAGGTATAATACCATCTGGGAGTTCTCAGCGAGTCCGTCCAGTGTACCCAGTCTCCACTGAGCACCCGTATACCATCTCTGATGTCAAACACCAATGGATATGGGATCATCCATCGCCCATCTCATGGGTCGAGAAGCGTATACACTAGTCTACTCTGGTATATCGATGCCCCGTCTCGATACACCCACGACTAGGGACCTTGAAGGATGTACTTATGGACTACCATGTCCCCACTAGTATGATCTGTATCATAGTCCAGGTAGTCAAGTACACATCCTAAGGGCTTTACCAACATGTAACCATAAGACAGTTTAAAGAGACTAGTGTACATGTTAATATAAAGAGTAACCAGATAGCATACTATCATATCGAGCAAGAAAATCATCTCTATATATGTCCAAGCATCCAATATAATATACATCATCTGTACAATACTGGCCTCTAGGGCATACATACAACTAACAATCTCCCACTTGCACTAGGGCCAGCTGCTGTAGTATCGCATACCGAGCATCCCGAAGAGTCTCTCAAACTGTGTCTGGGGAATGGCCTTCGTGAGTGGATCCGCCGTGTTGTTCTTCATGTCAACCCTCCTGACCTCGATCTCCCGGCGATCAACTATCTCCCGGATCAGGTGATACCGCCTCAGAATATGCCTGGATCGCTGATGGGACCTGGGTTCCTTGGCCAAAGCCACCGCTCCATTGTTATCGCAATACAAAGGTATTGGATGCTTAATGGATGGAACCACTCCAAGTTCAGCAATGAACTTCTTGATCCAGACAGCCTCTTTGGCAGCATCGTTGGCAGCGATGTATTCAGCCTCCATCGTCGAGTCTGCCACGGTTTCCTGCTTGGAACTCTTCCAGCTAACCGCCCCTCCGTAAAGGGTAAAGACAAAGCCCGACTGCGACTTAGAGTCGTCCTTATCACTCTGGAAGCTCGAATCGGTAAAGGACTCCACTTGGAGTTCTCCGTTACCATACACCAAGAACATATCTCTAGTCCTTCGCAAGTACTTGAGAATGCTCTTCACAGCTGTCCAGTGACTCTCTCCAGGATCAGCTTGATACCTGCTCACTATACTTAGTGAGTATGCTACATCGGGTCTGGTACATAGCATCGCATACATGATAGAGCCTACTGCCGAAGCATAGGGTATCCCTTGCATGCGAGCTCTCTCCAAATCAGTCTTGGGAGACATCTCTTTGGAGAGAGTGACTCCAGAGATCGTGGGTAAGTTCCCACGCTTGGACTCTTCCATACTAAACCTCTTTAGTATGGTGTCAATGTACCTGGATTGGGACAATCCCAAAATCCGTTTGGATCTATCTCTATAGATCCTGATTCCCAATATGCAGGAGGCATCACCAAGATCTTTCATTGAGAATCTTTGTGATAAGAAGAGCTTGACCGATTGCAGCATAGGAATATCATTTCCTATCAAGAGTATGCCGTCCACGTACAATACGAGGAAGACAACCTTACTCTCTGCCACCTTCTTGTAGATACAAGGTTCATCTGGATTTTTGACGAAATCAAACTCTTTGATAACGACGTCAAAGCAGATGTTCCAACTCTGCGATGCTTGCTTTAATCCATAAATGGATTTAAGCAGCTTGCATACCTTTCCGCTGCTCCCACTGTCTACGAAGCCCTCTGGCTGAGTCATGTACACGCACTCTTCTAAATCGCCGTTTAGAAAGGCGGTCTTAACATTCATTTGCCAGATTTCATAATCATGATATGCAGCGATGGCAAGCATGATCCGGATGGATTTAAGCATAGCCACTGGAGAAAAGGTCTCGTCATAGTCCACACCTGGTCTTTGACGAAAACCCTTTGCTACAAGTCTAGCTTTGAAAGTCTCCACTTTTCCATCTACACCAAGTTTCTTCTTGAAGATCCACTTGCTCCCAATGGGTTTTACCCCTTCAGGAGCAGCGTCCAAAGTCCATACTTTGTTGGTGTACATGGATTCCATCTCGGACCGCATAGCATCCAGCCATTTCACTGAGTCCCCACTCGTGATGGCCTGCTCGAAGCTAGTTGGGTCATCATCCTCCATGATGCAATCCTCGCTTCCACTGTCTATGAGAAAACTGTAGTATCTCTCAGGTTGGCGAGGAACCCTACTAGATCGGCGGAGTGGCTGGGGTTCATCGGGAACTACGGAATCCTCTGGTTCCACCAGATCTTCTGTTATAGCTTCTGCAGCTGGAACTTCTTCCAGTTCTACCTCATGACCACTAATCTCTTTTTCAAGGAATTCCTTTTCTAAAAAGGTGGCATGCCGAGAAACAAACACTCTTTGTTCCTCAGGGTGGTAGAAGAAATACCCTTGAGAATTCTTGGGATATCCTACAAATTTGCATAGAACAGACCGTGCCTCGAGTTTGTCCGGATTTTGTCGTTTGACATAGGCTGGACAACCCCATATCTTAACATAGTTAAGACATGGTCTCTTCCCTTTCCATATCTCATATGGAGTGGTAGGCACAGATTTGGTGGGGACCATATTCAATAGATATATGGCTGTCTCAAGCGCATACCCCCAGAAGGAAATAGGTAACTCAGCTGTGCTCATCATAGAGCGCACCATATCTAATAGGGTGCGGTTCCTCCGTTCTGATACACCGTTGTGTTGTGGTGTATATGGAGGAGTCAGCTGAGAGAGAATCCCATTCTCTTTTAGGAAGTCCAGGAATTCATTGCTTAAGTATTCTCCTCCTCGATCAGATCGTAGGATTTTAATACTTTTTCCGGTTTGGTTCTCGACTTCTTGTTTATATTCTCTAAATTTCTCAAAAGCTTCAGACTTGTGTCTTATTAAGTACACATGTCCGTATCTTGAGAGATCGTCAGTGAATGTAATGAAGTACGAAGAACCATCCCTGGCATGTGTAGACATGGGACCACATACATCACTATGTATTAGTCCCAAGAGTTCGGTAACTCTTTCTCCGTGTCCCGTAAACGGAGTTTTGGTCATCTTTCCTTTGAGACATGACTGGCAAGTGTCATAAGATGAAAATTCGAAAGGTTTCAAATTTCCATCCTTATGCAACTTAGCCAGTCGTGTCACATTGATGTGACCCAGTCTACAATGCCACAAGAAGGATTCATTGAGTTCAGAACTCTTCCTCTTGTGTGTGTTTGTTATGCTTAGAACTGTTGATTGATTTAGAACATAAATGCCATTGCACAACGTGCCTGATCCAACCAACTTTTGGTTACGGAAAATGTTCATAATATTGTCCTGTAATACAAAATTATATCCCTCTTTACTTAATAAAGAAACCGATATAATGTTGCATATCAGGTTCGGCATGTAATAGCATTCGTTCAGAACCAATGTATTACCAGTTGGTAATACAAGGTGATATTCCCCGATAGTCTTATCTGCAACAATTGCACCATTTCCAACTCTAATGTCTTTATCACCTTCTTCAAGTTCTCTACCTTTCCTGAACCCATGTAACTGATTACATATATGGGATCCTGACCCGGTATCTAATACCCAGGACGTAGAGCAAATGGAGAAACAGTTCTCAGTAACGAACACACCCGAAGAAAATGCATCAACATGTACTTTCTTCAGTCGGGTGGCATGGGAATCCTAGTATTCCCCTATATCCTGTTCATTCCTATAACTCTTATAAGAAAGAACGAAACCAACGTTCTCCAGCACAGTATAACATGCGGGTTCGGTCAATACATCCATATTATTATCTTCATTAGGGCATGAAATGGTCGCTACCTGGAGAGAGAGAGAAGAAAACACTTTAGCGTATGCTCGTGTAAGATCAGATTGGTTATTATCTTATCTAATCAGGATGGCTCCCACTGCTTTTTATCAAATCTTCCTTCAAACCCTAAAAGGAAAGACTAGCCGGGATTAATTACACACTACAGGTTCGCCAATCTTTCAGCCAGGCCAGTGTCAGTACTTTGAGGGAGGTCCCCCGTGCTTTCGCACGAACCTAATTAATGTAAACCTCGTTTTCCCAGAGGCGTAACCCCGTTGATACCTTTCTAGACACCTACTTGATCAGCTAATTGCAATGTGTAAAACTATCCCAGGAGTAACTCTTACTCGCAATGGGTATCGGGATCCAACTATCTCATAGAAGGTATGCAATCTCATTGCAAATTTCAACACTTGAAATTCCCGATAATACTTTTGCCCCTAGCGTGCTATGACCTTGACGAAAGCCAACAAACCACAGCCCGCTAGTCAAGTTCAACCCATACATTTCTTGACTGAATTAAACCCACCCGCACGACCTTTGACGAAAGCCAACAAAGCCGTACGACTATCCTAATCCAGTCGCATCATATGCAGCAGATAAACAGCACATAGCTACCGCACACTACACCTTGACGAAAGCCAACAAATGTAGCACGAATACTATATGTAACCTATCTGAAATGTTGGAGGGCTACGCAGGTTTTTCTGAAAACCTATTGCGTAATGAACTTGATATCGTTGTAGAATCAAATGAAGTTTTGAAATGGAGTGATTTTGAGGCTTTTCTAGTTTTGCTAAAGGAGTCACTCCCGGTGAAGGGATCTCGGTCCTTTCCTCGTCGAATGAGGTGCGGGATATATCATATATATCACTGTGCAAAGCAAAAACCCAAAAGCAGTCAAAAGCAAACCGAGTGTGTAGCATCTGCCAGTTATTGCTAAAGGAGTCACTCCCGGTGAAGGGATCTCGGTCCTTTCCTCATCGAATAAGGTGCGGGATATATCATATATATCGCTGTGCAAAACAAGAACTGTAGCTACCTGTTTTATTTAAAATTTTGATTCCACAACATCTTAGGTTTCTTATCTTTCATTAATCACATTAATGAAGTCCCATCATTTAAATACCTAAACATCACAGATAGATATGACGTACACTTATGCCATCCGCATTCGCCTCGATGTCCCCTCGTGCACCGTTAGGTTAGGTAACTAACGACAGAGCAGGGCAGGGCTAGCGCGGGTGTAAAATATAAGTAACGTCTATATAATATATCATATATACTATATACTATATCCATCACAAAGTCACAACACAGATATCGCAGCAGAATAAACATATGAAATATTGGATATACTAGGACGTCCGTGTTTTCAATACGAGCCAGTATAAAACACGGATTCCACGCTCGCGATGAATAGCCAATCCCACACCCCTAGACCCCTACGAGAGCGGCAAGCAACCCTGCCAATTCTAGGGTTAGGAGACCCGGACTCGACTCCTCGAGTTGGTCTCCCACTGGACCCCAGAACCCGGTTACTTGTGCTCCCCTCCTTGGGTCTATCCTAATGCAGAAAAGTAAATAATATACAAAGGGTGACAACTTCCGCTTCCTGGAAGTGCCCCAAATAAAAGAATATTACATACAAGTTTTTACATGAATGAAAATGAAAAACACTCATCTCACATAAAAAAACCCCGGCTATTCGAACACGACGATCCAATATAACATATCCAGCAACACATAACATCACATGTCATCAACGTAAGTAAGTATGCATACCCCAATTGTCGTTGACGTATAGCAACGAAACCGGTGATATCTGCATACTACACTTACGGTCACAGAAAAGAAAGTGTAAAACTACAACAATTGGAATCGGCAACTTCTTTAGACATCGCATGCCTAATCAAATGAAATACTTAGACATCACATGCCTAACAGATATAAATCCCGCATTTTAGTCTCATTATCGAAAACTCTTTTCAATATCATATGGGACTAAACTGCTAAATTTATAACATTCATTCAGTTATCTCATAACTGTTTGTGAATTCCAATTATTGTATCACATTCCAGATAAACAGAAAATGTTAAACTTTCCGATCGAACAGTCGAATACCCAAGTTTTCCCGACACAGCTCAATACATGAAATAAGTCTAACAACATTCAGTTCGTGACTCAGTACCAACGGTCCAGCCGTAGCAGGGTCAAGCCAACGCCTTACATGTGGCACGCCGTACTGCCCCAAACCCGAAGGTTTAAAGGGCAGTTCAAGACGGTCACATAATCGAGTTAAGGTTTGTTGTCTTCTAGAGGGTCCATCGCGTTACTTGCACTACTTAGAACGTCGTTAAACTACGGAAAAATCCAACACTTGGAAATTTCCCGACAGGGGAAAAATTGGGTATTTATATCCGGTCGAACATTTTAACATATTCTAAAAATTATCCGGAAAATCACAAAGACAAAATTTGATAATCCGATCGAAACATCGAAGCTCTAAAACACCCCAGAAAATTCAACTCTTGAATAATTATTAAAAATACCCATAAAACTCAGCTGCAGAAATGATGAATTACTGTGCGACACAAATTGTGCATTGTGAACAGTAGGCGGCGGAACCGCGGCAGAAGCCATGCTTCTGCCGCGTTTCCGTGGCTGTTTAAACGCTTCATGAGCTCGTGTTTCACCATAATTCTTAGATATTCCTGCTGAATTTTTTAGGCATTTTTAATCTTGAAAAAACCCACTTTTTCGAAAAAGTCCAGAGAGCAAGTTTGGTATTAGGGTTTCGATCCGTTCGGATTTCAAACGTCGTCGGGACTTCGCCTAAGGCTCTAGCTAGGCTCTGATACCAGTGAAAGGTTCCTAGGCACCCTATAGAGGTCTCACAAGGCATCAACCATGACAATTTCAAAAATTATGGGCGCCGCGAAACCCTAACGCGGATCTTAGACTAGAATTCTAGGCGAAATATAAATCTAGTTAACAACTTAACTAAAGTTAAGATGCTACAATCTTTGTAGATCCGGATATCCACTTCCTAAGCTCCACGTGGGCGTCCTCTCGCTGTCCATCTTGAATCTTGGACTCTCGCGACGGCTTCATCGGAGAAACGAGCGGAATAGGTCGTCGGCTTCGTGTCAAAGACGATCTACGTCGAGGCATCACAAGTTCAAGCTCCGACTTCACAAAGTTGTGAAACTTGTGAAGAAAACACCCAAAACAACTTGGCAAGAGGTAGAGGGTGAAGAAATAGGAGGTGGGTTCACTTTAGAATTGGATTTCTCACTTTAGATCTCAAGTTGCCATTGATGGCATCAAGCTTTCTTCAAGAAGAAGATGATGAAGAAGAAAGAAAAGAATATGATAAGTTGTTTTTAAAATGAAAAGAAAAACCAAACTTATCATAATGTGAACCATAGTTAAGTGTAGAGAATTGACTAAGGTTAGAATAATGGTTAGGGTTTAGTGTGAAGACAAAATGGTCACAAAGTCAAAGCTTCATGAAGCTTCAACAATGTTCAAGAATGAAAGCAACCATTTTGTATTCTTATCCCATTCTTTTTCCAAAAATGAATAAATAAAAGAATGGATAAATAAAAACCCTAATCACTTTCTTAACCTAGGCTTAATTCTATACACTTAACCAAATGAGCAAGCATCATCAAACATGATACTAACATGTGCACAAAAGTATATCACATATACAATTCGCACATCAAGTGAGAAAATCCATTTAAAGTGAACCAATACTAGTTAATGCAAAGTAATATATCAAATATATAATTATACATTAAATCATTAAATCAACATTTGATTCAATGATCCGGTCATGTCGCACATAACCGACTAGTATTCAATGTATCGATTTATCGAATCAATGATTCGATAACTAGGTCATATCGAATATGACCAATCGAAACATTTATCGCAAGAATGAAATGCGGTATCACATACACGCATTATTCTCGGTCCTGCACACATCTCATATGCGCTCCTATTTCGTTTCGCTTGAGCAGGAAACCTCTGTGTAGGACTCTAAAGACTCGTCAATACGCCGGTAGCAGATGATGATCATATCAAGCATCCACAAGCCGCAAGCGGTCTGCTAAACGTAACGGCCATCCGGGTATTGAGCGATCAGAAGATCGACGAGCTAGCCCGCTTACACTCCTGTGAATCCAACCAGTAACACTTACCGTACAATCCGGTCTGTTCGTCTGATACGTCGCATATCAAGTCTAGGGGTGGTAAACGTCAGACCCCAATACTCGATAAGTCGTGCCGATGTGAGGCTCATAACGGGTCAAGAAACTACTGGTAATACTTACCAGCAAATCTCTGATCAGCCCTGGCCAGGGACTTCCCTGTTACGGCTAATCGAGCACAGCGCAACATCAACCCCCAATACCGGGAGAGACGAAACCCCTCCTATCGCTCATTGCCTCCATGTGACTCGGGACTGTACCCAAAGACCACCGTTTTGCACGCCCTCATGGACGTGGTAAGGTGGAGATCAAAGCACAGTGGGAATCATATAAGACTCTATGACGATCTCGGGTCTACAGACTAACCTGCACAAGTGTCACCTGAGAACTGCCATCTGACGTGAGGTATAATACCATCTGGGAGTTCTCAGCGAGTCCGTCCAGTGTACCCAGTCTCCACTGAGCACCCGTATACCATCTCTGATGTCAAACACCAATGGATATGGGATCATCCATCGCCCATCTCATGGGTCGAGAAGCGTATACACTAGTCTACTCTGGTATATCGATGCCCCGTCTCGATACACCCACGACTAGGGACCTTGAAGGATGTACTTATGGACTACCATGTCCCCACTAGTATGATCTGTATCATAGTCCAGGTAGTCAAGTACACATCCTAAGGGCTTTACCAACATGTAACCATAAGACAGTTTAAAGAGACTAGTGTACATGTTAAGATAAAGAGTAACCAGATAGCATACTATCATATCAAGCAAGAAAATCATCTCTATATATGTCCAAGCATCCAATATAATATACATCATCTGTACAATACTGGCCTCTAGGGCATACATACAACTAACATAGTGAAGTTTAGGGGTTAAATATGATAAATTAAACATGAGGGTATTTAGGTGAAAGAATACGGTATTTGCAAAAGTTATCATTTCATGTGTGAAAACTCATTCAAATTGATTTTTACAAGTTTAGTGATCAAGATGAACATGTTTAGGAATGATAGAATTGATTAGAAGAAGAAAAATAAACATTATGGTATTATTGTGAAAAGAATACGATATTACAAGAAAGCTATCATTTCATGTGAGAAACTTTGTCCAAATTAATTGTTATGTGATTAATGGTCATCATGAATATGTTTAGGTATAATGGTATGGGTGACAAGTGGGATTTTGTAGAAAAACCAAATCGGAAATCGGTTTGTTCCGATTTCCGTCGGGTTTCATAAAGTCGTATTTTGAGAAATAGAAAAGAGAAAAGAAGGGGACTTACGGGTTTCAAACTCTTCTAAAGAGTATAGAGGAACAAGGGAAATGGCCGAGATGTTGCTTCGTCGCCGGTTGCTTCAAAGAACGTCGCCGGAATCCGTCAGCGCTTCGCCGTGAACTCAGTTTTCAAAGCACACTTTCTTGTGGAAATTTCAAGAGAGTAAATCTAAGGTTTTGGAATGAGAGGGTAGGGGGTAGGGGTCTATTTATAAGGTAGCTAGGGTAGGGTAGGTGAAAGGTTTTGTTTATTAAAAAAAATTGTAAAAATTTAAAGAAAATCATTAAAATTTTGTAGTAATTAGGGTGTATTAAGAATTCTGGAACTGATATAATAATTTGGAGTTAACAGGGGGTTATGGGAGACGAAAAGCAACACTTTTCGTTTTGGGACCCCGGCCGTCCGACCAACTCCGGCCGGCGGCGCCGGCCGATTCGGCCGGCCGGCCGAGTTGGCCGATCCCGGCCGGGTTCGGCGACGGTTGGGTGTGGGGTTCTCTGACTAAGACTTTGGCATACTCCTTTTTTGGGTTTCAGTTCAACATTTGGGAGTTATGGCCTGTGGACTGTTGGGCTTCCAAGAATTTTAAAAGAAAAATAATCTAAAAATAATGTGGGGCATGGGATTCGAACTCTGGTGGCTTGGTTCTGCAGTGCAAGGTATTACCAATGAGCTACAAGCTCTTTCTTGTAATTATTGTAGGAAAGTAGATACTTAAAGTGATATCAGCAACATTAAATACTCCAAGTATACTTTGAATTTAAATCAATTATTTGTACATTAAAAATGGAGTTATTTAAAAACAAAATAATTACTTATATATTGTGCTTAGGTTAAAATATTCCTTTATGGATTTTGAAAAAAAATTATATAGAAAAGTGTATAGAAAAATTAGGGTTGTTACAGTTGGATCTCGATTCCTTCTGTGAATAATAGTTACTCTCGGGAGATATTCACTTCACAAATTAGCGAACTCATTGGGTATCTAAAAAGGTGTTCACGAGGTTGCGCTTCTAAGGAAACGAGGTTATTCAATTTGGTCCGTGCGAGAGCACGGAGGACCTCCCTCAAAGTACTTACACTGACCTGGCCGACCGGTTAGAGAATTTATAGGACGTAAATGATCCTGGCTAGTTCTCCTTTTAAGCTTTAAAAGAGGATTCAACGAAACAGTGGGAGTCATCCTGCTTATATAAACTAATAAACCAATCTAATCTTATAAGAGCGCACGCTTATTATTTCTTTTCTCTCTATAGAAGCAACCATGACTAACCTTACACTAAAACTCATAAAACCAAGTTAACCGAACTTTTTTTTACCATCATTGGTTTTAGAATACCATGATTGACTTAATTCACGACGAAGTCACATACGTCCTTACTGCTCCTATTTCCTCTTTAGTTACTTCAGAACCCTCTGTATCAGATACAGAAATCCATATTGCATGGATGGTCCTCTCGTATAGTTAGATACGAACTCGAAAAAATTATTTCAGTCCGAAAATGGTCAATGGTTTAGGAGAAAATGAATTTTATATTAATATAATTCATTTATCTCTACCCTCTACCTTATCTCAAGTTGAGAGCTTCTTGAATAAGTAGAGTACACCGGCTATGCTTGTTGGCTAGTCTTTTTTCAAACCTAAGGCTGGAGCTGAAAGAAAGGGTAAAAAAACCAACTAACCTAAGTATGGTGTACAGAAGGTAAGGCATAGAGACATATAAAAGGGTTGCAGTTGAAGGTAAAGGAAATTGCAACCACAGTCATGAGCCCGGGCAGTGAAAGTGGATTACTGGGAATACTTGGCCGCCCCTTTAAACCATATGATGCTTCATGCTTTACTATGTTTGTAATTGAAAACTGTTTCTCAATCAACTCTACTTCCTAGGTATAAGATACCGGATCAGGATCCCACATCTGTAAGATATTACAGATGCTGAGAAGGAATAGAGTATTGGGAAATGGTGATTTGATCCTCAAAGTCAGAAATCGGAGAAAATGCTGCTTTTAGCGACTGTCACCTGGTTTTGCCTAGCGTTTGGTTTTGAATAACTGTTATCGTGCACCAACTTTACGTTTAAAATGAATATCCATCTCTTTATTTGATAAATAAGAATATTCAAAATTTGAAAATTATGTTATTAATATTTACCTTCATCAAATGTTGATTAGGTAAGGTGTATAGAATAATAGTATAGATATTCTTAACAAAAATACAGTTATCAAATTTACAACACACGGAGTAAGAGTTAATGAACTCTCAAGACTTATACATAGTGATATATGTGGTCCGATGTCTATACGTATGAGGGGTGAGTACTTATACTTCATTAAGTCTAATTATGAGTGCTCTAGTTTTAGACGCGTGTTCTTATTGAAACGCAAAGTCCGAAACTATTAAGAAGTTAATTGAGTATAAGAATGAAGTAAAAGACCAGACGTTGGAGGTATTAAGATTCTTTGATGTGATCGAGGAAGTGAATACTTAAGCTCGGTATTCCGTAATTGTCCCTTTCATTTTGGGGTATGCACGGGAAACAGCTGTGTACTAATTGAATAAGGTTCCCTCTAAATCAGTGTCTTAGATTCTATATGTGATATAGAATGAAAGGAGCGTTAGAGTTCCTAGCACCATAGCCGCCACAACCGTGGCCTATGCGGAATGAAAAACAAAAATATAGAGGCGCTAGAAACTCGAAACCCTAGAATCTAAACTAAATACATGAACTAGAAAAACCACAATATGGTTTTAACTACTATGGAAGAGGGTTATACCAAGCGATCCTTTGGTCTTCATCTCCTCTTCCTTAGCTCTTTGGGGTCTCCTTGATCAAGCTTGACCTCCGGTCTTCTTCCTTCGAAGATGATCCACCCGAGAGATGTGGTTCATGGCTCTAGCTCCACACTAAAAACAAGTGGAGCAACTAAAGACCATAGGTTTCTAGTCTAGAGTGCTTAGAGATATAGTAGTGTTGTTCTAGTATTTTTCTATCTCTCTTCAATCCTTGATTCTCAACTCATGAAAGTGTAGGATTGAAGAAGAAAGAGCAGCTCAAGAAAAGAGCTAGTGAGGAGAGAGAAGCAAATGGTAAGAATGAACTAATTCATGTGAGAGAAAATATCCAAGTTTTTTCTAAATGGTTTTTGCAAATAAAATATAGCAACCATGCTTAAGTAGTTTTGGCAAATTAATTTACAATTCATTTGTCAATCATATTCAAGTTTGGTTCTCACCATTCTCACCTCACTACCTTTACACATCATTTTCCATTTAAACGAATAAATGGATAAACCAAAAAATGAGGTGTCCGCCTTCTATAATGTTTTTCCGTATAAATACGGAATACACTCTACCGTATATACATACCCGTATTCGTATCAAAATATGAATACCCAAAGAGATAGCATAATACAAAAAACATAATACTAGAATATACATATCGAAATATATATAAATTGTAGGTTTACTAGGCACTCTCACAAGGGTCTATAAGGCATCAACCATGCCCGATTTAAAATTTAGACATGCCGAACAACCCTAACCAAGATCTTTAAACTAGAGATTAGGCGAAACAAAGCAAGTAAACAACTTTACTTCTAAGAGTTTGGGATTACAACCTTTGTAGTCCGGTCCTTCACTTCTAAAGCTCCGTGTTGAGGTCCCTTCGCTGCGATCATCGAATACCCGGACTCTAGAGAGGCTCCACGAAGAGAAAGATACAAGCTTGCTTCCGATTTTCGATAACAAAGATGATCTACCTTGAAGTTTCTTTAACACAAGCTCTCACTCACTAATGAAGTGAACACCCTAATCTAAATGGCTAGGATAGATTAGGATGATGAAATAGAATTTTAGCTCTTATTTATTTTCTTAATCTCACTCATTTTCATCACTAATGAAAAAGCTAGAAAGCTTTTCATCAAAGAAGAAGAAGAAGAATATCCAAAACCTTTTGTGACGAATAATGAAAAGTCTAGTGAGGTTAGAAATGCAACAATGGGTTAAGTAAGTAAACTTAACCCTTGTAGAGATTGAACTATGGTTAAGAGGTTTGGTTGGGTTAAACAAATATCTATGCAAAATATCAACACAAATATCTTTGCTCAAAACAAAACAAAACCTTCTAGAGGGTTCTAGAAAAGATTAACCCAAATCAAACGCTAACCATGTTTAATCTCCACTAAACATGTTGCATTAATAACGCTAACATGTTACAATATTATATATCACATATACAATATTTATTGTAACAAAATAAAATAATACATTTAACATATATCGCATATATATCAATGTATTGCCCGAGTGAGAAAAAGAATCTTTTAGTGAGTTTATATCAGTTAATGTAATTTAATATATCAAATATATAATTATACATTAAATTATCGAATCAACACTTGATCCGATAATCTGGCTATTTCACAAATAACCGACAAATATAATCTATATCAGTTCATCGAATCAACACTTGATCCGATGACTCGGCTATATCACATATACCCGGCCGATATCTCATATTGTCACGCCCCGCTTCCCAAAATACGGAAAACGAGGGATGACTAGGCCAGCCATGCTCCTACGGTCAAGGAATCATCCCGCCGTAGTCACACTTCGGCTTCTAGCATTACATGGTAATCAGTAAATAAAGCACAGTAGTAAAGGAATCACATCACTAATTTATTACATTAAAATTCCAATGTTCACAAATTACAGATAACAAGAACAATTACTAACCAAGTTCAATCTCACGATCACTTTTATGGAAAGCAGTAAATGAAGAAGGTACACCAAACTATATCTCCGTGAACTCGAAGGGTAGATCCGTCTCCTGTGCTGGTCCTCCCGCGGAATCTGAGCATGCATACTCAGGTCGTCAGAGCGACACATTAACAATATTATTGTAATAAGATGAAACAGGTATATAAGGTAATACTGGTGTAAGAACAATGCAAGTAATCACTAAGTCACTATATGATGCAGAATATGTTCTGTGTCCCTATCGGTCTCTAGGTCATGTTTGAAATCGCATAGTGGAAGGAGGATCATGTTTAACAGGAGTCTCGTACATACCCAAGACAACGGCCCACATGCCCGGGACGTAACCCTGTCAACCGGATCGCTAGATCCTACCCTACATGTATCAGTATCACGGTTCGAATAATCATCCTCTAAAACACGGTCCCGCTAAATACGATGCTCTTTCCACTTTGATTTCCCCTTTACCCCCAGGTTTACACTATTTGTGATCTTGGTTCAGTCGTGTACAAGTATACTAATGGCACGGTTTTATCACTGCTCACTGTATCAATCACTGTCACGAATATTCACTTCCCATTAGTATACTCGTCACTTCTAAACCAACATCAACCACGCACGATAATGCAATGTCCACTGACTCACTAACACTATGTATATGGCAAATGGGGTATGATATATGTATGTATGTCATCATTAAGCTATGAGTATTATGAATCAATATGCATGTCATTATCTTACAAAAATTGCATAAATTAATATGTTAAGAATTAAGCAAAATGATACAAGTAAGATAAATAGAACACTCGGTCAGCAATTCATCAAAATTTGTTTCAGTTCAATCGGGATTCCGGTTTTCAAGATATAGCTGTTTCATTTTAAGCGCTCGCGGCTGGAAATTCAGTTTCAGAACTGAACGTTCGTTTCGCGACAAGATTTGCGCCCAGTTGGGTTCAGATTTTAGCGATATTATAGTTGAATTAAATCTAGGGTTTTCAATAGAGTATTCAACGCAACAGACGGATCCTCAATATCAACTGTACGTTGAAAGTTATACATAGTTTAATGTCAGTATATCACTTCTGAATCTGTTCTGGACAGTTATACGTTCTGCCCTTTTAAATACAGTTTAAAATAGCAAACGATAATGAAACGGAATGGAACCACTTGTTTTGTTTAGATAACATAATTATCTTTAATCTAACGCAGAGTTCCGTAACATACGACTTCAGGAAACACAGTAACACACATTTTGGTACAGTACATGATAAATAAAGTCGCTCTGGACTGCAGTCCAGAGTCGCACTCCGATCCAATTATCATCGCAGTTACAGAACAGAAATCATTAGAAGTTTACATAGGGTTAAAGTTCTTCGAGTCGGATTCGATTTAAGCCCTTGAACGTATCATTCCAAAGTGTATATAATTTACGGTGATTTTATTCATTTTCAGATACGAGAAAATTTTCTAGTTTATCGGCATAATTGGGGGTATCAATTTTAGTCACTAACAATCGTATTTTCCAGTGATTTTTATACACGACATTTATCATTATGAGGGCCAACAGAAAACATATATTTCCGTCAAAATAAACTATTATATTCATTGAAGACTAACATCGAACACTGAGGTCACATAATATATCGGTAATCGGTAAATTCGTAAACTATGTGATTTAGGTTTGTACCACTATTATTTTAGCATGAAGCAAGTAAACACTTGCCTGGAAACGTTTTGTGGATGTACGGCGGCGGTGACGTCACGAACACGCGACGAACGTTGTGAAACAGATTCGCGCGAGCTTGGATCGAGATGCGGATTTCGCGTCGGAGTTGTCCGGAGTCGTTGCACGGTCACTGGACGTTGAGGGGTGCTTGATGATCCTCTGCGAGTGTACTGGGGTCGACGGCGTCGCTCCGGCAACGTGCACAGTGAAGCTCACAGTGAGGGGGAAGATGTTTGGAAAATGGGTTTTGGAATTTTGAAGAGAGGGAGAGGTTAAGCAGTGGGGCTAGGGGATTGTTGTGATGGTGATGATGCTGAGGAGGTGGAGGTCGTAGGGAGGTCGGCGATGTGGTGGGGAGTTCGCCGGCGTCGAGGGGTGTAAGGTGGCCGAGCTCGGTTGAAGTGGGTCTGTGTGCAGGGGAGTTGGTGTGCAGGGTCTGGTTGATGAAGTGTGGAGTCTTAGAGGGAGAAGGTTGATGGAGGAGTAGTGAGCGAAGGTTGCCGAGGGTTGTCGCCGTCGACGGTGGAGGTTGAGCAAGATGCAGTGGGTGCTCGAGTTTGGGGGGGCTCGGTGGATGTAGAGAGAGATGAGGAGTTTGAGAGATTGTGAGGGTGTGAGGAAGAGAACGAGGTTGAAGTCGTGGGTGTAACGTTGCGAGAACGGGGCGAGGGCGTGGGCGTGAGGTGCGGCGGGGAAATGGGATCGCGCGCGGGAAATGGGGAGAGCCGTTGGTGGAAGGAGAGGAACAGTAGCGGGGTCGGGTCGGGTGAGTTGCGGGCGGGCTTGAGGAGTTGGGTTGGGCTGACGAGAAAAGAAAATCCCTTTTAAAAAAACGTTTTGGTGGGCTGGAGGGAGAAACGGGCCGGGGAAAATGATTAGAGAGTTTATTTAGGAAAATTGTGTGGGCTGAGATAAGGAAACGGGCTGAGGAATTTTTATAAGGAATTTATTAAGGAAAATTTTGAGTGGGCTGAGGGAATTTAGTAAAGGGTTTAATAAAGGAAATGAATGAGTGGGTTAGGGTTTTGTTGTTAAAATTTTGGTCTTAACTTTTAGGGTTATGGAAATTATAAATATTGAGATTCAAACAGCCACCTTCTACAAAATAATTACGAGGAAAAGTAAATCTCTGGGATTTGGAAAATAGAAAAAAAAACTTTTATTAACTTGGTAACGGGGATTTACATCATACCCCCCTTAACAAAAATTTCGTCCTCGAAATTTAACAAGGATACAAGGGGACAAAGTACTAAACAAAGAGATGTGGATAACGATCACGGATATCTTCCTCCCGCTCCCAGGTGGATTCTCCTGGGGAACGACCGCCCCAAGACACTCGGACTAAAGGAATGATCTTATTCTTCAGCACTTTCTCTCTGCGGTCGAGGATGGTAGTAGGCTGCTCCTCGTACGATAAATCGGTACCCAAAACTAGCTCTGAATGGTCCAGGACATGGCTTTCATCCCGAACATAACGCCGTAACTGTGACACGTGGAAGGTATTGTGTACACCAGCTAACGATGGAGGCAAGGCAAGTCGATAAGCCACCTCTCCTACTCGCTCTAGCACCTCAAAAGGTCCGATAAAACGAGGACTAAGCTTTCCCCGACCTCCGAACCTGATAACTCCACGAGTAGGGGAAATCTTCAAGAACACATGATCTCCGACTTCGAACTCAAGTGCCTTTCTGCTGGTATCCGCCCAACTCTTCTGTCGATCTTGAGCCGTCTTAATACGTTGCCTGATCATTTGAACCTTGTCGACTGTCTGAACAATGAGTTCGGGACCCAGTAATCTTCGTTCTCCCACATCATCCCAACATACTGGGGATCGACACTTCTGCCCGTAAAGTGCTTCAAAAGGAGCCATCTGAATACTAGCCTGATAACTATTGTTGTAAGAGAACTCGACTAGGTGCAGATGGTCCTCCCAGGAATCCTGAAAGTCCAACATACAGGCTCTCAACATATCCTCGAGCGTCTGAATCGTACGCTCGGATTGTCCATCCGTCTGCGGGTGATAAGCTGTGCTGAATTTAAGGCGGGTTCCCAAACTCTCCTGTAGGCTCTTCCAAAAGTGTGACAAAAATCTGGTGTCCCGGTCTGACACAATGCTGACTGGAACACCGTGAAGTCGTACAATCTCTTGCATATACTTTCTGCCAGTGATTCTGTTGACTGTCTCACTCGGAAAGGTAGGAAGTGTGCAGCTTTTGTGAGGCGATCGACGATAACCCAAATGGCGTTATTGCCCCTAGGGCTCCGTGGTAAGGCCGTCACAAAATCCATAGTAATGTGCTCCCACTTCCATTCAGGTATCGGCAGTGGTTGTAACAATCCTACTGTCCTCTGATGTTCCGCCTTCACCTGCTGACATACCAAGCACCTGGATACGAACCTTGCAATTTCCCGCTTCATTCCGTTCCACCAAAAGTGCTGCTTTAGGTCCTGATATATCTTTGTACCTCCTGGATGCACAGAATAAGCTGAACTGTGTGCTTCAGCCAAAACTTCTTCTCGAACATCTCCTTTAGGTACGCAGAGTCTGCTATCGAATCTCAGAGAGCCATCTTCATGTATAATCAAATCCGTTCTCAGTCCAGCTTCCACTTGCTCTCTGAACTTTTGCAATCGGGGATCATCCGCTTGTGCAATTTTGATGCGATCCACCAGGGAAGATTGCACCTGCAGTTGCCAAAGCTGACTGAGTGCGTTCGGCGTAACGACTTCAAGCTCAAGCCTCTGAAAGTCCTCTATAATGCTCTTCTGTTCGGTCAACATCATGACCGCTGGCTTACGACTGAGCGCATCTGGTACCACGTTCACCTTCCCCGGGTGATACTGAAGGTCCAAGTCATAATCTGCCATCAACTCTAGCCATCGGCGCTGCCTCATGTTCAGTTCCTTCTGAGTGAAAACATACTTCAAACTTTTATGATCCGTGTATACCTCCACTTTCTCACCCAATAGATAATGCCTCCATATCTTCAACGCAAAGACTACCGCAGCTAACTCCAAGTCATGCGTGGGGTAGTTCTTCTCGTGGTTTCTCAGTTGTCGAGAGGCGTAAGCAACCACTCGGCCATGCTGCATTAGGAAACAGCCTAATCCCTTCCCTGAGGCATCACTGTGTATCACCAAACCACCGGAATTATCTGGTACTGTAAGTATAGGTGTCGTGGTTAACTTCTGCTTCAGTGTGTCAAATGCCTGAGTGCATTCCTCTGTCCATGTAAACGGTACGTCCTTCCGTGTCAGCCTCGCTAATGGTTCAGCGATTCTTGAGAAATCTTGGACGAATCTCCGATAATAACCTGCCAATCCCAGAAAGCTCCTGATCTCTGCCACTGATTTCGGCGTTGGCCAATCTCTGACAGATTCTATCTTTTCCGGGTCCACCGAGATGCCTTCGTATGAAACGATATGTCCCAAAAACTGAACCTTGTCAAGCCAGAATTCACACTTGCTTAGCTTCGCATACAGCTTCTCTTCCCGAAGAATTTGTAGGACCGTGCGCAAATGTTCAGCGTGCTCTTCCCGGGTTTTTGAGTAGACAAGTATGTCGTCGATAAACACAACGACAAACGTGTCCAAATACTTTGCGAACACCCTGTTCATTAAATCCATGAATATTGATGGGGCATTGGTAACACCGAACGGCATCACAAGAAACTCGTAATGTCCGTATCGGGTCCTGAAAGCCGTCTTTCATACATCCTCGGCTGCTACTCTGATTTGATGATATCCTGAACGGAGGTCCAACTTCGAGAATACCTTGGCTCCACTTAGCTGATCGAATAGGTCGTCAATGCGCGGTATTGGGTACTTGTTCTTTATTGTGACCTTGTTCAGCTCTCGATAATCTATACACATTCGTAGCGATCCATCTTTCTTCTTTACTAACAGAACTGGTGCACCCTACGGTGAAGCACTTGGCCGAATGAATCCCTTCTCCAATAGTTCTTCAACCTGCTTCTTCAATTCCACCAACTCAACTGGCGCCATTCTGTATGGGGCTCTGGATACTGGGGCTGTACCTGGAATCAAATCGATTGAGAACTCCAAGATTCGAGGAGCTGGTAGACCTGGTAGATCTTCGGGAAATACGTCCAGAAAGTCCCGAACAATTTTTGGGACTGGGCTCTTATCAATCTCCATAGCTGTCAGCTCCTTAGGCTTTGCTCTGAATTTAGCTGGCTCCAAAGATTCGTTTCCGCCCTCGAAAATAAACTCCGGGTGATTAGGAATGCGGAAGATCACATTCCTTGCACGACAATCGATAACCGCATGAAAAGTGCTCATCCAATCCATCCCGAGAATTGCGTCGTAACTGACTGTCCCAATCAGAAGGAAATTCGCATAGAATTCCCTGCCACACACTGCAACCGGGCATAATCTTCATTCTCGACTAGATATTATAATGCCATTACCCGTATGAATTTCCCATCCCTTGGTTAGTGGTTCATGTGGTATTGAGTGTGTATCAGTGAAATGCTCAGACAAGAAACAATGCGATGCTCCCGAATCAAATAGTACTCTAGCTGGCAAGGAATGTACGAGTAGAGTACCTGTAACCACGTCTCCTGACGCCTCTGCCTGCTCTGCGGTCAAGGTGAAAGCCCGTCCCTGACCGCGACCTGTAAAGGGTTGCCTCTGCTCCTGTGGCCTCTGATGTGGCGGTCCAGAACCTCTCTGTATCTCTGCTCGCTCAGGGCAACTGTTAATCCTGTGCTGACTGGAACCACAAATCAAGCACTGTCCCTTAGCACGGCGACAGTCCTTCTGAGTATGCCCACCTCTACCGCAATAGCCGCAAACTACGCTCTGTCTCTGGGGGCGATGCTGTGGTACGAACGGGCGCTTCATTTGTGTCATTCCTGCTCTGTGAACCGGTATGGCTCCTCGAGAAGGCGCGTGGGTACGTGCTGGAACGAGAAGGGGTCTCCTGAACTTGTTAATCAATTGCTCCTGAACTCTCGCCGCGTTGAGTACCTGTGCGAAAGTCTGCAAATCCAACGATGCAATCAACTGCTGCAACTCAAAATCTAACCCCTGAAGGAAGCGTCTGGCCCTGGTGGCCTCTGATTTAACCATGTATGGAGCAAAGCGGCTCAGACAGTTGAACTCTGCCGCATATACGTCCACTGGGCGTCCATTCTGCTTCAAAAGAATAAACCTTTCCTCCATTTCTGCCTTAGTTGTGGAAGGAAAATAATGATCTAGGAAGCACTCCTTAAACTTGCTCCATTGAATCGGCTCGTCAAGTCTGCTTTCTTCCACCGACCACCATGTACGGGCTTCGTCTTCTAATTGAATCTTTATCGCGTCCACTCTGTCTTCCTTTGGAACCCTGGCGGCTGTCAATAAATTCTCCATGTTCACCAGCCATTGCTCAGCCTCAAGGGGTTCAGCTAGCCCTGTGAATACAGCTGGGTGTAACCGTCGGAAGTCTGATACGGTACCAGCCCTAGTCTGATAAGTTGGTGGAGTAGCGCCCTTGGGGACGGTAATGAATGCGGAGGGTCCTCCTACGGCGGTAATCGCCCTGAGTCCCTCAGTGAGTAAATCTGTCTTTCTCTCCTGAGCTTCCGCAATAGTGGTCAGTGCACTAAGTATTCTTTCCGTGCGGTCCTGAGAGCTGGAGTCTGAGGAGGGGTCGTTCGGGGACGTCATATCACTGGAAGATTCAAAAGGATAGGATCAGATTCAAGGATGAAAATCAAGAGTAGTGAAACAAGAATAACGTAATACAGTATAGTTAATGTTATTCCTTGATACTAAACACAGGCTCTGATACCAACTAAACCAAGTCACGCCCCGCTTCCCAAAATACGGAAAACGAGGGATAACTAGGCCAGCCATGCTCCTACGGTCAAGGAATCATCCCGCCGTAGTCACACTTCGGCTTCTAGCATTAAATGGTAATCAGTAAATAAAGCACAGTAGTAAAGGAATCACATCACTAATTTATTACATTAAAATTCCAATGTTCACAAATTACAGATAACAAGAACAATTACTAACCAAGTTCAATCTCACGATCACTTTTATGGAAAGCAGTAAATGAAGAAGGTACACCAAACTATATCTCCGTGAACTCGAAGGGTAGATTCGTCTCCTGTGCTGGTCCTCCCGCGATACCAACTAAACCAAGTCACGCCCCGCTTCCCAAAATACGGAAAACGAGGGATAACTAGGCCAGCCATGCTCCTACGGTCAAGGAATCATCCCGCCGTAGTCACACTTCGGCTTCTAGCATTAAATGGTAATCAGTAAATAAAGCACAGTAGTAAAGGAATCACATCACTAATTTATTACATTAAAATTCCAATGTTCACAAATTACAGATAACAAGAACAATTACTAACCAAGTTCAATCTCACGATCACTTTTATGGAAAGCAGTAAATGAAGAAGGTACACCAAACTATATCTCCGTGAACTCGAAGGGTAGATTCGTCTCCTGTGCTGGTCCTCCCGCGGAATCTAAGCATGAATACTCAGGTCGTTAGAGTGACACATTAACAATATTATTGTAATAAGATGAAACATGTATATAAGGTAATACTGGTGTAAGAACAATGCAAGTAATCACTATGTCGCTATATGATGCAGAATATGTTCTGTGTCCCTATCGGTCTCTAGGTCTTGTTTGAAATCGCATAGTGGAAGGAGGATCATGTTTAACAGGAGTCTCGTACATACCCGAGACAACGGCCCACATGCCCGGGACGTAACCCTGTCAGCCGGATCGCTAGATCCTATCCTACATGTATCAGTATCACGGTTCGAATGATCATCCTCTAAAACACGGTCCCGCTAAATACGATACTCTTTCCACTTTGATTTCCCCTTTATCCCCAGGTTTACACTATTTGTGATCTTGGTTCAGTCGTGTACAAGTATACTAATGGCACGGTTTTATCACTGCTCACTGTATCAATCACTGTCACGAATATTCACTTCCCATTAGTATACTCGTCACTTCTAAACCAACATCAACCACGCACGATAATGCAATGTCCACTGACTCACTAACACTATGTACATGGCAAATGGGGTATGATATATGTATGTATGTCATCATTAAGCTATGAGTATTATGAATCAATATGCATGTCATTATCTTACAAAAATTGCATAAATTAATATGTTAAGAATTCAGCAAAATTATACAAGTAAGATAAATAGAACACTCGGTCAGCAATTCATCAAAATTTGTTTCAGTTAAATCGGGATTCCGGTTTTCAAGATATAGCTGTTTCATTTTAAGCGCTCGCGGCTGGAAATTCAGTTTCAGAACTGAACGTCTGTTTCGCGACAAGATTTGCACCCAGTTGGGTTCAGATTTTAGCGATGTTATAGTTGAATTAAATCTAGGGTTTTCAATAGAGTATTCAGCGCAATAGACGGATCCTCAATCGCGTCTGTACGTTGAAAGTTATACATAGTTTAATGTCAGTATATCACTTCTGAATCTGTTCTGGACAGTTATACGTTCTGTCCTTTTAAATACAGTTTAAAATAGCAAACGACAATGAAACGGAATGGAACCACTTGTTTTGTTTAGCTAACAGAATTATCTTTAATCTACCGTAGAGTTCCATAACATACGACTTCAGGAAACACAGTAACACACATTTTGGTACAGACATGATAAATAAAGTCGCTCTGGACTGCAGTCCAGAGTCGCACTCCGATCCAATTATCATCGCAGTTACAGAACAGAAATCATTAGAAGTTTACATAGGGTTAAATTTCGTCAAGTCGGATTCGATTTAAGCCCTCGAACGTATCATGCCAAAGTGTATATAATTTACGGTGATTTTATTCATTTTCAGATATGAGAAAATTTTCTAGTTTATCGGCATAATTGGGGGTATCAATTTTAGTCACTAACAATCGTATTTTCCAGTGATTTTTATACACGACATTTATCATTATGAGGGCCAACAGAAAACATATATTTTCGTCAAAATAAACTATTATATTCATTGAAGACTAACATCGAACACTTAGGTCACATAATATATCGGTAATCGGTAAATTCGTAAACTATGTGATTTAGGTTTGTACCGCTATTATTTTAGCATGAAGAAAGTAAACACTTGCCTGGAAACGTTTTGTGGATGTAGGCGGCGGTGACGTCACGAACGCGCGACGATCGTCGTGGAACCGATTCGCGCGAGCTTGGATCGAAATGCGGATTTCGCGTCGGAGTTGTCCGGAGTCGTTGCACGGTCACTGGACGTTGAGGGGTGCTTGATGATCCTCTGCGAGTGTACTGGGGTCGACGGCGTCGCTCCGGCAACGTGCACAGTGAAGCTCACAGTGAGGGGGAAGATGTTTGGAAAATGGGTTTTGGAATTTTGAAGAGAGGGAGAGGTTAAGCAGTAGGGCTAGGGGATTGTTGTTATGGTGATGATGCTGAGGAGGTGGAGGTCGTAGGGAGGTCGGCGATGTGGTGGGGAGTTCGCCGCCGTCGAGGAGTGTAAGGTGGCCGAGCTCGGTTGAAGTTGGTCTGTGTGCTGTCACGACCCGAAAGAGCACGTGCCTGGCCCTTGGACCATATGAAGTCTATAGGACCCTATCTGATCCAAGTAAGCCAAAAGCCCAGCAATCTAAAACCATTTATAGAGTAAATAAGGAAAACTGTTTTTGAAAAGTAAGGAAATCATGTTTGGAAATCAAAGTTTTTAAATAACTAAGCCGAATATGAATTTTTTTAAAATGTGTAACCTTTCCTGAAAATTTCGGCAGAGTTTCCTTTGTAAAAACTGGCCCCGAACGGGGTACAACAAGAATAATATATATGAAAGGATAAAAGGCATCCCCAAGCGGGAGCTAGCTCTTCGTCCATCGACTGTCACAACCACGCAAGCAATAATAATATACAACGCCAAAGGGTGAGGATCAAAACCCAAAAAAAAGAAACTCAAAACAGCCAGAAAACCGTAATACTACTAGCGCGACTCTAAGGTCGAAATAAAACACTGTTTTCTAAGTCTGAAACAATAAACAAGTTTTTGGTTGATGGACAATTCTAGATACAATGAATAATACCAATACAATAGCGGTTCTGATACAAAAGAACCCACCTAACCAAGCAAGTCACCCGATGGAAGCAGTGTGCCCGAAATGCCGCTAAGGAATCTGTACGGCAAAAACCTGCAAGAACTGGGGCACAACGGGGGTGAGTTGCCAACTCGTGAATAGAGATATATCTACAAGCAGAGATCGAATGCATGACCCATCCTAGGTCAATACGATCAGATATAAATAAACCTCAATATGAATAAAGCTGAAACATGCTAAACTGGCAATGTAATCTCTATACATGAGTGTAATGCCAAGAGCTCGTGCTAGTGCCTCAGGTAATAGCATGTCAAGAATATGAGGTATGATCAATGTAATCAAATCTGCACACACGTGGATCCCGTCCACTCGTCACCCACTGACAATAACCATCATGCAAGTAAATATCACAACCTGTGCATGGAAATATGAGGATATAATCCACCCGTGTCCCTCGCGACACATCAAAATCATGGAACCAGGGTGCCCAGCATCGACACCCGAAAACATCATGAAAACCGTGCCCAGCATCAGCACGTAAATCCTCATATATCGGGCTCCGTTAGTCCGGATCGGCCCGCGGGCTCTGTCTGCGGTATCGGCCCTCGGCCCCGGCAGTATGCCCAAACATCTATCGACTCTGGTCGGTATCCTCCGGATAACCGCCAGGTCCAACCAATCACCGGTAGGTGCTCGCCCGCCTCCAGGCTCAATCGGCAAAGCTCATCGATCATCTTGCCGAGGGGAACCATACCGGGTCCACCATGTACCCGCAATCGGCTCATCCACTCCTCGATTCGGGTTACACATGTCGCTCTCAGCACCGAGAAAACACATGGTGGACGCACTGAAATATCATATCAAGGGTAACCGGGTTTTTAAAGTAATGATATATTCTCTTTTTAAAACACCCTCGGTTCCCAAATCCAGAAATATCATAGAAACAACATATCTCAATGCGTAAAATCAAGCATGAAGCATGCTACATGTGAAGGAATGTATGTACATCATCATGTCATGCAAGGATCATATACTGAATGCAATAGTACTACAGTGTAGTGACATGGCAATTATCGATGATAAGTGTGTGAGCCGGCAACAAGTGTACGTGGAGCATATGCATCATCGATAATGGTGCTGGTGTCCTAGCAGCATGACTGAATATCACAACAATACAAGCGATGCAATGCAGATAGCAGGAATAATGCGGAAACGAATAATCAACGCAAAAACACAGAACCTGCCTCACAAGATATGTCATGCAACCTTGCCTTTTGAAATAAGACGAATCAGGGCTTTTGGTAAAGTAAGGGCTACGGTGTTTTAAGAAAAGATGCATCATTTGAAAATATCCGTATAACCCTTCTGCTTATCTTTAAAATATCCCCGATTCGTTACTTTTGAAATAGGTATGACTCGGTCTAGTCCAATGCCCACTAAGAAATCTGGACCGGAGGGGTATGAAACCACCTAATCTGAGTCAATATATAAGTATAGATATGATAGTCGGTGATCTCGCCTCAATAACATATCGTAAGATATCCTCGAATCATGAGGGCGGATCTATCATCAATATCGGCTCGTACGGTAAATCGTCGTATGGCATCCCAATAGCTGGGTAGGGGTCAATGTCACACTATCTCATCACATATCAGGTATCACCATCATCAGATCACACATCTGGGGTACTACTGTAAGTCTAGTACAAATCGATACCATCTATAAAAATATGAATGCGGGTAAAGCACATGTCCAAAGGCCCGCTAAACTATCATATCGCACCTCAAAAGGCGACTGTGTCACACCGCCGATCTCACGGCCTCACATCAAGTAACACCTCAAACCCACGTATCATCACCAAACCCGTATATGAACACATAGTCCCATACCCATGTGTAGATATACGCACCAACATATGAGAGAATGAATGCAAGAATGTGTGTAAATATAAGGGTAAGTATAGGTATGAGTGCAATCGCTACCCTAGGGTTCGCACTATACTACACCCAAAGATCTCAGCATCAAGAATACCATTATTACTATCAATGATCCTAACCACACATAATAATATACGTGTGTATACGTATTCGTATACAACACCACGGACTGCGGGGATGCTATACGCCATCCACCCGACTTCTCCCCGTAGATATAAATCTACTCACCTTGCTTCTCATGTGTCGGTGCCGATGTCGCCATCTTCATCTTCTTTGCCTCAACATCTCGTAGGGTACCTACAAGTATATCACAACGCTAAAGCACATGAAAATCACATCGGAAACCAAAATAGCACACGCTACCCGCATAGGTAAAAACCTATCGACTCGCATGTAAACACAATCAATATCCACTTGTCGTTGACGTCCAAACGCCATCCGACAGGAATGAATCACCAAATACCAAAATCCATGCTAAATCAAGTCGTAAAACATACACCAACATAGGAAAATCAACCCAGATTTCACCCTAGATGGAATCAGTCAAAACTAGAAGTACCCAGGGTCAATACTAGAGGAAATGGGGGCATGCACAGAAAACGAGGCAATTCCTTAAAATACCTTATTTTAGAATTTTCCATAATTTTTCCCCATTTATCTGTATTTAATTATACCAGAATATTAAAATATTCATTAAAATAATATTAAATTATAAAATTTCCCAAAAATCATATTTTATTATTTTGAAGACGTTACAATCTACCCCCTTAAAGAAATTCGGTCCCCGAATTTAAATTTAAACCCCCAAATACTAAAATATTTCAATATAAATTCCAAGTCATCGGGGCTCCGAAATCATCTATACATAAAACATCATAGCGCAATGCATGCGCATGAGTACTGAGCAGATAACTCAAAAGCAACACTCCATCAAGCATCAACAATCATCGGAGTCATGGTAACGACACAATGTCAAATCCAATATAAAATCAATATGATATGGACCAAGACTATACATGTAGACACCCAATCTATACATGTAATTAGCTGATGCAACTGTATGCCAAATCTTTTTAAGTCGCTGTGCGATGCGCGTAACACTGCACAGTGGCGGACGTTTCTCATAAGAAAATAACTATATATGTGTATATATATCCTTTGTTTAATAAGCACGTTCCACCATTTTGAAAATAATCAGAAGGGTTTCCTTGTTTTTAAAACGTTTTGTGTCATATCGGACACGTAGGTATATACTGAGACTATAGCTCGCTTTTCGGAAATCCCTTCGATAACTATCGATGCATGCAAAATATATCCAGGCACTGTCCACTGACTAGTCCTGCTTAGTATGAAAGCAAATATCCCACATCATAAAAATATACTGCTCCAAAAGGAATAAATTCCAAAAATGCACATAACACCACCCTGTGCGTCTGACGCGCACGGAAATCAAAATCCATATATGCGCTAAACATGTGCACAAAACAACATCTAGGTGCAACGGGTGTGCACGAAGCATCTGTCATAGGCAACATGTGTGCCTGACAGCCAAAACAGGTGCATCTGACATGCACGAAGAATCTCGATTTAGTGCATCTGGTGTGCCCCAAAATCGTATCTCAAAACATGCGCCCAACATGCGCGAAAATCCAAATCGGTGCATCCATCATGCACGAATGAAAATCTAGACCCTGCGCACTCAATATGCACGGAATCACAAAATCCAATAGCAACGTCGAATATGCGTAAGTCCAGTCAAAAGCACGGAATGCAAGAATCCACATCAATATCACAATCAAAATCGACATACCGGAAGGCATCAAATCGAAGTCAGGTGCAATCGTAATGCACAAAATATAAATCCGGTGCAACAAAGGCACGAAATATAAATCTGATGCGATAAACGCAAGAAACATAAAACTGGTGCGACAAATGCACGAAGTATAGAACTGGTGCATCCCATGCACAAATACCAAGCAATAACTCAAATACATAAGCAACAACACCAAGTGTATCCAGATATGAAGAAAATCATAAACGTGTGCAGCTGCGGGCACAAAACACATATCGATGCACTACAAGCACATATAAGCTATACCGAGTGCAAAATCAAAACACTAAAATTACATGAAACTCTGCTGGAAGCGTAAATCAAATCACCAGCATAAAATAGGCATGAAATCGCAATCAACAGCTCAAGAGTAATAACTATGTACAAGGTATAAATACCCAGTAGGTGCAACCATGGTGCACAAAATCAAATATCATGAAACTCAGTCATCAAGACTAAATCATGCGAATAGATCGCCCAAAATACCGAAATCCAAAGCAACGGATACGTGATAATCAAATCACAAAATCACAAATCATAATTACCGTCGTCGGTATACCCTCCTTCAGGGTCGAGAAGGTACCGGTACATCCGATGCTAGCGGCGCAAGATATCTACTTGCCTCTTGCTCGCGGCTGGCGTCCTCTGCCTCTGGTTCCTGATCCTTCCTGTAGATTACCAACTCGCAATCCATCGACTCATCGGCCCGGTCAGGTGTGCTGACAGGAACGATTCCGTTCTTGCACTTCCCTGGTCATCTCTCGGTCAATCCTCACGACCGCTCGTAAAGCAGCACATCTCTGGCGCCGACCTCGGGTCCTCTGAATGCATATCACACATCCGATCCTGGGTGCAACTCTTATTGCAGCAGTGTACTGGAAGGAATCCTACTCAAGGTCTCTTCTGATCTTGCCTAAGCCAAACTGTAAGGAGGCTGGTACTCTGGCGTAATCTTTTCTCGCTCTCTGGACCTATGCGTCCTTAGTACAACATCCCCTCGGAAGCTGGTCGCATCTCTGCGCCTCTGTATGCATGTCCGGACTTTAATCTTAACGGGGTGTAGTAACAGCTCGTCTGCCTCTCGCACGAACTTCTTGTCCTGCTTGTCTGTATCATCGACCATTCGACGTCGCGTCTTTATCTGCACACTGCAATGTCCTCGGCTACGGTCCATCCGAAGTCTCTAACACGGACTCGAAATCACGAACTCGGTATCTTCATCACTCCGTAGAAGATATCTAGCCGAACACGTCCTCAACGTGCATGTCACATCTCTGATGTCAGCGGAGTGGAACGTCATCTCATCGAAATCTCGTGTGAACTCTTTACTCCACCTTGCTAAAATATCGACTGATTCGGACTCATCTCATCGTGGCTACACGAACTGTCCTCCGACGGCTATGCTCACATCTGGAGTCTCCCAAGCAGTGTCCCATCACAATATCCGAAAGATGTCGAACCATCCGATCGACTCGTCAGAACCTCATGATCCCCCAAGAGCTCACATCTCGGGTACAGTTTAGTAGTATCGAGTACATGCCACAGCGTCGGTGGTCCAGCCGTAGAAGGGCAAACCCAAGCCTCACTAATGGCGCCGAGGAACTGCCGCAAACCCTAAGGTTCAAAGGCTTTCACACGGTCATTAAGTCGAGTTAGGGTTTCATTCTTCTAGAGGGTCCATAGAATCACCTGCATGTCTTTCCGTATACTTTAAACTTGGAAATTAGGTTCCTGACATTCGATCGTCTCAATCAACTCTCAACGAATCTGCATGAACTCGCCTCTAGCTGGAATCAATCCACCTGATGACCTCGCATCGGGGTAAGCGAACTCACCACACGTCCTAGTCATTCATCCTCGGTGACTAGCGATTCACCATCATATCTCAAGAATATGCTCATGCTGCAGTAGCTCCAATCATCTGGGCGATATCTCATCATTTGCAGCAACAACTGGCTCATACGCCTGTACGCCGAACAACGCCTCAATCCCCCAGAAAAGGCGATACATAAGCGGTCATCTCAGAATCGGTCTGCTCTAGATCTGAGCAAGACTCTCCACACTGGAGATCTTCAACACAACTGGGCCCGCTCCGGCGCAAAAATCGGACAAATCACCTTCGTCTCTCAAATCGGGTAGACTAGCTATCATCTGTCGCATATCTACCTGAAAGCTCCGGTAATCTCAGCTCGTAAGCTCCGAAAGCAACATCCTGTCAATCTCAGCAACAGCTGGTCCATCTGTCTGCACGGTAGGCGACATCACAATCTCTGAGGTATGCTGTACATCAACAGTCCTCTCTCAACTGGCAGCTCTAACAATGACCCGATCATCCGGTGCAAGACCAAGCACTTGCCTCCACTAGATGTCACAATCCACAATACCAACTCGAGACGTTCTCATGTCACCAGAAAACACAATGGTCGGCCTCGTACCAAACGAGCTCACACCGGCCGTAACCCTAGCAGCAGCCCAAACTGCGCTCAAACATGGTGACAGGAACCTCAATCGAGTATCAAGAGAGCACACCAGTGGCAAGAAGGGAAACAACAGATCCAGAGTGGATACATGATCATAGGAAGAAACAACATCAATGAAGGTATGATCATGAAACTAATAGAATCGGGGATCTCAAATGGATGTATAATCCTGGATATGAAGAGAATCACTGATCTCGAAAGTATGTACATCCTAAGGTTCCTTAAGCGGAGTGTCGTGTCGTAAGTATGCCGCGGAATATACCAACGGTACGTCACTCTACTTTAGTCACCTATTCCATCAACCAAGGGTCATCCTACACGACGAAAGTTCGGGTTTACACCCCCTCGACCAAGTCTAAGTTCCGTAAGGTCAAGCCTAAGTTCCGCATATAAATAACGCCCTAGGCTCCACATAGTCAAACTTAGACTCGAACCAAGGTCAACCTAGCGCTCTGATACCAACTTTGTCACGACCCGAAAGAGTACGTGACTGGCCCTTGGACCATATGAAGTCTATAGGACCCTATCTGATCCAAGTAAGCCAAAAGTCCAGCAATCTAAAACCATTTAAAGAGTAAATAAGGAAAACTGTTTTTGAAAAGTAAGGAAATCATATTTGGAAATCAAAGTTTTTAAATAACTAAGCCGAATATGCATTTTTTTAAAATGTGTAACCTTTCCTGAAAATTTCGGCAGAGTTTCCTTTGTAAAAACTGGCCCCGAACGGGGTACAACAAGAATAATATATATGAAATGATAAAAGGCATCCCCAAGCGGGAGCTAGCTCTTCGTCCATCGACAGTCACAACCACGCAAGCAATAATAATATACAACGCCAAAGGGCGAGGATCAAAACCCAAAAAAAAGAAACTCAAAACAGCCAGAAAACCGTAATACTACTAGCGCGACTCTAAGGTCGAAATAAAACACTGTTTTCTAAGTCTGAAACAATAAACAAGTTTTTGGTTGATGGACAATTCTAGATACAATGAATAATACCAATACAATAGCGGTTCTGATACAAAAGAACCCACCTAACCAAGCAAGTCACCCGATGGAAGCAGTGTGCCCGAAATGCCGCTAAGGAATCTGTACGGCAAAAACCTGCAAGAACTGGGGCACAACGGGGGTGAGTTGCCAACTCGTGAATAGAGATATATCTACAAGCAGAGATCGAATGCATGACCCATCCTAGGTCAATACTATCAAATATAAATAAACCTCAATATGAATAAAGCTGAAACATGCTAAACTGGCAATGTAATCTCTATACATGAGTGTAATGCCAAGAGCTCGTGCTAGTGCCTCAGGTAATAGCATGTCAAGAATATGAGGTATGATCAATGTAATCAAATCTGCACACACGTGGATCCCGTCCACTCGTCACCCACTGACAATAACCATCATGCAAGTAAATATCATAACCTGTGCATGGAAATATAAGGATATAATCCACCCGTGTCCCTCGCGACACATCAAAATCATGGAACCAGGGTGCCCAGCATCGACACCCAAAAACATCATGAAAACCGTGCCCAGCATCAGCACGTAAATCCTCATATATCGGGCTCCGTCAGTCCGGATCGGCCCGCGGGCTCTGTCTGCGGTATCGGCCCTCGGCCCCGGCAGTATGCCCAAACATCTATCGACTCTGGTCGGTATCCTCCGGATAACCGCCAGGTCCAACCAATCACCGGTAGGTGCTCGCCCGCCTCCAGGCTCAATCGGCAAAGCTCATCGATCATCTTGCCGAGGGGAACCATACCGGGTCCACCATGTACCAGCAATCGGCTCATCCACTCCTCGATTCGGGTTACACATGTCGCTCTCAGCACCGAGAAAACACATGGTGAACGCACTGAAATATCATATCAAGGGTAACCGGGTTTTTAAAGTAATGATATATTCTCTTTTTAAAACACCCTCGGTTCCCAAATCCAGAAATATCATAGAAACAACATATCTCAATGCGTAAAATCAAGCATGAAGCATGCTACATGTGAAGGAATGTATGTACATCATCATGTCATGCAAGGATCATATACTGAATGCAATAGTACTACAGTGTAGTGACATGGCAATTATCGATGATAAGTGTGTGAGCCGGCAACAAGTGTACGTGGAGCATATGCATCATCGATAATGGTGCTGGTGTCCAAGTAGCATGACTGAATATCACAACAATACAAGCGATGCAATGCAGATAGCAGGAATAATGCGGAAACGAATAATCAACGCAAAAACACAGAACCTGCCTCACAAGATATGTCATGCAACCTTGCCTTTTGAAATAAGACGAATCAGGGCTTTTGGTAAAGTAAGGGCTACGGTGTTTTAAGAAAAGATGCATCATTTGAAAATATCCGTATAACCCTTCTGCTTATCTTTAAAATATCCCCGATTCGTTACTTTTGAAATAGGTATGACTCGGTCTAGTCCAATGCCCACTAAGAAATCTGGACCGGAGGGGTATGAAACCACCTAATCTGAGTCAATATATAAGTATAGATATGATAGTCGGTGATCTCGCCTCAATAACATATCGTAAGATATCCTCGAATCATGAGGGCGGATCTATCATCAATATCGGCTCGTACGGTAAATCGTCGTATGGCATCCCAATAGCTGGGTAGGGGTCAATGTCACACTATCTCATCACATATCAGGTATCACCATCATCAGATCACACATCTGGGGTACTACTGTAAGTCTAGTACAAATCGATACCATCTATAAAAATATGAATGCGGGTAAAGCACATGTCCAAAGGCCCGCTAAACTATCATATCGCACCTCAAAAGGCGACTGTGTCACACCGCCGATCTCACGGCCTCACATCAAGTAACACCTCAAACCCACGTATCATCACCAAACCCGTATATGAACACATAGTCCCATACCCATGTGTAGATATACGCACCAACATATGAGAGAATGAATGCAAGAATGTGTGTAAATATAAGGGTAAGTATAGGTATGAGTGCAATCGCTACCCTAGGGTTCGCACTATACTACACCCAAAGATCTCAGCATCAAGAATACCATTATTACTATCAATGATCCTAACCACACATAATAATATACGTGTGTATACGTATTCGTATACAACACCACGGACTGCGGGGATGCTATACGCCATCCACCCGACTTCTCCCCGTAGATATAAATCTACTCACCTTGCTTCTCATGTGTCGGTGCCGATGTCGCCATCTTCATCTTCTTTGCCTCAACATCTCGTAGGGTACCTACAAGTATATCACAACGCTAAAGCACATGAAAATCACATCGGAAACCAAAATAGCACACGCTACCCGCATAGGTAAAAACCTATCGACTCGCATGTAAACACAATCAATATCCACTTGTCGTTGACGTCCAAACGCCATCCGACAGGAATGAATCACCAAATACCAAAATCCATGCTAAATCAAGTCGTAAAACATACACCAACATAGGAAAATCAACCCAGATTTCACCCTAGATGGAATCAGTCAAAACTAGAAGTACCCAGGGTCGATACTAGAGGAAATGGGGGCATGCACAGAAAACGAGGCAATTCCTTAAAATACCTTATTTTAGAATTTTCCATAATTTTTCCCCATTTATCTGTATTTAATTATACCAGAATATTAAAATATTCATTACAATAATATTAAATTATAAAATTTCCCAAAAATCATATTTTATTATTTTGAAGACGTTACAGTGCAGGGGAGTTGGTGTGCAGGGTCGGGTTGATGAAGTGTGGAGTCTTAGAGGGAGAAGGTTGATGGAGGAGTAGTGAGAGAGGGTTGCCGAGGGTTGTCGCCGTCGACGGTGGAGGTTGAGCAAGATGCAGTGGGTGCTCGAGTTTGGGGGGGCTCGGTGGATGTAGAGAGAGATGAAGAGTTTGAGAGATTATGAGGGTGTGAGGAAGAGAACGAGGTTGAAGTCGTGAGTGTAACGTTGCGAGAACGGGGCGAGGGCGTGGGCGTGAGGTGCGGCGGGGAAATGGCATCGCGCGCGGGAAATGGGGAGAGCCGTTGGAGGAAGGAGAGGAATAGTAGCGGGGTCGGGTCGGGTGAGTTGCGGGCGGGCTTGAGGAGTTGGGTTAGGCTGACGAGAAAAGAAAATCCCTTTTAAAAAAACGTTTTGGTGGGCTGGAGGGAGAAACGGGCCGGGGGAAAAATGATTAGAGAGTTTATTTGGGAAAATTGTGTGGGCTGAGATAAGGAAACGGGCTGGGGAATTTTTATAAGGAATTTATTAAGGAAAATTTTGAGTGGGCTGAGGGAATTTAGTAAAGGGTTTAATAAAGGAAATGAATGAGTGGGTTAGGGTTTTGTTGTTAAAATTTTGGTCTTAACTTTTAGGGTTATGGAAATTATAAATATTGAGATTTAAGCAGCCACCTTCTACAAAATAATTACGAGGAAAAGTAAATCTCAGGGATTTGGAAAATAGAAAAAAAAACTTTTATTAACTTAGTAACGGGGATTTACACATATTGCGAGAATCTAATACGGTATCACATACACGTATTGTTCTCGGTGCCGCACTTATTATATATGTGCTCTTACTCCGTTTGGCCTGAGCCATGAAACCTCTGTGTAGGACTCTAAAGAATCGTCAATACGCCGGCAGTAGGTGATGATCATATCAAACACCCACAAGCTGCAAGCGGTCAGCTAAACGTAACAGCCACCCAGGTATTGAGCGATCAGAAGATCAAGAAGAAAGCCTGTACTTTCTCCCGTGAGTCCAACCAGTAACACTCCCGTACATTCCGGTCTCTTCGTCTGATATGTCGCATATCTCGCCTAGGGGTGGTAAACGTCAAACCCCAGTAGCTTGATAAGTCGTGTCGATATGAGGTCCATAACAGTTCGAGAAACTATTGATAACACTTACCAGTAAATCTCAACAACCCTGGCCAGGGATTTCCAGTTATAGCCAATCGAACACAGCGCAACATCAACTCCCTATACCGAGAGAGACGAAACCCCTCCTATCGCTCATTGCCTCCATATGATTCGGGACTGTACCCAAAAGCCACCTTTTTGCACGCCCTCTTGGACGTGGTATGATGGAAATCAAAGCACAGTGGGAATCACACAAGACTCTATGACGATCTCGGGTCTACAGACTAAACTGTACCAGTGTCACCAGAGAACTGCCATCTGACGTGAGGTATAATACCATCTGGGAGTTCTCGGCGAGTCCGTCCAATATACCCAGTCTCCATTAAGCACCCGTATATCTTCTCTGATGTCAAACACCAATGGATATGTGATCATCCATCGCCCATCAAATGGGTCAAGAAGCGCATACGCTAATCTACTATGGTATATTGATGCTCTGTCTCGATACACCAACGACTAGGAACATTTGAAGGATGTACTTGGCGACTACACTGTCCCCACTGGTATAATCCGCATCATAGTCCCGGTAGTCAAGTACTCATCCTAAGGGCTTTATCAACATGTGACATAGAGACAGTCAGAGTACATGTTAAGATAAAGAGCAACCAGATAGCATACTATCATGTCGAGCAAGAAAGTCCTCCCTATATATGTCCAAGCATCCACTACAATATACATCACTATGTAAAGTAATGGCCTCTAGGGCATACATATAACTAACAATCTCCCACTTGCACTAGGGCCATCTGTTTTGTGGTATCACATACCCAACAATCAGCTGTGGTTGAAGTATCTCATACTCAACCATCCCATAAAAGTCTCTACTGGGAAATAGGCCTTTGTGAGTGGATCCGCGTTGTTATCCTGTGTGTCTACTCTCCTAACCTCGATCTCCCTGGAGATCAACCATCTCCATGATCAGATGATACTGCCTAAGAATTATATCTGGATTTCTGATGGGACGGGGGGTTCCTTGGCCAAAGACATAACTCCATTTTCATACAATGGTTGGAACGAAGTTCATCTCATGAACTTATATATATCCAGAATGCCTCTTTGGTAGCATCCTTAGTAACGATGTATCTTGCCTTTAATCGTCTAGTATGTCACGGTATCTAGCTTGGAACTCTTCCAACATACCGTCCCTCCACTGAGGGTAAAGACAATGCATGCGACTGACATTCAGTCGTCCTTATCACCCTGGAACCTTTCCAGTGATTCTCCCCAGGATCTATTGATACCATCTCACTACAACTAGTGATAATCCTAACATCCAATTAGATCTATCTCATAGATCCATAACTCAGGATTTAGGAGGTATCACCTTGATCCTATATGGAGAATCTTTGTGATAAGAGGAGATTGACCGAGCGTAGAATAGGAAACTCCTTCCCTATCAAGAGTATGTCATCCACGTACTCTACGAGGATCACCACCACACTCCCTACTACCTTTTTGTATATACAAGGTTCATCTACCATTTTGATGAAGTCAAACTCTTTGACTACCATATCAAAATAGACGTTCCAACTCCGCAATACCTGCTTTATCACATAAAACATTTTGCACACGTTTCCGCTGCTCCCACTATCTACGAAACTCTCTGGCTGTGTACTTATAGACACTCTCTTCCAAAACATCATTTGGAAAAGCAGTCATGACACCCAACCACCAGATATCGTAGTCAAGGTATGTAGCAGTGGCAAGTAGGATCTGGATGGACTTAAGCATAGATTTGAAAGTCTCAACTTTTCCATGTACACCAAGTAATCTTCTCAAGATATACTTGCTCCTGATGGGGATTTAACCCTTCAGATAAAGCAACCAAAGACCATACTTTGTTGGTGTATAAGGATTCCATCTCAGATCACTAAGCATCCAGCCATTCTTACAGAGTCCCACTCCTGATGGCCAACTCGAAATAAGTTGGGTCATCATCTCATGATGCAATCCTCGCTCCCACTATCATAGAGAAACCGAAGTATCTCTCAGGTGGGTAAGGAACCCTACTAGATCGGCGGAGAGGCTGAGGTTCATTGAAAACTATTGAATCCTTTGGTTCTACCAAATCATCAGTTGCAGTTTGTATAGCTGGAACTCTTTCCAGTTCTACCTCATGACCACTAATTTCTTCATAAGAAATTCCCTTTCACAAATGTGGCACGCTGAGAAACAAAACATCTTTTGTTCCTCGGTTAGGTAGAAGATATTCCCTTGCAAATGCTTGGGATATCCAACAAACTTCTACAGAACTGACTTTGCCTCGAGCTTATCCGGATTATGCTTCTAGACATAAGCTGGACAACCCCAAATCTTAACATACTTAAGATATAGGCACTTCCCATTCCATATCACATATGAAGTGGTAGGCAAGTAATTTGATTTGAACCCTATTCAATAGGTATGCAGCTTCTCAAGTGCATAACTCCCAAAAGGAAATAGGAAACTCGGTAGTATTCATCATAGAGCGCGCCATATCTAATAGGGTATGATTGCTCCGTCCCGATACACCGACGTGCTGTGGTGTATACGGAGGAGTAATGCTGAGAGAGAATCTCATTCTCCTTTAAAATAGTCCAGGAATCCCGTGCTTAAGTGTTCTCCTCCCTGATCAGATCAAAGGACATAATACTTATACCCGTTTTGGTTCTCTACTTCTAACTCATATTCATTGAATTTCTCAAAAGGTTCAGACTTTTGTTTCAACAGGAATACATGTGCGAATCTTGAGAGGCCATCAGTGAATATAATGAAGTATAAAGAACCGGTCCTAGCATGTGTAGACAGGGAACTTACATACATCATCATGTATCAATCCCAAGAGTTCACTGACTCTTTCTCTGTTTCCAATAAACAGAGTAATGGTCATCTTATCTTTGTGACATGACCGGCAAGTTTCACAAGATGTAAATTCAAACTGATTTAAATATGCATCTAAATGTAACTTCAGCTAGTCGGGTCGCATCGATATGACCTAGTCTACAATACCTCAAGAAGGATTCGTTCATTTCTGAACTCTTCCTCTTGTGTGTGTTCTGTACACTAAGAACTATGGTTTGATATAGAACGTCTATGCTTTTAGATAACGTGCCTGAACCGATCAACTATTGATATAGGAAATGTTCAAAACATTATCCAACAATACAAAATTATATCCTTCTTTACTAATAAAGAGACTGATATGATGTAGTATATCAGGTTCGGTATCTAATAGCATTCGTTCAGAATCAATGTATTTGTTAATACAAGGTGATAACTACCAATAGACTTGGCTGCAACACTTGCACCATTTCCAACTCTTGGAACTTATCACATGTTCCCAGTTCTCTACCTATCTGTAGCCCATGTAACAAATTACATATGTGGGATCTTGATCCGGTATCTCATACCCAGGACGTAAAGGATACTGAGAAACAGTTCTCTATAATGAACACACCCGAAGAAGATGCATCAGCATGCACTTTCTTCGTTTGGGCGGCACGGGAATTCTGGTAATCCCCAATTTCCTGCTCTGTCTTATAACAATTATAAGTTGGAGCGGGACCAACGTTCCCTAGCGCAGTATAACAAGCGGGTTCGGTCATTACATCCGTTTTATTATCTTGATTAAGGCATGACATGGTCGCTACCTGGAGAGAGAGAGAAGAAAACACTCAGCGTGCGCTTTTACAAGATTAGATTGGTTATCAATTTATCTAATCAGGATGTCTCCCACTATTTTAGTCAAATCTTCCTTTAAACCCTAAAAGGAAAGACTATCCGGGATTAATTACACCCTACAAGTTCGCCAATCTTTCAGCCAGGCCAGTGCCGGTACTTTGAGAGAGGTTCCCCGCGCTTTCGTACGGACCTAATTAAAATAAACCTCGTTTTCCCAGGGGCGTAACCCCGTTAACACCTTTCTAGACATCTACTTGATCGGCTAATTATAATGTGTAAAACTCTTCCAGGAGTAACTCTTACTCGCAGCGGGTATCGGGATCCAACTATCTCATAGAAGGTATGCAATCTCATTGCAAATTTCAAATCTTGAAATTCCCAATAATATTTTACCCCTAGCACCCTATGATCATGACGAAAGCCAACAAACCATAGGCTACTAGTCAAGTTCAACCCGTTATTTCCCGATTGAATTAAACCCACCCGTACGACCCTTGATGAAAGCCAACAAAGCTGCACGACTACCCTAACTCAATCGCATCATATGCTTATACAGATAAGCATAAATAGCTACCGCACACTACGCCTTGACGAAAGCCAACAAACGTAGTACGAATACTAAATACTACTTATCTGAAATGACGGAGGGCTACGATAGGTTTTTAAGAAAACCCTTTGCGTAATGAACTTGATATCGTTGTAGAATCGAGTGATTTTAAATGGAGTGTTTTTTAGGCTTTTCTAGTTTCGCTAAAGAGGTCACTCCCGGTGAAGGGATCGTCGGCTCTTTCCTTATCGAATAAGGTGCAGGATATTTCGTAAATACCACTATGCAAAGCAAAAACTATAGAAGCAATCAAAAGAAAAACCGTGTTTGTAGCATCTGCTAGTTTCACTAAAGAGGTCACTCCCGGTGAAGGGATCTCGGCTCTTTCCTTATCGAATAAGGTACTGGATGTTCTACAAGGAACACCGCTATGCAAAGCAAGAACTAGAGCTACCAGTTTTTAAACAAGTTTCTACAACATCTTTAGGTTTCTTTTAGTTTCATTAATCTCATTAATGAAGTCCTATTTTATTATGCTTCACAAGCATCACTTTTGAAACGAAATCTGCAATATAACATATATCTCATATATATAATATAAACATTCGTCTCAGGCAGTAATATGATCTCATCACAGAACATTGCAGCAGAAGAACATATATGAAATATTGGATATACTAGGACGTCCGTGTTTTTAATACGAGCCTGTATAAAACACGGATTCCACGGTCGCGATGAATAGCCAAACCTATATCCCCAGACCCCTATGAGAGCGGCAAGTAACACCGCCAATTCTAGGGTTAGGAGACCCGGTCTCGACTCCTCGAGATGGCCTCCCACTGTACCCTAGAACCCGGTTACTTGTGCTCCCCTCCTTGAGTCTACCTAATGCGGAAAAGTAAACAATATACACTGGTGACATCATCCTCAGCCCGGAAGTGCCCCAATAAAAGAATATTACATACAAATGAATTTTACATGAATGAAAATGAAAAACTCTCATCTCACATAAAAACCCCGGCTATTCAGAACACGACGATCCAATAGAACATATCACAGCAACACATAATATCACATATCATCAACGTAAGTAAATAAGCGTATCCCAATTGTCGTAGATGTATAGCAACGAAACTGGCGATACACCACATATTGTTAGATATATGTATGCCCTAGAGGCCATTATATGATAGTGGATGTATTTATACATGTGTGTGTGTGTGTGTGTATTCAGTGTACATTCTTGCTCGACAAGATAGTATGCTATCTGGTTCTTCTTTATCTGACATGTTGACTTGATCATGTTTTTATTCATTCATACATGTTGATAAAGCCCTGGGGATATAGGCTTGACTATTGTGATTATGATGGAGATCATACTAGTGGGACATCTGTAGTTTATAAGCATATCCTGAAAAGTCCCTAGTCGTAGGTATATCGAGACGGGGCATCGATATACCAGAGTAGACTAGTATATGATACCAGACCCATATGATGGGCGATGGATGTTCCCACATTCATCGATGTTTGACATCAAGATCGTATACGGGTGCTCGGTGGTGACTGGGTACACTGGACGGACTCACCGAGAACTCCTATATGGAATTATATCTATCGTCGGATAGCAGTTCTCAGGTGACACTGGTACAGGTTAGTCTGTAGACCCGAGATCGTCATAGAGTCTTGTGTGTTCTCCCACTGTACTTTGATTACCACCCTACCACGGCTCTACTGAGTCGTGCAAACAGGTGGTCGTTGGGTACAGTCCCGAGACACATGAAGGCGATGAGCGATAGGAGGGGTTTTGTCTCTCCCGGTATTGGGAGTTGATGCTGTGCTGTGCTCGATTGGCTATATCAGTAAGTCCCTGGCCAGGGATGTTGAGATTTACTGATAAGTGTTATCAGTGGTTTCTCGATCTGTTATAGACCACTCATCGGCACGACTTATTGAGTTATTGGGATCGACGTTACTATCCTTAGACTCGATATGCAGCATATCTGACGAAGAGACCGGACTGTACGGTAGTGTTGTCTGTTGGCTCGACGGGAGTTGTGACAGGTTCGCTTGTTTTCTTCTGATCGCTCAATACCCGGGTGGCCGTTACGTTTAGCTGACCACTTGCGGCTTGGGGGTGCTTGATATGATCATTACCCACTGCCGGCGTATTGACGAGTCTTAGAGTCCCATAATGGAGTTGCCTAGTCCAGGCGAAACGATATGGTGCGCATATGAGATATGAGCGTGGACCCGGTTAAAATGCACGTATGAGATATCGTATATTAATCGGGCGGTTTGGTTCTGGTCGGGTCGTATGTGATATGACCGGTTTGCTAAATCAAGTGTTGATTTATCATTGACTTAGTTTCTCACTTTAAACCCTTTCTTGTCTTTTTGTTGTATGCATGCATGTATGCATTTATTCTCATTCATGCACATATTGATGTGCATGCACACATACATGCATACACTATTCTATCATGGTTGTTGATATAGTGGATGGTGGCAATATAAGACTCACACCATATATAAATATATAGATATTATTTTTTGGAAAAGAAAAATGGAAATAGAAATTGTTATCAGGGTTTAATATTTTATTCTTACACTAACCCTTTGGTTTAACCATGATTCATTTTCTATGGCCATTTTTGTTCCAAAACAAATATCTAGATATTTTATAACTATGGTTAAGAATGAGAAAGAGAAAATATATATATTTTCATTTCTCATTTTTATTGTTAAGCTTATCATTATCTTGAGCTCTTCACAAGCCATCATCTTCTTCCTCCTTTCTCTCTTGCTCTCTAATTTTCTCAAGTGAGCAAAAGAGTCATCAAGTTAGGGTTTTGAAGTGAGAAAACAAACCACATCACCATTCTACACTAGTCTTGCCCATTAGTGTAGAGTGTTAGCTTCCATTTCTTCTCTTGATCTAGTGGAGCTTCAAGCTTGGACAAAGAGGACTCCGGGTGGATCGTCGTGGACCTAGAGGATCTCAAGTGAACTGTTTTCCAACCCTCAAGTAGCCAAGGAGTCTAGCGTAGGGAGCTACAAAGGTTGTACTCTCAAAACCCTAGCTTTTACTACTTGTGTTATTGTTATAGTTATGTTACCCTATATTTTCTAGCATGATCCTTAAGATAGTTCCTCTAGCACCATAAAAAATTTAAATATGGCATGTGTGTTGCCTCCAAATCTTTGTAGTGGTACTGTAGGAAACCGTTCATGGTATCAGAGCCAGGCTAGAGCCTTAGGGTAACCTAGACGACGTTAAAAACCTCGAACGAACGAAACACGACGCCCCGGGGGTGCTCTCTGAAAATTTTTCTAAAACCTGGATTTTTTCAAATTAAAAATGCTTAAAAAATTCAGCAGGGTATTTTATGGGCCCACAAGAAGTACGATGCCCTGAATCGACCGTACGAACGCAGAACCGCGGCCATAGTGGCCTTTCTCCGGCGGTTCCGCGGTGCAGTAGGTGATTCATGGGCCTTATTTTCTTGTGCAGGCCTGTATGTATTTTGTTCTGTTACTGGTATTTTTTGGATCTGCTCAGGTGTTGAGCTTTCTGAGCAGTCTTTGGGTGTTCAATCGTTCGATCGAATGTTTTAATGTCTCCTAGTTTATTAATATTTGATACAATAATTGGAATCTACAAATTTGTTTGTTGCGTGTAAATCTAGCAGTTCGGTCTCGGCAACAATCGGAAATCTTGTTGAATTATCCGGCTTGTTTTGAAAAGGCGTTTTCATGGATGAGACCGAAATGCGAGCTTTAAATTGTTAGACATGAAATCTTGTATATATGATATTCCGGGTTTGTGTTGTCTAAAGACGGTTACGATTCCAATTGTTGTAGTTTTTTATTTTATTTCTCTGTGACCGTAAGTATAGTATGTCGCATATCGCCGGTTTCATTGCTATACATCAACGACAATCGGGATACGCATACTTACTTACGTTGATGATATGTGATATTATGTGTTACTGAGATTTGAAATGTAGGATTGTCGTGATTGAATAGCCGGGGGTTTGATGTGAGATGAGAGTTTTCTTTTCATTCATGTAAAATTCAAATGTAATGTAATATTCTTTTATTTGGGGCACTTCTGGGTTGAGGTTGATGTCACCAGTATTGTATATTATTTACTTTTCCGCATTAGGATAGACCCGAGGAGGGGAGCACAAGTGACCGGGTTCTGGGGTTCAGAGGGAGGCCATCTCGTGGAGTCGAGACTGGGTCTCCTAAACTCCAGAATTGGTAGGGTCGCTTGCCGCTCTCGTAGGGGTCTAGGGGTGTGGGCTTGGCTATTCATCGCGACTGTGGAATCCGTATTTTCTATTATTGGCTAAATACTGAATACGGACGTCCTAGTATATCCTATATTATCATATCTATGTTTCTGCTGCCTGTATACTGTGATGTGATATCTGAGACAAATGATATATTATATATGAGATATATAGTAGACGTTGCTTATGTTTTACACCCGCACTAGTCCCGTCCCGGTATGCCGTTAGTGTAGGGTTACTAGGCACATTCAAGAGGTTCCACAAGGCATCAACCATGCCAAAATCAAATTTTTCATGTGCCTAAGAATCCTATGCAAGATCGTTAACTAGAGATTAGGCGAAAAGCAAGCAAGTAAACAACTTTATTGATAAGTGAAAAGGGACTACAACCTTTGTAGATCCGCTCCACCATTTCTTTAGCTCCGTGTTGACGTCCCTCCGCTGTGATCATCAGATCCTGTCTCTAGCGATGGTTTCGTCGGAGAAATGAGCGGGCTAGGTTGTTGACTTAGAGGCCGAAGATGATCTACGTCGGGGAGACTCAAACTCAAGCTATTCCTTCACTTGGTCAAAAACTTTATGAAGAGAACACCCTATACTACATGGAAAGTGGTAGAGGATGAAGAAATAGGAAGTGGGTTCACTTTAGAATTGGATTTCTCACTCTTTTTCTCATGGCACCATTGGAGCTCTCAAGCTTTTGTGAGCTTGATGAAGATGAAGAAGAAAAAAAGAATCATATGAATTAAAAGAATAATATGAATACTTATCCTTTTAATCATGGCACCATGGTTGAGTTAAGCCCTCATGCTTAACTCATGTAGAGAATTAACCATAGCATAAGGTTAAGGGTTGGGTTAGCTAATATCTTAAGCAAATGACAAAGAGAGTTGACTTTGTCAATGTTTATCAAGCTTCATGAAGCTTGATAACTTTGACCAAAGTCACACTCTTTTGTTATATGCTTAGGAAAATAGTAAACCCTAATCTAACCTTGATTTGGTTCAAGTCTCATACACACAACTTGTTTGTATCATCAAGCATGATACAAACATGTACACTTGCATATATCACATATAAACAATGTGCACATTCAAGTGAGAAAATCAATCCTAAGTGAACCGATACTAGTAAATGTAAAGTAATATATCAAATATATAATTATACATTAAATCGTTAAATCAACACTTGATTTAACGATCCGGTCATATCGCATATAACCGACTAATATCAATAGTAACAACTTATCGAATCAATACTTGATCCAATAACCCGGCTATATCGCATACAACCGATCAATGTCAAAAACCGCGAGAATAGAATACAGTATCATATACTGGTATTATTCTCGGTCCCGCACATATCTCATATGCGCTCCTATTTCGTTTCGCTTGAGCCAGGAAACCCCTGTGTAGGACTCTAAAGACTCGTCAATACGCCGGCAGTAGGTGATGATCATATCAAACACCCACAAGCCGCAAGCTATCAGCTAAACGTAACGGCCATCCGGGTATTGAGCGATCAGAAGATCAACGAGCAAGCCCGCTCACACTCCTGTAAATCCAACGAGTAACACTACCGTACAGTCCAGTCTGTTCGTCTGATATGTCGCATATCTTGCCTAGGGGCGGTAAACGTCAGACCCCAATAACTCGATAAGTCGTATCGATATGAGGCTCATAACGGGTCGAGAAACTACTGGTAACACTTACCAGTAAATCCCTAAAAAAGCCTTGGCCAAGGACTTCCTGTTATAGCCAATCGAGCACTGCGCAACATCAACTCCCTATACTGGGAGAGACGAAACCCCTCCTATCGCTAATTGCCTCCATGTGATTCGGGACTGTACCCAAAAGCCATCTTTTTGTACGCCCTCTTGGACGTGGTATGATGGAAATCAAAGCACAGTGGGAATCACACAAGACTCTATGACGATCTCGGGTCTACAGACTAACCTGTACCAGTGTCACCAGAGAACTGCCATCTGACGTAAGGTATAATACCATCTGGGAGTTCTCGGCGAGTCCGTCCAGTGTACCCAGTCTCCACTGAGCACCCGTATATCATCTCTGATGTCAAACACCAATGGATATGGGATCATCCATCGCCCATCTATATGGGTCGAGAAGGTATACGCTAGTCTACACTGATATATCGATGCCCCGTCTTGATACACCCACGACTAGGGACTTTGAAGGATGTACTTATGGACTACCATGTCCCCACTAGTATGATCCGCATCATAGTCCAGGTAGTCAAGTACACATCCTAAAAGCTTTACCAACATGTCACAAAGAGACAATCAGTGTACACGTTAAGGTAAAGAGTAACCAGATAGCATATCATATCGAGCAAGAAAGTCATCCCTATATATGTTCAAGCATCCACTACAATATGCATCCTATGTATAGTAATGGCCTTTAGGGCATACATATAACTAACAATCTCCCACTTGCACTAGGGCCATCTGATAGCAGTGGTTGTAGTATCTCATACTCAACCATCCCATAAAAGTCTCTCTCTGGGATAAGGCCTTTATGAGTGGATCCGCCGTGTTGTCCTCTGAGTCTACTCTCCTAACCTCGATCCCCTGGAGCCCAACCATCTCCACGATCAGGTGATACTGCATAAGAATATGTCTGGATCACTGATGGGACAGGCGTTCCTAGGCATAAGCCACAACTCCATTGTCTCACAATGGTAGGAACGAAGTTCATCTCATGAACTAATATACACCCAGACTGCCTCTTGATAGCATCTTTGGTAACGATGTATCTTGCCTTTAATCGTCTAGTATGTCACGGTATCTAGCTTTGAACTCTTCCAACATACCGTCCCTCCACTGAGGGTAAAAACAATGCCTGCGACTGACATTCAGTCGTCCTTATCACCCTGGAACCTTTCCAGTGATTCTCCCCAGGATCAATTGATACCAACTCACTACAACTAGTGAGTATCCTAACATCCAATTAGATCTATCTCATAGATGCAAAACCTAGGATTTAGTAGGTATCACTTTAATCTTATATGGAGAATCCTTGTGATAAGCAGAGATTGACCGAGCGTAGCATAGGAAACTCCTTCCCTATCAATAGTATGTCATCCACGTACTCTACGAGGATCGCCAGCATACTCCCTACTACCTTTTTGTATATACAAGGTTCATCTACCATTTTGATGATGTCAAACTCTTTGACTAACTCATCAAAACAAATGTTCCATCTCCGCGATGCCTGCTTTATCACATAAAACATCTTGCACACGTTTCCGCTGCTCCCACTGTCTATGAAGCCCTCTGACTGTGTTCTTATAGACTCTCTCTTCTAAAACATCATTTAGAAAAGCAGTCATGACACCCAACCGCCAGATATCGTAGTCATGGTATGTAGCCGTGGCAAGTTGGATCTGGATGGACTTAAGCATAGCTTCTTAGAAAAGGTTTCATCATAATCCATACCTGGTCAATGATGCAAACCTTTAACAAGTCTAGCTTTGAAAGTCTCAACTTTTCCATGTACACCAAGTAATCTTCTCAAGATATACTTTCTCCTGATGGGGATTTAACCCTTCAGATAAAGCAACCAAAGTCCATACTTTGTTGGTGTATAAAGATTCCATCTCAGATCGCTAAGCATCCAGCCATTCTTATAGAGTCCCACTCCTGATGGCCAGCTCGAAACTAGTTGGGTCATCATCTCATGATGCAATCCTCGCTCCCACTGTCATAGAGAAACCGAAGTATCTCTCAGGTGGGTGAGGAACCCTACTAGATCGGCGGAGAGGCTAAGGTTCGTTGGTTACTATTGAATACTTCGGTTCTTCCAAATCATCAATTGTAGTTTGTATAGCTGGAACATTTCCAGTTCTTACATAACAGACCTTGCCTCTAGCTTGTCCGGATTTTGCTTTTAGACATAGGCCGGACAACCCCAAATCTTAACAAACTTAAGATATGGGCTTTCCCTTTCCATATCATATATGAAGTGGTAGGCAACTGATTTGATCGGAATCCTATTCAATAGGTATGCAACTTCATAAGTGCATAACTCCCTAAAAGGAGATAGGAAACTCAGTAGTACTCATCATAGAGCACACCATATCACATAGGATGCTTTTGCTCCGCCCCGATACACCGAGGTACTGAAGTGTATACGGAGGAGTAATGCTGAGAGAGAATCTCATTCTTAGAATAGTCCAGGAATCCCGTGCTCAAGTATTCTCCTCCTTGATCACATCAAAGGACATAATACTTATACCCATTTTTGGTTCTCTACTTCTAACTTATATTCTGTGAATATCTCAAAAGGTTCGGACTTGTGTTTCAACAGGAACATATGTCTGAATCTTGAGAGATTATCAGAGAATATAATGAAGTACAAAGAACCGGTCTTGGCATTTGTAGACAGGGGACCTTCATACATCAATATGTATCATCCCAAGAGTTCACTAACTCTTTCTCTGTTTCCAATAAACAGAGCTATGGTCATCTTATCTTTGTGACATGACTGGCAAGTTTCACAAGATGTAAATCCAAACTAATTTAAATATGCATCTTAATGTAACTTCGGCTAGTTGGGTCGTACTGATATGACCTAGTCTACAATGCCTCAAGAAGGATTCGTTCATTTCTGAACTCTTCCTCTTGTGTGTGTTCTGTATACTAAGAACTGTAGTTTGATTTAGAACGTTAATGCTTTTAGATAACGTGCCTGAACCGATCAACTCTTGATTTAGGAAATGTTCAAAACATTATCCAACAATACAAAATTATATCCTTCTTTATCTAAATAAAGAGACTGATATGATTTTATATATCAGGTTCGGTATTTAATAACATTTGTTCAGAATCAATGTATTCTGGTAATACAGGGTGACAGTGACCAACAGACTTGGCTGCAACACTTGCACCGTTTTCTGCCTCATGAAACTTATCACCCGTTCTCAGTTCTCTACCTTTCTGTAGCCCATGTAACAAATTGCATATGCGTGATCCTGATCTGGTATCACATACCCAAGACGTAAAGGATACTGAGAAACAGTTCCCAGTAATGAACACACCCGTAGATGATGCATCGGTATGCACTTTCTTCGTTTGGGCGGCACGGGAATTCTGGTAATCCCCAATTTCCTGCTCTGTCTTATAACAATTATAAGTTGGAGCGGGACCAAAGTTCCCAAGCTCGGTATAACAAGCGGGTTCGGTCAATACATCTGTATTATTATCTTGATTAAGGCGTGACATGGTTGCTACCAGGAGAGAGAGAAGAAAACACTCGGCGTGCGCTCTTGCAAGATCAGATTGGTTATTATTTTATCTAATCATGATGGCTCCCACTGTTTTTATCAAATCTTCCTTCAAACCCTAAAAGGAAAGACTAGCCGAGATTAATTACACGCTACAAGTTCGCCAATCTTTCAGCCAGGCCAGTGTCGGTACTTTGAGGGAGGTTCCCCGTGCTTTCGCACGGATCTAATTACAGTAAACCTCGTTTTCCCAGAGGCGTAACCCCGTTGACACCTTTCTAGACACTTACTTGATCGGCTAATTGTAATGTGTAAAACTCTCCCATGAGTAACAATTACTCGCAGTGGGTATCGGGATCCAACTATCTCATAGAAGGTATGCAATCTCATTGCAAATTTCAACACTTGAAATTCCCAATAATATTTTACCCCTAGCGTCCTATGACCTTGACGAATGCCAAACAACCCATAGTCCACTAGTCAAGTTCAACCCGTACATTTCTTGATTGAATTAAACCCACCCGCACGACCCTTGACGAATGCCAAACAACACCGTACGAATACCCTAATCCAATCTGCATCATATGCATAAGCAGATAAATACTAGTTAGCTACCGTACACTACGCCTTGACGAATGCCAAACTACCGCAGCACGAATACTAAGTAGTACTTATCTAAAATGACGAAGGGCTACGACAGGTTTTTAAGAAAACCTTTTGCGTAATGAACTTGATATCGTTGTAGAATCAAATGATTTTAAAATGGAGTGTTTTTTAGGCTTTTCTAGTTTTGCTAAAGGGGTCACTCCCGGTGAAGGGATCGTCGGCCCTTTCCTCGTCGAATGAGTTGCAGGATATATCGCATATACCGCTGTGCAAAGCAAGAACTATAGGAGAAATCAAAAGACAAACCGAGGGTTGTAGCATCTGCCAGTTATTGCTAAAGGAGTCACTCCCGGTGAAGGAATCTCGGTCATTTCCTTATCGAATAAGGTGCAGGATGTTCTACAAGGAACACCGCGATGCAAAACAAGAACTGTAGCTACCTGTTTTTGAAAATTCGATTCCACAACATCTTTAGGTTTCTTTTTCTTTCATTAATCACATTAATGAAGTCCCATCATTTAAGTTACCTAAACATCACAGATAAATACAACGTACACGTATGCCATCCGCATTCGCCTCAATGTCCCCTCGTGCACCGTTAGGTTAGGTAACTAACGGCAGAGCGGGGCAGGGCTAGCGTGGGTGTAAAACATAAGTAACGTCTATATAATATATCATATATACTATATACAGTATCTATCACAGAACATCAAATGATCACATCACAGATATCGCAGCAGAAGAAACATATGAAACATTGGATATACTAGGACGTCCGTGTTTTCAATACGAGCCTGTATAAAACACGGATTCCACGGTCGCGATGAATAGCCAAACCCACACCCCTAGACCCCTACGAGAGCGGCAAGCAACCCTTTCGATTCTAGAGTTAGGAGACCCGGACTCGACTCCTCAAGTTGGTCTCCCACTGGACTCCAGAACCCGGTTACTTGTGCTCTCCTCCTTGGGTCTATCCTAGTGCAGAAAAGTAAATAATATACAATGGGTGACATCTTCCGCAACCTGGAAGTTCCCCAATAAAAGAATATTACATACAATTAAATTTTACATGAATGAAAATAGAAAAAACTCTCATCTCACATAAAACCCCCGACTATTCAAAACGCAACGATCCAATATAACATATCCAGCAACACATAACATCACATGTCATCAACGTAAGTAAATATGCGCATCCCAATTGTCGTTGACATATAGCAACGAAACCGGCGATATCACATATTACACTTACGGTCACAGAAAAGAAAGTGTAAAACTACAACAGTTGGAATCCGCAAACTCCTTAGACATCGCATGCCTAACAATTATAAACCCCGCATTTTAGTCTCTATATCGAAAACACTTTACAATATCAAATCGGGCAATTCAACAAGATTCCCGATAAACTGATCGAATGCTCGTCGCAAACTTTAGTAGACGGCCGCACCCCCGGATGCCGTCGACGAAGTGCACTAAGGCGGAACACCGTTGCCGCGAGCACCCGAAAGGATGCTTTTGGCGACGGGGTTCTCCTACAGTCACTTGGTCGGGGCTATGGGGCATGGCTGTCTATTAAGTTTACCTAGCGAGTATCCGCGTACGCTGCGTGATTGCGGCGGACTTTTGATCACATCAAAATTCCGTGGCAACCGATCAAGTGAGACTAAAGTGCTATGTTTATAACATACAAATCAGTTATCTCATAACTACTTGTGGATTCCAAATATTGTATCACATTCCAGATAAATAGAAAATGTTAAACTTTCCGATCGAACATTCAAACACCCAAGTTTTCCCGAAACAGCTCAACACATGAAATAAGTTTATAAACATTCACTTCATGCCACAGTACCAACGGTCCAGCCGTAGAAGGGTCAAGCCAACGCCTCACATGTGGCACGCCGTACTGCCCCAAACCCGAAGGTTCAAACGGCAGTTCAAGATGGTCACATAATCGAGTTAAGGTTTGTTGTCTTCTAGAGGGTCCATCGCGTTACTTGCACTACTTAGAACGTTTTCAAACTACGAAAAAATCCAACACTTGGAAATTTCCCGGCAGGGGAAAAATTGAGTATTTATATCCGGTCGAACTTTTTAACATATTCAAAAATTATCCGGAAAAACACAGACAAAGTTAAAGATTCCGATCGAATCGTCGAACTCCCAGTACAACCCAGAAAACTCAACACTTGAGTATACATTAAAAATTTCCAGAAGATTCAGTAAACTAATAAGGAAGTTACTGTGCAGAAATAAAGTATCAATGTCACTGAACGGCCGCGTAACCGCCGCACAAGCCATGCTTGTGCCGCGTTTCCGCGGCGCCTTAATCGAATTAAGCACTCGTTTTGCACAGTAACTCTTAAAAAAGCCTGCTGATTTTTCTGCATAGTTTTAATTTGGAAAAATCCACATTTTCAAAAAATGTACAGAGAAGGGTTTGAGTTAGGGTTTTGGGGTTCGATCGGATTTCTAACATCGTCTACACTTCGCCTAAAGCTCTAGCTAGGCTCTGATACCACTGTAGGGTTACTAGGCACACTCAAGAGGTTCCACAAGGCATCAACCATGCCAAAATCAAATTTTTCATGTGCCTAAGAATCCTATGCAAGATCGTTAACTAGAGATTAGGCGAAAAGCAAGCAAGTAAACAACTTTATTGTTAAGTGAAGAGGGACTACAACCTTTGTAGATCCGCTCCACCATTTCTTTAGCTCCGTGTTGACGTCCCTCCGCTGCGATCATCGGATCCTGGACTCTAGCGATGGTTTCGTCGGAGAAATGAGCGGGCTAGGTCGTTGACTTCGAGGCCGAAGATGATCTACGTCGGGAAGACTCAAACTCAAGTTATTCCTTCACTTGGTCAAAAACTTTGTGAAGAAAACACCCTATACTACATGGAAAGTGGTAGAGGATGAAGAAATAGGAAGTGGGTTCACTTTAGAATTGGATTTCACACTCTTTTTCTCATGGCACTATTGGAGCTCTCAAGCTTTTGTGAGCTTGATGAAGATGAAGAAGAAAAAAAGAATCATATGAATTAAAAGAATAATATGAATACTTATCCTTTTAATCATGGCACCATGATTGAGTTAAGCCCTCATGCTTAACTCATGTAGAGAATTAACCATAGCATAAGGTTAAGGGTTGGGTTAGCTAATATCTTAAGCAAATGACAAAGAGAGTTGACTTTGTCAATGTTTATCAAGCTTCATGAAGCTTGATAACTTTGACTAAAGTCACACTCTTTTGTTATATGCTTAGGAAAATAGTAAACCCTAATCTAACCTTGATTTGGTTCAAGTCTCATACACACAACTTGTTTGTATCATAAAGTATGATACAAACATGTACACTTGCATATATCACATATAAACAATGTACACATTCAAGTGAGAAAATCAATATTAAGTGAACCGATACTAGTAAATGTAAAGTAATATATCAAATATATAATTATACATTAAATCATTAAATCAACACTTGATTTAACGATCCAGTCATATCGCATATAACCGACTAATATCAATAGTAACAACTTATCGAATCAACACTTGATCCGATAACCCGGCTATATCGCATACAACCGATCAATGTCACAAATCGCGAGAATGGAATACAGTATCACATACTGGTATTATTCTCGGTCCCGCACATATCTCATATGCGCTCCTATTTCGTTTCGCTTGAGCCAGGAAACCCTTGTGTAGGACTCTAAAGACTCGTCAATACGCCGGCAGTAGGTGATGATCATATCAAACACCCACAAGCCGCAAGCGATCAGCTAAACGTAACGGCCATCCGGGTATTGAGCGATCAGAAGATCAACGAGCAAGCCCGCTCACACTCCTGTGAATCCAACGAGTAACACTACCGTACAGTCCGGTCTGTTCGTCTGATATGTCGCATATCTTGCCTAGGGGCGGTAAACGTCAGACCCCAATAACTCGATAAGTCATATCGATATGAGGCTCATAACGGGTCGAGAAACTACTGGTAACACTTACCAGTAAATCCCTAAAAAAGCCTTGGCCAAGGACTTCCTGTTATAGCTAATCGAGCACTGCGCAACATCAACTCCCTATACCGGGAGAGACGAAACCCCTCCTATCGCTCATTGCCTCCATGTGATTCAGGACTGTACCCAAAAGCCACCTTTTTGCACGCCCTCTTGGACATGGTATGATGGAAATCAAAGCACAGTGGGAATTACACAAGACTCTATGACGATCTCAGGTCTACAGACTAACCTGTACCAGTGTCACCAGAGAACTGCCATATGACATAAGGTATAATACCATCTGGAAGTTCTCGGCGAGTCCGTCCAGTGTACCCAGTCTCCACTAAGCACCCGTATATCATCTCTGATGTCAAACACCAATGGATATGGGATCATCCATCGCCCATCTATATGGGTCGAGAAGGTATACGCTAGTCTACACTGATATATCGATGCCCCGTCTCGATACACCCACGACTAGGGACTTTGAAGAATGTACTTATGGACTACCATGTCCCCACTAGTATGATCTGCATCATAGTCCAGGTAGTCAAGTACACATCCTAAGATCTTTACCAACATGTAACAGAGAGACAATCAGTGTACACGTTAAGGTAAAGAGTAACCAGATAGCATATCATATCGAGCAAGAAAGTCATCCCTATATATGTCCAAGCATCCACTACAATATGCATCCTATGTATAGTAATGGTCTCTAGGGCATACATATAACTAACAATCTCCCACTTGCACTAGGGCCATCTGATAGCAGTGGTTGTAGTATCTCATACTCAACCATCCCATAAAGTCTCTCTCTGGGATAAGGCCTTTGTGAGTGGATCCGCTGTGTTGTCCTCTGAGTCTACTCTCCTAACCTCGATCCCCTGGAGATCAACCATCTCCACGATCAGGTGATACAGCATAAGAATATGTCTGGATCACTGATGGGACAGGCGTTCCTAGGTATAAGCCACAACTCCATTGTCTCACAATGGTAGGAACGAAGTTCATCTCATGAACTAATATACACCCAGACTGCCTCTTGGTAGCATCTTTGGTAACGATGTATCTTGCCTTTAATCGTCTAGTATGTCACGGTATCTAACTTGGAACTCTTCCAACATACCGTCCCTCCACTGAGGGTAAAGACAATGCCTGCGACTGACATTCAGTCGTCCTTATCACCCTGGAACCTTTCCAGTGATTCTCCCCAGGATCAATTGATACCAACTCACTACAACTAGTGAGTATCCTAACATCCAATTAGATCTATCTCATAGATGCAAAACCCAGGATTTAGTAGGTATCACTTTGATCCTATATGGAGAATCCTTGTGATAAGCAGAGATTGATCGAGCGTAGCATAGAAAACTCCTTCCCCATCAAGAGTATGTCATCCACGTACTCTACGAGGATCACCAGCATACTCCCTACTACCTTTTTGTTTATACAATGTTCATCTACCATTTTGATGATGTCAAACTCTTTGACTAACTCATCAAAACAAATGTTCCATCTCCGCGATGCCTGCTTTATCACATAAAGCATCTTGCACACGTTTCCGCTGCTTCCACTGTCTACGAAGCCCTCTGACTGTGTTCTTATAGACTCTCTCTTCTAAAACATCATTTAGAAAAGCATTCATGACACCCAACCGCCAGATATCGTAGTCATGGTATGTAGCCGTGGCAAGTAGGATCTGGATAGACTTAAGCATAGCTTCTTAGAAAAGGTTTCATCATAATCCATACCTGGTCAATGATGCAAACCTTTAACAAGTCTAGCAGTCATGCCCCGCTTCCCAAAATACGGAATACGAGGGATAGACAAGGCCAGCCATGCTCCTGCGGTCTAGGAAATGTCCTGCCGTGGTCACACTTCGGCTTCTAGTTTTTCATGGTAAACAGTAAATGATGCGCAGGTAATGAGAAATGCAGTAACTGAAAGAAACAATGTAAAGACTGACCTGAAGTTGAACACGCGAATGTAACTCGGAATGGCCGGTCAAGAAGTCTGTGATGCACGTCTAGTTCTGGTCCAGGCTAAACCTTCTCCTCACACTGAGCATGCATACTCAGGTCGTCAGAGCGACACAATAGCAATATAATATATATAAAATCATGTGACAATTCTAACAGTGGTAACAGATATGTGAAACAGTAATTAATGACAGTATGAATATGAATGTGCAATAATCAATGCAACGGAGCGGTAAAGCAGTAGAACGATATGCCACGTATGTCAATCACAGTAAATAAGGTATATAAATGCCAGTATCCCTATTAGTCTCTAAGTCTCACTGTACAGGTCACTAAGCCTATCGTCAGTCCAAGTGTGAGAGTCAACCACTCATGAGTGTCCTCCACCCAAAGGTAGAACCCAAGGGCAAGGAACCACGGGCCCAACATGTAACATGTATATCACGGTGTATATCACATACCCTGTAAATCTCCATATATCTCCCTAAATATATATGCCGGCATGGGACTCCCGAGATTCTGTTGAACTCATACCTGAACTACCCCACACCCCGTGGTCTACATCAAACGCTAACCATAACCTTAAATACTAATCGATCCGTGACAAGTCTGTTCGAGAACTGGAGGCAGGACCTCCATCAAGCACGTCCCGACTAATATCTAAGATAAATGGCAGTGTTGGATGCCTTATCTGTGACACCCGTGTAAGCGCTTCCATAAGTGTCACATACCACTTATAGTCACACGTACACGCATCCCACAGACGTAGATAATGCAATAGAATAATTGAGTCACTGATTGTGTACAAGTACGTATCACTTTCACTTAATCATGGATACACGAACCCTGACGTACTTGCCACAATCATCACTAAAATCTAACACTGGATAAATGCACGATATCACTAGGTAATCACTGCGATGATATGAGTATGATATGATGCGTAAACAGTATATGAAGCACGATTAAGGTGTCATAAAAACAGTATTCTATCACTTGCACGATTTATCATGAAACGTACGTATATAATTTAGCGAAACGATAAACAGGTGATAATTAGTATGTTCAGTTAGCTATCCATCTAATTTAGTTTCAAGCCAATCGGATTCCAGGATCATTAATTATAACCATTTCATTTTAAGCGCTCGCGGCTGGAAATCCGATTTCAGAATCAGAAGTCCGTTTCGCAACGCATTTTAATCCCAGTTGGTATCAGATTTTAGCAACGCTACAGTTCTATGAATTCTAGGGTTTTCAGCAAGGTATTAAACTCAATAGACGGATCTTCAATCGCATCTGTACGACAGGAGATATACACTATTCAATACCAATATGTCAGTTCTGATTCTGTTGGGACTGTTATGCGTCCCGATTGTTTAAATTTCAGAATAAATAACAAATGGTAACGAAACAGAATGAAATTAATTGTGTTGTCTAGCTAACATATTTATATATAATAAACAGCGGAGTTCCGCAACCTACGAGTTAAGGAAAACTTGTGGTACACATTACGGAACAGCAAGCAACAACTGGAGTCGCTCTGGACTGCAGTCCAGAGTCGCACTCAGATCCAATTATCATCACAATTTAAGTACAAGAATACCAGAAAACCAGTATAGGGTTAAGGTTCGTCGAGTCGGCTTCGATTTGAGCCCTTGAACGCACCATTCTAGTGTGTATATGATTTATGGTGAATTTAACGGTTTTCAGGTACAATAAAATTCCAGTTTTACGGTTAAACTTGGGGGTAGTTGTTTTAGTCGTTAACGGTCATATTTTCCAGCGAAATTTGCACACGTTATCCATCCCTACAAGGGCCAATGTAATATATCCAGTTCCTTCAAATTTGATAATGATTTTCTAAGAGGACAAGCATCGAACAGTTTTGTTGCAATATTTAACATAAGGCAAAACATGGGATATATATACGATTATAATTTGTAAACTAATAATAAATAGCATGTAGCAAGTAGGGACTTTCATGGAGACGCACGGCAGCGAAATACAGCACGGTCGCGCGACGAACTGGCACGACGACGGCAGCAGCTCTGGGTGAGCTCAGGTTTCCGGCGGGGTTCTTGCTCGGGAATGATAATGAGACGAGCTCTGGCGAGGGTGTGTGCAGGCGATGAGTTTAGCGGCGACGGGGTTGGAGTTCAGGTGAGGTGCAGGGATGAAGGGTTGGGTCCGGGTCTTGTGGCTGCTCGGCTGAAGATCAGAGATGCTGGTGCTCGAAGTGGCCGGAGCTCGGGTGTCTGGTGGTGCTGGGTCGCAAGGCTCGATGCAGCGATGGAGGAGCTGTACGGTGGTCGTGGTGGTGTGAGGTCGCGGCTCGTCGGAGGAGGGTTCGTCGGCGGATTGGTAGTTGGGGTCAATGGGTTCCAATGCTTAGATGCTCAGGCGATGGTGTCGGAGGGTGTTAAGGGGGAGAAAGAGAGAGAGAGAGAGCTCGGGTTGCAGTGGCGAGGGGGCTCAGTTTGGGTGGCGCGGGGGAGCTGCAGTGGTCGTGGCAGCTTTCGAGGGGGAGAAGAGGAGGTTTGAGTCGGAGAGGGAGAGGGGAGTTGGAGTCGAGGAGAGGTTGAGGGAATCGACTGGGGTGATGCTGCTGACGACGAGGGTGCGGCTATGGTGGTCGCGGTGATGGGTGCAAGGAGGAGGTAGGAGGGGCGCGAGCGGCCGAGCGCGCGGGTTCGAGAGAGAAGGGGAGAACGAGAGGAGAGCGATGGCGAGCTCGAGGGTGTCAAGAGGGGTTGGAAGTGCGAAGCGTTGGGGAGCGAGTCGTGGGGAAAACGCGCGCTACGTCGTGGGCGCAGGCGTGGGCGAAGGAGGTAGCGTAGGTTACGGCGAAGGAAGGGTCGCGAGCGGGAAAAACGGAGAGAGCCGTTGGAGGAGATGAGGGTGTAGGAGCGGGTCGGGTTCGAGTCGAAGCGGGCTCGGGGAAAGGTGGGCCGGGCCATTTTTAAATCAAAGGAATTTCTTTTATGAATTGAGGGAAGAGTGGGCCTTGGCTGGAGTTTTAGAAAAATAATTAAATTTAAGTTAGGGGAATGGATTTAGGAGATGGGCCGAGGGAATAAAACAACAAAAATAGATAAGAAGGGAAAGGGCCGGGCTTTGGTTTTAGAGGTAAAATTAATGGAAAAATAAGGGAGTGAGCTTAGGATTTAAGAATAATAAAGAAATGAAGTTTATTAACTGGGGAATGGGCTGGGTTTAATTTAAATAAAAGAAATGGGCTGAGTGAAATAAAATGTAGTTTGGAATAGGATTTGGGTTTATATTTAAAATTTTGCCCTTTAACTTGGCTAAGGAGACAATCAAAAATTATGGAGTTCTGGACTGAAATCGAGGTTTTCGAAAATGGGGAAACGGAAATAAGGGATTGGAATTAGTGTTTGGGAAATTAACGGGAGGGGGGAATGGATTGGAAGCTTAGGGTTTAGTGAAGTTTCGAAAATAAATAAATGATTATAAATAAATTTTATAGATGAAAAAGAACTACGGAAGTAGGCGTATAAAAGGGGCTGGGTATTACATCATACCACCCTTATAAAAATTTCGTCCTCGAAATTAAAATAAACGATAAGATATACAAACATAAGTGAAATCTATTATATTGCAAACTAACATGTAATGCTTTATTTGAAATAGGCAGATAACGAAATTTGAAAGTTTATTTATGTAAGAATAACATACAAAGCTATAGATTTAAATAAGTATAAGACAGGAACAACTACGAAGGTAACCTATATGTATATAAGAATAGCAATAACAACAATAATGAACAATGATATTCGAGACGTACTCGATGTAATCGAAACTCAATTATATGCACATAAGAGTATATCAACGATAGCACGGCAACATAATAGGTATAAGTCACGACTATATATCATAGTAAAGTTAGGCATACTACCAGAAAATAAAGTAACGACAATAGAATAGTGAAAGATTTGTCGGTAGATTGAAAATATTTTTAGGATAATATATCGATCAAGTAGTTTTAAAATAACTTAGAAAACTCCTATAGTGCAAATAAGAAATGTGGAACAAGAATATGCACGGTGTAAGGTTGCGCTACTGAAAAATGAGAATAATAATAATGCACTTAAAATACATAAACGGAGTAATCAATAACACGTACTCTTTGATAAATACAAAATACTAAAACTACATTTTTGAATAATGGTGCCCCTAAATATAGTTGGGGTAACAGGGCAAAGCATAAGTATGCCTAGGCCTAGGTAGGGTAGGGATTACAAGGAAGTGTGGATCATTCAACGGTCGGAGTGTGGCGGCTTTTGGCTAAAAATCAAGAAGACTATGGTCGGGTCTGCACAGGAAGTAAGGATGAGCAACAAAGGAATACCAGAGAACAAGTATGAGGGAAAACAACAGTCGCTACACCACATGAATCAAAATTTGAAGAGCTAGTAAACTCGAAAGTTTCACAAGAAATGTACTCCTCCTAGAAGGATCTCAAACGGGGCACAGACGAGAGATGAAGGGTGGCTCATTCCAAGGATCAGGGTGCGGTACTTTTCTAATCGAAACGAGGGTGAAAACTATACAATGAGTAGGGGTGGACAGTCAGGGAACTCAGCAGAAAAATAGATATGGGCAATAAACAAGTATCAAGCGAACCAATAATCAAAAGGTTTACGACTTCAGAAGATTTATTTCATTCAAGAAAATTTGAAACAAGGCACTCACAAAGGCGAAAAGTGGCCCTAAACTATACACAGTTTATTTGGCCAGAAAGACAACATCAAAAGAAATTCCGTCAGTCGCGGTCGTGGAGATTCAGTAGGTTGCGGTAGGCTCGCGCACTCAGGTAGGGGCGTCCATTTCCATATCGCCTCGCAGGCAATGTCACTGGAAGTTCTCCCACAGCAGGGTCTTGATTTTCTAGTCCTTCCTCGGATGGAGCTTCCTCATCAAGGTCTTCTTCTGGATTTTCTTTCATGGGATTTTCCTCAACTGGATTTCCTTCTATCGGTTCTTCCTCGGGATTCTCCTCTATCGGGTTCTCTTCAGGGTCTCCTTCTTCTTCGTCGGAATCAGTTATCATGTCAAACTCTGGGGCGGCTACTCCTTCGTCCTCTGAATCGTCGTTTCCGAAATTGACTCGGGGACCGTTGATCTCATCGTCAGAACTCAACAGCGTATGGTCTAAGGAAATGCAAGATTGTGCATCCTCATCCAGATGCGGCGCTGCTCCAGGGTGGGCCATGGTCTGAAAAGAAAGGTCATGATTAGACAGTGGAATCAAGGAAAAAGCTCAGGGTACGACGTATAGGAAAATATGCGGTTGCAGGAACTGAAAGATCAGGATTAAAATACTGCGATAATGAATAGAATTAGATAAATAGAAAGCAAAAGAATGATACATATATTACGACTCAAAATTTTATTGCATTCAATCAAAAGTTCAGCGGATACAAAATTTCAAACGGAAAGAAATATTCATAAAAAGATGACAACATTATTACTAAGAGTAGAAAACATAAAATTCTTCTTCGACTACTATAACGTTGCATTCTCATCGCGTGAGTTGAATCCTGCGTTAGATCCGCCTTATCGTCGAAGCTCGAACTACGCGATAAACCTCATGTGGCAGAAGTGGGGAGTGTGGACAAGTTTCCTCCTTGTAGTTCTTTCCTTTCTGGGCAACCGTTGATGAGATGTTTGTTGGACCCGCATATCAGACATTTCCCCTGGGCGCGGTGACAATCCTTCTGAAGATGTCCTGGCCTCCTACAATATCCACAGCATGGGGTCTTCTGCTGCTTCTGTCTCTGGGAAACAAATTGGCGTTTCATCATCTTCTCTTTTCCTCGTCTGACGGGGATCCCTTTATGATTGGAGACTCCCGCTGGTGCCTGATTCACCTGCCTTCTCAGTCCTTCAGCTAACAAGTCGTTCGTTCGCTCCTGGGCCTCCTTTAGACCTTGCAGTACACTCAGAATCTCAATGGTCTGATTCTGGGGAGCGGATATAGACGAAGAGTCGTTGGAAGACATGATCATGAAACAACAATTTTGAAGATTATATAAGGCACAAGCTATAAGATTCAAATATAATAAGGATTGGACAAAGATTCAAGAGTATTAGATGTGATGAAATTTAGTAACAATGGAAAATCAACTGTATGACTTTAGGTCACTTAAACAGAGTACGGTAGTGCAATTGCAAACCACGTAACCTTGTCAAGTCACCCGAAACCATAGCGAATGGATAGCTGAACACACGATGTGAATATGGATCAAGAATGACGAGTTTACAACCTAGACCGAGGGATGTCTTAGATTGCCAGACTATACACGAAAAACTGCAATCCCCATCGATGCAAAACCTGGGCTCTGATACCAACTAAACCATGTCACACCCCGCTTCCCAAAATACGGAATACGAGGGATAGACAAGGCCAGCCATGCTCCTAAGGTCCAGGAAATGTCCTGCCGTGGTCACACTTCGGCTTCTAGTTTTTCATGGTAAACAGTAAATGATGCGCAGGTAATGAGAAATGCAGTAACTGAAAGAAACAATGTAAAGACTGACCTGAAGTGGAATAAGCGAATGTAACTCGGAATGGCAGGTCAAGAAGTCTGTGATGCACGTCTAGTTCTGGTCCAGGCTAAACCTTTTCCTCACACTGAGCATGCATACTCAGGTCGTCAGAGCAACACAATAGCAATATAATATATATAAAATCATGTGACAATTCTAACAGTGGTAACAGATGAATATGAATGTGCAATAATCAATGCAGCGGAGTGGTAAAGCAGTAGAACGATATGTCACGTATGTCAATCACAGTAAATAAGGTATATAAATGCCAGTATCCCTATTAGTCTCTGAGTCTCACTGTACAGGTCAATAAGCCTATCGTCAATCCAAGTGTAAGAGTCAACCACTCGTGAGTGTCCTCCACCCAAGGGTAGAACCCAAGGGCAAGGGACCACGGGCCCAACATGTAACATGTATATCACGGTGTATATCACATACCCTGTAAATCTCCATATATCTCCCTAAATATATATGTCGGCATGGGACTTCCGAGATTCTGTTGAACTCATACCTGAACTACCCCACACCCCGTGGTCTACATCAAACGCTAACCATAACCCTAAATACTAATCGATCCGTGACAAGTCTGCGCGAGAACTGGAGGCAGGACCTCCATCAAGCACGTCCCGACTAATATCTAAGATAAATGGCAGTGTTGGATGCCTTATCTGTGACACCCGTGTAAGCGCTTCCATAAGTGTCCCATACCACTTATAGTCACACGTACACGCATCCCACAGACGTCGACAATGCAATAGAATAATTGGGTCACTGATTGTGTACAAGTACGTATCACTTTCACTTAATCACAGATACACGAACCCTGACGTACTTGCCACAATCATCACTAAAATCTAACACTGGGTAAATGCACGATATCACTAGGTAATCACTGCGATGATATGAGTATGATATGATGCGTAAACAGTATATGAAGCACGATTAAGGTGTCATAAAAACAGTATTCTATCACTTGCACGATTTATCATAAAACGTACGTATATAATTTAGCGAAATGATAAACAGGTGATAATTAGTATGTTCAGTTAGCTATCCATCTAATTTAGTTTCAAGCCAATCGGATTCCAGGATCATTAATTATAACCATTTCATTTTAAGCGCTCGCGGCTGGAAATCCGATTTCAGAATCAGAAGTCCGTTTCGCAACGCATTTTAATCCCAGTTGGTATCAGATTTTAGCGACGCTAAAGTTGGATGAATTCTAGGTTTTTCAGTAAGGTATTCAACGCAATAGACGGATCTTCAATCGCATCTGCACGTCAGGAGATATACACTATTCAATACCAATATGTCAGTTCTGATTCTGTTGGGACTGTTATGCGTCCCGATTGTTTAAATTTCAGAATAAATAACAAATGGTAATGAAACAGAATGAAATTAATTGTGTTATCTAGCTAACAGATTTATATATAATAAACAGCGGAGTTCCGCAACCTACGAGTTAAGGAAAACTTGTGGTACCCATTACGGAACAGCAAGCAACAACTGGAGTCGCTCTGGACTGCAGTCCAGAGTCGCACTCCGGTCCAATTATTATCACAATTTAAGTACAGGAATACTATAAAACCAGTATAGGGTTAAGGTTCGTCGAGTCGGCTTCGATTTGAGCCCTCGAACGCACCATTCTAGTGTGTATATGATTTATGGTGAATTTAACGGTTTTCAGGTACAATAAAATTCCAGTTTTACGGTTAAACTTGGGGGTAGTTGTTTTAGTCGTTAACGGTCATATTTTCCAGCGAAATTTGCACACGTTATCCATCCCTACAAGGGCCAATGCAATATATCCAGTTCCATCAAATTTGATAATGATTTTCTAAGAGGACAAGCATCGAACAGTTTTGTTGCAATATTTAACATAAGGCAAAACATGGGATATATATACGATTATAATTTGTAAACTAATAATAAATAGCATGTAGCAAGTGGGGAATTGCCTGGAGACGCACGGCAGCGAAATACAGCACTGTCGCGTGACGAACTGGCACGACGACGGCAGCAGCTCCGGGTGAGCTCGGGTTTCCGGCGGGGTTCTTACTCGGGAATGATAATGAGACGAGCTCTGGCGAGGGTGTGTGTAGGCGATGAGTTTAGCGGCGATGGGGTTGGAGTTCAGGTGAGGTGCAGGGATGAAGGGTTGGGTCCGGGTCTTGTGGCTGCTCGGCTGAAGATCAGAGATGCTGGTACTCGAAGTGGCCGGAGCTCGGGTGTCTGGTGGTGCTGGGTCGCAAGGCTCGATGCAGCGATGGAGGAGCTGTACGGTGGTCGTGGTGGTGTGAGGTCGCGGCTCGTCGGAGGAGGGATCGTCGGCGGATTGGTAGTTGGGGTCGATGGGTTCCAATGCTTGGATGCTCAGGCGATGGTGTCGGAGGGTGTTAAGGGGGAGAACGAGAGAGAGAGAGAGAGAGCTCGGGTTGCAGTGGCGAGGGGGCTCAGTTTGGGTGGCGCGGGGGAGCTGCAGTGGTCGTGGCAGCTTTCGAGGGGGAGAAGAGGAGGTTTGAGTCGGAGAGGGAGAAGGGAGTTGGAGTCGAGGAGAGGTTGAGGGAATCGACTGGGGTGATGCTGATGACGACGATGGTGCGGCTATGGTGGTCGCGGAGATGGGTGCAAGGAGGAGGTAGGAGGGGCGCGAGCGGCCGAGGGCGTGGGTTCGAGAGAGAAGGGGAGAACGAGAGGAGAGCGATGGCGAGCTCAAGGGTGTCGAGAGGGGTTGGAAGTGCGAAGCGTTGGGGAGCGAGTCGTGGGGAAAACGCGCGCTGCGTCGTGGGCGCAGGCGTGGGCGAAGGAGGTGGCGTAGGTTACGGCGAAAGAAGGGTCGCGAGCGGGAAAAACGGAGAGAGCCGTTGGAGGAGATGAGGGTGTAGGAGCGGGTCGGGTTCGAGTCGAAGCGGGCTCGGGGAAAGGTGGGACGGGCCATTTTTAAATCAAAGGAATTTCTTTTATGAATTGAGGGGAGAGTGGGCCTTGGCTGGAGTTTTAGAAAAATAATTAAATTTAAGTTAGGGGAATGGATTTAGGAGATGGGCCGAGGGAATAAAACAACAAAAATAGATAAGAAGGGAAAGGGCCGGGCTTTGGTTTTAGAGGTAAAATTAATGGAAAAATAAGGGAGTGGGCTTAGGATTTAAGAATAATAAAGAAATGAAGTTTATTAACTGGGGAATGGGCTGGGTTTAATTTAAATAAAAGAAATGGGCTGAGTGAAATAAAATGTAGTTTGGAATAGGATTTGGGTTTATATTTAAAATTTTGCCCTTTAACTTGGCTAAGGAGACAATCAAAAATTATGGAGTTCTGGACTGAAATCGAGGTTTACGAAAATGGGGAAATGGAAATAAGGGATTGGAATTAGTGTTTGGGAAATTAAGGGGGGGAATGGATTGGAAGCTTAGGGTTTAGTGAAGTTTCAAAAATAAATAAATGATTATAAATAAATTTTATAGATGAAAAAGAACTACGGAAATAGGCGTATAAAAGGGGCTGGGTATTACACTAGCTTTGAAAGTCTCAACTTTTCCATGTACACCAAGTAATATTCTCAAGATATATTTTCTCCTGATGGGGATTTAACCCTTCAGATAAAGCAACCAAAATCCATACTTTGTTGGTGTATAAGGATTCCATCTCAGATCGCTAAGCATCCAGCCATTCTTATAGAGTCCCACTCCTGACGGCCAGCTCGAAACTAGTTGGGTCATCATCTCATGATGCAATCCTCGCTCCCACTGTCATAAAGAAACCGAAGTATCTCTCAGGTGGGTGAGGAACCCTACTAGATCGGCGGAGAGGCTAAGGTTCGTTGGTTACTTTTGAATCCTTCGGTTCTACCAAATGTAGTTTGTATAGCTGGAACATTTTCAGTTCTTACATAACAGACCTTGCCTCGAGCTTGTCCAGATTTTACTTTTAGACATAGGCCGAACAACCCTAAATCTTAACAAACTTAAGATATGGGCTTTCCCTTTCCATATCATATATGAAGTGGTAGGCAACTGATTTGATCGGAACCCTATTCAATAGGTATGCAACTTCATAAGTGCATAACTCCCTAAAAGGAAATAGGAAACTCAGTAGTACTCTTCATAGAGCACACCATATCACATAGGGTGCTTTTGCTCCGCCCCGATACACCGAGGTGCTGAGGTGTATACGGAGGAGTAATGCTGAGAGAGAATCTCATTCTTAGAATAGTTCAGGAATCCCGTGCTCAAGTATTCTCCTCCTTGATCACTTCAAAGGACATAATACTTATACCCGTTTTTGGTTCTATACTTCTAACTTATATTCTGTGAATATCTCAAAAGGTTCGGACTTGTGTTTCAACAGGAACATATGTCTGAATCTTGAGAGATTATCATAGAATATAATGAAATACAAAGAACCGGTCTTGGCATTTGTAGACAGGGAACCTTCATACATCAATATGTATCATCCCAAGAGTTCACTAACTCTTTCTCTGTTTCCAATAAACAGAGCTATGGTCATCTTATTGGTGACATGACTGGCAAGTTTCACAAGATGTAAATTAAAACTAATTTAAATATGCATCTTAATGTAACTTCAGCTAGTTGGGTCGCACTGATATGACCTAGTCTACAATGCCTCAAGAAGGATTCGTTCATTTCTGAACTCTTCCTCTTGTGTGTGTTCTGTATACTAAGAACTGTAGTTTGATTTAGAACGTTAATGCTTTTAGATAACGTGCCTGAACCGATCAACTCTTGATTTAGGAAATGTTCAAAACATTATCCAACAATACAAAATTATATCCTTCTTTATCTAAATAAAGAGACTGATATGATTTTGTATATCAGGTTCGGTATTTGATAACATTTGTTCAGAATCAATGTATTCTGGTAATACAGGGTGACAGTGACCAACAGACTTGGCTGCAACACTTGCACCGTTTTCTGCCTCATGAAACTTATCACCCGTTCTCAGTTCTCTACCTTTCTGTAGCCCATGTAACAAATTACATATGCAGGATCCTGATCTGGTATCACATACCCAGGACGTAAAGGATACTGAGAAACAGTTCTCTGTAATGAACACACCCGAAGATGATACATCGGTATGCACTTTCTTCGTTTGGGCGGCACGGAAATTCTGGTAATCCCCAATTTCCTGCTCTGTCTTATAACAATTATAAGTTGGAGCGGGACCAAAGTTCCCAAGCTCAGTATAACAAGCGGGTTCGGTAAATACATCCGTATTATTATCTTGATTAAGGCGTGACATGGTCGCTACCAGGAGAGAGAGAAGAAAACACTCTGCGTACGCTCTTGCAAGATCAGATTGGTTATTTTTTATCTAATCAGGATGGCTCCCACTGTTTTTATCAAATCTTCCTTCAAACCCTAAAAGAAAAGACTAGCCGGGATTAATTACACGCTACAAGTTCGCCAATCTTTCAGCCAGGCCAGTGTCGGTACTTTGAGGGAAGTTCCCCGTGCTTTCGCACGGACCTAATTACAGTAAACCTCGTTTTCCCAGAGGCGTAACCCCGTTGACACCTTTCTAGACACCTACTTGATCGGCTAATTGTAATGTGTAAAACTCTCCCAGGAGTAACAATTACTTGCAGTGGGTATCGGGATCCAACTATCTCATAGAAGGTATGCAATCTCATTGCAAATTTCAACACTTGAAATTCCCAATAATATTTTACCCCTAGCGTCCTATGACCTTGACGAATGCCAAACAACCCATAGTCCACTAGTCAAGTTCAACCCGTACATTTCTTGATTGAATTAAACCCACCCGCACGACCCTTGACGAATGCCAAACAACACCGTACGAATACCCTAATCCAATCTGCATCATATGCATAAGCAGATAAATACTAGTTAGCTACAGTACACTACGCCTTGATGAATGCCAAACTACCGCAGCACGAATACTAAGTAGTACTTATCTGAAATGACGGAGGGCTACGACAGGTTTTTAAGAAAACCTTTTGCGTAATGAACTTGATATCGTTGTAGAATCAAATGATTTTAAAATGGAGTGTTTTTTAGGCTTTTCTAGTTTTGCTAAAGGGGTCACTCCCGGTGAAGGGATCGTCGGCCTTTTCCTCGTCGAATGAGGTGCAGGATATATCGCATATACCACTGTGCAAAGCAAGAACTATGGGAGCAATCAAAAGACAAACCGAGGGTTGTAGCATCTGCCAGTTATTGCTAAAGGAGTCACTCCCGGTGAAGGGATCTCGGTCCTTTCCTTATCGAATAAGGTGCAGGATGTTCTACAAGGAACACCGCGATGCAAAGCAAGAACTGTAGCTACCTGTTTTTGAAAATTCGATTCCACAACATCTTTAGGTTTCTTTTTCTTTCATTAATCACATTAATGAAGTCCCATCATTTAAGTTACCTAAACATCACAGATAAATACGACGTACACTTATGCCATCCGCATTCGTCTCGATGTCCCCTCGTGCACCGTTAGGTTAGGTAACTAACGGCAGAGCGGGGCAGGGCTAGCGTGGGTGTAAAACATAAGTAACGTCTATATAATATATCATATATACTATATACAGTATCTATCACAGAACATCAAATGATCACATCACAGATATCGCAGCAGAAGAAACATATGAAACATTGGATATACTAGGACGTCCGTGTTTTCAATACGAGCCTGTATAAAACACGGATTCCACGGTCGCAATGAATAGCCAAACCCATACCCCTAGACCCCTACGAGAGCAGCAAGCAACCCTTTCGATTCTAGAGTTAGGAGACCCGGACTCGACTCCTCTAGTTGGTCTCCCACTGGACTCCAGAACCCGGTTACTTGTGCTCTCCTCCTTGGGTCTATCCTAGTGCGGAAAAGTAAATAATATACAATGGGTGACATCTTCCGCAACCTGTAAGTGCTCCAATAAAAGAATATTACATACAATTAAATTTTACATGAATGAAAATAGAAAAAACTCTCATCTCACATAAAACCCCCGGCTATTCAAAACGCGACGATCCAATATAACATATCCAGCAACACATAACATCACATGTCATCAACGTAAGTAAATATGCGCATCCCAATTGTCGTTGACATATAGCAACGAAACCGGCGATATCACATATTACACTTACGGTCACAGAAAAGAAAGTGTAAAACTACAACAGTTGGAATCCGCAAACTCCTTAGACATCGCATGCCTAATAATTATAAACCCCGCATTTTAGTCTCTATATCGAAAACACTTTACAATATCAAATCGGGCAATTCAACAAGATTCCCGATAAACAGATCGAATGCTCGTCGCAAACTTTAGTAGACGGCCGCACCCCCGGATGCCGTCGACGAAGTGCACTAAGGCGGAACACCGTTGCCACGAGCACCCGAAAGGATGCTTTTGGCGATGGGGTTCTCCTACAGTCACTTGGTCGGGGCTATGGGACATGGCTGTCTATTAAGTTTACCCGGCGAGTATCCGCGTACGCTACGTGATTGCGACGGACTTTTGATCACATCAAAATTCCATGGCAACCGATCAAGTGAGACTAAAGTGCTATGTTTATAACATCCTAATCAGTTATCTCATAACTACTTGTGGATTCCAAATATTGTATCACATTCCAGATAAATAGAAAATGTTAAACTTTCCGATCGAACATTCAAACACCCAAGTTTTCCCGAAACAGCTCAACACATGAAATAAGTTTAAAAACATTCACTTCATGCCACAGTACCAACGGTCCAGCCGTAGAAGGGTCAAGCAAACGCCTCACATGTGGCACGCCGTACTGCCCCAAACCCGAAGGTTCAAAGGGCAGTTCAAGACGGTCACATAATCGAGTTAAGGTTTGTTGTCTTCTAGAGGGTCCATCGCGTTACTTGCACTACTTAGAACGTTTTCAAACTACGGAAAAATCCAACACTTGGAAATTTCCCGGCAGAGGAAAAATTGAGTATTTATATCCGGTCGAACTTTTTAACATATTCAAAAATTATCCGGAAAAACACAGACAAAGCTAAAGATTCCGATCGAATCGTCGAACTCCCAATACAACCCAGAAAACTCAACACTTGAGTATACATTAAAAATTTCCAGAAGATTCAGTAAACTAATAAGGAAGTTACTGTGCAGAAATAAAGTATCAATGTCACTGAACGGCCGCGGAACCGCCGCACAAGCCATGCTTGTGCCGCGTTTCCGCGGTGCCTTAATTGAATTAAGCACTCGTTTTGCACAGTAACTCTTAAAAAAGCCTGCTGATTTTTCTGCATAGTTTTAATTTGGAAAATCCATATTTTCAAAAAATGTACAGAGAAGGGTTTGAGTTAGGGTTTCGGGGTTCGATCGGATTTCTAACATCGTCTACACTTCGCCTAAAGCTCTAGCTAGGCTCTGATACCACTGTAGGGTTACTAGGCACACTCAAGAGGTTCCACAAGGCATCAACCATGCCAAAATCAAATTTTTCATGTGCCTAAGAATCCTATGCAAGATCGTTAACTAGAGATTAGGCGAAAAGCAAGCAAGTAAACAACTTTATTGTTAAGTGAAGAGGGACTACAACCTTTGTAGATCCGCTCCACTATTTCTTTAGCTCCGTGTTGACGTCCCTCCGCTGCGATCATCGGATCCTGGACTCTAGCGATGGTTTCGTCGGAGAAATGAGTGGGCTAGGTCGTTGACTTCGAGGCCGAAGATGATCTACGTCGGGAAGACTCAAACTCAAGCTATTCCTTCACTTGGTCTAAAACTTTGTGAAGATAACACCCTATACTACATGGCAAGTGGTATAGGATGAAGAAATAGGAAGTGGGTTCACTTTAGAATTGGATTTCACACTCTTTTTCTCATGGCACCATTGGAGCTCTCAAGCTTTTGTGAGCTTGATGAAGATGAAGAAGAAGAAAAGAATCATATGAATTAAAAGAATAATATGAATACTTATCCTTTTAATCATGGCACCATGGTTGAGTTAAGCCCTCATGCTTAACTCATGTAGAGAATTAACCATAGCATAAGGTTAAGGGTTGGGTTAGCTAATATCTTAAGCAAATGACAAAGAGAGTTGACTTTGTCAATGTTTATCAAGCTTCATGAAGCTTGATAACTTTGACCAAAGTCACACTCTTTTGTTATATGCTTTGGAAAATAGTAAACCCTAACCTAACCTTGATTTGGTTCAAGTCTCATACACACAACTTGTTTGTATCATCAAGCATGATACAAACATGTACACTTGCATATATCACATATAAACAATGTGCACATTCAAGTGAGAAAATCAATCTTAAGTGAACCAATACTAGTAAATGTAAAGTAATATATCAAATATATAATTATACATTAAATCATTAAATCAACACTTGATTTAACGATCCGGTCATATCGCATATAACCGACTAATATCAATAGTAACAACTTATCGAATCAACACTTGATCCGATAACCCGGCTATATCGCATACAACCGATCAATGTCATAAATCGCGAGAATAGAATAAAGTATCACATACTGGTATTATTCTCGGTCCCGCACATATCTCATATGCGCTCCTTTTTCGTTTCGCTTGAGCTAGGAAACCCCTGTGTAGGACTCTAAAGACTCGTCAATACGCCGGCAGTAGGTGATGATCATATCAAACACTCACAAGCCGCAAGCGGTCAGCTAAACGTAACGGCCATCCGGGTATTGAGCGATTAGAAGATCAACGAGCAAGCCCGCTCACACTTCTGTGAATCCAACGAGTAACACTACCGTACAGTCCGGTCTGTTCGTCTCATATGTCGCATATCTTGTCTAGGGGCGGTAAACGTCAGACCCTAATAACTCGATACGTCGTGTCGATATGAGGCTCATAACGGGTCGAGAAACTACTGGTAACACTTACCAGTAAATCCCTAAAAAAGCCTTGGCCAAGGACTTCCTGTTATAGCCAATCGAGCACTGCGCAACATCAACTCCCTATACCGGGAGAGACGAAACCCCTCATATCGCTTATTGCCTCCTTGTGATTAGGGACTGTACCCAAAAACCACCTTTTTGCATGCCCTCTTGGACGTGGTATGATGGAAATCAAAGCACAGTGGGAATCACACAAGACTCTATGTCGATCTCGGGTCTACAGACAAATCTGTACCAGTGTCACCAGAGAACTGCCATCTGACGTAAGGTATAATACCATCTGGGAGTTCTCGGCGAGTCTATCCAGTGTACCCAGTCTCCACTGAGCACCCATATATCATCTCTGATGTCAAACACCAATGGATATGGGATCATCCATCGCCCATCTATATAGGTCGAGAAGGTATACGCTAGTCTACACTGGTATATCGATGCCCCGTCTCGATACTCCCACGACTAGGAACTTTGAAGGATGTGCTTATGGACTACCATGTCCCCACTAGTATGATCCGCATCATAGTCGAGGTAGTCAAGTACACATCCTAAGGGCTTTACCAACATGTAACAGAGAGACAATCAGTGTACACGTTAAGGTAAAGAGTAACCAGATAGCATACTATCATATCGAGCAAGAAAGTTATCCCTATATATGTCCAAGTATCCACTACAATATACATCCTATGTATAGTAATGGCCTCTAGGGCATACATATAACTAACAGTTAGTTAAGTAACCTAACGGTGCATAACGGAACATTGCGGCAAATGTGGATGGCATAAGCGTACGTTGTATTTTCGTTTCTTTTCTGTGATTCGCTTAAGGACTTAAATGATGGTGCTACATTAATATGATTAATGTAAAGAAAATAAACCTAAAAAGATATTGTAGAATCGGATTTGAAAACCACTCGGCTCTTTATGAAAAAGCTACATTTCAAAACTGCGGAGCTCAAGCCACTCCTTTTGAAAACCATTTGATTCTACGACGATATCAAGTTCAAAGCGTTAAAGATTTTCTTAAAAATAATCCGCAACCCTCCGTCATTTTAGGAAGTAGAGTACTTAGTATTCGTGCTACGTTTGTTGACTATAGTTAAGGCGTAGTGTACGGTAGCTAAGTGATGTCTTCCTACACTGCATATGATGCAGATTAATTAGGACATTCATGAGACTTTGTTGACCATAGTTAAGGGTCATGTGAGTGGGTCTAATTAATCAAGAAATGACGGGTAGAACTTGACTGGTACTTATGATTTTTTGACCATAATTAAGGTCATAGGTACTGGGGGTAAAAGCCACATCGGGAATTTCAATAGTTGAAATTTGCAATGAGATTGCATACCTTCCATATGATGGTTGGATCCCGATCCCACTATGGGCAATAGTTGCTCTCAGGAGAGTTTTGCAGTTTACAATTAGCTAACTCATTAGGTGTCTAGAAAGGTGTTAACGGGGCTACGCCTCTGGGAAGACGAGGTTTACTTTAATTAGGTCCGTGCGAAAGCACAGGAAACCTCCCTCAAGTACCGACACTGGCCTGGCTGAACGGTTAGCAAAGTTGTAGACTGTAATTAATCCTGGCTAGTTTTCTTTTTAAGGTTTGAAAGAAAAACTCGATAAAAGCAGTGGGAAACATCGATTAGACAAGATAATAACCAATCTGATCTAAGCAAGAGCTTTCGCTGAGTGTATTCTTTTCTCTCTCTTAATGGCAGATACCAATGATAGGACTCAAGCTTCTACTGGATAAAAATAAACTGAATGGGACCAATTATAAAGACTGGCTGAGGAATCTTAACATTTCCTTGACTTATGATAAGGTATCATATGTCCTCACGGCTCCAGTCCCGCCCGTCCCAGGTCCAAAATCCTCAGTTGCGGATATTGATGTCCGTAAGACATAGGACGCTGACTGTGCCACGGCCAAATGTCTCGCGCTTGCATCGATGGATAACACACATCAAAAGCAGCACGAGAATATGGACGTTCACGCCATATTCCTCTATACAAAGGAGTTGTATGGAGAGCAATCCCGCGTATTACGATACGAAGCATCAAGAAAACTGTTTCAGATGCGAATGGCCCCTGGCACACCAGTAGGAGACCATGTTCTGAAAATGATAGCTCTCATAGAAGAGCTTAAGGACCTTGGATGGACAATGGACAATGAACAATATATGGATATTATTCTGCAGTCCCTCCCCCCCCCCACCTTTGCTCAATTTATAGTTAACTTCAACATGCACAACATGGAGAAGGAACTACCTGAACTCCTTAATATGTTAAGGAGTGCAGAGAGCACACTGAAATCAGTGAAAACTCCCGCTTTGAGTGTTGGGCAATCTTCATCTTCTCGCCCAAAGGCTAAAGCCAAGGGAAAGATAAAGAAGAAGCACACCAATCCTAGGGGTGGAGTTAAAAAGGTTAAGGGGAAGGACAAGTCCAAAACCGGAGAATCGGGGAAAGGGGAATGTTATCACTGCCACAAAACAGGACATTGGAAGCACAACTGCACGGAGTACTTAAATCTCAAGAAGAAGCATGGGGATGCTTCCGCTTCAGGTGTGTTTGTGACAGAAAACTGTTTTTCAATAAACTCTGCTTCTTGGGTATTAGATACCGGTTCAGGTTCTCACATTTGCAATTCTATGCAGGGGCTGAGAAATAGCAAGGTTTTGAAGACAGGTGACCATACTCTCCGTGTTGGAAATGGTTCCAATGTACATACAGTTGCAGTGGGAGAGTATCACTTGGGGTTGCCATCTGGGTGTATATTGGTTTTGAACCCATGTTATTATATACCTTGTATGCTTTGCAATATAATATCTGTTTCCTTGTTAGACAATGAAGGATATAATTTTGTATTGCAGAACAATGTTATGAACATTCACTTGAATCAAATGTTGGTTGGGTATGGTATGCTTAGTAACGGGATATACGTCCTAAATTAACACACAGTTTTCAGCATACAACACACTAATAAAAGAAAACTTTCAGAAATAAATGAAGCTTTTCTTTGGCACTGTAGACTTGGTAATATTAACGAAACAAGACTAAACAAGTTACACAAAGATGGATATTTAAACCCTTTTAAATATAAATCTTATGCAACTTGTCAGTCTTGTATCAAGGGTAAAATGACCAAAACTCCGTTTACAGGACACGGAGAAAGAGCTACTGAGCTCTTAGGCCTCATACATAGTGATGTATGCGGGCCAATGTCTACACAGGCTAGAGGCGGTTTTTCATACTTCATTACTTTCACTGATGATTTCTCAAGATTCGGTCATGTATTTTTATTAAAGCACATATCCGAAGCTTTCGAGAAATTCACTGAATATAAACTCGAAGTAGAAAAACAAACCGGCTTGAGTATCAAAATGCTTCGATCAGATCGAGGTGGAGAGTATCTCAGTACAGAATTTGCAAACTTCCTAAAAGAGAATGGGATTCTCTCTCAGCTCACTCCTCCTTACACACTACAGCACAACGGTGTGTCGGAACGACGGAATCGGACCCTATTAGATATGGTCCGTTCCATGATGAGTGATACTGAGTTACCCGTCTCATTTTGGGGGCATGCATTGGAGACTGCAGCATTTCTACTGAACAGGGTTCCAACCAAAACCGTGTCTACCACGCCATATGAGATATGGTATGGGAAGAGACCATCTCTTAAGAGAATTAAGATTTAGGGTTGCTCGGCCTATGTTAAAAAGAAGAATCCGGACAAACTCGAGACACGGTCAGTCATGTGTAACTTTGTGGGATATCCAAGGAATTCTTATGGATATCTTTTCTACCACAAGGAGGAACAAAAGGTGTTTGTTTCTCAGTATGCCACATTCTTGGAAAAAGAGTTTTTCACAAATGAAACTGATGGCAATGTGGTAGATCTAGAAGAGGTTCTAGAGACACAAACTACAAATGACGACTTGGTTGAACCGGCTGTTGCAATAGAAACTGAGGAATCTCGACCACTCCGTAGGTCTGGTAGGACTTCTCGCCCACCGGAGAGGTACTACGGTTTCCTCATTGATGGTGACAGAGAAGACTACATCATGGAGGATGATGATCCTACCAGTTTTCAGCAAGCTATCACGAGTGGAGACTCTGTGAAGTGGCTGGATGTCATGAGATCCGAAATGGAGTCTATGTACACCAACAAAGTATGGACTTTGGACGTTGTACCCCCTGGGGTAAAACTTGTGGGGTGCAAATGGATCTTTAAAAGAAAGATTGGTGTAGATGGGCAGGTGGAGACCTATAAGGAAAGACTTGTGGCGAAGGGTTTTCGTCAAAGACCAGGTTTGGACTATGACGAGACTTTTTCTCCCGTAGCCATGCTTAAATCCATTCGGATCCTACTTGCTATAGCTGCTCACTACGACTATGAAAATTGGCAGATGGACGTTAAAAAGGCATTTCTAAATGGAGATTTAGAAGAATGCATTTATATGGATCAACCAGAAGGCTTCATTGACAGTGGGAGCAGCGGGAAAGCATGTAGATTTCTTAAATCCATTTATGGGTTAAAGCAGGCATCATGGAGTTGGAACATCTGTTTCGATGATGTTATCAAAGAGTTTGATTTCATCAAAAATCCAGATGAACCTTGTGTTTATAAGAAGGTTGTAGGGAGAGCTGTCACATTCCTCGTATTGTACGTGGATGACATTCTTCTGATAGGAAATGATATTCCTATGCTACAGTCGGTCAAATCTTTCTTATCACTAAGGTTCTCCATGAAGGACCTGGGTGATGCCACATACATTCTAGGAATTAGGATCTATAGGGATAGATCCAAGAGGTTATTGGGATTGTCCCAAACCAGGTACATCAACACCATCCTAAAAAGGTTTAGTATGGAAGACTCCAAACGGGGTGCCTTACCCGCTTGCCATGGGGTCACTCTCTCTAAGAACTCTTGCCCAAAGACCGATGAAGAGAGAGCTCGCATGAGCATTATACCCTATGCTTCGGCAGTAGGATCTATAATGTATGCGATGTTATGTACACGCCCAGATGTAGCTTATGCACTTAGTGTTGTAAGCAGGTATCAATCCAACCCAGGGGAGAATCACTGGATAGATGTGAAGAACATTCTTAAGTACTTGCAAAGGACTAAAGAATTGTTCTTGGTGTATGGTAATGGAGATCTACAAATGGAGGCCTTTACCGATTCGAGCTTCCAGAGCGATAAGGACGACAACAAATCTATCTCCGGGTTTGTATTTACCCTCAATGGAGGGGCGGTAAGTTGGAAGAGTTCCAAACAGGATACCGTTGCAGACTCTACGATGGAGGCTGAGTACATTGCTGTAAATGATGCCGCCAAGGAAGCCGTCTGGATGAAGAAGTTTGTCTCGGAGCTAGGAGTGGTTCCAACCATTATTGATCCAATACCATTGTATTGTGATAATAATGGGGCTATGGCGTTAGCCAAGGAGCCCAGATCCCATCAGAGGTCCAGACACATCCTGAGGTGCTTTCATTTGATCCAGGAGATTGTAGATCGCCGCGAGATCGAGATTAGGAGAGCAGACACAAAGAATAACGCCGCGGATCCACTCACCAAGGCCCTCCCTCAGCCGCAGCATGAGCAACTTTTTGAGATGTTGGGTATGAGATACGCCAATAACTGGCCTTAGTGCAAGTGGAAAATTGTTGGATATATGTATGCCCTAGAGGCCATTATATGATAGTGGATGTATTTATACATGTATATATATATATTCAGTGTACATGCTTGCTCGACATGATAGTATGCTATCTGGTTCTTCTTTATCTGACATGTTGACTTGATCATGTTTTTATTCATTCATACATGTTGATAAAGCCATGGGATATAGGCTTGACTACTGTGATTATGATGGAGATCATACTAGTGGGACATCTGTAGTTTATAAGCATATCCTGAAAAGTCCCTAGTCGTAGGTATATCGAGACGGGGCATCGATATACCAGAGTAGACTAGCGTATATGATACTAGACCCATATGATGGACGATGGATGTTCCCACATTCATCGATGTTTGACATAGAGATCATATACGGGTGCTCAGTGGTGACTGGGTACACTGGACGGACTCACCGAGAACTCCTATATGGAATTATATCTATCGTCGGATAGCAGTTCTCAGGTGACACTGGTACATGTTAGTCTGTAGACCCGAGATCGTCATAGAGTCTTGTGTGTTCTCCCACTGTACTTTGATTACCACCCTACCATGGCTCTACTGAGTCGTGCAAACAGGTGGCCGTTGGGTACAGTCCCGAGACACACGAAGGCGATGAGCGATAGGAGGGGTTTCGTCTCTCCCGGTATTGGGAGTTGATGCTGTGCTGTTCTCGATTGGCTATATCAGTAAGTCCCTGGCCAGGGCTGTTGAGATTTACTGATAAGTGTTATCAGTAGTTTCTCGATCTGTTATAGACCACTCATCGGCATGACTTATTGAGTTATTGGGGTCGACATTACCATCCCTAGACTCGATATGCAGTATATCTGATGAAGAGACCGGACTGTACAGTAGTGTTGCCGGTTGGCTCGATGGGAGTTGTGACAGGTTCGCTTGTTTTCTTCTGATCGCTCAATACCCGGGTGGCCGTTACGTTTAGCTGACCGCTTGCGGCTTGGGGTGCTTGATATAATCATCACCCACTGCCGGCGTATTGACGAGTTTTAGAGTCCTACAACGGAGTTGCCTAGTCCAGGCGAAACGATGTGGTGCGCATATGAGATATGCACGTGGATCCGGTTAAAATGCGTGTATGAGATACCGTATATTAATCGGGCGGTTTGCTTTTGGTCGGGTCGTATGTGATATGACCGGTTTGCTAAATCAAGTGTTGATTTATCATTGACCATTAGTTTCTCACTTTAAACCCTTTCTTGTCTTTTTGTTGTATGCATGCATGTATGCATTTATTCTCATTCATGCACATATTGATGTGCATGCACACATACATGCATACATAATTCTATCATGATTGTTGATATAGTGGATGGTGGCAATATAAGACTCACACCATATATAAATATATAGATATTATTTTTTGGAAAAGAAAAATGGAAATATAAATTGTTATCATGGTTTAATATTTTATTCTTACACTAACCCTTTGGTATAACCATGATTCATTTTCTATGGCCATTTTTGTTCCAAAACAAATATCTAGATATTTTATAACTATGGTTAAGAATGAGAAAGAGAAAATATATATATATATTTTCATTTCTTATTTTTATTGTTAAGCTTATCATTATCTTGAGCTCTTCACAAGCCATCATCTTCTTCCTCCTTTCTCTCTTGCTCTCTAGTTTTCTCAAGTGAGCAAAAGAGTCATCAAGTTAGGGTTTTGAAGTGAGAAAACAAACCACATCACCATTCTACACTAGTCTTGCCCATTAGTGTAGAGTGTTAGCTTCCATTTCTTCTCTTGATCTAGTGGAGCTTCAAGCTTGGACAAAGAGGACTCCGGGTGGATCGTCGTGGACCTAGAGGATCTCAAGTGAACTTTTTTCCAACCCTCAAGTAGCCAAGGAGTCTAGCGTAGGGAGCTACAAAGGTTGTACTCTCAAAACCCTAGCTTTTACTACTTGTGTTATTGTTATAGTTATGTTACCCTATATTTTCTAGCATGATCCTTAAGATAGTTCCTCTAGCACCATAAAAAATTTAAATATGGCATGTGTGTTGCCTCCAAACCTTTGTAGTGGTGCTGTAGGAAACCCTTCACATATTACACTTGCGGTCGCAGAAAAGAAAGTGTAAAACTACAACAGTTGGAATCTGCAACCTTCTTAGACATCGCATGCCTTACCAAATGAATTCCTTAGACATCGCATGCCTAACAATTATAAACTCCGCATTTTAGTCTCAATCTCGAAAACACTTTTCAATATCAAGTCGGAAAATTCAACAAGATTCCCGACATCCTGATCGAATGCTCATCGCAAAATTTAGTAGACGGCCGCACCCCCGGATGTCGTCGACGAAGTGCACTAAGGCGAAACACCGCTGCCGCGAGCACCCTAACGGATGCTTTTGGCGATGAGGTTCTCCTACAGTCACTTGGTCGGGGCTATGGGTCGTGGCTATCTGATAAGTTTACCCGGCGAGTATCCGCGTACGCTACGTGATTGCGACGGACTTTTGATCACATCAAAATCCCGTGGCAACCGATCAAATGAGACTAAACTGCTAGATTTATAACATTCAAATTAGTTATCTCATAACTACTTGTGGATTCCAAACATTGTATCACATTCCAGATAAATAGACAATGTTAAACTTTCCGATCGAATAAACAAACACCCAAAAATTTCCCAAATAATTCTCAACACTTGAAATTAGTTTAAAAACATCCATCACATGCCACAGTACCAATGGTCCAGCCGTAGAAGGGTCAAACCAACGCCTCACATGTGGCAACGCCGTACTGCCCCAAACCCTAAAGTTCAGAGGCGGTTCAGACGGTCACATAATCGAGTTGAGGTTTGTGTTCTTCTAGAGGGTCCACCACGTTACTTGCACTACTAAGAACGTTCTTAAACTACGGAAAAATCCAACACTTGGAAATTTTTCCGGCAGGGGAAAAAGTGAGTTATTGATATCCGTTCGAACTTTTTAACACGTTCTAAAATTATCAGGAAAAACATAAACGAAGTTAAAATATCCGATCGAATCAACGAGTCCCCAATACATCCCAGAAAACTCAACACTTGAGTATAATTAAAAATTCCCAGAAACAAATTGAAAAACATACGGATTTTACTGTGCCAAAAACAAAATCTAATGCTACTGTTTGGCCGCGGAACCGCCGCACAAGCCATGGTACGGCCACGGTTCCGCGGCGCTTTAATGGTGTTAGAGCCTCGTTTTGCACAGGAATCCTTATATTTCCCTGCTTAATTTTCTGAGTATTTTTAATACGAAAAAATCAACATTTTGAAAAAATTTCCAGAAACTAGGGATTTACGGGTATCCGGAGTTCGATCGGACTTTAAATTTCGCCTAGACTTCGCCTAAAGCTCTAGCTTGTCTCTGATACCACTTTAGGTTTACTAGGCACTCTCACAAGGGTCTATAAGGCATCAACCATGCCCGATTTAAAATTTAAACGTGCCGAACAACCCTAACCAAGATCTTTAAACTAGAGATTAGGCGAAACAAAGCAAGTAAACAACTTTACTTCTAAGAGTTTGGGATTACGACCTTTGTAGTCTGGTCCTTCACTTCTAAAGCTCCGTGTTGAGGTCCCTTCGCTGCGATCATCAAGTACCCGGACTCTAGAGAGGCTCCACGAAGAGAAAGATGCAAGCTTGCTTCCGATCTTCGATAACAAAGATGATCTACCTTGAAGTTTCTTTAACACAAGCTCTCACTCACTAATGAAGTGAACACCCTAATCTAAATGGCTAGGATAAATTAGGATGATGAAGTAGGATTTTAGCTCTCATTTATTTTCTTAATCTCACTCATTTTCATCACTAATGAAAAAGCTAGAAAGCTTTTCATCAAAGAAGAAGAAGAAGAATATCCAAAACCTTTTGTGATGAATAATGAAAAGTCTAGTGAGGTTAGAAATGCAACCATGGGTTAAGTAAGTAAACTTAACCCTTGTAGAGATTGAACCATGGTTAAGAGTTTTGGTTGGGTTAAACAAATATCTATGCAAAATATCAACACAAATATCTTTGCTCAAAACAAAACAAAACTTTCTAGAAGGTTCTAGAAAAGATTAACCCAAATCAAACCCTAACTATGTTTAATCTCCACTAAACATGTTGCATTAATAACCCTAACATGTTACAATATTATATATCACATATACAATATTTATTGTACCAAAATAAAATAATACATTTAACATATATCACATATATATCAATGTATTAACCGAGTGAGAAAAAGAATCTTTTAGTGAGCTTATATCAGTTAATGTAATTTAATATATCAAATATATAATTATACATTAAATTATCGAATCAACACTTGATCCGATAATCCAGCTATTTCACAAATAACCGACTAATATAATATATATCAGTTCATCGAATCAACACTTGATCTGATGACCCGGCTATATCACATATACCCGGCCGATATCTCATATCGCGAGAATCTAATACGGTATAACATACACGTATTGTTCTTAGTCCCGCACATATCATATATGTGCTCCTACTCCATTTTGCCTGAGCCAAGAAACCTCTGTGTAGGACTCTAAAGAATCGTCAATACGCCGGCAGTAGGTGATGATCATATCAAACACCCACAAGCTGCAAGCGATCAGCTAAACGTAACAGCCACCCAGGTATTGAGCGATCAGAAGATCAACAAGCAAGCCTGTACTTTCTCCCATGAATCCAACCAGTAACACTCCCGTACAGTCCGGTCTCTTCGTCTGATATGTCACATATCTCGCCTAGGGGTGGTAAACGTCAGACCCCGGTAGCTTGATAAGTCGTGTCGATATGAGGTCCATAACAGTTCGAGAAACTACTAATAACACTTACCAGTAAATCTCAGCAACCTTGGCCAGGGATTTCCAGTTATAACCAATCGAACACAGTGCAACATCAACTCCCTATACCGGGAGAGACAAAACCCCTCCTATCTCTCATTGCCTCCATGTGATTCGGGACTGTACCCAAAAGCCACCTTTTTGCATGCCCTCTTGGACGTGGTATGATGGAAATCAAAGTACAGTGGGAATCACATAAGACTCTATGACGATCTCGGGTCTACAGACTAACCTGTACCAGTGTCACCAGAGAACTGCCATCTGACATGAGGTATAATACCATCTGGGAGTTCTCGGCGAGTCCGTCCAGTGTACCCAGTCTCCACTGAGCACCCGTATACCTTCTCTGATGTCAAACACCAATGGATATGGGATCATCCATCGCCCATCAAATGGGTCAAGAAGCGCATACGCTAGTCTACTCTGGTATATCGATGCCCTGTCTCGATACACCTACGACTAGGAACATTTGAAGGATTTACTTGGCGACTACATTGTCCCCACCAGTATGATCCGCATCATAGTCCTGGTAGTCAAGTACTCATCCTAAGGGCCTTATCAACATGTGACATAGAGACAGTCAGAGTACATGTTAAGATAAAGAGCAACCAGATAGCATACTATCATATCGAGCAAGAAAGTCCTCCCTATATATGTCCAAGCATCCACTACAATATACATCACTATGTACAGTAATGGCCTCTAGGGCATACATATAACTAACATATATATATGTGTGTGTGTGTAAATTATTAAATCAATACCTGATTTAATAATCCGGCTTAGTCCTAAGCCGGCTAGTATTATCAACCGTCCAATCAAAAGTCCGGATAGCTAGTACCTTTATTTGATCGGAACCCTGCACGTATTAAAATACGGCCACTACATCATTTCACCTGAACCAGGAAAATACTCTGTGTGGGACTCTAAAGACTGGACAGTACGCCGGCAGTGAGTTACTGGATAAATCCAAAAGTAGAAGCACGTCAGTGGCACTAGTGTATGTAACGGCTACCCAAGTACCTATCGAAAAGGAAGACCGACGAGCAAGCTCATCCAAACCCCTACTGAGCCTATCTGTGAAAATCTTCGTATAGTCCGATCTCTTCGTCTAAGAGTATCACATACCGGGTCTAGAGGGTGGTAAACGTCAGACCCTAATAACCCAATAATTCGTGCCAATGTAGCTCAGGACCAATCCGAGAAACCGCTGATCTAACTATCAGTAAATCCCAACTGCCTTGGCCAAGGTCTTATGGTGCTGGCCAACTGAACACAGTGCAATATCGACTCCCTATACCGAGAGAGACGAATTCCCAACAATCGCTCACTGCCTCTATGTGGCTCAGGACTGTACACAACTAAAACCTATTTGCATGACTCAGCAGGGCCGTGGTAGGGTAGTAATCTAAGTACAGTGGGAACTCACACGAGACAAATGACGATCTCAGGTCTAAATACTAACATGTACTCATGTCACCTGAGAACTGCTATATGATGATAGGTATAGTACCATTTAGAAGTTCTTGGCAAGTACGTCCAGTGTACGCACCCCTAGTGAGCACATGTATACGATCTTAAGTGCCAAAAACCGATAGCTATGGGACTAACCATCGTCCCTCGTCGGGGTCTAAAAACGTATACATCGGTCTACTCCGGAATATCGATGCCCAATTTCAATACTCCCATGACTAGGGACATTTAACGATGTGCTTATGGACTACCCAGCCCCCACATGTATGATCGCCATCACAACGTTGATAGTCAAAGAGCAATGGAGCGTGGAGGTGTAGGAATGCCTCGCTATATTTTTCTCTCATATCAAATTCTCAAAAAGAAACTCAAGAAGAAGAAGAAGGGGGTGAGGAAAACAATGGCCTGAGCAACCAAAGAAAATGGATAAACTTTCTCCAAGTGAGAATGAGCAAGTCAAGAAAAGAAAATGAGAAAAAGCATCTAGAGAAAAATGATGGCAGCTCCCATTTTCAATCATCCCACAAAAAATTTCATCTCATTTTACAATAAAATAAAGTCATGCCATACCTATCTACATGCTCAACAATGTTCAAGACACCTCACCCCCTCCACCTCATTTCCCAAAATGATTTTCTAAAAATAAAATCAAATAATGAGGTGTCAAATCTTCGAGAAACTATTCCGTATAAATACGGGATACAACCCGGTACACGTATCGAAATACATATACGCGTATTCGTACAAAAATACGAATAGCCAAGAGAGAAAATGAATAGTGAACAATAATACTAGAATACACACACACACATATATATATATATACATATATAAATTATTAAATCAAAACCTGATTTAATAATCCGGCTTAATCCTAACCCGTCGGTATTATCAACCGTCCGATTAAAGTCTGTGCAGCCTATACACATATTTAATCGGACATATGTATGTACTAACATACGTCATCTACACCATATCGCCTGAACCATGAAAACCCTCTGTATGGGACTCTAAAGACTCGTCAATACGCTGGCAGTGGGTTTAACCACAAGCACGTCAGGGGCACTAGCTGTACGTAACAGCTACCAAGGTATTGAGCGAAAGGAAGCCCGACGAGCAAACTCATCCGTACCCCTACTGAGCCTGACAGTGACAATCTACGTACAATCCGGTCTGTTCATCTAAGAGTATCGCATATCGAGTCTATGTGGGTGGATAAAGTCAGACCCCTAATAACGCGATAATCCGTGTCGGTATGAAACCCATCACCACTTGAGAAACTACTGATCCTAGATCAATAATTCTTGACTACCTTGGCCAAGGATTTCTGGTGATGGCCACCCATGCACTGCACAGCATCAACCCCCAATACCGGGAGAAATGAATCCCCGACGATCCACTCACTGCCTCCATATGGCTCGGGACTGTACCCAACTAAAACTTGTTTGCACGACTCCTTTGAGCCGTGGTAGGGTAGTAATCAAAGCACAGTGGGAACTCACACGAGACAAACGACGATCTCAGGTCGACAGACTAAGTTGTACTCATGTCACCTGGGAACTGCAATCTAACAATAGGTATAATACCATCTAGCAGGTTCCCTACGAGTCCATCCAGTGTACTCATAACCCAATGAGCACCTGTATACTATCTTCGGTGACTAACTGAACACCAATGGCTTGTGAGACTGGTCACCGCCCCTCGTCGGGGTCTCGATAAGCATACACTAGTCTGCTCTGGAGTACGGATGCTCAGTCTCGATACTCTTACGACAAGGGACATTTAAGGATGTGCTTATAGACCACCCAGCTCCCACGTATATGATCGCCATCATAATGCTGGTAGTCAAGCAAGAATCCTATAAGCTCTATCAACATGTAATAGTGATCTGTAATTCCACCTAATGATGTACATGATGATAAAGACAAACCAGATAGCATAGTATCATCTCGAGTAAGAATGTTCTACTGGAATAGGTCCTCGCTAAATCATCACAATCGCGTGCCTGTGATTCAATAATTGACTTGAGGGCACTACAGCCAACAATCTCCCACTTGCACTTAAGGCTAATTATTGCGATGTCGTATACCCATAGCCCGTGTGATACCAAACACCCAACTTATCTACTAATCAGTTTCGCAAAGCCCATTTGCGAAACTATTGTGTTCAAGAAATAGCCTCAGTGAGTGGATCCGCTCCAGTATTTCTTTCTTTATCTCTCTATATCTCAACTTTGTGGAGAAAGACTATCTCCCAAAATGAGCAATACCAGTCTTAGAATTTGTTTGGATATCTGATAGGACCCAGTTCACAAATAAACTCCAAATTCAACAAACTTCTTAGACTGTATCATCCACTGAATTTAATCGGTATCCTGCGCCATGCCTGCCTCAGTATCCCCTTGGACCACCCATCCAACATACTGCCCCTCAGAAGAAGGAAAACTATAACTCTAACAGTCACTCTGTCATCCAGGTCACCTTGAAGCCTGGAATGATAACCGCCTCCCGAAGGAAGCTGCCGTTACCATATACCAAGAACATCCACTTATGTTCATAACTGCTTTCCATCGTTTCTCTAAGATTGGATTAATATATATGTTTATTGCAACCAATGCAAAAGCAATATCTGGTGTGGTACTTGAAATTTCACGATTAACTCAATTTCCTAAGCAAATGATATGTTAATCATGCAGATCCCTCTCCTCATCAGTCTGAAAGACATCTCTTTAGAGAGGGTGACTCCATCACCAGCAAGTACACCACCACGCCAGGAGTCGTCCATTCTAAAACACTTTAGAATAGTGTCAAGTATCCAAATTGGGAAACTTACCAAATCTAGATCTAAAACCATAGATCTAGTAACCAGAATGCCTGATATTATATCCATATCCTATGTGGAGAAACAACTTTGTGACAACCACCGTATAACCGATCGTAGTATAGGAATTTCACTTCCTATCAAGAGCATGTCATCCAAATACCAGGACATTACACCCTAGTACCTTCTTACTGTTGGGATTCCCTTGCATCTAGTCTAGGGTTTGGTAGCATCACTCATGCCACTATAAAATTTAGAGAGGTGCAAAGAAAGCAAACCATGAATCTTTACTAGAAATTCTAGGTAACAAGTTTGTATCACATACAAAGAACTAAAGAGATTAGGATTACAACCTTTGTAGTCTGTTCTTTAGCTTCATAAGCTCCGTGTTGAGATCCCTTCGCTGCGATCATCAAGAACTCCGACTTTCGTGAGGCTTCAAAAGGTGAATGATGTATCTTGCTTGAAGTCTTCTTGATCTAAGATGATCTACCTTGAAGAATCTCTAACCCAAGCTTACACTTCACTAATGAACTTATTAGAGAAGTGAACGCCCTAATCTAAGTGGCTAGAATAGATGAGGATGATGAAATAAGAATTTTGCTCTCTTTTGTTTTCAATTCCTAACACTTAATCATCACAAACATAAAACCTAGTGAAGATTTTTCAAGAGCAAGAAGAAGAAGAAGAAGCTAAATCTTTTGTGATGAATAATGAATTATTGTTGTGGTTACAATTGCAATCATGGGTTAAGAATGAAAGGCTTAACCCTTGTAAAGAATAAACCATAGGTTAAGGGTTTGGGTTGGATTAACAAATATCTTCACAAAATATCAAAAGATGAAGACAAAAGTCAAACCTTCATGAAGCTTCATGAAAGCTCATCCAAAGCTTAACCCTAATCCAAACCTTAACTAGATTTAAACTCTAAAACCATGTTGGATTTGTAACCCTAACATGTTACAATATTATATATCACATATACAATATATTTTGTAACAAAAGAAAATAATACAATTAACATATATCGCATTTACATCAATGTATTATCCAGTGAGAAAATGAATCAATAAAGCGAGCTTATATTAGTTGACGTAATGTGATATATCACATATATAATTATACATTAAATTATAGAATCAACACTTGATCTGACAATCCGGCTATATTGCATATAACCGACTAATATAACATGTACCAATTCATCGAATCAACACTTGATCCGATGACCCGGCTATATCACATATACCCGGACGATATCACATATCGCGAGAATAGAATACGGTATCTCATACCGTATTATTCTCGGTCCTGCGCATATCACATATGTGCTCCTACTCCATTTTGCCTGAGCCAGGAAATCTCTGTGTAGGACTCTAAAGAATCGTCAATACGCCGGCAGTAGGTGATGATCATATCAAACACCCACAAGCTGCAAGCGGTCAGCTAAACGTAACAGCCACCCAGGTATTGAGCGATCAGAAGATCAGTAAGCAAGCTTGTACATTCTCTTGTGAATCCAATCAGTAACACTACCGTACAGTCCAGTCTCTTTGTTTGGTATGTCGCATATCAAGTCTGGGGGTGGTAAACGTCAGACCCCAGTAACCGATAAGTCGTGTCGATGTGAGGCTCATAACAGGTCGAGAAACTATTGATAACTCTTACCAGTAGCACTCCATATCAGCCCTGGCCAGGGACTTCCAGTTATAGCCAATCGAACACAGCAGAACATCAACTCCCTATACCGGGAGAGACGAAACCCCTCCTATCGCTCATTGCCTCCATGTGATTCGGGACTGTACCCAAAAGCCACCATTTTGCACGCCCTCTTAGACGTGGTAAGGTGGAAATCAAAGCACAGTGGGAATTACACAAGACTCTATGACGATCTCGGGTCTACAGACTAACATGTACCAATGTCACCGGAGAACTGCTATCTGACGATAGGTATAATACCATCTAGGAGTTCTCGGTGAGTCCGTTCAGTGTACCCAGTCTCCACTGAGCACCCGTACACCATCTTTGATGTCAAACACCGATGGATATAGGATCATCTATCACCCATCATATGGGTCAAGATGCGTATACTCTAGTCTACTCTGGTGTATCGATGCCCTGTCTCGATACACCCTCGACTAGGAACAGTTATAGGATGTACTCGTTGACTACCCTGGCCCGACTAGTATGATCTTATCATAGTCCCAATAGTCAAGTACATATCTTAAGGGAGTTATCAACATATGAGAGCAAGACAGTAAACCAATACAAGTCAACATGTTAAGACAAAGTGAAACCAGATAGTATACTATCATATCGAGCAAGAAAGTCCTCACTATATATATATATATATATATATATATATATATATATATATATATGTATATCCAAGCATCCACTATAATATACATCATATGTACAACAATGGCCTCTAGGGCATATATACAACTAACAATCTCCCACTTGCACTAAGGCCAGCTGTTATAGTATCTCATACCCAACATCCCGAAGAGTCTCTCAAATTGTATCTGAGGAATGGCCTTCGGGATCCGAAGTGTTGTCCTTCGTGTCAACTCTCCTGACCTCGATCTCGCGGCGATCAACTATCTCCCGGATCAGGTGATACCGCCTCAGAATATGTCTGGACTTCTGATGGGACCTGGGTTTCTTGGCCAAAGCCACAGCTCCATTGTTATCACAATACAAAGGTATTGGATACTCAATGGACGGAACCACACCAAGTTCAGTGATGAACTTCTTCATCTAGACAGCCTCTTTGGCAGCATCGTTGGCAGCGATGTATTCAGCCTCCATCGTCGAGTCCGCCACGGTTTCTTACTTGGAACTCTTCCAACAAACCGCCCCTCCATTTAGGGTAAAGACAAATCCCGAGTGCAACTTAGAGTCATCCTTATCACTTTGGAAGCTTGAATCGGTAAAGGACTCCACCTGGAGTTCATCGTTACATACACCAAGAACATCTCCTTAGTCCTTCTTAAGTACTTGAGAATGTTCTTCATAGCTGTCTAGTGACTCTTTCCTGGATCTGCTTGATACCTACTCACTACACTTAGTGAGTATGCTACATCGGGTCTGATACATAGCATCGCGTACATGATAGAGCCTACTACCGAAGCATAGGGTATCCCTTGCATGCGAGCTCTCTCCAAATCAGTCTTGGGAGACATCTCTTTGGAGAAAGTGAGTCCAGAGTTTGTGGGTTGGTTCCCATGCTTGGATTCTTCCATACTAAAGCTCTTTAGTATGGTGTCAATGTACCTGGATTGGGACAATCCCAGTATCCGTTTGGATCTATCTCTACAGATCTTAATTCCCAAAATGCAGGAGGCATCATCTAGATCTTTCATTGAGAATATTTGTGATAAGAAGAGCTTGACCGAGTGCAGCATAGGAACATCATTTTCTATCAAGAGTATGTCATCCACGTACAATACGAGGAAGACAACCTTACTCTTTGCAACCTTCTTGTATATACAAGGTTCATCTACGTTTTTGATGAAGTCAAACTCTTTGACTACAACATCAAAACAGATGTTCCAACTCCGCGATGCCTGCTTTAACCCATAGATGGATTTAAGCAGCTTGCACACCTTTCCGCTGCTCCCACTATCTACGAAGCCCTCTGGCTGAGCCATGTACACGCACTCCTCTAAATCACCATTTAGAAAGGCGGTCTTAACATCCATTTGCCAAATTTCGTAGTCATGGTATGCAATAATGGCAAGTAAGATCCAGATGGACTTAAGCATAGCCACTGGAGAAAAGGTTTCGTCATAATCCACACCTGGTCGTTGACAAAAACCCTTTGCAATAAGTCTAGCTTTAAATGTCTCCACTTTTCCATCTACACCAAGTTTCTTCTTAAAGATCCATTTGCTCCCAATGGGTTTTACCCCTTCAGGAGCAACTTCCAAAGTCCATACTTTGTTGGTGTACATGGATTCCATCTCAGATCGCATTGCATCCAGCCACTTCACAGAGTCCCCACTCGTGATGGCCCGCTCGAAGCTAGTTGGGTCATCATTTTCCATGATGCAATCCTCGCTCCAGCCATCTACGAGAAAACCGTAGTATCTCTCAGGTGGATGAGGAACCCTGCTAGATCAGCGGAGAGGCTGTGGTTTGTCAGGGACTACTGAATCCTCTGGTTCCACCAAATCTTCTGTCGTAGTTTGTATTGCTGGAACTTCTTCCAGTTCTACCTCCTCGCCACTAATTTCCTTTGTAAGAAATTCCTTTTCTAAAAATGTGGCATGTCGAGAAACAAACACCTTTTGTTCCTCAGTGTGGTAGAAGATATACCCTTGTGAGTTCTTAGGATATCCTACAATCTTGCACAGGACAGACCTTACCTCGAGTTTGTCCGGATTGTGCCTTTTGACATAGGCCGGACAACCCCATATCTTAACATACTTAAGAGATGGTCTCTTCCCCTTCCATATCTTATATGGAGTGGTAAGCACTGATTTGGTAGGAACCATATTCAATAGGTGTATGGCTGTCTCAAGCGCATACCCCCAGAAGGAAATAGGCAACTCAGCAATGCTCATCATAGAGCGCACCATATCTAATAGGGTGCGATTCCTCCGCTCTGATACACCGTTGTGCTGTGGTGTATAGGGAGGAGTAAGCTGAGAGAGAATCTCATTCTCTTTTAGATAATTTAGGAACTCATTGCTCAAGTATTCTCCTCCTCAATCAGATCGTAGGATCTTAATACTTTTGCCCGTTTGGTTCTCTAATTCGTTCTTATATTCTCTGAATTTCTCAAAAGTTTCAGACTTGTGTTTCAATAGGAACACATGTCTGTATCTTGAGAGATCGTCAATGAATGTAATGAAGTAGGAAGAACCGTTCCTGGCATGTGTAGACATAGGACCACATACATCACTATGTATCAGTCCCAAGAGTTCTGTAACTCTTTCTCCGTATCCACTAAATGGAGTTTTGGTCATCTTGCCTTTGAGACATGACTGGCAAGTATCATAAGATGAAAATTCGAACAGATTCAAATATCCATCCTTATGTAACTTAGCTAGCCGTGTCGCATTAATATGACCTAGTCTACAATGCCACAAGAAGGATTCGTTCATTTCTGAACTCTTCCTCTTGTGTGTGTTTTGCACATTAAGTACTGTACTTTGATTGAGAACGTATATGCTATTATTTAACGAGCCTGATCCAATCAACTTTTGATTCAGGAAGATGTTCATAACTTTATCCTGTACTACAAAATTATATCCCTCTTTACTCAATAAAGAAACTGATATAAGATTGCATATCAGGGTCGGAATGTAATAGCATTCGTTCAGAATCAATGTATTACCATTTGGTAACACAAGGTGATATTCGCCAACTGCTTGGCTGCAACATTTGCACCATTCCCTACTCTTACGGAATGATCACCCTCTCCCGGTTCTCTACCTTTCCGTAGCCCATGTAACATATTACATATGTGGGATCCTGATCTGGTATCTAATACCCAGGACGTAGAGTGAACTGAGAAAAAATTCTCGATAACAAACACACCCGAAGAAGATGCATCAACATGCTTATTCTTCGTTTGGGTGGCGTGAGAATCCAGATATTCTACTATTCCCTGCTCGGACTTATAACAATTATAAGTAGGAGCGGGACCAACGTTCCCCTGCTCAGTATAATAAGTGGGTTCAGTCAATACATCCATATTATTATCTTGATTAAGGCCTGACAAGATCGCTACCTGGAAAGAGAGAGAAGAAAACACTTTATCATATGCTCTTGCGAGATTAGATTGGTTATTATCTTATCTAATCAGGATGGCTCCCACTGCTTTTTTTCAAATCTTCCTTAAAACCCTAAAAGGTAAGACTGGTCAGGATTAATTACACTTTACAAGTTGGCCAATCTTTCGGCCAGGCCAGTGTTGGTACTTTGAGGAAGGTTCCCCGTGCTTTCGCACAGAACTAATTAGAATAAATCTTGTTTTCTCAGAGGCATAACCCCGTTAACACCTTTCTCGACACCTACTTGATTAGCTATTTGTCCTATGTAAAATTCTCGCAGGAGTAACTCTTACTCGCAGTGGGTATCAGGATCCAACTATCTCATAGGAAGTATGCAATATCATTGCAAATTTCAACACTTGAAATTCCCGATAATTGTAACACCTTAGGATGTGATTAATGGCTAATTATGCTCTAAAGTATGGTTTTTAATAAAAAGTTTACCAAATTAATTTTCAAATATTTTATCAAAATTAATGAATATTTAGTAGAATTTATTTAGCCTTGCACACACATGTGCATGTAAACTAGGGTTTAATTAGGGTTAGACCATGATTCTAACCATTTTGTTAAGCTAACTTAAAGTTTTTATTCAAGTGTTTTGGGTTGTTTTTTTTTTTAAATGGAAATGATTTGTGTTATGGTTGACTAGGAGGGGGGAGAGAGAGAGAGAATGGGCATCATGGCTTGTGCCATGCTTACATTAAATGAGAGAGAGGGGGTGGGTTGACTAGCCTTAGCTCTCATTTCTTTAGCTTTTGCCACTCATTTCTCACAACTCTCTCACTCATACACACACACACTCACATCACCAGCATCAACAGCAGCAACACCAGCAGCATCAGCACAGCAGCATCAGCACGGCAGCAGTAGCTCTAGACAGCAACAGCATAGCAGGCAGCAGCAGCAGCTCTTCTCCTCCTCTTCTTCTCCTTCTCCTTGCACTTAGGATTCCTAGAGGGTATAATCTCTGAACTCATTCCTTTTGTTTGCTAAACTTGTGTGTTAAATAGCCTCGATTAGTGTAAAATGTGAGATTTAGTGCTAAAATGGTGTTTAGTGTAGACTTTTGGCCAAGAGATGATTTTGGTGGTTAAATTAACTCAGTTAAGTGTTATTAGGGCAACTTAAACCTAGTTTAAACCCAGATTTCACTAAAATACCATAGGGTTTCATTTAGTGCAAAATTTAGCGTTTTAAAGCAAAACTTGGTCTTTCTGTGATCTGCTGTAGACCCGTATGATTCAGAGAAAAATTGAGAAAACTGGAGCATGTATACTAGGTCTAGACCACACACACAAAGCATGAGCACCAGATTCGCAACCCAGGCCACCAATTTATTAGTTCTGGCCGCAATTTGCGGCCAGATAGGAGAGTTAGGTGTTAGGGTTTTGGCTAGGGTAGTCTGCTGCATATTCTAGTGTTTTGGCATATGAAACTTTTCCCTTTTGTGCCCGAGTCAAAATCTGGAACCATATATCGTTTTTCCAATACGTTTTGTTTGCGCAACACGTATGATACGTGAGTGGGTTCTGTGTTCCGGCGTATCGCGATGTGTCGGGGTAGTTTAAGACACGTATACACACGATCTAGCGTATCGGACACACGCTCGTTTAGTTCGCGACGCGAGTTTCTCGTTTGATTTCGATATCGCGTTTTTGCGAAATATTTGCTTATATGGATTCTATGTGTAAATGGTAGGTTCGCAGGCGGGTACGTCGGACGCCGCAAAGAAAGGGAAGCAAGTGGTCGGCTACGCTTAGCACGTGACCAGGTGAGTAGATTTAACATCTACAGGGAAATCGTCCGTATGGCGTTAAGCGTCAGGACGTGATAGGATGTTTAGTCGTAGATGTTTATATGTATATTCATACCAGTGCACACATTCATTGATATATCACTATTGCGCACATGCACACTGTATATTCATACCAGTGCACACATATATTGATATCTTCATACTTGCGCACATGCACACTGTATATTCATACCAGTGCACACATATATTGATATCTTCATACTTGCGCACATGCACACTGTATATTCATACCTGTGCACACATATATTAATATCTTCATACTTGCGCACATGCACACTGTATATTCATAGTAGTGCTACACTCATATTCGCGTATATATCCATTTGCACATCCATACCTACATACATACATATGTTACATACATGGATGATATTGACTTGATTTTAAGAAAATAGGGACCGCATGAGATATTTTCAAAACTGGATTCTTTTAAAAAAAAGCGGTTTTTCTTTTTTACTCTTAGTGTCATATGACACAGTGCATGGATTTACGTATTGAGTTTGGATTTATGGGATATCTGGATTTGAGAACCGTAGTAATATTTTAAGAAAATACGCACTATTTTAAAAACCCGGTTTCTCTTGATATGATATTTCAGTGCGTCCACCATAAGTTTTCTCGGTTCCAAAGAGCTTGTGTGAGTATATCCAATTCGAGGAGTGGTAAGCATCGATTGCGGGTACATGGTGGATCCGGTATGGTACCCCGGGGCAAGAAGACTCGTATTGTTAGACGGTGAGCCCGGCGGAGGGACAACTACCTACCGGTGATTGGTTGGACCTGACGTTTATCCGGAGGATACCGACCAGAGTCGATAGATGGATACGGGACGACACGTACTGCCGGGGCCGAGGGCCGATTCCGCAGACAGAGCCCGTGGGCCGATCCGGACTGACGGAGCCCGATATTTGAGGATTTGCGTGTCGATACTAGACACGATTATTTTATGATATTTCGAGTGCCGATGTTGGGCACTCACGATTCTATGAGAGTTACAGGATTTTAGGGCCGATTAGAGTGACGGCGCCTGAGTTTTTCTGGGATTTGGTGTATTGATGGACACCGGTTATCTTCCACGTTGACATTCCGTGTAGATGTTATTTATTCCCATACTCAGCATTCAGGGTTATACATCTCATCATGTATCTGTAGTACCTGATAGAGTACACTTGCTATGCACGATTATTGCATACCCTGCTCATCCTATATAGATGCTATTAGATTGCATTTGCTAAGCACGATTATTGCATACCCTGCTCATCATATAGAGATGTTATTAGATCGCACTTGTTGCATGATTATTACTCATCTAGCTCATATAGATGTTATCTGTTGGCATAGCTTAGAGTATCGCAGCACGTGCATACTCGCGATTATCTTTATATGTTATCTACTATTCACAAGTTGGCAACTCACCCCCGTTGTGCCACAGTGTTTGCAGGTTGCCCCTCAGAGTAGTCGCGGTAGGCTGCTTTCTTGCATCTTTTGATACAGATACCACTGCAGTTGGATCGTGAGCCCTTTTGCTGATAGGTGGGGTTTTGCGGTATCTGTTTATTTTCTAGTTGTATACACTTTTGTATCTAGTACTCTCCATCTACTTTTCATGTATTGACTTAGAGACCAGTTGTAAGGACGGTGTATATTATTTGTACTCTGGCGTCGAGCTCGTTGTGAGCCGACTTTATTTATGCAGCTTTATCTTTCATGATATTTGTTTTCACTTATACTGCTCATTTCTTCGCTTCGGCGTCGTATATTATCATTGTGGTGATTGTTTCCGCCGTTGGGAGTGATTGCTCCCGTTTGGGATGCTTTATTCCTATTGTATATCATTTTACTCATATATTGTCTTGTACCCAATTTCGGGGCTAGTTTTTACAAAGGAAATGCTGCTAAAATTTTTAAGATAATAACTTGAACTTTAAAGAATTTTACTAAATTACTTAAGGTTTTCTAAACGTTTTAACAAATGTTTCTATCAAACGTTTTAACACTCAATACTTTTAATGGTTTTGATTTCTGGGTTTCGGCTTACTTAGTCGCGTTACGCCTGTAGACGTTACGTGGTTAAGTGCCGGTCACGGGCCGAACTTTGGGTCATGACAAAGTTAGTATCAGAGCGTAGGTTTTACCTTCGGAATGTAGGATGACCCTGGTATGATGGAGTAGGTAGCTGAAGCAGAGTGGCGTAGCGTGTGTTTGTTCCGCGGCATACTCACGACATGGTACTCCGCCTAAGCGACCTTAGGACCTATTGATTGGAATTCCTTCATGGTTGTATGCATCCTTGTGATTCGATTTCCGTATCCTTATCGAATCCTACTTTCTTTTCAGTCATTATGCCGCCAAAGACTACGAGGGCGCAGAGAGCGTCCGCCAGAGCCGAGATTCGAGTTGACTCGTCCGAGACGAGGACTGATCCGGGCAGTAAACCTGGTGTACCAGAGCAGACTGTTCCTCCTACGACAGATCAGATCGCTATAATAGGGGCCGGTATGCAAGAGATGCACCAGATGATAGGGTCATTAGTCGAGACGCTTCGAGCGCAGCGACCAGAGGTAGCTCCACCCATTACGGGGACCGCGATGGTACCTACAGTGCAGGCAGTTGCCCCTGCAGCCACGGAGGTTATTACAGTATCACTATCAGAGTTCATGAGGCTGAAGCCTCCGGTCTTCACAGGCACCGATGCAGCCGAGGACCCACAGTCTTTCATTGATAGGATGGCCCGGATATGTCGTTCACTTAGATGCTCAGATGCGAGATGGGTAGAGTTCGCGAGCTTTTTCCTGGAAGGTCTTGCGCAGAAATGGTATGAATCGGTCGAGAAGGGCAGAGCAGCAGGTCTTCCTCCTATGACATGGACCGAGTTTGTGACGGTATTTCTAGCCCATTTCCTTCCCCAGAGTGTCAGGGATGCCCGAGCGCGCAGGTTCGAGTCCTTACGCCAGACGCCAGAGATGACAGTGGCAGAGTACGATGGACTATTCACCGAGCTATCAGTTTATGCCCCATACCTAGTGGCTACTGAAGAGATGCGAGTCAAGAGATTTGTTCGATGCTTACTTACCCCACTGTTCCTCGCGATCAGCGCGCAGCATTGCGAGACATATGCAGCAGCTGTAGATGCAGCCCTATTAGTTGAGAAGCGCCTTGCAGAGACTTCGGTAGTTCCAGGGCCGAAGAGGGTCCGTACTGATACAGCAGCACAGAGACTTCCATTCGGACGTCGTGATAAACGTCGTACAGGTAGCAGAGACTCGGGGCGAGGTCAGATGTTTAGCTCTTAGCCCCAGGAGGGTCAGCAGTCGTCACGTGGATGCTTTGGATGTGGTAGTCCCCATCACCGCGTCAGAGATTGTACCGAGATACGCCGGAGGGAGCCAGCAGTACCATATGTCACACTTCCACCTTCCCTACCCCAGAGGGCGTTGCCTATTGTACCTACTGTTGCTCCGCGTCAGACTCATGCACAGATAGGCCATGGTCGCAGAGGGTTTACTCATAGAGGACGAGGTGGCCGAGGCAGAGGACAACCAGCTGCCGGCAGGGTACAGCCAGTTGCTAGTAGGGGACCTCCAGTCGCAGGCAGAGGACAAGCACGGGTTTTCGTTTTGACGCATCAGGACACACAGGCGTCCAATACGGTGGTCTCAGGTACCCTATCAGTATGTTCTGTTGACGCACACGTGTTGTTTGATCCCGGATCCACGCACTCATACGTTTCCACACACTTCGTGCCGAGTTTGGGTAGAGAGTCTGGTTTGCTTGATCAGCCGCTTGTTGTGACCACTCCTGTAGGCGAGTCGTTTGTTGCTAGGCACGTGTTCCGATCCTGTATTGTCCGTATTGGCGAGAGGGAGTTGCCTGTCGACTTGATCCTTCTTGAGATGTTGGACTTCGACGTTCTTTTGGGCATGGATTGGTTAGCCACGTGCTATGCGTCTGTGGACTACCGCGAGAAAACAGTTAGATTTTGTTTTCCCGGCGAGTCGGCTTTTGTTATGCATGGGGACTGTTGTGCCGCCCCTCACAGTTTGGTTTCTTCTCTTCGCGCTGGACCGCTGTTGAGGAAGGGATGTCAGGGATTTCTAGCCTATGTTTGCGATACTAGAGCTACGGATGTTCCGTTGGACCAGATTCCGATTATTTATGAGTTCCCTGATGTTTTCCCTGACGAGCTTCCTGGGCTACCGTCTAAGCGCGATATTGCTTTCTGTATTGATTTGATTCCTGGCACGGGGCCTATTTCTATACCGCCTTATCAGATGGCCCCGGCGGAGCTTAGTGAGTTGAAGGGTCAGTTGCAAGATTTGCTGGATAAGGGACTTATTCGACCCAGTGTTTCTCCTTGGGGTGCTCCGGTCCTGTTTGTCAAGAAGAAGGACGGCAGTTTGCGTTTATGTATCGACTACCGCCAGCTGAACAGGGTTACCGTGCGGAACAGATATCCTTTGCCACGCATCGACGACTTGTTCGACCAGCTTCAGGGCGCAGGGTATTTTTCGAGGATCGACTTGCGATCAGGATACCATCAGCTGCGGGTTCGACAGGAGGATATACCGAGGACAGGAGGATATACCGAGGACAGCTTTCCGCACGCGCTACGGCTATTATGAGTTTTTGGTGATGTCGTTCGGACTCACCAATGCCCCAGCAGCATTCATGGATTTGATGAACCGTATATTCAGGCTGTATCTTGACTTGTTCATCATCGTATTCATTTACGATATTTTGGTGTATTCCCGGAGCCGAGAGGAGCACGAGCAGCACCTGCGGATCGCACTGCAGACTTTGAGGGAGCACCAGCTATTCGCAAAATTCTCTAAGTGCGCATTCTGGCTTAACAGCGTAGACTTCTTGGGTCACGTGATTACACGATATGGTATATGTGTGGACCCGAAGAAGATTGAGGCCGTTCAGAGTTGGCCCAGACCCGCATCAGTTACGGAGATCCACAGCTTTCTAGGACTGGCCGGCTACTACAGGCGATTTGTGCAGGACTGGCCGGCTACTACAGGCGATTTGTGCAGGACTTCTCCCGTATTGCTGCACCTTTAACCGGGTTGACCCGGAAGGGAGTTCCTTTCGATTGGACGGAGGAGTGCAAGCGTAGCTTTCAGGAGCTACGGACTTGTTTGACTACGGCGCCGGTGTTATCATTGCCTTCAGGATCAGGCGGATTTGTGGTCTATTGTGATGCTTCTCGAGTGGGGCTAGGGTGCGTATTGATGCAGCATGACAGGGTGATCGCGTATGCTTCACGGCAGTTGAAGAAACATGAACAAAACTACCCCACTCACGATTTGGAGATGGCTGTAGTGGTCTTTGCACTCAAGATCTGGCGACATTACATATACGGCGAGTCGTGCCAAATATTCACTGATCACAAGAGCTTAAAGTATATATTTCAGCAGCGAGACCTGAATTTTAGACAGCATCGTTGGATGGAACTAGTGAAGGACTACGATTGCGAGATCTTGTATCACCCGGGCAAAGCAAATGTAGTGGCGGATGCTTTGAGCAGGAGGCCCAGGGGTAGTCTATCTTTTTTTAGCGCAGTGCAGAAACAGTCGTCGGCAGATTGGCAGATTTTATGCGACAGCCGAGTGCAGTTCGAGTTCACGCCGATCGGAAGACAGCTTGCGCATGTTCGTGCACGCCCACAGTTGCTTGACCGTATACATGTGGCACAGTACAGTGATGACCGTTGTTCAGAGATCATGGCACAGATTGGACAGGGCAGATTTTCCGAGTTCGTGATCGATGATCAGGAGATACTGCGATTTGGGACTAGACTGTGCGTACCAGATGCTGAGGGATTGCAGCGTGAGATTCTTGAGGAGGCACATCGATCGGTGTACAGTGTTCATCCGGGTTCCACCAAGATGTACCATGATATGAGAGATGTTTACTGGTGGGACGGAATGAAGAGGGACATCACAGACTTCGTGCCGAGATGCCTGACTTGTCAGCAAGTCAAGGCCAAGCACCAAAGGCCAGCGGGAGAGCTACAGCCGTTACCCATTCCGGAGTGGAAATGGGAACAAATTTCGATGGACTTCATTATGGGTCTACCCAGGACTAGGCGGGGGTATGACTCCATTTGGGTGATCGTGGATCGATTGACGAAAGCGGCTCACTTCCTGCCGGTGAAGACGACTTTCTGATTTGCTCAGTATGCCTAGATATACATCGACGAGATTGTACGACTGCATGGAGTCCCGACATGTATCGTGTCCGACCGAGGCACCCAGTTTACCAGCCGACTATGGAAGAGGCTTCAGGAGGCGTTGGGCACCCGCTTGAGTTTCAGCACAGCATTTCATCCGCAGACCGACGGCCAGTCAGAGCGGACTATTCAGATTCTCGAGGACATGCTCCGGCGTGCATTTTAGACTTTGGTGGTAGCTGGGATCATCATTTACCCTTGGTGGAGTTCTCCTACAACAATAGTTTCCAGGATACTATTCAGATAGCACCTTTCGAGGCCTTGGATGGGAGGAGATGTAGATCGCCCGTCTGTTGGATAGAGCTCAGTGAGAGCAGTGTTTTAGGGCCACAGATCGTACAGGAGACGACCGAGAAGATACAGCTGATTCGAGATAGGATGAGGACAACTCAGAGCAGGAAGAAATCGTATGCTGACAGACGCCGCCGCAGATTAGAGTTCGCAGTTGATGATCACGTTTTTCTGAGGCTCTCTCCGATGAAGGGAGTGATGAGGTTTGGATGGAAGGGGAAGCCTAGCCCCAGATTCATAGGTCCCTTCGAGATCCTCGAGTGTGTGGGCGCAGTAGCATATCGTTTGGCTCTTCCACCCGACTTCCCAGATGTTCACCCCGTTTTCCACGTGTCGATGCTTCGCAGATACCTACATGACCCTTCGCACATGATTCAGCATCAGACCGTTCAGCTCGAATGCGATCTTTCGTTCACCGAGCAGCCAGTCGTGATATTGGACCGGCAGGTGAAGAAACTTCGATCGAAGGTCTTGCCATCTGTGAAGGTGCTTTGGCGCAGCCCGAATGGTGAAGAGATCACTTGGGAGGCCGAGGGTGAGATGTGGAATAAATTCCCTCATCTCTTTGAAGGTATGCGTAGCTTTATATTTTTAAATTCGGGGACAAATTTCTTTAAGGGGGGAAGATTGTAACATCTTAGAATATAATTAGTGGCTAATTATGCTCTAAAGTATGGTTTTTAATAAAAAGTTTACCAAATTGATTTTCAAATATTTTATCAAAATTAATGAATATTTTATTAGAATTTATTTAGCCTTGCACACACATGTGCATGTAAACTAGGGTTTAATTAGGGTTAAACCATGATTAGCAACCATGGTGGACTAACTATTTTGTTAAGCTAACTTAAAGTTTTTATTTAAGTGTTTTAGGTTGTTTTTTTTTAAAATGGAAACGATTTGTGTTATGGTTGACTAGGAGGGAGAGAGAGTGAGAGAGAGAATGGGCATCATGGCTTGTGCCGTGCTTACATTAAATGAGAGAGAGAGGGTGGGGTTCACTAGCCTTAGCTCTCATTTCTTTTGCTTTTGCCACTCATTACTCACAACTCTCTCACTCATACACACACACACTCACATCACCAGCATCAACAGTAGCAACACCAGCAGCATCAACACAGCAGCATCAGCAGCAGCTCCAGACAGCAACAGCATAGCAGGCAGCAGCAGCAGCTCTTCTCCTCCTCTTCTTCTCCTTCTCCTTGCACTTAGGATTCCTAGGGGTATAATCTCTGAACTCATTCATTTTTTTTGCTAAACTTGTGTGTTAAATAGCTTCGATTAGTGTAAAATGTGAGATTTAGTGCTAAAATGGTGTTTAGTGTGGACTTTTGGCCAAGAGATGATTTTGGTGGTTAGATTAACTCAGTTAAGTGTTATTAAGGCCACTTAAACCTAGTTTAAACCCAGATTTCACTAAAATACCATAGGGTTTCATTTAGTGCAAAATTTAGTGTTTTAAAGCAAAACTTGGCCTTTCTGTGATCTGCTGTAGACCCGTATGCTTAAAAGAAAAATTGAGAAAACTGGAGCATGTATACTAGGTCTAGACCACACACACAAAGCACGAGCCCCAGATTCCCAACCCAGGCCACCAATTTATTAGTTCTGGCCGCAATTTGCGGCCAGATAGGAGAGTTAGGTGTTAGGGTTTTGGCTAGGGTAGTCTGCTGCATATTCTAGTGTTTTGGCATATGAAACTTTTCCCTTTTGTGCCCGAGTCAAAATCTGGAACCATATATCGTTTTTCCAATACGTTTTGTTTGCGCAACACGTATGATACGTGAGTGGGTTCTGTGTTCCGGCGTATCGCGACGTGTCGGGGTAGTTTAAGACACGTATACACACGATCTAGCGTATCGGACACACGCTCGTTTAGTTCGCGACGCGAGTTTCTCGTTTGATTTCGATATCGCGTTTTTGTGAGATATTTGCTTATATGGATTCTATGTGTAAATAGTAGGTTCGCAGACGGGTACGTCGGACGCCGCAAAGAAAGGGAAGCAAGTGGTCGGCTACGCTTAGCGCGCAACCACGTGAGTAGATTTAACATCTACGGGGAAATCGCCCGTAAGGCATTAAGCGTCAGGGCGTGATAGGATGTTTAGTCGTAGATGTTTATATGTATATTCATACCAGTGCACACATTCATTGATATATCACTATTGCGCACATGCACACTGTATATTCATACCAGTGCACACATATATTGATATCTTCATACTTGCGCACATGCACACTGTATATTCATACCAGTGCACACATATATTGATATCTTCATACTTGCGCACATGCACACTGTATATTCATACCAGTGCACACATATATTGATATCTTCATACTTGCGCACATGCACACTGTATATTCATAGTAGTGCTACACTCATATTCGTGTATATATCCATTTACACATCCATACCTACATACATACATATGTTACATACATGGATGATATTGACTTGATTTTAAGAAAATAGGGACCGCATGAGATATTTTCAAAACTGGATTCTTTTAAAAAGAGCGGTTTTCCCTTTTTACTCTTAGTGTCATACGACACAGTGCATGGATTTACGTATTGAGTTTGGATTTATGGGATTTCTGGATTTGAGAACCGTGGTATTATTTTAAGAAAATACGCACTATTTTAAAAACCCGGTTTCTCTTGATATGATATTTCAGTGCGTCCACCATGAGTTTTCTCGGTTCCAGAGTGCTTGTGTGAGTATACCCGATTCGAGAAGTGGTAGGCACCGATTGCGGGTACATGGTGGACCCGGTATGGTACCCCGGGGCAAGAAGACTCGTATTGTTAGACGGTGAGCCCGGCGGAGGGACTACTACCTACCGGTGATTGGTTGGACCTGGCGGTTATCCGGAGGATACCAACTAGAGTTGATAGATGGATATAGGATGACACGTACTGCCGGGGCCAAGGACCGATTCCGTAGACAGAGCCCGTGGGCCAATCCGGACTGACGGAGCCCGATATTTGAGGATTTGTGTGTCGATGCTAGACACGATTATTTTATGATATTTCGAGTGCCGATATTGGACACTCACGATTCTATGAGACTTACAGGATTTGAGGGCCGATTAGAGTAACGGCGCCTGAGTTTTTCTGGGATTTGTTGTATTGTTGGACACCGGTTATCTTCCACGTTGACATTCCGTGTAGATGTTATTTATTCTCATACTCAGCATTCAGGGTTATACATCTCATCCTGTATCTGTAGTACCTGATAGAGTACACTTGCTATGCACGATTATTGCATACCCTGCTCATCCTATATAGATGCTATTAGATTGCATTTGCTATGCACGATTATTGCATACCCTGCTCATCATATAGAGATGTTATTAGATCGCACTTGTTGCATGATTATTGCTCATCTAGCTCATATAGATGTTATTTGTTGGTATAGGTTAGAGTATCGCTGCACGTGCATACTCGCGATTACCTTTATATGTTATCTATTATTCACGAGTTGGAAACTCATCCCCGTTGTGCCACAGTGTTTGCAGGTTGCCTCTCAGAGTAGTCGCAGCAGGCTGCTTTCTTGCATCTTTTGATACAGATACCACTGCAGTTGGCGTGTGAGCCCTTTTGCTGATAGGTGGGTTTTTGCGGTATCTGTTTATTTTCCAGTTGTATACACTGTTGTATCTAGTACTCTCCATCTACTTTTCATGTATTGACTTAAAGACCAGTTGTAAGGACGATGTATATTATTTGTACTCTGGCGTCGAGCTCGTTGTGAGCCGACTTTATTTATGCAGCTTTATCTTTCATGATATTTGTTTTCACTTATACTACTCATTTCTTCGCTTCAGCGTCGTATATTATCATTGTGGTGATTGTTTCCGCCATTAGGCGTGATTGCTCCCGTTTGGGATGCTTTATTCCTATTTTATATCATTTTACTCATATATTGTCTTGTACCCGATTTCGGGGCTAGTTTTTACAAAGGAAATGCTGCCAAAATTTTTAAGATAATAACTTGAATTTTAAAGAATTTTACTAAATTACTTAAGGTTTTCTAAACGTTTTAACAAATGTTTCTATCAAACGTTTTAACACTCAATACTTTTAATGGTTTTGATTTCTGGGTTTCGGCTTACTTAGTCGCGTTACGCCAGTAGACGTTACGTTGTTAAGTGTCAGTCACGGGCCGAACTTTGGGTCGTGACATAATGCTTTTACCCCTAACGTGCTATGACCTTGACGAATGCCAATAAACCATAGTCCGCTAGTCAAGTTCAACCCCTACATTTCTTGATTGAATTAAACCCACCCGCACGACCCTTGACGAAATCTAACAAAGCCGTACGACTGCCCTAACCCAATTGCATCATATGCTGCAGATAAGCAGTAAATAGCTACCGCACACTACGCCTTGACGAAAGCCAACAAACGTAGCACGAATACTAAATATTACTTATCTGAAATGTCGGAGGGCTACACAGGTTTATTTTAAAACCATGAGCGTAATGAACTTGATATCGTTGTAGAAACAGGTGATTTTGAAAAGGAATGTTTTTTAGGCTTTTCTAGTTTCGCTAAAGAGGTCACTCCTAGTGAAGGGATCTCGGCTCTTTCCTTATCGAATAAGGTGCAGGGTATATCACATATACCGCTATGCAAAGCAAGAACTATAGAAGCAATCAAAAACTAAACCGTGAGTTTGTAGCATCTTCCAGTTTTGCTAAAGAAGTCACTCCCGGTGAAGGGATCTCGGCTCTTTCCTCAGTGAATAAGGTGCAGGGTATATCACATATACCGCTATGCAAAGCAAAAACTGTAGCTACCCATTTTGAAAATTTGATTCTACAACATCTTTTAGATTTCTTTTCTTTTATTAATCTCATTAATAAATCCTATCATTTATGCTTCCTAAGCATCACATAAGAAACGAAAATACAATGTACGCTTATGTCATCCGCATTCGCCACAATGTTCTGTTATGCATCGTCAGGTTACTTAACTAACGGCATACCGGGACGGGTCTAGCGTGGGTGCAAAACATAAGCAACGTTTATTATATATCATATATACAATAATAAAGCATTCGTCTCACACATATAATATGATCACATCACAGTATATCAGCAGCAGAAGAAACATATGAAATATTGGATATACTAGGAGGTCCTTGTTTTATTTCGAACCTGTATAAAACACGGATTTCACGGTTGCGATGAATAGACAAACCCACATCCCTAGACCCCTATGAGAGCGGCAAGTAACTCTGCCAATTCTAGGGTTAAGAGACCCGGTCTCGACTCCTCGAGATGGCCTCCCACTGGACGCTAGAACCCGGTTGCTTGTGCTCCCCTCCTTGGGTCTACCTAATGCGGAAAAGTAAATAATATAAAATGGTGACATCATCCTCAACCCGGAAGTGCCTCAATAAAAGAATATTATATATAATGAATTTTACATGAATGAAAATAAAAACCATCTCACATAAAACCCTCGGCTATTCAGAACACGACAATCCAATATAACATATCAAAGCAACACATAATATCTCATATCATCAACGTAAGCAAGTATGCGTATCCCGATTGTTGTTAATGTATAGCAACGAAGCTGGCAATACCCCGCATACTACACTTATGGTCGCAGAAAAGAAAAGTGAAAAACTACAAAATTTGGAATCCACAATCGCCTTAGACATCATAAACCGGAAATATCACATATTACGGATTTCATGCCTAACTATATGAATTCCACATATTGTATCACAATCACAGAATATCATGACGATGTTTAACGTTTCGATCGAATCAACATACACTCACAAATTACCCCTGTGAGCTCAACACTTGAGCAAAGTCGAAACACTCAAAAAACTGTGCCATAATGTCCATGGACCAGCCATAGAAGGAGTTAACCAATGCCTCACCTATGACACCACGGAACTACGCAAACCCTAGGGTTCGTTCGCGGTTTCGTGGGCATAGAATCGAGTTAAGGTTAATATAGTCTTCTAGGGGGTCCATAGGGGATAATTGCATGATTTTACGAATATAATCAACTTCGAAAAATTACAACACTTGGAAATTTCAGCGGGGTACAAAATATGGTGTTTGAAGTTCGATCGAACTGCTAAATATAGTCAAGGTTACCATTACAATGTTAAATAATACGACTACGAAACACTACGAATTAGCCCCAGGTCAAAATAATCATCACATGAAAATTGGACTAAGCAAACAATACTAGAAACCCCAAATTGAAGACACCAAAGCACAGGAGGAATACGGAGTCCAGAGGGGGCAGGAGGCCGGCCAGGCCGGAATCCCTAGCCTGGGGCTCGGCCAAATTCCGAGCCCCTCTCTCCGTATTTCCCCCATGTTCTTAGAATCTCCCATATAACATTCTGCACTTGTTTGAAAAAAATTTAAAGGACTTTTTACAAAATTTACAGAGAGCAAAATGAGGGTTCCATAATACCGTATTTCGGAGTCGATTTCGTTTTCGTAATTGTTTTAACACTGTGTCTAAAATTCTAGTTTGGCTCTGATACTACTGTTGGGCTTCCCTTGCACCGGTCTAGGGTTTGGTGGCATCACTCATGCCACTATAAAATTTAGACAGGTGCAAAGCAAGCAAATCATGAATCTTTACTAGAAATTCTAGGGTAACAAGTTTGTATCACATACAAAGAACTAAAGAGATTAGGATTACAACCTTTGTAGTCTGTTCCTTCACTTCATAAGCTCCGTGTTGAGGTCCCTTCGCTGCGAACATCAAGAACTCCAACTTTCGTGAGGCTCCAAGAGGTGAATGATGTATCTTGCTTGAAGTCTTCTTGATCTAAGATGATCTACCTTGAAAAATCTCTAACCCAAGTTTACACTTCACTAATGAACATATTAGAGAAGTGAACACCCTAATCTAAGTGGCTAGAATAGATGAGGATGATGAAGTAGGAATTTTGCTCTCTTTTGTTTTCAATTTCTCACACTTAATCGTCATAAACATAAAACCTAGTGAAGCTTTTTCGAGAGCAAGAAGAAGAAGAAGAAGCTAACCTTTTGTGATGAATAATGAATTATTGTTGTGGTTACAATTGCAACCATGGGTTAAGAATGAAAGGCTTAACCCTTGTAGAGAATAAACCATAGGTTAAGGGTTTGGGTTGGGTTAACAAATATCTTCACAAAATATCAAAGGATGAAGACAAAAGTCAAACCTTCATGAAGCTTCATGAAAGCTTCTCCAAAGCTTAACCCTAATCCAAACCCTAATTAGGTTTAAACTCTAAAACCATGTTGCATTTGTAACCCTAACATATTACAATATTATATATCACATATACAATATATTTTGTAACAAAAGAAAATAATACAATTAACATATATCGCATATACATCAATGTATTATCCAATGAGAAAATGAATCAATAAAGCGAGCTTATATTAGTTGACGTAATGTAATATATCACATATATAATTATACATTAAATTATCGAATCAACATTTGACCCGACAATCCGGCTATATTGCATTTAATCGACTAATATAACATGTACCAATTCATCGAATCAACACTTGATCCGATAACCCGGCTATATCACATAAACCCGGCTGATATCACATATCGCGAGAATAAAATACGGTATCTCATATCGTATTATTCTCGGTCCCTTACATATCACATATTTGCTCCTACTCCGTTTTGCCTGAGCCAGGAAACCTCTGTGTAGGACTCTAAAGAATCGTCAATACGCCGGCAGTAGGTGACGATCATATCAAACACCCACAAGTTGTTAGCGGTCAGCTAAACGTAACAGCCATCCAGGTATTGAGCGATCAGAAGATCAACAAGCAAGCCTGTACATTCTTCTGTGAATCCAATCAGTAACACTACCGTACAGTCTGGTCTCTTCGTCTGGTATGTCGCATATCAAGTCTAGGGGTGGTAAACGTCAGACCCCAGTAATCGATAAGTCGTGTCGATGTGAGGCTCATAACAGGTCGAGAAACTACTGATAACTCTTACCAATAGCACTCCATATCAGCCCTGGCCAGGGACTTCCAGTTATAGCCAATCGAACACAGCACAACATCAACTCCCTATACCGGGAGAGACGAAACCCCTCCTATCGCTCATTGCCTCCATGTGATTCGGGACTGTACCCAAAAGCCACCGTTTTGCACGCCCTCTTGGATGTGGTAAGGTGGAAATCAAAGCACAGTGGGAATCACACAAGATTCTATGACGATCTCTGGTCTACAGACTAACATGTACCAGTGTCACCGGAAAACTGCTATCTAACGATAGGTATAATACCATCTAGGAGTTCTCGGCGAGTCCTTTCAGTGTACCCAGTCTCCACTGAGCACCCGTACACCATCTGATGTCAAACACTAATGGATATGGGATCATCCATCGCCCATCATATGGGTCAAGATGCGTATACGCTAGTCTACTCTGGTGTATCGATGCCCTGTCTCGATACACCCTCGACTAGGAACAGTTATAGGATGTACTCGTTGACTACCATGGCCCCACTAGTATGATCTCATCATAGTCCCAGTAGTCAAGTACATATTCTAATGGCTTTATCAACATGTGAGAGCAAGACAGTAAACCAATACAAGTCAACATGTTAAGACAAAGTGAAACCAGATAGCATACTATCATATCGAGCAAGAAAGTCCTCACTATATATATCTAAGCATCCATTATAATATACATCATATGTACAACAATGGCCTCTAGGGCATATATACAACTAACACTTACCAGATCCATCTCCTATTCTTATGAAGTCAAAGCCTATGACTGTCACATCAAAAATAGATGATCTATCTCTGCTATAACTGCTTTAGTCTATAAATAGACATAAATTACTTACCCATTATGCTTCCGCTGCTCCTACTGACTACAACAACCCTCTGGCAGAGTCATATACACGTGCACTTCTAAAGCTAGTTTAGAACGACGCTATACTCATCCTCCTGCCGGGTCTTATAGTCTAAACCAGCAGCATTGGAAAATCTGGGTAAACAAGAACCTCCATGTCACCGTCTCTGAGAAGGCCGAAGTACCTCTCGGGTGCCTGAGGTTACCCACCAAATCTGCGGAGTAGCTAATGGAACGTCGAAACCAATTGAATCCTGAGGTTCCATTAAATTTTCAGTAATCGTTTGTGGTTGTGGAATCACTTCTAGTTCTACCTTACTCCCACTAATGTTTTCTAAAAAGAATCCATTTTTACTAAAACTGTGGCGAGTCAAGAACAATATAAATATTGATAATCCAGATGGTAGAATGTTAACCCTCGTCAATGCCCGGGATAACCCACAAACTGCCATTACTGAAATGTGCCTGAAGTTTGTCCAGATTCTGCTTTTAAGCATTAGCCGAACAACTCCATATACCTTAACATCGTTAATATATGAAACCATTCTATATAGCATATAGAAACAAAGGCACTAATTTAATTGGAACCAGATTCAAAATCAAGCAGCTGTCTCCAGTGCATATCAACCAAATGGAAGGAGGTCGATCAGCATTACTCAACTAGGAGTGCATCCACATATGAGTAACCTAAAAGAGAAGCAAGTTCTCAAAACCATTACTATCAACTGAATACCAAACACAAGTATCTACATTTTCGATCACCTTGAAGAATCCTGATACTTGCAACATATGGTTTTCTACTTTATTCTTGTACCTATAACTTCTCAAAACTTGAACCTTATTTCTACGAAATACTTGTCTAAAACTGGAGAAGCCACAAGTAAACAGAATATAGTACGAGCACCAACCCCTTTGTCCTAATGGACATTGGACAACATACAATATATTGTATAAGTCTCCTGAGTTAAATAACTCAAACTCTGTGCGTCGTAGGTTGAAAAATATACTATGGTTAAGAAGAATTACACCGCTGTTTAATACTCCTTATCCAATCATCAACTGATATAAGTAAATATCATGGACATAATTTCAAAATGTTACATCTTACTTTATAAAATAAACGTATATCTATATCAGTTTGAAATTGGTGCATAACAACGGATATTCAAAACCAAATATCTGCCGTCAGGCAAAACCCAAGTGATTTCCTCAAATATCACCAATTACAAAGAATTCCGATATGTTAAGGATATAATCACTTAATTCCCAATATCTTACTCCCACTCAGCATCTGTAATGCCATACAGATGTGAGAATCATATCTGGTAAATACATACCCTGGAGTCAGAATCTAATTGGGAAACAGTTTTCAATTAACATTACACAGTCAAACTGAAACATGAAAATGTTTCGAAGGGGTAGCCGGGTATTCCTAGTAATGCCTCTTCTACTATCCAGATTCATGACATTAACCGTATATTTCCTTGCCCATACTTCAATCCCTTTATATGTATTTATTTATTACCTTCTGTACACCACACTTAGGCTAATTGGTTTTCTTCCTTCCCCACCCTTCGGCACCAACCTAAGGTTTGGAAGAAGACTATCCAATAAGCGTAATAGGTGTACTCTTCTAATCCTAGGAGTCCTGGCAACCTGAGAGAAGGTAAAGGGAAAAGAAAACTGAATAATCCTATTCAATTTCTTCTGAACCGGAAACCATCTTCGAATCTGGAACAAATTCCTTCGAGTTCGTATGTAACTATACGATAGCGTATCCAAGCATTATAGACGTTTGTAGTGATACGAAGTGTTCTGGAGAAAACCAAAGTGGATATGGAGTGGCAGGGGTATACGCATTTTTGTCGTGAATGATAGCGGTCGCAATTTTCTTTGCCCTTATTCTAATCCCTTTATATGTCTTTACTTATTATCTTCTGTACACCACACTTAAGTTAATTGGTTTTCTTCCTTTCCCACCTTTCGGCACCTACCTATGGTTTGGAAGAAGACTATCCAACAAGCGCAATAAGTGTACCCTCTCCTAATCCTAGGAGCTCTCGCAACCTGAGAGAAGATAAAGGGAAAAGACAACCGAATAATCCTATTCAATTTCTCCTGAACCAGAATCCATCCTCGAATCTGGAAGAAGTTCCTTCGAGTTCGTATGTAACTATATGATGGATTATCCAATAAATGCGGATCTTCATACTGATACGGGATGTTCTGGAGAAATGCAAAGGTGATGTAGAAGTGGTAAGGATATATGCGACTCCCTAACAATCCAAAAGCCAAAGTGTATTAAGAAGGTTCGGTTAACTTGGTTCATGAGTTTTAGTCTAAGGTCGGGCCATGGTCGCTGCCAAAGAGAAAGAGAAAAGAAACACTTAGCATGCAATCTAACCTAGATCAGAATGGTTAATCACTTTATCTAATCAGGATGGCTCCCACGGTTTCCTTGAATTCTCCTCTAAACCCAAAAGGAGAATTAGTCGGGATCATCTAAAATCACCCGAGGAGTAATCCTACTCATCAGTGGGAATCGGGATCCAACTATCATCGCATGATAACTTGATGGAATCCACTCAAGTTATCACACTTCAGAAGGTATGCGCAAGCATGGCAAGTTTCATGTATGTGTGAAACTCCCGATGTGATTTTTACCCCTAACGGTTTATGACCTTAATTAGGTCAACAAACCATAAACCGCCAGTCAAGTTTAACACGTCATTTTGTTGATTGCATTAAACCCACCCGCACGTGCCTTTGACTAAGCCAATAAGGCCGCACGACTGTCCTAACCAATCGCATTTACAATGCACAGAAAAGTATCACTTAGCTACCGTACACTACGCCTTGACTAGGTCAACAAACGCAGAACGAATACTAAATAATACTAATCTGAAATAACGGAGGGCTACGGCTGGTTTTTGGCGAAAAACCTTTAACGTAATGAACTTGATATCGTTGAAGGAATCCAAGTGGTTTTACAAATATATAGTGGCGAAAACTTTTGCTAAAGAGGTCACTCCCGGTGAAGGGATCTCGGCTCTTTCCTCGTCGAATGAGGTGCGGGATATTCCAAACTGAATACCACGATGCAAAGAAAAAGAATCGATTATAGTAAAGTTATTACGTTGACGCAAACTTTTGCCCAAGGGGTCACTCCCGATGAAGGGATCTTGGCCCTTGCCTCGTCGAATGAGGTGCTGGATATTCATAGCCGAATACTACTGTGCAATGCAAAAGAAAACATCTATAATGTCTGTTTAAAAACTTGGTTCCAACAACATCAAATATATATTCTTTTTACTTGCATTGATCAGAATCAACGCAGTCCCATCAATTAACATATCACACCAGAAAAAACGAAAAATATGATGTACGTATATGCCATCCGCATTCGCCACTGGGCTCCGTCATTACCCGTTAGGTTACTTAACTAACGACAGGGCAGGGGCTGGACTAGCGGGGTGCAAAACATATACAACATCTACTAATATATATAAATATATATAACAATCGTCTCAGGCATGATATAAAGCAGCATCTCAGAATCTCAGCCAAGCAAACACAAAGTGGTGGATAATCATGGAGCATCGGATTTCACTTGAGCCGCAAATGAGACCTGACGTTCCTTGTCATGTGGATAGTGTTCGCAATGAAAACCTAGACCCCTATGAGTGTGGCAAGTTACCCGCCAATCCCAGAAGCGAGGCAACCCCGATCAACAACGTAAATGGGTCACCCAGAACTTCACGGAATCCGGTAACTTGAGCACCCCTCCGTGGGTCAACCTATACCCCCTACGAGTGCAGCGAATAACCTGCCAATTCTAGAGTAAGACCCCCTCCGTCTCAATGCCATGAGATGCGGGCCCGTTGCCCTCTAGAACTCGGCTATCCGTACACTCCACCGCGGGGTAATCCTAGTACAGAAATGAAAAAAATATGTACAAGGGTGACATCGACCTCAACCAGATCGTGCCCCAAACAAATAATATACAAAATGGCAGTGACGGCAGTCCACATGTCGGACGCTCGCCCCGTAATATCAAGTGTACAAATGAAACTAAACTGCACTACCATTGCATCCAAAACTACCTATCACGACAATCCGCACTAACCATAACCAGATATATATCCACAGAAACAAGTAACTGAATCAAGTGTGTAACCCCGTCTAATTGAGCATATAGAAATTAGACAACGTTACCAACACATCCACGCATGCAAACGAAGTCACGACATTAGAATTCCAAAACACAATTAGCGCACATCCCAAATATACTAAGGATCAAAATACCAAGTGCACTAATCATCCAAAAAAGTCGAGTTTTGAGCCAATTCGGAGGTCCGAATCAAAACGAAACGCGCCCGAACCTTCGCGGGGAGTTAGAGCACAAAATTAACTTTGAGTCGGAGGGGCCTAGAGGGGGTACCCCACCCCGAGGCCACCACAAGGTGGCCAGAGGGTGAGGCAGACCCGAAACTGCCCATGGAGGGGCAGTTTCAGGTCCCCACCCCCAAGGCCACCTTATGGTGGTCTTGGGGAGTGGGCCAGCCGTTCGGTCCCCCCTCCCCCGGGGTCTCCCCGGGATGCCCACGCACCACCCCGTGGCTTCTCGGTTCAAATCGAGAGCCCGCGGGGTGTGCAAACATTTCAAAACTCAAAAATTCGGGACTGTTTTTTCGACAATTTTCGATACCCGAAAAAACGTGAATTCTAATGTCGCAACTAGCTAGTTTAAGGTGTTTGGGTGGCTCTGATACCACTGCTGGGTCAGTCAACACAGCGGAAACTGTCCGTGGCGCCCATAGGTCCCTCAGCAGCTACTTTTTACGTAATCCCCTCGCGACGGACTACAACCCGCCGGACCATAAAACCGCACGGGGCATCCTGGGGGTAAGAGCATATGCTTCGCCATTACTGTCACCACAGTGAGAACCTCCCATGGGTCGGCATCCCTACCTAGTAGCTCTGATACCATTGCTGGGTTTCACCGGCACCCCGGCCATCAAACTGTGGCCAAATGCGGAACAAAAATTTTCAAAACTTTAGCGCAAACAAAACCCGCACAAGATCGAACCAAAAACCATATACTAGCAAACATATAAAGAGGAGTTAGATGGTTATACCGAATGAACCAAGTCCTTCGGGTCTTCAACCATCATCCCAAGCTCCTACTGGTCGCGGATCGAATTTGGTTGCCGGTCTTCCTCCATCTACGATGATCCACCCGAGAAAAACGGCACAAGCTTCAACCTTACCTAGCAAGGCAACCGACGCTCCAAGGTTGCTAGCAATGGAGAGTGGAGGTGTAGGAATGCCTCACTATATTTTTCTCTCATATCAAATGCTCAAAGAGCAACTTAAGAAGAAGAAGGATGCGAGGAAAACAATGGCATGAGCAACCAAAGAAAATGGCTAAACTTTCTCCAAGTGAGAATGAGCAAGTCAAGAAAAGAAAATGAGCAAAAGCATCTAGAGAAAAATGATGGCATCCCCCATTTTTCAATCATCCCACAAAAAATATCATCTCATTTTACAATAAAATAAAGCCATGCCATACCTCTCTACATGCTTAACAATGTTCATGCCACCTCACCCCTTCCACCTCATTTCCCAAAATGATTTTCTAGAAAGAAAATCAAATAATGAGGTATCAAATCTTCTAGAAACTATTCCGTATAAATACGGAATACAACCCAGTACACGTATCGAAATACATATACGCGTATTCGTACAAAAATACGAATAGCCAAGAGAGAAAATGAATAGTGAACAATAATACTAGAATACGTATATATATATATATATATATATATATATATATATATATATATACATATATAAATTATTAAATCAAAACCTGATTTAATAATCCGGCTTAATCCTAAGCCGCTAGTATTATCAACCGTCCGATTAAAGTCTGTGCAGCCTGTACACATATTTAATCGGACACCTGTATGTACCAACATACGTCATCTACACCATATCGCCTGAACCGTAAAAACCCTCTGTGTGGGACTCTAAAGACTCGTCAATACACTGGCAATGGGTTTAACCACAAGCACGTCAGCGGCACTAGCTGTACGTAACGGCTACCCAGGTATTGAGCGAAAGAAAGGTCGACGAGCAAACTCATTCGTACCCTTAGTGAGCCTGACAGCGACAATCTATGTACAGTCCGGTCTGTTCATCTAAGAGTATCACATATCGAGTCTAGAAGGGTGGATAAAGCCAGACCCTTAATAACGCGATAATCCGTGTCGGTATGAAACCCATCACCACTTGAGAAACTACTGATCCTATATCAGTAATTCTCGACTAGCTTGGCCAAGGATTTATGGTGATGGCCACCCGTGCACTGCACGACTTCAACCCCCAATACCGGGAGAGACGAATCCCCGACAATCCACTCACTGCCTCCATGTGGCTCGGGACTATACCCAACTAAAACCTGTTTGCACGACTCTTTTGAGCCATGGTAGGGTAGTAATCAAAGCACATTGGGAACTCACACGAGACAAATGATGATCTCATGTCGACAGACTAATCTGTACTCATGTCACCTAGGAACCGCAATCTGACTATAGGTATAATACCATCTAGCAGGTTCCCGGGGAGTCCGTCCAGTGTACTCATAACCCAATAAGCACATGTATACTATCTTAGGTGACTAACTGACATCAATGGCTTGTGAGACCGGCCACCGCCCCTCATCGGGGTCTCGATAAGCATACACTAATCTACTCTGGAGTACTAATGCCCAGTCTCGATACTCCCACGACTAGGGACATTTAAGGATGTGCTTATAGACCACCCAGCTCCCACGTATATGATCGCCATCATAATGTTGGTAGTCAAGCAAGAATCTTATGGGCTCTATCAATATGTAATAGTGATCTGTAATTCCATCTAATGTTGTACATGATGATAAAGATAAACTAGATACCATACTATCATCTCGAGTAAGAGTATTCTACTGGAATAGGTCATCGCTCAATCATCACAATCGCGTGCCTGCGATTCAATAATTGACTTAAGGGCACTACAGCCAACAATACTAGTGAGGCATGGGTAGTCCATAAGCACATCTTTTAATGTTCCTAGTCGTGAGAGTATCGAGACAGGGTATCGATACTCCAGAGTAAACTAGTGTATATGTTTCTTGACCCCGACTGGGATGATAGCTAGTCCTACATCTTTGGTGTTTGACACAGAGATTGTATACAGGTGCTCACTGAACGGACTCGCCGGGAACTCCTAGATGGTATTATACCTATAGTCAGATAACAGTTCTCTGGTGACGATAATACAGGGTATTCATTTAACCTGGGATCATCATAGTGTCTTTTGTGTGTTCCTACTGTACTTTGATTACTACCCTACCATTGCTTTAAAGAGCCATGCAAATAGGTTTTAGTTAGGTACAGTCCCAAAGCATATGGAGGCAGTGAGCGGTCGAGAGCATTCGTCTTTTCCGGTATGTTGCGCTGTGTAGGACATGACTATAACCAGAAGTCCATAGCTATGACAGTTGAGATAAACTAATAAGTGTTATCAATTGTATTTCTGATGGTTATGAATTCAATATCTGATAACTTATTGGGTTATTGGGGGTCTAACAGTTTCCACCCCCAGGCCCGTCATGCGATAATCTTTGATGAAAAGACTGGATTGTACGGTATTTGTCACTTATAGGTTTTGTTGGGTCCAGATGAGTTTGCTCGTCGACCTACCTCTTGATCAATATCTGGGTAGCCGTTACATGCAGCTAGTACTCTCATATTCACTTCTATAGAATATATAGAATCCGCTGACATACTTGTGGGTTAACCCGTGAGGGGATTGATCTGAAAATATTTCAGATTCAATCGGATATGATCATATTTAACCTACTGCTAGCGTATTGTCAGGTCTTTAGAGTCCCACAATGAAAGTGCCTGCCCAGACGAAATCATGATGTGGCATACATATGGGAATACGTATGGGAGTTCGATTGAATGCGTGATTTAATCGAACATCGTTTATACTAGCCGGCTTATTTATAAGCCGGGTTTTTAAGTCAAGTATTGACTTAATATCCATATATATGATATGGTATCTAGTATTTTGTATATGATACACACACGCGCTCTCTCTCTCTCTCTCATTAGTATATGATACTAATGTATTATTATGTATATGGATACATAATGTATATATGTATATGATACAAATATTCTCTCTTCAATTGCATATTATTATGTATATGGATACATAATATGTTAATGTATATGATATATTTATTCTCTCTCTGATTATATGCGTGTGTAAATGTGTGTGTGTGTAAATATCTGTATATGATACATATTGTATATGTATATGGATACATATACTGTTACTCTATATATATGTGTGTGTGTGTCTGTGTGTGTATTTTGATACATACTTTTATATGTATATTGATACATGTATTATGTCATATAATAATATGGTAGAGAAATGTTATGAGGCGGGGCCCACCCATCTCTACACATAACATATTAAGAGAGGGGGGTATGGGAGAGAGGTACGGTCTTCATATATAATTTTTCAGGGAGAAAAAGAGAATGAAAAGAAAAGGCTTAGCCATGCTTCTTCCCCTTCTTGATGTTCTTCCTTCTTTTTTCTTGATATCCAAGAGAAGATAAGGAAAAGAAAAGAAAAGAAAGATAAATGAGACAAATAATCCACTTCATTACTATCTCTATCCATCGGCAAAGGAACTAGTTACTTCATTAAAGAAGAGTTTTGGACTGAAGCTAGAGTTTTGGACGGGTTCTTTCACCGTTGATCATCTTCGACGAGACGATCGGCCACCAAGCTTGTTCCCTAGACGATGGAGCTTAGTTAGGGCCTTCCACTAGACGAGTGGACACGCTATAAAGATTGTAGCCATCTAACTCTTGTTATTGCAAATGGTTGTAAATGAATGATTTTGGGTTTGGTTTTAGTGCTATGTTTGAATTTTTAAAGTTTTGGTTTTCCGCCGCAGTCCGCAAGTGTTGTGATCCTGGCACCGAAACCCAACATCTCCATTCTTTCTTCTACGAAAAACCAAATTTAAATATTAAATCATAACTATCAGTTCTTTAAACTGAAAATTACAAGAGTTACAGGCAACTGCATAGATGTTACAAGCAATTTATACATCATCCAATCACTTGACTATAATATCAAATAATTTACATGTATTATCTTGCCAACAATAAATGAAAATAAGCACTTGTCTATAGCTATCAGATCTTTAAGCAATTTTATCTATAATACAGACAAGTTCTCATTTTCATTTCCATGCATTATCTAAGAAATACGCTGTAATATCCAATATTATAAACCCAAAATCAAGCATCGATGAGATATTCACAAAATTTTAGAAAAGAACCAACTTCGAATTGCAATGCAAGATTAACAAAAGGGTATCAATTTTACCTCTTTCCTTTTTCAGCCGCTGTCGATTTAGCCTGCGTCGTTTTTTCCAATTCTGGAGCCATCGTCAATTTTTCCAATTCTGGAGCCGCTATCGATTCCACCGCAGACGGGATGATAGCCTTTTCCTTCGATTTAGAAGCCAGGTTTTGATGGTGATTAAATGCTTTTCATGATGGAGGACGATGGGGGACTCTAGGTGGCCGAAGAGAAGACGGCGAAGGTCCAGGGAAGAGGCTAATTGACGATGAACTCAACGACAGCGGTTTTAGGGTTTTCGACGACGAGAGACGATTTAGGACGAAGAGTCGGGCAGACGATTTAGGGAGACGAGGATGCGATGGCAAAGACAGCGGCGACAATGGAAAAGACGGGAACGACAACGACGAGAGACCACTTGGGTTCTTTAGGATCAAGAGAGGGAGAGAGAAAAAGAGAAATTTTGAACGTTGAGAATGAAGAGAGTCATTTCGGTCCATCCACAAATTATAATATCCAGCCCTGACTTGTCAATGGGCCAAGGGGTGTTCCCCATTTAGAAAATACAAGAGACTTTCTCCCTTTTTTGGATTGGGCCGGGTTTTTTCAACTACTTACCCTGAACTCAACTCCAACAAAAATACACAACCAGCAACTCGTAAATCCTCGAGCACCAACATAAACAAAATAATGAATTACGACCACTTTTTACTTGCCAACTAAACCACCCACATTTTACTTGCCAACTAAACCACCCCATCGCACGTTAAGCCCCATCATATCGTAATGATAATTCTTTTGAAACAGGGTTCAGCAATGACGGGAATATAATATTCAAATTCGCATAAGGTTGAGAGAATGTGTGATAAATAGCAGCAAATGAGGAAAAAACTATTGAAAAAACCACGGCAATACAACTCTGCAATAGAATTAGTTCACCAGATGGTGAGGAAGGGAAAGTGACTACAGCACAAACAGTGAAATTAAAGAAAAAGGGATATATGTGTAGCAAGTCCCTAAAACACCATAACACGAGAGTTATGAACAAACAACAAGCACAACGGAACAATCAAATGCTACACAGAGTTACAAATTTACATCACTTGCACTACATTTGAGTTGAAACTGAAGCTCAATTGTTCTACTAATCTCTTTCGCCACAAGTTCTTATAAATAATTTTGAATTTGTTTTCCCCCCATTTCCTTCCCTAATCATCTATATCTTCTGTACTGAGGCAATGCAAAACCATGAGAATAGATCCTCAGACTCTATTCAGTTATTTTGTTATATATCAGAATTTTTGCTGTTCTGAATATGTTCATCCCTGCATTTCATTAAATAGCCAATAACTCGATAATCAGGTTAATATAGTCGTTAGAAACATGACTTATGCACAACTAGTGTCTAGGCATGTTTTCTGCACATGCAAATAAACATTAAAGTTCCTCGTTTTTAGAAGGCTAAATTGCATTTAAATACAGCCAATTGACAGATAAATACCCAATGTTTACTTCAGCACTTTAATGAACAACACCGTTAGCGGAAAATATGAAATTGCCATTATACCCACTTATACAACCATCTTTCTTCTTTTGCCCCCTTTCCCCTACCCTAAAACGTTAATTTCCCTACTGTGAATCAAGATAAAACCCCAGCGAAGAAATTTAGATGCTTAATCGAAGGAGTAAAAGGAGGTGGGTGAAGAGAAACCCTAATCGAAGCCCAATCAAATGGTAATCAGAGAAACTCTAGTTGTTGTTGTAGGATTTTAATGAATTTCGAGAAGAAATGAGGCCATGGTTAGGGTTCTCAATTGGCTTTGAGAAGGAGAAGAAAGAAAGAAGGCTAAGGTTAGGGTTTTCAATTGATTTGGAGGAAATAGAAATTAGTAACATGTTTAACTTTTTTATATGCTGTAGGGACAAAATTGTCCTATAAGCATCTTGTGATTGTCACATGGGAATAAAAAAAAGGAATATTCTAACAGCAGAGTAATGACATGTAGTCAAATGCCAACGGACGGAAACGTTGGGTATTTATCTTCCGGCTTTAGAATCATAGGGTATTTATCTGTCAATTGGGAGAAACATCGAATATTTAAATGCAATTTAGACTTCTTAGAACGATAATTAAAAAAAGATTTAAAAATGCTATTATTTTTTGGGTTAATTGCACAAAAAACCCTATAGTTTACCCTAAACAACTTGTACCTTCTCAAGTGAGTTATCAGCGGAAACACACCCTCTTTGACCAAAACCTTGAAAACTCAAAAGGTTGTCAAAATTAACTCTAGAATTTCGTATGTTGTTTAAAGAATTTTTTTTTTGGCGATAACCAGGGTGCTTGCACTAATAAATCACTTCTGGGGGTATAAGTGCAATACAGGATGAACTACAAGGCGGTTTTGTGCAATTAACCCTTGTTATTAAGTGCTTGCAAATAGAGGAATAACAAATTATAAAAGTATTTCCGAGCAAAATCACACATTCTATAGAGCTTTTATGCGGCCCAAAATTGATCTAGTGCTTTAACTTTTCGGCATGTGTTTGATAAATTTAAATTGACTCCATCTGGAGCTTACACTATAATTTAGGAGAATAATTACCCGCTGGGTCATGAGAATTTCAATGGCAACGTTTGTATCTCCATCAGCAGCTGTAAGGGCAACTTCAGCCTGGGTCTGCGGCAAAGTCAGAAACATGAGACTAAAACCAAAATGAATGTCTGAATAAGAGGAAAATATATGAAGAAGAAGATATATGAAGAAATGGGACGTTAATCTTTAAACTACTGACAAGGTATCTGAAGTTCGAAGAAGAGCTTGACTGATTAAGTATAAGCATACGTAATTCTTTCTCATTACCAGAAGCAAGTGATCCTTTTCACAGCATCTTATCAAACAAATTATGCATTGCCATAATGTTAGTGAGTTTGGTAGCAAAGAGAAGAATGAAAAATTGAAGGAAGTAACTAAAAGCTTTGGCATGGAATGTGGGAAAAAATTTCACATATGAGCTTATGCTCCTTTGGTGTATTCTTTAGCTGTTGGTAAATGAAAAATAAATGAGAACTCATATTTTCTTTTTTGCTGGTTAGATACACGAAAAGCGAAGAAATAGTACAGCTCCAGGTCTTTACCCCAAAGCTTTTGGAGTCAGCTATAAAATTCACATCTAATCGATATGTTTCATAGAGGTCTGACTAAGGTTTCATGCTAACAAACGCAAAGGGGTCGTCAAGTGGAAAAACAAAATTCTTCGTACTCGATGTTTCTTCAGGATTTTCTTATTATATTCTTTTGGGAGTGCGTTTTTATTATATTTGTGTGTGTGTGGGGGGGGGGGGGGGCGAGAAACTTTTTACAGGATATTTTTTTTCCTAAGATCTTGTAAAAATGTTTCTCTAACTCCATACGTTTTCCATCGTTGTCAGCATCATGATCATCATCAGTAACAACAAAGCCTTCTTCCCAAACTCCATACAATTTCCATCAACAGAAAGGAAAATAAGAGAGTTGTTCATGGAAACAAATTGCGGGCCTTTCCTCTTGCAACAACCTTTCAGATATTTTCTTCTTCAAGTAGTTGTATATTTTCCCCCTCCCTTTCCACAATTCAGGCTTCTGGTGGATCATATTGGTTAATAAAATGACTTTGCAAAATGAAAAGCATAGTCTCTAGATTCCAAGTTCACCGGAGTGATTGTTGTGTGATATCATGAGCACCATACAGTACAGTGTTGAAAAAAACGGAATATTCAGCAGGATATTCGTATTGGGGGGCAAAACAAACAAACACTGCAATATTCGATCAAATATACGGTCAAACAGAATATTCACCACACAAACCGTATATTTGGATGAATAACGTGAATATTCGGCCAAATTGGCCCCATTAGGCCCCAAACAAAAAAAAACCACAACTAAAAAATCAAATGTAGGATTCACAACTTAATTAAAAACAAGAGGGACTGACGCTTATTATCTCACAAACACTCTCTCCTCATTTCTCTCTCCTTATTTTTCTTTCTCAACTTAGACTCAAACCCACAATCTTCCGATTTAGTTTGGACGTTTTACCATTAGACCACAGGTATATTAGTTTTCTATATTTTAATTTTTTTTAAATTTATATATGTAAAATTTTTATGAAAATATTGATGGCCACATAATCTGAATAAACCGAATATTCACCAAATAAACCGGATATTCTTTATTCGCCGATCAACCGAACAAACCCCGAATCCGTTCTTTACAACATTGATACAGTATATATAGCTATCATCATACCTTCTCAAACCCCATTGCTACTAAATTCTTCAACGCTTCTTCAAAGTTGTCTGTGCCCTGCTTCACATGGAGAAAATCAAAACCCAATGGACTCTTCTTATTTATTTAGGAATAAGATGGTCAGAAATAACATTTCAAAAAAACACCTGAATTGCATATTAAGGGATGTAACCTGATTTTGTGGAGCTAATTCAGCAACTCCCCCAACGTTTGAAGCTAAGTGCCTATAGTTAAAAGAAAAATGGTAAAGAAAAACATTTAACCATCTCCAGCAATAAGTATCATGTAGAATCTATGCAGCAAATATGTATCACCTCGGTAAGTTTTTTTTCTTTTTTTTTAAAGAAAAGATATAAAAATATAAATGCATGTGTCGTCGTCATTATCTAAGCCTTATCCCGGAAAAATAAGATTTGTATGGAACAAAATTCTTTCTGTGGCAGACAAGCTAAGAGGTCAGGATTTGGATCCAAGATTGCAGAGATCAACTCTAGGTCGTGTATTAATAAAGAAAAATTTCTCAGATCAAGCTATGTGATTTTCCCCATATTCTTTGGCCTTTTGCTTTTCTTTTTTGTCTCAAGAAGAAATTGAGGAAGCTTCTCATAAAAGACAGGCAAGGGAGACTGCTAGTATAACCATCTTTTTAACCATATAACTTCTCGATTCCTTATATGCCCATATTTCTATTATCCAGCTATGCAGGTGATGACTTGCTGAGAACAAGATTAGAGGAAACTAGACATGTTTGATTTTGTGCAACAACAATAACAAGCCTATGTTCAAACTTTTGGGGTTGGCTATATGAATCAGTTGCTTCAATTTTTATTTTTTTTTTGTTTTTTTGTTTTGTTTTTTGTTCTGTTTTTATTTTTGTTTAACATAGGCCTCTATTCATGTTTGTTTAGGTCTATCCTTGACCTTATTGCCCCTCAACTACAAATTTACAACTTCTCCTACATGATGTATTCATTGGTCTTTGTAGCATGTGTCCAAACCATCTCAATCAGTGCTTACTCGTTTTATCCCATATGAGAGCGACCACCAATTATGAATACACTTATTCCTTATCTTCTAGATTATGTTTGTCGTCCATCTCAACCTTCTCATTTCAGCTACACTAATTTTTTGGATATGTTTCTGAATAGCCTAGCATTCTGATCCATAAAAGCAATGCTGACCGTGTAGTCATCTTATAGAATATTCCTTAATTGCTCAACATGTCTGATTTTGTGAACGATGAGCCTAAACCCAGGCAATGTTTACAAATATGTGACTAAACCGCTACCTTGCATCTGATATATGTGTTCCTGTACTTCGTCCGGATGTGGCCAATTGGTGATCCGGTGAAGAAACATCCAAGAGTCTGGTCTGCAGGCTCAAATCAGGATCTGATGTAGTAGCTGATTGCTCTCGTGAAGAACTAAGCGTCCTTCCCCTCCCAGGAAATCTTGGATCTTGTGGTGGCTACAAGATAAATATTTAGTTATTACGTGGTTTGGATTATAGATCAACATTGAGATTATAGATCTACAACACAATGGGTCTAATTCAACACCCTCTAATCGATGTTCAATAAAAAAAAGCATCCCAAGCCCAACCAAAAAAAAAAAGAAACACACACATTGGAGACATCTACCAAAAAGAAGCATCTGCTTATATAATAATTCAGATTGAAAAAACAATACAAAAAAAGGGGAATTCAAAAAATTACAAAAAAATAGGATTGCACAGCTCCAGTACACATTAGAATTAGAGTATCTAATATATCAAAAGGCAGGCCAGAACCGAGTTATGCACTCGGCTTAACAATATCCAACTCTATGAACCATTTTCAAACTAAAAGCAAAAAAAATTTGTAGTGACAGTTACAATTAATAATAATTTGAATTACTTACCCCTTCTGATGTTTCCCTTTGGGGCATCCATGTAGAAAGATTTCTCCACAAGTTTCCTGAGCTGAAACCACTGTAATGAGAAAATTTTGAGAAACGGTACGAGGTTAAACATTGTGAAGCATATTGAACCAACAATATTGAAAAATACAATCAGTACCTGGATGGGGAACCTGAGGTTGAATATGTTGGCAGGTTACCATATGTAGCCCCTCCAGTGCATAAAATAAATCCAGGGCGCCTTATGCAAGCCGACTAAAGAAAACGTCGCATTTCACAGATTATGTCAATAAGTGATATTTTTCTGCGCAAATAAGTACATCTCATGCATAACCAATGGTGCACTTATGTCCCTACAAGCAGCATGTTATTATCGACGTCACCCAGAACGCGAAATGTTTCCATTCAGGGAACGAAAATGGGACTGTGAACACCACTTCTTATAGAACATGGTATGATAGGGGTAGCATTCTTCGACACTTATACAAAATGGAAAATGAAACTCTAGAATGCGGAATGCTTTTGGATAATTTCCATGTGTGTGTAGCATATGAATAATTTAATTTCTTTTGCAATTTATATTAAATTCTCGCTTAGGTCTCCGCTCCGGGTCCAAAACGTCAGTTTTTTTTATAACTATTTTCAGTATAGTTTACCACAAACCCGAGTTTATTCCCATTTAATTATAGTTTCAAATGGGATACCTCTTTCAACCTAGATTGGAATGGTGATTCTTCATATTCGGATAGCTGGAGTTCCCCAATTAGGAACGATTGTTCCATATCGCAAATCGCTAATGGTTTAGCGATTATGGCAACACAGGTTTTTATTATTTAGGCCTATTTAAATCAGAATGGGCTCATCTATGAAGCATAAGGCTCCACAAATGATTATACAAAGTTTTATGGGTGTCAGATCCTGAACCCATGAAGCAACCCTCCAGAATTTTCCTAGACCACGGAAGTCTAGCAGACATGGTAGAGAATAAAATTCAACTCTAGGACAAACGCGAGAGAGAGAGAGAGAGGCTTTAAAAGGATTGTGCCTGTGTATCCAAGAGAATCTTTGAAGCTAATGCCCAATACACACATGCACATAACTTGCAAGAAGATTGGCATGTTTAGGTTCAGAAAACTTACTAGCATTGAGGAGCTCTCAATGGCAGAATAGACACTTGTTCCAGGTAACAAATAGTTGAACAGTCCATAAGTGTCTAGTAAAAACATAAATAATCATTTATGAATTCCACAGTTCAATGTAGTTCAGACAAAATGCCACACTGAAAAGGATGATCAAGCAAAAAGGGAAAGGAGAACAAACATGCAAACCCAGATAAGATGCCACACAAGTGTCCCAGAAACGAAATGTTGGTAGCTAACAGCTGGAACACTATTAATAAGATCCATGCGTACCTGCAAACGGCACCTTTATTCTCAGTACACACGAGCATTATGATTGAATTAAAATTATTATTTAAAAATTTTGTACATTTTGATTAATGAAACAAAGATGTATACCATTTCGCAGGCACATTGAAGAGACCGAAAACACTGCAAAAAGAAAAGATGAAGGCACACATCAAATATGGAAACACGAACAAAGTGAAGATCTGGCATCTAGATACTCAGGATACTCAAAGTTTCAACTTAATAAGTAAATAAGAGTTTGATTAAGGAAGGAGGTAAAATGTCAGCTCCTGCTCTCTAATTTATTACAGTTAAAAAAGAAAAAAATACATGGTTATGTTCCTAATTCCAGGAGATCAATAATTAGAAAGAGTTTCATGGTCACTGCCTTCTAGCTACAAAGTATACTTATTTCTGAATTTTTTCATTTGCAAAGCATAATAATTGTTATTAACCAGAAGGATTTCGCTTTTTAAAAGAAAATCAAACATGTAGTTTCAAAAACGATATTTAAGCTATGAAAAAATGCCAAACCTTCTCGATTGAGCTCCACTCAAACTTGTCTCAATTACAATCATAGAAAATAAGATCCCAGAAAAGCCAATGGCACACTCATCCATGAAAAGAGAACGGGGGTATACAGGATTATAGGCCACCAGTGAAGCTATACAGAGATGAATTATAGCATTGCTTATAGCGAGCAAGAACATTAGATACAAAAGGCGGACAGATCCCATAATCCTTTCCAATTCCATTCCCAAAGGTACCAGAGCCATCATATTGAAAACAACATGCAGTAGTGATCCATGAAAAAGAACTGCCGTAAAAATCCTGTAAACTGAAAGGAAAGGGTAGGGGATTTATGTTAAGAGTTTGATACATTCTCTAATAAGATAATATTTTAGCCCATATTTGCCCTTATTATATGGAACATGCTTTAAGTTCAACAACGTCCACTTATATTCTAACAGAAGATGAGCTTACCCTCAAACCTAGAAACGATTGCAGATGGCAAGAAGCAAACATTGTAGAAGGTGTCATAACCAAACAATAAGCACACCAGGTAGATTACCCCACAGATTATTACCACACCAGAAGTAATGAATGGTACACCAGCCCACCATTGATTTAGCCTTGTTGGAAGCCCAGCCTAGAAATCGATGAAATGAGAGAAGTTCAAATAGAAGTTATAGAAAAACATTACTAGATTTTTTTAAAAAGAACTAATGTTGCATTAATCATGGCGGCAATCAATTAAATATAAGCTCAATGGTGCAGATCAAATCTCAAAAATGTAATTTATGTTGGATGTGTCTAAATCGGGATGGCGGTAATAATCTATTAAGGTTCACTTGATCCTTACTACATATTAACTCAAGTTTAATGCAGATTAAAGTTCATAAACAACACCTTGTGACAATATCAATTCAATTGGGTTAAATTTGAGGGTTCGGCTTAATACCCATCAAGCAAATAAATTCGAAAAAACAACCCATATTCAAAAACTCTTCTTTGGTGATCAATGATCAACAGAGATATCCTAGCTTTCTAATTTGTGCTCCTACAGTCACGCTGATCATAAAAAATCTGAATAAGCAGACAGCAAAGAACTTTAAGCGATGCAAAATTTTAGAACCACAACTTGCTCTAAAATAGACAGTCCTGGATGTTGACTCAAAAACTAGCCCTTAAAGAGAGATCTCATAGCACATCCTATAGCCACTTCCCAAAGAAAAAAAAACAGGTTGTGGTTGAATTTGAATTCGACAATTTGTTCTTTCACAACAATTAAGAATCTCCCAGCTTGTATGGTGTAGTTAGCTACGGCGGTATTGCCTAAAATTGTGGGTCTCTGCTAAGCCACCTCCTCAAATTTCTGAGAATTGGAATGTGATACGATTCGAAACAACATATCAAAGTTGATTGTTCTCAGTAAACCCTAAATCAAACTGTTTCGTCGACGATTTCATCATTCAGTGGTTTAGACTGAAACTACTAAACAAGATCGCTAATTTATATCACAGACGCTCCTGTTACCAAATTCAGTTCCTAATTCTTCAATTTGCAAACAAATCAAACATGAAAGCGATAACAAAGAGATTAAACCCTAATCGCAGCAACAGGTGCATTCAAGAATCTCTCAAGTGCGAAAGCGAGATCTAGACGAAGGAAATGAGAACGAATGAGATAGAATTCTTTTTATTACCTCGGTGACGATATTGGATCTCATTTTCTCTGAATTCTACCTTCTTTTTCCTTCGATTTTTTAATTTTTCAGGCGCTTGAGGACTGGGATTTTGTAAGTCTTGAGAACGAAGCGTGCGAAGTCTGAGGGCGCTGACGGCGTTTTCTAGGTGGATTAACGGCGGTGTGGTTCACGAAGATGACGCCGTTTTATTCCTTAACGAAGCTGCACTCAAATAGGGCCATGATTAGGCTTAGGGCCCATCTTTAGTTGCCAACGATTTTGTTTTTAATTTTAGAAAAATCCTTTTCCTATCGCATGCATGCAGCCTATATAGAGTCTCATTAAGTAAAAGTTGACATAATATCCACTATATAGAGAATTACACCCTCTATCCCATCTTGTAACCAATAAGTGCCTTTGTAGATGATGCAGATTCCACCATCGATAGGAAAAGTAAGTATTTCTCTTATTTTTATGGTAAATAGTCACCAAAAAAAAAAGAGCCGCTGCAAACTTGCACGAAAACCCAGGGCCTTTTACTTTATTTTAAAAACCCTAGGCCTTTTGTTTTTATTTAAAAACCCAGGGCCTAGTTAAAACCACATATATAATAATCGTCAGTTATATCTAAGCAGTTTGCCTGTAATATCTAAAAAGTTGACTATAGTTGTCTATAATATCTAAGCAATTAAGGGAATGAAGGCCTAAATGAAATGCGGCTAGAGGGATTTTTCATAAAGATATTGAATAGTGGGCATTTCCCAACAATTTCGAAAATAATAGGGTACATTAGAGAACTCCCAATTGGGCGGGAGCTTTCTGACAGCTTACCTGATTTTTTATTTTTTATTTAATTTTATTTTTTGGAGTTTATTTTGGTACGAATCTTTATATGTTTTTATATGCTCAAAAATACCTAAAGCTTATTCGTCTCAAGAGACATCAGATATGCATATATAAACTGAAAAGTATTTCCCATTCAAAAGTGGCATTTGATTTTACTCTTGAAAAGGCATAGACAAAGCATAAAAGAAGTAATAAATAGAAACAATAGGTAATGCAAAAGGCTTAAATGAACACTCCTAAAATAAATGAGGGCACAAAAACAAAATTACACTCATAAGACAATACATCCACAGAATTACATTCTAATTTTGCGGGAACAGCAAGGCCTTGGATCAAGTCCAAAAAAAGAACCTGGCATTAAAACTTCCGAAATTTGTCAATGATGTCCTTTGAGTTGACCTCTTAGCATGTAATTTCAAGCATGAATATGTAGATCTTAACATACAACACTCCAACGAATACGATGTAAATAATTTCCCGCACAATGTTCAGTTTTGTCACAAAGAATAATCAGACTAAAAGAATTTATACACCCATGCGATTCAAAAAGCACAGCAATGGAGGGAGCATCAAGCCGCAATAAACATATATTCTGAACATATAACAGCGACCAATATCCAAGGGCACAAAGCTTATGAATTCTTGCTCCATGGTTTAAGAACGGAAACAACGATAATGACAACAATAATAAGGAGGATTATAATTGCGATGCACATCCATTTCCGTGAGTTCTTCTGCAGTTTCTTGGCTTTCTGAAGAGCTGTCGACCCAGATTGAATGTGGTCGACCGCACTCGAGACCTAATGGAGAAACGGTAAATGCCACAATATAGTTAGAAGGTTAAATTGCTGGGAACCCCCTTTACTTTTGCAAGTATGACTGAAAACCTACACTCTTATCTACAATTTTAATAACCTTTAGAAATACTAGTACGATCATATATTTTCCTAATCTTCCCAAAATAGTTCTGATATTCACCACTTGTTTTTACTGACAATATAAAACAACTACTTTTATCTAGACTTGTTTTGGGAAAGAAATTAAGGGGATGTTTGGTTAGCATCAAAAAAGTATTGCAACATTTGTTGCATGCAACAAATGTTGCATGCGGCATTTGATGCAAGAAAAAGGGACCAAATCCATTGTTTGGTTATCTTCAAGTTTTGTAATTGGATTTCCAAATCCAAACCATGTTTGGTATTTGGTTGAACAAAAAACTAAAGAAAATGCAACATTTGTTGCAAATTTACCTATATGGCATATACAATGTTTATGTGGCACCAATAATAATTAACATGTTCACCATTCCCAAAGTTGCAACTCTTGTTGCCACCAAAATGAATGCAACAAATGTTGCAAGAATTTGTTGCTTTTTGCATCTCCATTTACATTTCCAACTCAAGTTTGTTGCTAGGAAATGAAGATTTTTTGCAACAAATGTTGCATGAATCCCCATTTCCTAGCTACCAAACAGCCCCAAAGTGAGGTTAAGTGTAGTTTGTGTATAAATTTCCAATAGCATATTTCAGGTTTTTGAAGTTAAGTGTGGTTTCCTGCTATACTGGCAAAAGTATTAGATTCATGCAATTTAGCCTAAATAAAGTTTCTCTATGCAGATTTAAATATGTAAGCATCTATCATATCGAGCATTGTATGCAATGGCGACAAATAACTCTGAAAGATGATCAGTAACATTCACACCTGGGTTTCAATGTTATCAAGCATGTCACCTTGAGCATCTATTAGCACGGCCATGTCTATAAAAATCTGCATGAGAATTTATATTTATAGTTTTAGAACTCAAAACAAAAGTTCAACAATATCTCTTCGCTTGCTCCTCAATTCTGCACATTGGTAAGTAAAATATATTTTTTTACAGAAAAGGGACGATCGAAGATTATTCACGTGTGACTGAAAATTCGAGGGGAAAGGGAAGAATATATTAAGTATTGAGCTAGAGCTAGAGCTATTAGCCAAAACTTTTGGATTATGCACTCGGTCTTGGTCCTTATGATGTCTTCATTGTTTTTAGTCGACTCCCCGGCGTCTTCATTGAATCCTAACACACATAGGATGACTGGAAAATACAATGCTTTTTTTGTAATAGTCTTTCACATGCACAAGAAAAAAAGAAATAATAACAATGAATAACAAACACCAAAGGATGCGCAGGAAAAGAACACAAATCCAGGAAGGGGGTGACTTGTGAGTATGACTTTCTTTTAGCACAAGGGCCAAAGTTTCTACTGTAAAAATAGCATAGTAAAATACAAAATCATACTAATGCCCTTACGAAATTCTGCTGCATGCTGAGTATTGAAAACCAGTATCCAATCAAAACACAATTCCCCTGGTTCAATAGAACCTCTTAATCTATTCACACTAGTATTTTGCACGTGTGTATATTTTGAACAACTTAAATACCGAAGGCATGCATAAAAAAAATTATTATAGACATTACATGAAAATTTCTAAAGATATCTATAGTTTTCTTAATTTAAATTAAATAAATACGGTTAGTGATAATATTAGAATTGAGAACTTTATGAGTTATGCAAAATAACAAAAATATAAGGGCTTGTGTATAAATTTGTAAGTCATATCTCTTTTTGGGCTTTTGAGCGTGATAGAGAATGTGAAATGAGAAAGAGGGGGTTGTTGACTTTTCATTTTCTTATTTTTGTCTTTTGTGGTGGATGAGATGGACATATCCAATACTCTACTTTTGCTATTGGAAATTTGTCATTTTTTCTATTTTTTATTTTGTTGATTAATGACGTCATCTAAGGACTTCTGGTTATAATAGTAAAGATGTACATTAAGAGGACGAATGTGAATGTTTTGAAACTGTAAAAAAGAACTTTATCACCAATCACTTCCCATCCCAATTGAAAAGAAAGCAGGAATACTTGTGAAATCAGCGAGATCTCATAATTTTTTATGTAAGTTAAGAATTTAAGATACGTCCTAATTCTGTACTTATGCAATGGGTGTCAAAGTTTCAATAATTTTTGGAGTATCAAACTATCAATCGATTCCCTCGAATACCCCTTTAGCTATGACACTGGAATGACTAAAGCACTAGATGTAAAACTTTGGGTGAAAAAAGAAATGACTTGCTTGTGCAGTCAATGATCGCGTACTATGTGGAGAATTAATACAATTATTAGCTATTTACAAGTTTATCTACAAATATCTACATTAATAATATTTTTAAATTAGAATGTCCAAGTAGTATGAGCGGTGTTTTAAAAAGCGGCCGCTTAAACGTATAAGCGGTTTCGAAGGCGTTCACCGCTTCGCTGGACCGCTTATGCGCACTTTTATAATCACCCTTCTATTAGCTTAAATCCATGCCTTTAATTACTAAAAAATGGTATATATTTTAATGGATATATAGAATGGTATTTAGCAGTGTATATTATCATACTCTATTATTTGACATTGTATTCTATGATGATTCTCACAAAGGTATATCTAAATTCTTGAATATCGTCAGTGTGAGATTATCGAGTGTTAGACCTAAGGAATGTATAGATATAATTTTCTTCCCTTTGACCGTTCACAATCCAACTTGTATTGCTGATCTACTTTCTGCTTCATTTGGTTAGCTTCTCATCACTTACTTGCAACCAACAAGACTAACAACTTTTACACGCTCTAATAGCTTTGGAGACATGGTGTCGTGATGACAACGTCCAGAAAACCATAATTATTCTTTAGTTTCTTTTGGTTCTTTCTTTTCTTTTCTTTTCTCTTTATTCTTTTATCTCATTTTATTTTTATTTTTCTAAGTTGTTGTTTCTTTGAGTGGAAGATTCTATCATTGATTTATATTATCCTTTTCCTGTTATTACTTCTTATACCTCTAAAAATATACTCCAATAAATGAAAGAAAAAACAAAGCAAGGATAGAAAATAATAACATTTAAAGAATTATTCAAGTGAAGTCGTAACTAATATATAGGTGAATTTGAAATCTGATCGTTAAGCGACCACTTAAGCACTTAGACCATCCAGCCGCTATTGTATTTATTCCCGCTTTTAAAAGAGTGAATATGAGGATCCAAATTCATCAAGACTGACATAAAGTTAAGGGAGAATGTGTCGTATTCTACTCATATAACTTTTTGGTGAATTGTGTACAACAGATAATAGTTTCTGTATATTTTTGGATGAAAAATTAAAATATTACATAAGTCAACTTACCTGCTGCAACTCAAGAAGCTTCCTTTCTAATTCTTTTACTGTGTCGTGTCGCTCTTGGATTTCAGCAAGGGTATCCAATACCTGCAGAGAATAGGTTGGACACAGAGTAGTTAAGTGATAGATAATTAAATAAATAAGTAAGTCAATTTTTCTTTATGCTTTAGATAAACTAACGAATAGTTGAGGTTATGACAAACCTGGCCTCGCCCTTGCCCCTGAATCGCTCTCTGAAATATTTGTTCACTGTTCCCGGTCTCTATTAATTTGTCAATTGTCTGTAAGAATCTATAACGATAAGAAACTCTACAAATATATTAAGCAGCATATACACCCAAATTGTCAGAAAAAGATGTGTACCTCGTCATCAGCTCGGTTACCAGTTACTGTTTAAATGGAAACACGAAGAAAAAAATTAAAACAGTGAGTGGTTACCAACAAATTCAAGCAAACATTTAAGCCCAGAAGTGCTACTATATTTTCAGCTAAAATGCAAGTGCCAACCAGTATAAACTCTTCTTTCAACAACCTCCCGATACTCCTGCTGGATTGTTTCCCTTAATGACTGCAGACAATGAAGCACGAATAACAAGATGCCAACACATTTATGGTCATGAACAACTGTTTTTCAGAAACCATTGTAGTCATTTTATCTCATCCTTGTTACATGATATCCATGATTATTGTTTTTTTATTAGAAAAATGAACATGATATATCAAGCTGTAAGCTGAAGGAAAAAAGACTACAAAAGTTAGAGCAAGTCCACAACACGATAAATTTTTAATAAAAATATAAGATAATATTCGCAGCAAAGGCATACCTGAAAGTCAGACATTCTTTCTTTCAGCTTCTTTTTCAATGCTCTGCAGTTACAATGCACACAGTAAATGAGTCAACTGATCTCATAAAGACCATCCTTGTTAACCATGAAAAAAGGGTTTAGATCAGCATGCAAATTACACAGTAGTCGCAGTTCTAGACCGATCTACAGCCGATCCCTTGCCGCATCCCGGCTTCTGTCTATTAGACAAATTCTAGTATGAAAAGTAACAAAGAGAAATCAATGACAATATCCAGTTTAAGATGTAGTTGCACAGTACTTAGGAGCATACTCAAATAAATTTAACAATGAAAAGATTCTTCTTCAATGGTGATGTCATTGGTACATGTTAGATCTCTTAAACTACTACAGCTTGCAGTTGAGGGATATAAATGAATGAATAGGATAAAAATATAAAAGAGAACTTGTACCATGATAGGATGGAAGAAAAAGATTCATGCAGTCAACCTCAAAAGTTAGGAATAAAGACCTCAATAGTTGTTGTACTCGTTACAAGATGTTAGAAAGGGAAAAGTAGAGAATTGCTGTGAGGAGAAATTAGACTATCAGAAAGTGAATAGGTCTTTAAGTGCGCTACATGTAAACTCTTCTTTGATCAAGATGGGTAACTATTAAAGTATTAAGGCATCAAAGGAATATGAGTAGGTTACAAATAGAAGAAAGGACATTAATTGAATGATGGAAACAGCAATCACTTTAATGAGGGAAATTAGAATGCTAAAGGACAGGGTTCTTTTAACAGAGAAGTAACACAGAAAGAAGAGATCGATGTGGAAGAGGAACTGTTGGTGTAAGATTCATTTATACTTAGCCTAAGCGATAAAATCAAAAGGAAACAAGAAAATTTGTACTGCATGGATCATGATTAAACCGTATACTCCAAATTATTCATAACTCGATCCTTGGATAGAATACAAAAAAATTGTAACAAGCTGAGTGTGAAACATTAAAAGCGACAATCAGATACGAATAAATACATCGAATTTAAAGTATGAACATAAACAAAGATAGTATATGGTATAAGATGGAAAAATGTAAGCAAATTAAGACCCAAAAAAGTTCTAAAATTGAGGGTATAAAAATAAACTTTCTGCTTCTTTGAAAGAACAAAAGAAAGATTATCCAGAATATGAGATGAAAGAATTAGGACCAATTGAAAATACATTTTAGTGAAGTGAAAAAAGTGATGGCTCTTTATAAAAATAAGTTGCCAAAAGATTAAGGTTTCAAGAAACTACATCTCTGTCCAGTTCTTCGACTTTTGTCTTTGCTAACCGTGCTATTTTCCCCACTTCATCAATATCTTTTTCCATCCGCTGCTTAATTCCTGCACCCAGATTATGGTTTGCGAAAATTACAATTGCATGAAGTCATAACAGCAAAAAGATTGGCTAGATAAATAAACACACAAAGATAATGAGCTTACCTTTCATAGAAGACGCCTTGGTAACAGACTTGGACTCCTCATTTGCATTCTGAAGAGCATATTCAAGTTAATGGCGCAAAAATCTAAAAACAAACCATTTTCTCCTTGTTTTCAATTCAACAAAATAAAAATAAGAGTTTAAGATTAGGATGGTGCTGTTTATTCATTACAAAAATAATTTTTAGTTAGTTTTTAGTTCGAATTGAAGTGGGTCACGGAGGTGTATAACTTAGTTTAGTTGCCTCAAGATACTGAAATAACAGTTCCAGGTTATCAAAGATCTCCCACTCCTAAAAATTAACATGAATTACAAGAGAAAAAAGTTAACTGTGCTTCTTTTCCATATTTTTCCCCACCACATTTGGACACCATACTGCCTTGATGGACTTTGCATTAGGACCATATAGCCTTGATGGGCTTTGCATCTTTGACTGAGCGCTAATATCACAAATGAGTTACAGACGACAAATAAACCCAACAAGTGCAAATTTAAAACTCATCCAAATATTCCAATTACTACCATAGATATATGCAATAAAAAGCAGGGTAAATAACTTGATAGTGTCCTCCTTCAAATCATTTGTCAGCACATTGGTCTATCCATTAAGGAATACACCAGCTACTAAATCATAAATCGCGGTTGGACTCAATTCCCTTCCAAATGTGATGCCCATTGGAAAAATTTGAAGTAAAGAGATTCTACGACTCAGCCCAATTCGCCCATGTAAAAGGTAAGGCCCAGTAGCTAGTAATAAAACTTGGACGTAGAGATTTATGTGTAAGCATGTGCATACATCCCTGTGCTTAAACAAGAGAGGAAAAAAGATCAACGTTAACAGCAACGATAACATGAGTAAGACATGAAATAATTGATTTAAAAAGCGGTTACATGTTGTTGCTTTTGGTATAAAACTGGATCCTGACAGAAGTAATAAGAGTTTGAATCAATACCTGAAGCTTTTGCAACAGTGTAGAGAGCTTTTCAATTTGTTTCTCAATGACTTGAACCTAAAACAATAAAAGGAAAGACCTGATTAAATCATATCAGGAATGAGTATGCGAAATACAGGTACAGAATACATGATGACCGCAAAATATTCATTGGTACCTGTTTGAAAAAACCTTCCATCCCGAGTTCTGCAGAATTAGCCAAAGGCTGTATTCCAGATTCAATATCCCCATATCCTGAAGATTCACCACGTGGAATCTCGAAGGAATCCTATTGGACAACAATTCGTCACAATAAAAGAAAAGGCAAGAATGATACACATGGAGGATTTATATTTCCGAAGGGAAACTATGTCTAGACCTTGGAAAGTCATTGTCCAATTGCATAATTTAAGTTCAGGACCCCTAAAAGAAAGCTTGGCAAGATGGGTGAGTCCGCTTTCGTGAATTATACTGAGCACTGTAATTTTTTGCATGTCATGACACTAGTTTTCCTTTTAAATGTAAGCATCAATAACGCCACTTAGGAATTTACTATGTTGCCTTGGCATATGGTTCAATCCTTAAGTCAAACAAAAATATACACTTCAAAACATGATTAGCTACTACACATTAGTCACGTGTTGACATGATGAGTTATGCTTTCAGGAAAACAAAACTAAGGAATTTTAACCAGCACACATGCAATGTTAGGAGCCTTCACTCATCAATCAGTCATAACTATGACTAAATTTCCTGGTTAATCTGCTGAATGAATCAAGAGATGTTCATGGAATCTCGATCTTCACAAATTTGTCTCTGAGGTTATGGATATATAATGTATTCCACAAAGATAATGGTAGTGGGATGTATACAGTTGAAGCTTTGGGAGATTGTTTGTTGAAAACAAGGTAGGTGCATATATTTTGGGGTAAATGTCAGTGTCTTGTGCTTTGTGTGTGTTGTGTACATGCACGCAAGCACAGAGAGAGGGGGAGGCTCAACACAGACTTCCAACATCAATCAAATCAGCACGAATTACTATTGGTTCACAAAAGCACAACAAAAAAATCTAAATTGGCTACTTCTACCCAAACTCCATTGGAATTTAACTCCCTCGTGATCCTCACTTTTGATAAAACCCAACCAAAAATTCCTCATAATAAGCATGATTTTTCATCTTGCCAGTGATTCAGATCATGTTAACATGTCTGAATATATTTCGAAAACTTGTATGAATAAAAATAAGTTCAGCAAAAAGCAGTTGTAAAATTACAAGAGCAATTGTGGCCTAAGAAGCATTGACATTTAAAGAGGTAGTGCACAACATCACACGACACAAGGAAACTCTAACTAGTAAAACAGAAAAGGACCAAGGAACTTAGGAAGTGTTGCATTCAACAAAGCCAAGGCTTCACATTACGAGCCCCCCAGACTACAAAGGTTTCGAGATGCATAGTTGAACTTTCTATTTTCTAGTTGAGAATGATAGCTAATAACTAAAGTAACCAGCGATCCTACTCGTTCATTTCAAACGTTATTGCTTTGTCCTGCCGTTCGTTAAATTCATAATGTGTTAGCTGCCACTGTTGGAAGTTGAGTGGAAAGACTCAAACTTTACAAAGTAACTTTAGTCCCACATCGGGAAAACTAAAGGTTTTTGATGTGCTTAAATAAGTTACCTCCACATGGGTTATTAGTGACATTTGTATTGGAGTTTTTTTTGGAACACACGTGCGCGTGCCATGCCCGTCTCGTGCCCTGGCCCAAGCCTCCCGTGGGCGCGCGTCCTGCGGACACGAATGTCGGTCCAGTCTAGGCTCCAAGGCCCTACACTGTTTATATTTTTGTTTTAACTGAAATAAATTCAAACGAATGGATGCAACTGTTGGAACAGTTACTATAACCATTCCCGGGTTTTTTGGAACAGTTGTGTTCCTTGGAGACATTGATTCGGGTCCTATAAATAGCCCGAATCTCTTCTCCTTCAAAAATAATTTTTACAGTCCTCTCTCTCTTTCTCTGTTGGTTTTTTGTTCTGAGCATCGGTGTGAGACAAGGCAGGATGCATACTATCACTGCAACTTGTGCAAGTCGAGATACCGGAAAGGCCAGGGGAACGTCGGATCTTGGAAACGCAGCGCCGCTGAAAACATGCACAAGAGGGGGGCAATTACGTTCTTACAGCAGCGCACTCAAGTGCGTGCTTCATTCCCATTCAGGCTTGTCCAATCTTATTACCAGTTTTTGTTTAATCATTTAAATCGAATTTCTTTTTATTTATTTTAGTGCATAATTTCTAACAACCACTCCATCTCAAAATACATTTCCGTGTTTACTAATTTTTCTATAAGTCAATCTTTAGCCTAGCGTGATGATAAAATATATAAATGCAATAAATAATTAAAGAGACACTATTTAGACATTTATTAAAGTTCAGGAACTTCAAAGAGCTCAAGGTTTCGCCATCGGCAGGCACTATAGCTAAAGGTTCGGATCTATGAGCTATCTCTTCTCAAGATACTTTTAGGGTTTTGTACCTTGTTGTGCATTGCTGTGTCCGAGCTCGACTCTCTCCTTCCTAATGCCTAATGTAACAATTCTATCACCTCATGAATTCCTTTCAATGCATTCACAGCTCTTAACAAAAAAATCTATCCTAATCATTGACACTATCTAATAAGCCCCATTCCACTCGGATCTGGATAAAATTCAACCTAAAACATCAAAATTTAAAGGAAAAATCACTCAAGGAACCAAGAATCGAGAGTTACCGATAGAAGATTGTTCATTTTTGTAATAACCAATCGATCCCCAAGCTCAGCTCGTCGCCGCTATAGAGCGTACTCAAATCAAACAATGAGAGATCTAATTTTACAAATCGAGAGAAGAGCTAGGATCAAATCGCTCAGATTCACTAGGGTTTCGGTAACGAATGAGAGAGAGAGATTGATTGTTTTTTTGTGAAAGAGAGCAGAGAGAGAAAGAGGGGAGAGCACATGCGGTGATTTGTTCCGTGGGAATCGTGTAGCTTAACATGTAACAACGGCGCAGAAAGAGATTCTTCTTATATTACCGTATGTGGCGATCACGGTGAATTCGCTGCAGTGGGTTGCCCTCCTAAAGCTTTAAATCGGGTGCGATCTTTAAATCACTTAATTTACAAACTTTTGCTTTAATGTGATTGGAGCAAAAAATTAATATAGAGAAAGTTATACCAGGATCTTAATTGGCCTCTCTTTCGACATACAAAGTATTGTTGTTAATATAATATTTAATTCAAGTTCGTAAATTTAAATAAGCATCGAATCTTTGTGCAATTTCTATATATATTGGAAAAGATATTGTTGGTGATTTTGTAAAGTAACAAAAGATACGATACATTAACATTGATTTCAACCATAAAAGATAGATAACTACGAATTTAAGCACCTTCAGCTTTAATAATGTAAAATTTTACAATGTTGATCATCACAAAATATTATGCGGAAAAAAGAAAGCAAAAAATGTTAACCGTCTTTTTTCCAGCAAGTAATTTTGGGTTCAGTAATAGAGAAAAAAATTTAAAAACCCTAGGAGAAACCAGCTGTTAGAGAATTTTGGCATAATTAGGGATACAACAGGAGCTTAGACTGCTCGAGGGAACAACGTAACATGAAGAGATTAAAGAGAGATTAGCGCGCTGTAAGGGGTAAATGTCGGCGTCATTAGCGTTTCAAAAAAATATTTTGGAAATTATTGTGGTGGCCCCACCACCAACACGGTTTCCTAGCTGGGTTGCCGTTTGTTGGGTTGGGCCCCCCGCCAAAGCATTGTCTTGGGAAAATGCTGGAAACTCCAGGACTGGAGTCTATGGAATTAACTTAATGACAACATATGTGGGCCCATGGAAAGAAGAGTTTAAAGGTGAAATGTTGGGTGAAATTATAAATTGCGGGCATTAAGGCTTCAGGTTATTACAGTGTACTTGTGCGCACAGAATAATTTCTCTCTTAGCTCAAAAATATAATCCTAAAAGTAAAATGTAAATGGGCTAGGCTATGGACAACGTATTTAATGTCCACATTTAAAGATGGTACTTTCCTAAAATAAATCACTCATGAATAAAGGATTATTTTGTTATATTATGTCCATCAAAGAGAAGTTATTTGGTATATGATGTACAATGCATCCTAGCAGGATTGAGAAAGAGAAAGGATTTTCCAGTTGTCTTCAAACAGCTTTGTGATGCTCATATTTAGTAAGTTTGGTAACTAGGATTAGTTAAGTTGTTTTATGACTATACATACCCTTCTCTCTCCCAAACTTAGTCAGTCTCGTCTCCTCCTCCTCAATCCGGTCTCCTTCTTCCTCTACTATCAATTTAACATCTCCACATTAAATCCCGCCCCATCTTCTCCTCTTAGGTTCTAGTTTTATAAATATTAGTACATTGAGAATCACAACATCAAATATGCAGTTAAGCATGTGCATTTGTTTCTGAAATTTGATATGCATCCTTCTGTCCAATGTCCTCACTGATTTTGCTTGTTTTGTCTTCCAATAGCATCTAGTGTTTTCTTCATTTCACCATACATGCCCCTCCCAAGGTTCAGTAAGTACGCTTTCACCGTGACTTGTCTTGCATAGAATCCTTTGAGTTGAACATATGATACGACAACATCATTCAATGGTTTCATAAAATTACATGGTGCAGCACATGTAGCTGTCTGTGTGGTCGTCCAACTAAACTACACTGGTAATTACGCGAGTATATATCAAATCTCAACGACATTTTTCATTAAAAACCATAATAATATAGCCAATATAGTTCCTGTGTGACGGGTTTAGATTCTTCTATAATAAGTGGTTGGATTAGTTGTGGTTATAAATCTTTTTTGATTTTTTTATGACTTTTTATTGATTTTTCTTGAAGAATAAAATATCACATCAGCAATCAATTTCAAAATTTGAGAACCCTTTCTATTAGCTCTATAATAGTAAAGACGTTTGTAACATCCGTTGAAACTTTTGACCTTTGTTCTCTAATTGTCTTTCTTTTATGAATAAATCTTTCACTAGTAGATACTGTGCACATTAGAGACCGTTTATTAGGGACCGTGTAAATATATACGGTCCTTAATAAATTATTGGTGACCGTATATATTATACGGTCTCTAATGAATGATCGCCAATGTATCGGCGACCATTTACATAATATTAGCGACCGTTCTAAACGGTCACTAATAGGTCGATCAATTAAGAACCGTGAAAGCCCTTCTTCCTCTTCATTCCCCAATTTCATCCCGTGGCAGGGTAATCCCCATCTCTTTTTTCTTAAAATTTTCGAAAAAATTATAAAATTTAAACCAATTTTTTTTGTAGATGTTATTGTTGTAGTTAGTGGTGCAGGAGCTTACAATCACTCTTTTTCTTTTCAAATTCGGGCCAAGATTTGTGTTTTCTTCTTCTAACCCTAATTTTTTCAATTAGATTATTAAAATTTGAAATTAGGTGATTATAATATATGATTTTTGTTGGTTTTGATATATTAAATATGGATAATGAGGAATTGAATCGGTTGTAAAATGATGAATTTGAAATTAGGGTTTGAAATTTATTATGATTTTGGGCGTTGATGGGTTTTAGCATTAAAATATAATTGAAAAAAATTGTTTTAGATGGGTTTTAAAATTGAAAATAGATGAAAAATTGAAATATAAATTTGGTAATTTAAGGTTAGAGTTGAAGATATAAGAATTATAGGTAATCGATGAATTTACTTATTAGATTAATTTAGGGTAATATGGATTATAGGATTATGTTAGATGAATTTAGGGTAAAATATATTATAGTTAATTGAGGGTCTGTGAGCGAGTGTGTACGCACGCATGTGTGTTTGTGAGTGTAAGTGTGTGTCCGCGCGTACATATGTGAGCGAGTGTGTGTGAGCGAGTGTGTGTGAGCGGGTGTATGTATGAGAGTTTGAGTACGCGTGCATATGCGTGAGTATGTGAGAGTGTATGTGTGTGCGCGTGCGCGCCCGTATATGAAATATTTTCAAAATATATTCATCTTTATTGGATATATGTGCCCTCAAGTCAATTATTGTAATTGAAGGAGGACCTATACGAGCGAACAATCTTACTCGATATGATAGTATGCCATCTGGTTTGTTTTTATCTTTTATGTGATGCGTTTTATTTACTATCATGTATCGTTTTGACATAAGATAAAACCCTAGGATTTTTCTTTACTACCAAGACGATGATGGAGATTATACTAGGGGGCCTGAGTAGTCGATAAGCACATCCTTAAATATTCTTAGTCGTAGGAGTATCGAGAAAAGGCATCGATACTCATGTTTAGACTAGTGTGTACGTTTCTTGATCCGGTTGGAGGACAATAGCTGATCCTGCAGCTATTGGTGTTTGACATCAAAGATTGTATACAGGTGCTCATTGGATGAGTTACACAGGACGAACTCACCGAGAACTCCTAGTTAGTAATATATCAATATCAAGTAGCGGTTCTCTTGTGACATAAGTTCAGGGTAGTCCCTAGGACCTAAGATCGCCATAGTATCAAATGTGTGTTCCCATTATACTTAGACTTCTACCCTACCACGGCTCTAAGAAGTCATACAAATAGGTTTTTGTTGGGTATAGTCCCGAAACACGTGGAGGCAGTGAGCGGTCGAGGGGATTCGTCTCTCCTGGTACAGTGAGTTGATATCACACTATGCAGGACATGACTACAACCATAAGTCGATGGTCATCGCAGTGGAGATAAACTGATAAGTGTTATCAGTTTTATTTCCGGTTGGTTAAGAGTCCTCTGTTGCACGACTTATCGAGTTATTGGGGTCTGACAGATTCCAAACCTTAGACCCAATATGTGATACTCTTAGAAGAAGAGACCGGACTGTATAGTAATGTCACTGATAGTCTTTGCAGGGTTCAGATGAGCTTGCTCGTTGGCCTTTTCTCGATCAATACCTGGGTAGCCGTTACGTGCAGGTAGTACCGCTGACGTGTTTGTGAGCTATGGATATGATCTTAACCTACTGCCAGTGTATTGTCGAGTCTTTAGAGTCTCACACAGAGGTTTCCCACATATATGAAGTGATATAGAGAACATATAAGGATACGTGCAGGTGTTCGTGAAAGTGTGTCTTAGCACCACCATAAGGTTTATACCGGAATCAAGCATGCAATTTTAAAAATTTTGGGGTGCTAAGCTACACTAACCTAGAATCTAACTAGAATATTAGGGTTTAACATATAATAAAGCAAGAACTAATCTAAGTGACGGAGACTACAACCTTTGTAAACCAAGTCCTTCACTTCTATAGCTCCGGGTAGTAGTCCTTACGACTCCTCTTGGCGCCACTTGAAGAAATGCACGAGCTTGCTTCGCGATCTTCGAGACCGAAGATGATCCACCTTAAACCTTCTCTAGTTCAAGCTACCTCTTCACTAATCATGCATTAGTGAAGGAAACACCCAAATCCAATTGGATAATCTAGAGTAGAATGATGAAGTAGATGTTTTAGCTCACTAAGAATTCTCACAAGCCCTAGGGTTCACAACTCATGTAAGGATTAGGGCTTGGTGGATGAAGGAGAAGAAGATGGAGAGAGCTAGAGCAAATGAGCTTGCATAAGAGCAAAGAATGAAGAATGGCTCGCAAATATCCTTCATTCGTCGAAGCATGAATATTTTCAAATAGAAAATATGCACCATACTTCAATAGTGAAGCCAAACAAATAAAATAATATATGAACCATGTTTCACAACCATGCCTAAAATATCTCCCATTTTCCACCTCAATTTCTATTTTCTCAAAATAGAAAATCTAAATATATATATATATATATATATATATATAACAATATAAACTTTAAGTGAGCTTAATATTAGTTAGTATATAATTATATCAAATTATTAAATCAACACTTGATTTAATAATCCGGTTATATCATATATAACCGACTAATATCATTTTTCTGTATATCACTTATCAAATCAACACTTGATTCAATGATCCGGTTATATCACATATAACCTAACCGATATCAAATGTCGCTAGATTAAAATACGGTATCACATACTCGTATTTAATCAGGCTCATGCACATATCAGCATATGTACCCTGCTTCGTTTCACTTGAACTAGGAAACCTCTGTGTGGGACTCTAAAGACTCGTCAATACGCCAGCAGTAGCTAATGATCACATCAGTTACCCACAAGCCGTCAACGGCTAGCTGGACGTAACGGCTACCAAGGTATTGAGCGATTAGAAGATCAACAAGTAAGCTTGTCCAAACTCCCATGAAGCCTATAAGTAACACTTTCCGTACAGTCCGGTCTCTTCGTCTGATATATCGCATATCGAGTCTAGAAATGGAATCGTCAGACCCCAATAACTTGATAAGTCATGCCGATGTATGGCTCATAATGGTTCGAGAAACCACTAATAACACTTACCAGTAAATCTTATCAGCCATGACCAGGGACTTACTGTTATAGCCAATCAAGCATAGCGCAACATCAACTTCCTATACCGGGAGAGACGAAACCCCTCCGATCGCTCACTGCCTCCATGTGACTCGGGACTGTACTCAAAATCCACCTGTTTGCACGACTCCTTTGAGCCGTGGTAAGGAGGAAATCAAAGCACAATGGAAACCACACAAGACACTATGACGATCTCGGGTCTACAGATTAACCTGCACTAGTGTCACTAGAGAACTGCTATCTGATGATAGGTATGGTACCATCTAAGAGTTCTCGGCGAGTCCTAATCGTTGTACCCATTCTCTAATGAGCACATGTGTACAATCTTTGATGTCAAACACCAATGGTTATGGGATCAACCATCGCCCCCTACAGGGTTAAGAAACGTACACACTAGTCTACTCTGGAATATCGATGCTATGTCTCGATACTCTCTCGACTATGAACAATTAAAAGATGTGCTTGTGGAGTACACAAGTCCCAGTAGTATGATCCGCATCATAGTCCTGGTAATCAAGCAAACATCCTAAGGGCTTTATCAACATATATCAGAGAGACAGTATAATAATACAAGTGTACATGTTAAGATAAAAAGCAACCAGATAGCATATTATCATGTCGAGCAAGAAAGTCCTTTATATATATGTCCAAGCATCCACTATATTGTCACGCCTCGCTTCCCGGTATACGGCGAAGGGGACGGGACGAGTCCGCTACGTATTTACTGTGAAGTAAATACGCTAAGTGTATCTAAGCAATATAAAAGTAAATACACAAGAGATAAGATATATAAAGTGAACAGCAACTTTATTGATTAACATTCTTTTGTACAATGCATGAAAATGAAATACAACTGAAATAAAAGCGATGCCTAAACAATGGCATGACAGGAAATTAAAGGTACTGAATAGAAAATGTACAATGTCTAGAGCTCAGGGTCTTTGCTGTACTGATCCAAATCTTCTGCAGTTGGCTCGATCTCGGACGGGTCCAAAACACCTGACGACATTCAAAGAAGAAAGAAATAGAATGTCGTCAGCGAACAGGTCGCTCGGTAAGTCCCAAAGATAAGAGGAAAGTAGATGTCACGCCCCGCTTCCCAAAATACGGAATACGAGGGGTTTACAAGGCCAGCCATGTTCCTACGGTCAAGGAAATATCCTACCATAGTCACACTTCGGCTTCTAGCTTTACGTGGTAATCAGTAATCAATGCACAGGTAATGAGAAATGCAGTCACTAAATCAAAACGAATACAAAGGTACTAACCAGATGGAGATCAAGAGAGTATAGCTCTGGGTCGCTGATCAAGATGTCCGCGATGTCCTCGAGGTACGTCAGGTCCTGGTCCAAGCTAGATCCACTTCTCACTCTGAGCATGCATACTCAGGTCGTCAGAGCGACACGATAACAATATATATATGTAGATACAAATGTGAACTCGTGCAATAATAACGAATATGTAATAGTAATCAGAGGAATAAAGACGTGAACATGAAGTAGCCAATGCAGGTAACTAATAGAGCGGGTAACAGTAGAGCAATAAACAGTATGGCATGTATGTTGAATCAGTAAGCAATGCATGTCAATGTCACTAACCCTATCAGTCTCTAAGTCTCACTGTCCAGGTCGCTAAGCCTATCGTCAGTCCAAGTGTGAAAGTCAACCACTCGTGAGTATCCCCCACCCAAGGGTAGGACCCAAGGGCAAGGGAACACGGGCCCGAGTCGCTCGCTAATAATCAGTAATATCCCCATATATCTCCAGAATCACTGTATGTGCCGGCATGGGACACCCGAGATTCTGTTGAACTCACACTCAAACTTCCCCACACCCCGTGGTCTACATCAAACGCCAACCATAAACTCAAATACCCGTCGGTCCATGACAAGTCTACGCGAGAACTGGAGACAGAATCTCTATCAAGCATGTCTCGACTGATACCCAAGATAAATGGACAGTGTTTGGTGCCTTACCTGTGACCCCCATACAAGTGCTCCCATAATCGTCCCATACCAATTATAGTCACACTTATACGCGTCCCACAGACGTCGACAATGCAATAAATCAATAGGGTCCACTGATTGTGTGCAAGTACGTGTCATTTTCACTTATCCATTCATGCTTAAACACTGACGTACTTGCCACAATCAAACACTAATACCTAACACTGGGTAATGCACATGATCACTAGGTTACCAATGCAATGACACCCATATAATGTGATGAGAAAACGATAATTAAGGCATGATTAAGATATCATCAGCCGGTGTCCTACCATTTGCATAATTTATCATAAATCATACATGTATAATTTAGCGAAACAGTGAAACGGGGGCAAATAGTATGTTTAATTATCTATCCAGCAAAATTGGTTTCACGTTAATCGGGTTTCAGGATCACTAAATGTGGCCATTTCATTTTAAGCGTTCACTGCTGGAAATCCGGTTTCAGAATCGGAAGTCCGTTTCGTAACGCATTTTAATCCCAGTTGGGATCGTATTTAGGAGACGCTATAGTTGAACAATATTAGGGCTATCAGTTAGGTTTCCACCTCAATTGGCGGATCAGTAATATACCATGGCGACAGAGAGTTATGGACAGGTTATGTTCGATGTGTAAAATCTGCCTCTGCAGAATTCAGCAAAATGTATCGACATTATAAAATGAGTTAAAAATATCAAACAGTTGAGGAATCCAGTGAGACCAGTGGAGTAAGAAATTCAACTCAAATTCCTACGTAACGATATAGGGTTCCGCGCATTCTTATATTTGAACAGGAATATACAGGGGTTTAGAAATAGAGGTTAACTGGGATTTCCGTTCTGGACTGCAGTCCAGAATTGTAATCCTCCGTAATTATCTCTATCATAGTTTAGTAAAATTCAGTTATCAATAATATAATACAGTAGGTTAAACAGTTAGTTTCGATATGAGCCATCGGACGCTAAAATCCGGTTTGTCTACAATTTATTATAAATTTTACGGTTTTGCATGTCCGCAAGTTTTCAGGTTTTACGACAGAAATCGGGGCGTCATTTTATGTGAGCGAACGACATTGTATTGGTACCCAAGTCTCAAGGGACGTTCATTATAACCCGGGCCATCACATGTTATATGTTGTCGTCAATTTAACGGTTTTCTCTCATTCGGTTTTTGCATCGAGCACGTGGATTATAATGATTCACATGAAAAGTGTATGCGGAAATTATTGATAACTTGAATTGTAATATAAAAATTAGCATGAAGCAAGTATCAAACTTGCTTGGTGAAGTGTTGATGACGGTACGGCAGCGGCGCAATCGCGACACACATGCGGCACGGCAACCTCGACTTGGCTCGAGCTCGAGTTCACGGCGGCGACGGCGAGCTTGGACGGCGGCTGGAGGTGGTGGGTGCAGGGTCGCTGGGCTGTGGCGGTGGCCGGAAGAGGAGGAGACGGCGAGGTGCACGGCGGTGACTGAGGTGATCGCCGGTGAGGGTGCAGTGACGTGGGGCGAGGCTCGGATAAGGGGGTGCAGTGAAGAGGTGGGTCTTGGTTGGAGCTCGGAGCTGGTGTGTAGGGGGCTCGATGAGTGGAGCTCGGAGGCAGCAGAGAGGTGGAGGTTGCGGTGCTCAGAGGTGGCCGAAGGTGGAGGTCGGCGGCGATGGGTGCTTGAGTTCTCGGTTGTGGGTCGATCTTAGTGGGTGTTTTGGGGTTCAACAAGATGAGGACGACATCGTGGTTCGTCGATGGAGATGGGTTGGCGAAGGAGAGACTGTTGCAGGCGGTGTTGATGGCAGCGAATGTCGGCGATGGTGGTAGTGATGGGGACTGGGGTGATCGGGGGTTAAGAAGGCTCAATTGGGTTTGTGAGGTTGGAGGAAGAGGGGGATCGACGGTAGCAGTTGGCGGTGGTCAACGGCGAAGGTGGCAGCGAGTTGATGGGCTAGGTGCCAGGGGTGCTCGGGTTTGGCAAGTGGTTGGGAGCTCGTCATGGTGTAGTGGGGTGCTTGATGAGGAAAGGGATGACGGTGGCGTTGCTCGGCAATGGAGGCGGCTCCGGTGTGATGTAGTGATGGTTGCAGAGAAGAAGATGTTAGTTAACTCAGAGGTTGTCGGTGGCGTGAGGTGATGGAGGTAGTGCCGGTGTCGAGGTGGTGGCGCGGCGAGCGCGGCATAGGCGTGGGTTCAAGGGGGAGAGGTGATATGGGGAAGGAGAGGGAGAAAACGAGAGTGAGGAGGGAGCGAGTTAGAGAGACGAGGGGAGGTGAGCGAGATGGAGACGGGGTAGAGAGGCTTCGCGAGCGCGCGCGAGTCGTGGGGACGTGGGGCGCGAAGGAGGCGGCGACGTGGGAACGACCGCGAGCCTGGGGAAGAGGAAAGAGGCGGGAAAGAAGTGGGGAGAAAGAGAGGTGGAGAGGGTTGGGTAGGGTCGGGAGAGTTGGGTCGGGCTAAGTTTGGGCTGGAATAATTAATTAGGAGGGAAAGGAAAAATGAAGGGAAAGGGAAGGGGGTGGGCCGGCTCGGGACAGGAAAACGAGAGTTAGGGTTTGGGCTGGGTTTTGGGAAAAATAAAAAGGAAGAAAATAAAAGGATTTAGATTAAATTAGGGTTAGGGTTTTAAAGTAAAACAAAATAATTATAAATATAAATAATTAAATTTTGTAAGTAGCATTTTATAAAAATACGGATATTGGTGCGCAAAAGAACTGGGTATTACAGTAGAATAGACAGAATAAGAAAGTATCTTTTAGGGTTGTATTATATTGTTGTAATGTTGTGTTAACGCTGTTATTTGTAGCTTGGTACAGAAGGATACCAGTGTATACGGGAGGGGTCTCTATATGCTAGAGACCAGGGCAAACGGAATATACAAGGAACCGTTAAGCCACGGTACAACAGCAACGGAATATAGGTTATGTGTCTTAATCTTACCATCTCGTGCCACTTTTAACACCTTCCGTACCAATCTACCCCTTAAACCCCGTAGTGTTTTGATTGTATTGTTTGTCTTGTAAATTGTATTGATTGTATAATTGATTGATTAACTGACCGAAACCATAATATCAGTAAATGGATGTAACCGTAGAATCATGTAAATGGAATAACTGGAGAACCATATAAATGGAATGTATATCCATGGTTCTGTTCGGTCAAGTTGTATAGATTGATGATTGGATTCATGGATTCATGTTGAATTGTAATATTAAAGATTGTAGATTGTATTTGAATCATATTCAAGTCAAATTATACTGAGACTCAAACCGAGTCAGACAATTAGCAAAGTAAATTGAAATCCTGATTTTTTTTATTAATTTGTCTACCTTAGATAGGCAAGCACCCTCTTCTCCGGCTCTCTGAGGCTCAAGAGATTGGCCCCGCTTAAACCTATGTTCTTAGGGTAATTTATAGAACTTGAGGGGATTTATGTAAAAATACTTTTCAAAATACACATCAAGTATTTATTAATCGTCTTTAGAGTTGTAATGATTGTAGATTTTATATTGTGATATTTCTAGTGAAAATATCCTATCTCCATAATAAAAGGTGTTTATTTGTAATATTTGTATTGTATGGAATTCATGGTATTTTAGTGTAAAATTGATTCTTGTGATATTGTAAAAAAGTGGAATTTTTATAATACTTCAAAAATAGATATGTTTATGTTACATATACATATATTTATATGAAAATAATTTTTGTATATATTTATAATATTCTAGAAATCTCGTTTTCTTAAGATGTCGTATTTTAAATCTTTCGAGACCGAATGCTCCTTGCGGAGGTCTGAATCTCGCTAAGCCCGAGGATGTGCGATAATCCGCACTATCCCGAACGGGTTCCCCAAATGGGTTGTAGCAGCGCTTTGCAAAGATTTGTATAAATACTAATCATTAAGAAAAACGGTTTTATTAATTATGGTATTTAAATGAAAAAGCGTCGTTTTCCGTATTCTATTTTAACGTTTTGAAAATCGTTTCGGTGAAATTTCGAAAAAACGGTAAAATAAGGGGGTTTTCTGTAAAAAGTCAAAATACAAATATCTTTATTATAAAATTAAATATACATATTCTAGCTATGTAATTGCTAGTATTTGGTGTTTATTGAGCCACTGGTGAAATTTCAAATTTTCTGAAAATTTTTCCGAAATTAATTATTTTAATATTATTTTAAGCCGTCACTAATACATTTAATTAGGGAAAATTACAAATTGGAATGAGTTGAAACAAATTTTGTGCATCATAAAACATTAAATAAAATTTTATCATATGGTTTTTGAAATGATATCGTTTGCCAAAACGGTTTAGAAAATATCGAAGAAAAATGCTTTTTTTTAGTGTAAATGGATATTTGGGGTATTGTATTTATCATTTTCCATCACCCCACACCCATACCCACACTCACACACCCCCATTTACTTCTTCCCTTGGCTGAATTCAGCAGCCCCCGCCCTTTTTCCCCACTTGAATTTCAAAGAAAGAAAAGAAATGAGAATGGGTAAAAGAGTTGACCTTTTGTTGACTTGGACTTTTTCCTCACCATACCTCACACCACACCCCCTCTCTCCTCTCCCCCACCTGCATTTGGCCGGCCCTTCCCGCAGCAGCAGCCTCCCCCTTTTCTCCTCTCATTTCTCTTCAAAAAATGCTTCAAAATTGCCTCAAAATCCATCAAAAAAATCCCAAAATCCAAATCCAACTCTTACCCATTTTAGCTTAGCCTAACAAGCATGGATTGTGGTGAAAAGAGAGCATTTTGAGAGGCTAGATTTCATGATTGATCCATGATCATGAGGTATAATTTAAACCTTGTTCATATATTGTTGTTAATTGCTTCTATGTTAACAAATTTGATGTTTAATTGGGTTTTATTGCAACTTTAGAAAATTCAAGACTAGGGTTTGAATTTAATTAGGGTTTTTATCATTAGTTTATGGTTGTCATGAGGAGATTAATATGTAATTGTATGCAAAATCTAAGTTGGTTGCTATTTGCTAATTTGTTAAATTAAAATGGTGATAATTTTGCTAAATTGCTAACTAGGTTTTAAAAAATTGTTTAAATATTGGGTTTAAAAATGTGATTAGGTTTTTCATGACCTCATTAACATTATAAAATATAGTTTAATACTTTAGTTCATGAAAATCCAAGCTAAATTGTTGTTTGTGCATTTTTGCTATAAAATTGTTAAATTTGGGTATATTGTAAACTAGAATTTTGGAATTTATGGAAATTGATGAGAATAAATTATAGGAATGGTTTATATGACTTTGTTATGATATTTAGTGAATATTGTGGCGGCTAGATTCGTTTAAACATCAAGATGTTGTATTAAAGCGGATAATTTTTGCTTATTAGGTTTTCGGAAAAATAGCTTTAAAGCGAATTTGAAGTTTTGGTGATTTTAACTTTTTTTTATATATATATTTAAGTTGTTGTGAAACCACGATTGATACGTTTGAGTTTTTCTCGATGGTTTGGCGTTTGTACGTCGACGTCGAGGGTTTTTGGGTTGATTTGTGAAAGCAACCATAAGTTTTGACCTATGTGGGATTCACGTGTCGTTTTGGGTCATGAGTCGGATTTTAATACGACACGGTGCATTATGATATGTAGGTACCCCATGTGGACCTCGAGACGACAAGCAAGCGCGTGGCGACGTCGGCACCGGCTAGCGAGGACCAGGTGAGTAGATTTATATCTACGGGGAGAAGTCGGGTGGATGGCGTATAGCACCCCCGCAGTCCGTAGTGTAGCTCATATATATATGTTTATATAGATGTTTTATGATACGAGAATGTTTATTCATGTTATGTTTATGTGTTCATGGTTTACCTTTGGGTTAGTTGCGAAACCCTAGAGTAGTTGTTATACCCACATACGCACACACAGACTTGCATACTTTACTTTCTTGTGCGTAGATTGGGATGTGTATATATGTATATATGCGTGGGTATGGGACTATGCATATGTACATTCATATACGCATGCATGGATAATGAGGATAGTACTTGGGATTTATGATGAGTCGATGAGATTTGATATGAGGCCATGAGATCGGTGATATAGCAAGGTTCGTATTTGAGATACGACATGACGTTGTAGCGGGTCCTTGACGTAGTGTTTCACACACGTGCATGCATACTTAGGCGGTATCAGTATTGTACTAGACGCAGATCAGTACCCCGATCATGATATTTGATAAAAAGGATACTAGATGAATAGTATGATGAATGTGATATTGACCCGTACCCCAATTTGGGATGCCGTACGACGGATTTACGTACGAGCTATATATTGATGATTGATCCGCACTCTTGACTTGGGATGTCTGATTATAGATATGGTATCGGATATGATATTATTGAGGCGAGACCACCGACTATACATATACAGGTATATATATGTATCGACTCAGATGATAGGCGGTTTCCTTACCTGTAGTTCAGCTTGTTAGTTCAGCCGTATAGTTTAGTGTAGTTGTTAGATTAGATTAGACTCCTACCTATTTCAAAACTAGCGGATCGTGGGTATTTTAAAAGACAGGTCAAGAGATCTACGGATATTTCAAAAGACGTATCCTTTCTTAAAACTACCGTAACCCTATTTTCAAAACCCCACGATTCGTGTTATTTCAAATAGCACCATTGTTTAATATTTAGCTCCCGCTCATTTTGGTTGCTCGCTCCGCATCGCATACTTACATTGTTATTTCATATTGGATTGTTGACAATATGCTGTTAGGACACCAGCACCATTACCGATGATGCGTATGTACCACGTACACTTACTTGCCGGCTCACACACATCTTCATCGGTAATTGCCATGTCACGTACACCTTAGAAAATATTATTGCTTAACTTAGCTTGATAGCTAGTAGTTTGACATAATATTAGTGTACTTACCTTATATGCCAGCTTAGATATTGTAGTTATTACTTGTCACTTCATGCATACTGTTATTCATTGTTATGCCGTATTCATGGATTCTTATGCCTATATTCATGGGTTTATATGCTATTGATGATTTGGATTCGGATTTCTATGAGATTTTCTGGATTTGGGGGAAAACCGCAAAACTTGTATAAGCTTCTTCCCTTTCTTTTAAATAAAAAGTGCGGTTTTCCCATGATGTATGAGTCGTCCACCATGAGTTTGCTGATGGATTTCGAGACCCGATTCGAGGAGTGGAGGAACCGTTTCGGGTACATGGTGGGCCTGGTGCGGTACCCCGGGGCAAGAGGATCGTGTTGTTGACGTTGAGCCTGGCAGGGGAGCACTACCGACCGGTGATATTACCCGACGCGTCGGATATCCGGAGGATACCGTCGTGGTCTTGAGATGAATGGTAGGGGCCGGTCTGGACTGACGGCGCCCTAGATATTGTGATTGAGACATTGAGATTTCGAGATATTGAGGTACAGAGACTGTGATACAAAGATATCGAGATATTGGGATTACGTTTTGTGCCGATGCTAGGCACTGTTTTTTGCTGATTTCATTATGATACCTCATTTTAAAAATACAAAGGAAATCTTACTAAATTATGAAAAAAGTTTCTTCATTTACATGTATTCTGTTTTCATGCATTCATACCTCATTCATATGATATATTGCTACCTGAGGCATTGACACGGGCACATGAGATTACACTCGGGTTAGATATTTACCCTAGCCTTTGTTATAGGCTGCATGTTATATATATAATTGAGGATATATTATGATCATTGACCTAGGTTGCGTTATTTATGCGATTTCTTTCCGTAGATGTTTTTCTATTCACGAGTTGGCAACTCACCCCCGTTGTGCCCCAGTTTCTTGCAGGTTTTGCCGTACAGGTTTTATTACGGCTTTGCTGGCACTGCTTCCCATTTCCGGGTGACTTGCTAGTAGGTGGGTTTACTTGTATCGTACCCCCATTATATATCTTGTATATCATTATTCTGTTGTATCTAGAAGTTCCATCAACCAAACATGTATTTATTTTTGAGATAGAGACCAGTGATGTTATTCTTTCGACCTTAGAGTCGCGTGTTATATTTCTGTGGATTTCTTGTGGTTTTGAGTTTCCTTTTGAGTTTTGATCCTCGCCGTTGGCGTTGTATATTATATTGCTTGTGTGGTTGTGGCCGTCGATTGACGAAGAGCTAGCTCCCGCTTGGGGATGCCTTTTTATTGATTTCGTATACTATTCATGTTGTATCCCATTTGGGGGCCAGTATTTACAAAGGAGACTCTGCCGAAATTTTCAGGAAATTTTTGATGTTTTTAAAAAACCGCATAATTCGGCTTATGCTATTGAAACTACTTGCTTTAAGTTGGTTTTTCCTGCACTCTACATCTTTTCTTGGTTTGGATTTCTGGGTTTTCGGTTTACTTAGATTACGTACGCCTCGAGACGTTCGTAGTTTAAGTGCCGGTCATGTTCCGTACTTTCGGGTCGTGACAAAGTTGGTATCAGAGCGTTAGGTTTTACCTTCGAAGCGTAGGATGACCCTTGGTTGATGGAATAGGTGACTAAAGTAGAGTGACGTACCGTAGATATGTTCCGCGGCATATTTATGATACGCTACTCCACTTAAGAAGCCTTAGGATGTACATTTCTTTGCTCAGTATTATATTCATTCCGATCTAGCCTCATCAGTACCAGTTATGGTTTTGCTGCCACGATTACGGGCAGGGAGAGCTACAGCTAGAGTTGCGGTCAGCACGAGCTCGTCACGAACGAGGACTGACCAGGGCAAAATTCCGGAGACACACGATTGCGGAGATGTGTCTTTTTACTGTGTTTCCGCGCCACGAGCGTTTGGCGGATCACCTTTATGAGGTTACTCGGATGTGCTGACCGACACTAGAGGATTGAGCCAATGATAGAGGCCAGCCAGATTTTGATGACCGTTGGTGTATTACTTACTCATGATGATTGAGACACTGTTCAGCGTGCAGACGAGTGAGCTAGTTGTTGCTGCGAGCGACGAGATATCGCCCCATATGTTGGAGCTATTGCAGTACAGGTTGTACTAAGAGATGATAGAAGGTCGCTAGTCACCCGAGGATGAATGACTAGGACATGTGGTTCGTTCACCTACCCGATGAGAGGTCATCAGATAGATTGATTCCAGCAGGAGACGACTTTACGCGGAGACGTTGAGAGTCGACAGAGACGATCGAATGTCAGAAACCTATTATTCCAAGTTTAAAGTATTCGGAAGGGCATGCAGGCAATTTTATGGACCCTCTAGAAGAATGAAACCCTAACTCGACTTAATGACCGTGTGAAAGCCTTTGAACCTTCGGGTTTGCGGCAGTTCTACGGCGCCATTAGTGAGGCTTGGGTTTGCCCTTCTACGGCTGGACCACCGATGCTGTGGTATGTACTAGATACTATTAAATTGTGCCCAAGATGTTGAGCTCTTGGGGGATTATGAGGTTTTGACGACTCGATCGGATGGCTCGACTTAATTCGGATGCTAGGTGGTGAGATGCATTTCTTGGGAGACTCCCGATACGAGGATAGCCGTTGGAGCTCAGTCCATGCAGCCGCGACGAGACGAGTCCAAAGCAGACGACATTAGAGAAAAGTGAAGTAAGAGGTTCGTACCAGATCTGGATGAGATGACGTTCCACTCCGCCGACATCAGAGATGCGATGCGCATGCCGAGGCATGGTACTTGGATTTACCTTCCAGAAGGAGTCGCGATGTGTCACGTCCCGAAAGTACGGAACAAGACCGGCACTTAAACTACGAACGTCTCGAGGCGTACGTAATCTAAGTAAACCGAAACCCCAGAAATCCAAACCAAGAAAAGTAGTAGAGTGAAGGAAAACCAATTTAAAATCAAGTAGTTTTAATAGCATAAGCCGAGTTATGCGGTTTTAAAAACATCAAGTATTTCCTGAAAATTTCGGCAGAGTCTCCTTTGTAAATACTGGCTCCCAAACGGGATACAACATGAATAGTATACGAAATCAATAAAAAGGCATCCCCAAGCGGGAGCTAGCTCTTCGTCAATCGACGGTCACAACCACACAAGCAATATAATATACAACGCCAAGGGCGAGGATCAAAACTCAAAAGGAAACTCAAAACCACAAGAAATCCACAGAAATATAATGCGCGACTCTAAGGTCGAAAAAGTAACATCACTGGTCTCTATCTCAAAATAAATACATGTTTGGTTGATGGAATTTACTAGATACAACTGAATAATAATATACAATGTATAATGATGGGTACGATACAAATAAACGCACCCACTAGCAAGTCACCCGAAAGAAGTAGTGCCAGCAAAACCGTAATGAAACCTGTACGGCAAAACCTTCAAGAACTGTGGCACAACGGGGGTGAGTTGCTAACTCGTGAGTAGAAAAACATCTACGAACAGAAACCGCATGCATGACGCAATCCTAGGTCATACGATCAATATATCCTCAAATATATATAACATGCAGCCTAACAATGATTAGGGTAAATATCTAACCCGAGTGTAATCTCATGGGCCCGTGTCAGTGCCTCAGGTAGCAATATATCATATGGATGATGTATGAATGCATGAAACAGAATGCATGTATTGAATAAAGCTACTTTCATAAATCAGTGAGATTTCTGTATTTTAAAACAGGAGGTACCATAAATGAAATCAGCATAAGACAGTGCCCAGCATCGACACAAAACAAGTATCCAAATATCTCGATATCTCTGTGTCACAATCTCTGTACCTCAATACCTCAAAATCTCAATGTCTCAATCACAATATCTAGGGCACCGTTAGTCCAGACCGGCCCCTACCATCCATCTCAAGACCACGACGGTATCCTCCGGATATCCGACGCGTCGGGTAAAATCACCGGTAGGTAGTGCTCCCCTGCCAGGCTCACATCGTCATCATCACGCGCTTCTTGCCCCGGGGTACCTTACCGGGTCCACCATGTACCCGAAACGGTTCATCCGTCTTCTCGAATCGGGTCTCGAAATCCATCAGCAAACTCATGGTGGACGACTCATACATCATGGGAAAAACTGCACTTTTTATTTAAAAAGAGAGAAAGCAGTTTATATATGTTTTGCGGTTTTCCTCCAAATCCAGAAAATATCATGGAAATCTGAATCATCAATAGCATGTAAAACCATGAATATAAGCATGAGAATGAATAACAGTATGCATGAAGCGATAAGTAATAACTACAATATCTAAGCTGGCATATAAGGTATGTACACTAATATTATGTCATACTACTGGCTATCAAGCTAAGTTAAGCAATAATATTTTCTAAGGTGTACGTGACATGGCAATTACCGATGAAGATGTGTGTGAGCCGGCAAGTAAGTGTACGTGGTACATACGCATCATCGGTAATGGTGCTGGTGTCCTAACAATATGATATCAACAATGCAATAAGAAATTATAACATAAGTATGCGTTGCGGAGCGAACAGCAATAATGAACGGAAAACAAGACACAACGATAACTAAACTGCATTACCCTAATATAAATCCTACAAACGGTGCCTTTTGAAATAACACGAATCATGGGTTTTGAAAATAGGGGCTACGGTGTTTTTATGAAAAGATACGTCTTTTGAAATATCCGTAGGATCCCTTGGGCTGTCTTTTAAAATACCCACGATTCGTTAGTTTTTGAAATAGGTAAGAAATCTAATCTAGTCTAACAATTACACTAAACTATACGGCTGAACTAACAAGCTGAACTACAGGTAAGGAAACCGCCTATCATCTGAGTCGATACATATACATACCTGTATATGTATAGTCGGTGATCCCGCCTCAATAATATCATATCCGATACCATATCTATAATCAGGAATCCCAAGTCAAGAGTGCGGATCAATCATCAATATATAGCTCGTACGTAAATCCGTCGTACGGCATCCCAAATCTGGGTACGGGTCAATATCACATTCATTATACTATTCATCTGGTATCCTCTTTATCAATATCATGATCGGGGTACTGATCTACGTCTAGTACAATACTGATACCGCCTAAGTAAGCATGCACGTGTGTGAAACACTACGTCAAGGACCCGCTACAACGTCATGTCGTATCTCAAATACGAACCCTGCCATATCACCGATCTCACGGCCTCAAATCAAATCTCATCGACTCATCATAAATCCCAAGTACTATCCTCATTATCCATGCATGTGTATATGAATGTATATATGCATAGTCCTATACCCACGCATATATACATATATACGCATCCCCATCTACGCACAAGAAAGTAATGTATGCAAGTTTGTGTGTTCGTATGTGGGTAAAACAACTACTCTAGGGTTTCGCAACTAACCCAAAGGTAACCCATGAACACATAATCATATCATGAATAAACATTCTCGTATCATAAAACACCTATATAAACATATATACGAACTATACTACGGACTGCGGGGGTGCTATACGCCATCCACCCGACTTCTCCCCGTAGATATAAATCTACTCACCTGGTCCTCGCTCGCCGGTACCGACGTCGCCACGTGCTTGCTTGTCGTCTCGAAGTCCACATGGGTTACCTATATATCATAACGTACCGCATCGCATTAAAACCAAATTCAAAATCGAAACGGCATACGAAAATCAAATCGGCACGCGTATCACGCATAGGTCAAAACCTATCTCCTACGCATGCAAGAATAGTCAAACCAACCCTTACGCACAAGAAAGTAATGTATGCAAGTTTGTGTGTGCGTATGTGGGTAAAACAACTACTCTAGGGTTTCGCAACTAACCCAAAGGTAACCCATGAACACATAATCATATCATGAATAAACATTCTCGTATCATAAAACACCTATATAAACATATATACGAACTATACTACGGACTGCGGGGGTGCTATACGCCATCCACCCGACTTCTCCCCGTAGATATAAATCTACTCACCTGGTCCTCGCTCGCTGTAAGTGCACGGCGGCGCCCCGGCCGTCAATCCGACGACCAGATGCGGAAGCGGTGATAAACTTTAATTTTGCGGACTTAGCAAACCGGCACCACCGCGCACTAAACCCCGGATCGGGCCATTAAACTAGATCTAGCTAACAACAAGACGGGTTAGAGATATACCGACTGATCCGAGTCCTCCGGTCTTCATCTCCACTCCGATCTCCTCGCAGGATCTACGGTCGTCGCCTCCTCGCCGGAAGGGCACCACGTCGCCTGCATCTTTTACGGGCTCCCGCCTCAATACCGAGGCAACTCGGGCATGAAGCCGGCAAGTCGACATGCCCAAGACTTGCTGTAGGATGTGTAGAGTCTATGTCTCATTGGGGTTGGTTGCCATAGATGGAGGAATGGTATATAGAAAATTGGTGCTTTCAATTTTCTAGCAATGGAATGAGATGAAGAATGATATACACAAAAATGAATCACTCTCATTTTTCTTCCTCTCCCCTCAAGTGAAGTGGCCGGCCATCCTTGAATGGAAATGGTGGAGGGATCAATTCTAATATAAGAGGGAGGTGATGGTAGTAGAACACAAGTGGTGACCACATCAAAAGACAAGAAAACATCAACCATGCTTACACCTTAATCACATCAAATCTCATTAATGCAAAAGCATGGATGAAAGATATCATAATGAATACAATTTCAAGAAACCCCTTCCACAACATGTTATTTGCACAATTGCAAATAACACCCTCCATCGTAAAAGTCCGGCCGGGAAAGAACAAAGGAAAACCGGCCGGAACGGAAAGCAAACTGGCAACTCCAGAAAACTGGTCCCGTAATAAATTTCAGGAAAACCCCGATACCGTGCATACACACCCGCATCTGTATTCCGTCCGGATACAAATGCAAAAAGACAAAATCTACACTGTACTAAACTAGGACCGGCTTAAGCCAAAGCCGGCTAGTAATATCCGTCCGATCCTGATCCGTGCAATACCGCACGTATCTGATCTAACCCTGCCATATATCTATACGGCCTCTAGTACAAACCGTCCGATCCTGATCCGTGCAATACCGCACGTATCTGATCGGACCCTGCCATATCTCCATACGGCCTCTACAGCGTTTCGCCCGAAAGCTTGAGTAACTGAAAGTGTGGTGGACTCTAAAGACTCGTCAATACTATGGCTGTGGATTTAACCACTAGCACGTCAGAGGTATAAGCCAATACATGACGGGCCACCAGCTATTGACCAAAAGGGACGTCGATGAGCGAACTCATCCTGACACCCTACTGAGCCTGTCAGTGACAATATCCGTACAGTCCGGTCCGTTCGTCTATGAGCATCGCATGTCGGACCTAGGGGGTTGGTAAAAGTCAGACCCCCAAAAGCGGTACAAGTCGTGTCGGAGTGTAGCCCAGAACACCCTGAGATACTACTGGAATACCTACCAGTAAATCTCCTGCCTTGGCCAAGGACTTCGTGTAATGGCTCTCCTAGACACTGCGCGACCTCACCCCCAATACCGGGAGAGACGAACCCCTGAAGATCCGCTCACTGTCTCCATGTGGCTCCGGACTGTACCCAACTAAAACCTGTTTGCACGACTCCTTTGAGCCGTGGTAGGGTAGTAATCAAAGCACAGTGGGAACTCACACGAGACAAATGAAGATCCCCAGGTCGATGAACTAACCTGTACACATGTCACCTGGGAACTGCTATCTGACGTCAGGTATAAGACCAACTAGCATGTTCCCGGCGAGTCCTGTCCGGTGTACTCATAACCCAATGAGCACCTGTATACATCTTAGGTGATCCAACTGACACCAATGGCTTGTGAGACCAGCCACCGCCCCTCGTCGGGGTCTCGACTGTATACACTAGTCTACTCTGGAGAATCGATGCCCTGTCTCGAAACTCCTGCGACTAGGGACCTTTTAAGGATGTGCTTATAGACTACCAGCTCCCACGTATATGATCGCCCTCATACTGCCGGTAGTCAAGCAAAAATCCTAGGGGCTCTATCAACGTGCAATAGTGACATGACAGGTCGCCTAAAGCAGTACACGATGATAAAGGTAAACCAGATAGCATACTATCATCTCGAGTAAGACTGTCCTACCGGGATAGGTCCTCCCTCAATCATTGCAATCACGTGCCTGTGATCCAATAATTGACTCTGAGGGCACTATCTCCAACAATCTCCCACTTGCACTCAAGGCTAATTATTGCGATGTCGCATACTCACAGCCCGTGTGATACCGAACACCCAACTCCTCTACTAGTCAGTCTCACAAAAACCGTTTGTGAAACTATTGCGTTCGAGGAATAGCCTCAGTGAGTGGATCCGCCTTGATGTTTCTTTCTATGTCTCTCTATATCTCAAGTTCGCGGAGAAAACCATCTCCCGAAATGAGCAATACCTGTCTTAGAATGTCTGGATGTCTGATGGGACCTAGCTCATAAATGAACTCCAAATCCAAACTTCTTAGACTGTATCGTCAACAGAACTTAATCAGTATCCTGCGCCATGCCACCCTCAGTATTTCCTTGGACCACCTGTCCAAAATACTGCCCCTCATCAGAAGGAAAAATATAACTCTGACAATCACCCCGTCGTCCATGTCACCTTGGAAGCCTGGAGTGATAACCGTCTCCTAAAGGAGGCAGCCGTTATCATATCCCTAGAACATTCACTTATGTTCTAAAACTGCTTCCGACTGTTTCTCCAGGATTGGATCAATGTCAACTTATTACATCTAGTGCAAGAACAACATCTGGTGTGGTACTTGACATCTCATGATTGACTCAATTGCCTAAGCAAGTGATCTGCCAATCATGCACATCCCTCTCTACTTTAGTCTATAAGACACCTTTAGAGAGGGCGACTCCATCACCTGCAGGTACACTACCATGCCAGGAGTCGTCCATTCTAAATACTCTTAGAATGCTGTCTAAGTACCCAGATTGGGAAACCACCCAAATCTAGATCTAAAACCATAGATCTAGTAACCAGTATGTCAGATATTATGTCCAAGTCCCATGTGGAGAAACCACTGTGTGACGACCAAAGTATAACCGATCGTAGTATAGGAGTTTCCTTTCCTACTGCCTTCTCAACAGATCCATCCCCTATTCTGATGACGTCAAACCTATGACTGTCACATCAGAAATAGATGATCTATCTCCGCTACATCTGCTTTAGTCTATAAATAGACATAAGCCTGATGTCCACTAATGCTTCCGCTGCTCCCACTGACTACGACAACCCTCTGCCAGAGTCATATAGACGTGCACTTCTAAAACTAGTTTAGAACGATGCTATACTCATCCTCCTGCCGGGTCTCGCAGCCTGGAACAACAACAATGGCAAGTGTGGGTAAACAAGAACTTCCCTGTCATCGTCCTTGAGGCTACCGGAGTACCTCTCGGGTGCCTGAAGTTACCCACCTTATCTGCGGAGTGGCCAATGGAATGTCAAATCAGATTGAATCTTTAGGTTCCTTATCAAATCTTCAGTAATCGTTTGCGGTTCTGGAATCACTTCCAGTTCTACCATACTCCCACTGCTGTTTTTGAAAAAAAAAATCCATTTTTAATAAAACTGTGGCGAGTCTTGAACAATATTTCTATTGATCTCCCAGATGGTAGAAAATCAACCCTCGTCATAGCCTGGGTCAACCCACAAACAGCCATTACAGAAACGTGCCTTGAGTTATCCAGAGTCTGGTTTTAATCATAAGCCGGACAACTTCCCGTACCTTAACAATGTTAAGATATGAAC